>OX104066.1:81856895-82502289 GCA_944474145.2 Dicrocoelium dendriticum | reverse complement strand
CGATACCGTCAACGAAGAACTACAGAGAATCAGCGACACCCTCAGGGAAGAATGGCTATCCGGATAAATTTTATCATGAAACATTTGAAGGAACGTAATCGAAAGCCACCTAGGAGCATCGCTCCTAAGAAAGAGCTTTTCATACATGTACCCTTTAAGGGCGATTCTGCTGCTGATATGTTATCCAGACGCCTGAAAGATGCTGTCGAGAAAACTTATTTCGCGGCCCCGCATGAGAATCGTTTTTCACAATAAGCCGTTGCTTACAAAACCCTTGAAGGATAGACTACCGCCATTGACCCGTTCAATGATCATTTATCAGTACTCGTGCTCCTGTGGTGCACGATACGTGGGTCGCACGACGAGACGCCTATCTCAGAGGGTTCGTGAACACATCCCGGCATGGTTTTACAGAGGCGAAATGAGATCTTCAGACAGCTCTATCATGTCGCACCTCCTTGAATGCGGCCATACAGCTTCAGAGAATGACTTCAAAGTCATTTACTCATTACCTGAACACTTCTCCCAAGGATTCCGCAAACAGCTCTTATCCATCGCCGAGGCAATGTACATTCACCATCTAAAGCCGGAATTGTGTCCAAAAACGATTTATACGGCCGATATTACTACCTTGGCCAACGGACACCGTTACTTAGTTATTTGGACGTCATCTTACCTACTTAATTACCTTGTACTAATGAGAATTGTGTACATATGTTTATTTAGTTTACTTGATCTACCATCTCTATCTCTGTCTCAAGTTATCGATTTTGATCATTCAAACAGTCAAGAAGTCAATCCCAGCCCCAGTTGACGCTATATCCACAATCACTGTTATGTAAAAGTTTGGGTCTGATGAGATTTACCGAAAAGAATTCTTTACCCTGAAATGATTTCTGATATTGAGTCACTCAATATCTGATACGCTAATATGAGATCGCCGCGCAGCCTTCGATAACGTCCGCTGAAAATTCCCAGCAACTTCAGCCTTCGGTGGTAAGAGTGATACCGCAGGCCCTCACGTTCTTTGTTGCTCTCCGTTGTGGTGCCTCCATCGCTTCTAGGTCGCGTTTCAACCAAGGTTGCCAAGCTTGGATTGCGTACTCAACATGCGGGCGCACGTAGGAATTGAGCATCATTGGGAAGATTGATGGGTCAAATCTCCCGAATGCCCTTCGCAGCATGCCGACATGCTGGTTGCCTCTTCTCGCAGCTGCCTCAGCCTGTTTTAAACAGTTGAGGTCGCTCTGTACGATCACACCAAGATCACGTTCCTGGGAGCTATTCTGCAATTCGTTTGTCCCAAGTATGTAGGTGTAGTTATGTCTATGTCGTAATTGTACTACGCGACATTTGTCTACGTTGAACGGTAGAGCGTTTTGAACTGACCAGTTCGACACTGTATTAAGATCGTGCTGGAGCCGTTCATGGTCATCCGGTCCTCTGATCCTTCGTCATATCTTGATATCATCAGCGAAAAATAAGAAATCGGAAGTAATTGATCTCGCCAAATCGTTAATGAACACCAAGAATAGACGAGGTCCAAGAACCGAGCCTTGCAGTACTCCACACGTCACGTCGATTGCATGAGAAAATGATTCTCGGACTCTCACCACTAACCGTCGTTCTTGTAGAAAATTGCTAATCCAACTCAGGATTGGATCGCCAATGCCGTAGTTCCGAAGCTTCTGAAGGAGAACTCGATGGTCTAAACGATCAAACGTTTTTGAAAAGTCCAGGTAGATGACATCGACTCCAACTCCATCATCAACAGCTTCAGTCCAGCTATTACGTGCAATTAATAGGTTAGTATTACACGAATGCTTTTGACGAAAGCCATGTTGCTCTGGGGCTATTAAATTGTGGCTTTCCAAATGTTGCATCAGCGCGTCTGCGACGATTGATTCCATCACTTTGGATAGTACAGGAAGTAGTGTTATTGGACGGTAGTTTGCAGGATCAGTGCGGTTACCTCCTTTATGGATAGGAGTGATGACCCCTTGCTTCCATACTGGTGGAATAAGGTTTTCCTCTAGACATCGCTGATAGAAAACAGCCAGTGGTTCTGCTAGATCACTAGCTACTGCCTGGAGAGCCTTTGGTCGGATGTTATCAGCTCCGGGAGAACTGTGGATACGCAAGCATAACAACTTCTTCAACACTGCCTCCGTAGTGAAGGTGATGTTTTCTAAACCAGATGGTGGAGTATTAGAAATGAGGTGAATGTTTGGGCTCGACACTTGTTGGAACGTTTGGGAGTAATGAAGCCGTAGGAGATCAGCTGCTTCCATTGCTGACCGCGTGTATCCATCAGCCGTGACTAGCGCCGGAACCCCTCGCTTTACCTTTCGAAGGCCGTTGATGTGCCTGTACAGGAGTTTGTGGTTAGTGCAGAATCGCTTCATTAACTTCTGCTGATGCGTGACCTTGTCTTCGCGGATCAGTTACACACAGAAGTTACGATGTGTCACGTATGCAGTCCAGGTTTCGGCATTCGGGCAACCCTGGTGATTTCGCCATGCCAAATCCCTCCGGGACATACATTTACGTGTTCTGCTCCTCAGAAATGACTTACTCTGGTTTTTGGGTTGGAGGGACTTCTGTTCCGATGCTTGCGCTACCAGTGTGCTCAAAGTCCTTGTAAACATATCCCAGGCCAGATCTGGGGGGCATTCGATTAGGAAAGTCCAAGATGTATCCTTAACAAGCTTGGACAACACATTGTAGTGCGTGACAGTGTGCACTTTATCCTCCTCCTTTTCCGGGTACTCGGCATAGCATATATAATCAAAGAGTAGAGTGACATGATCACTACGACCCAGTGGTGTGCTTGTAACTATCCCGCCAACCATGAGTTCTTCGTTAGTTAGCACAAGATCCAGTATCGACGGCTTGTTAGAAGTTCGAAATCTGGTGGGAGAGGTTACGTGGTTGTAAAGAGGGTGGCTAGCAATAAGTTCTTGCAAACAGGCTTTAAACTGCGTACCGTCAGTTGCCGGCGTTTCTATGTCGTGCACGTTAAAGTCTCCCGCGATAAGAATGTGGGTGTAGGACTTGTTCAAAGCAAACTGGAAAACGTGGTACAGTTTGGAGTCCATTTCCGACGTTGAGTTTGGCAGGCGATAAACCACGGCTAGTAGACATGTGTCCTTGTGTCGCAACCAAAGGCGGCACCAAAGCGAATCGGGAGCTCGGATTTCCGGGTGATCGATAACTTCACATCGGAGGCTTGTATTATAGTAAAGAATCACACCGCCACCCATTCCGGTTCTATCGGTCCGAAGCAGCGACATACCGGGTAACTTGATCTCACAGTCGGTTATCTCAGGGTTTAACCATGTCTCTGTAATCATGACGAGGTCCCGCGGTTGTGAGGCATGGAGTTCTCTAAGTTCGGCTAACTTGCTTCGAAGGCCTTGAGCGTTTGTGTACATACAAGATAGGGCTTTTGTGGTTAGGAGTTCATTGGTGGATGTCAAGTTTGTGTTCGCTTTTAAGCCGGCCGTTAGGTGGCCGGCAATTAATCGTTTTTTGGTTTGTGTATTTCAGTCGTGTTATATGACATTATTGAGCGTTCCTGAACTGATGGTTCACTCGTGCTGTGCTCGGTCCTCCTGTGTGACGTGGGCGCTGTTGTGTCGGTCTCTCCGAAGGACTGTGCAAATAAAGAATTTGCAGGGTTTGCAAGTTCCATCGAATTTCTTCCGACTTTTGGTCGTTCGCCTGCTGCCTTTAGCCGTATTTCTGTTGGCAACCTAGCTCGAAACTTTAACCAGCTATCCAACAGAACTTGCGTCATTCCCTCGGAGTGTAGTATTACCTTCATTAGCCTTGGACCGCAGCCCTTGTAGTTAGGTGATAACGGAACTCTTGTTAGGGATTTGGCAATAACATTGTTAACAGAGAGTGCTTCGCGGATGTAGCACCACTGCTCTCGGTCATGAGTTTGTGCATCGTGATCACAAGAATGCAGGAGCTCGGGAACACCATGAACAAATATTGTTTTCTTGCTATCCCTAGTAGCAATACCGCGTTGCTCCACTGCTTCTTTTGCGCGGTCTTTCCAAGGTAGATCAGGTAATATGCGCACTCCGCTCGGTGAGTTGCGAAGACGAACTGCTGAGAGCAGGACAGCCTCTGTCTCATCTGCTGAGTTTAGTGTTACTCGAAGAATTCGAGGTTCACCAGAGTGCACTGAGGTCGGGTGACGTGCTACGCGTTGCAGCATTGCAGGCTCAACCCGAATGCCAATCGCCTCGCAGATGGAACTCCACTGGTTGCGATCGTCTTGCAACTTGCCTTTTATTGTGCCAGATATGGATTCGGGAACATTGGTGCACACGAGAGTTAGCGCAGCGTGGTTTTGTCTAGCGAGTGTTGGCTTTATACTTTTTGCCGGCAATTCAGGTTGTTTAGAGGGCACCACTGGAGTTGACAGTGAAAGCTGCTTTGCGCCACGCGTGCTCGGTACTGAAGATGAACTTGTGTGTGTCGCTCCCGGTGTGTTTGTCGATGCAATAGATGCGTACGTTACCTGCTTGTTATCAGCACCGGATTTCCTTCGGCTGTGAGCTATCGGTGTCATGGCTGAATCTCCAAGTGAAGCGTCTATGGTTGGAGAAGTGGACGCAGACATGTTTGAGGCTTGCCCACTGATGGGAGTGAGGTGACCCAGTGGGTTTAGAGTCACAGACGCTGCAGTGCGGTTGGGTCGTCTAGCTCTTTTCTTCGGTTTAGACGCAGAACTAACTTTCACCGGGTGAGGTATTATCGTGGCCATATTTACCTCCGAGGGAGCGACCTTAGTATTTACAAATTGCGCGATTATTTCAGTCATCCTATCGCATTTTTTCATTAGCAATGATAAACAGTTGACAACTGGAATCACTTGACATGATGGGCAAAACCAAATTGTGTCAGCAACTTGGTTTGTCTGTCTCACTTCTTGGACAGATTTGCCTGCACATTGCGGGCAGTACGATTTAATGCAGCTGGAACAGGTAATACTGATCTTAAGCACTTTACTGCAGTTGTCTGCACAACATAGGCGACGCTGAACCATAGGAATGCTAGTTGTCCTCTTGTTTACAACAAAGCCTTGGTGAGTGTATTTTGCGCTAGGGGTGACGCACGAATAGGTCAGAACACGCACACGAATTGAGATTTGTTCAACCGCACCAAGGTCAGGCGTAGGGGCAGATGGGGGTCGTAACGCGCAGACTGTCGGATTCAGCGATCAATAGACTTGCAGTGGTACACACACAAACAAAGCGGCAGCGTGTGTTAATCGGCGTGTCTTAAGCGACGATGCGGGTGGAGCGCTGATAAGCTTCTTGAGAGCTGCTCAGTTGATGAGCGGAGCAAAAAGGCTCTAACTTTGTTATGCTGCAACTTGCAGGGATGGTTGCCGTGTAGTTTGGGAGCCCTCAGCTTCTTCTTCCGAATGAGACCAAAATCTTTTCCGAAAGACCGGTCTGATGTAGTTACACAAGTGAAATTCGGCAAAGAATATGCCGAAAACTGGGAACTGGAGAAAGAATATAATCCACACCGGTTAGATCCAAGAGTTGGGAAGCACTGAGTAGAGCTCGTCGAACTGGTTCGAACGAGCGCACGCACAATATTTTGTGAGGAGAATTGGAGTGGCCACAAAGGGCAAAGCGAGAGACGAGTTACAGTGCGGACGCACGGTAGGGTGTCAGACAGATAGATGACATCAATGCCGGTCCCACTGTCGGCTATCTCGGTCCAACTGCCACGGGCAAACAGTATGTTGGTAGTACCTGACCGATGCTAACGGGATCTTTGTTGCTCCGGTGCTATGAAGTTATACCTTTCGAAGTAGCCCATAAGAGCCCCAGCTATGATCGATTTCCTTACCTTAGAGAGCACTGAGAGGAGAAACACTGGACGACGGTTGGCTAGCGTTGAACGGCCACCAATTTTGAAAATCGGGGTAATGATGCCTTGCTTCCACATGCTAGTGACTTGCTGTTCGTCTAGGCATCTTTGGAAAAATCCCGTTAATGGATCAGCTACCCTCCTATCTGACACCTGCAGCGTTTTCAGAGGAATGCTGTCAACTCCGGGGAATTGTGGGAGCGCGACGATAGCCACTTCCTCAAAATGGTCGCTGAACTAAACATGACGTGTGAATACTGGCATCTGGGAGAATGGGACAGGTAGGTTAAAAATGCTGAGAGCTCGTCGGAAAATTGGGGCGTATGGTAGCCGTAGAACGTTGGCTGCATCCTCAGCGGGTTGAGCACATCCATCCGATGAAATTAGTAGGGCAACACCACGTTTCCCACTCCGGAGGCTGTTCACATGTCTGTACAGAAGCTTTCTGTTAACACCAAAGGTTTCCGCTAGACGCTGTGGTGTACTAGTTTGTCTTTGTGCACAGGTCTGGTACAGTGATCACGATGCACAACATAGTTACTCTAGTTGTCAGGGTCAGGATTCGCTCTACACACATGCCACGCGGCGTCTCTTACTACTATGTGTTTTCGGGTTCTACTCCGAATGAATGATTGTGCCCTTGCAAAACGAAGGGGCGTGTTGACCGATGCAGATTTACTCAGATCAATGAACTTGCCAGTAAAATCCAACAAAGCACTGTCAATGGAACAGTCGTCCGGAAACTCCCAGCTGACATCTGCCACAAGTCCTGCCAGAATGTCGTAGTGGGTGATTGTTCGAAACAAGTTAGTATGTTCTTGTGGATACTCCGCATAACACACGAAGTCGTAAATTATGGTTACGTGGCCGTTTCGCCACAGAGGACTCTCCAACCTTGGTTTCTCAACCATGAGCTCTTCGTTCGTGAGCACTAAACCAAGCACTGATGGTTTATTTCCGGCTCCGAATAGGGTGGAAAACTGACATGGCTAAAGAGCGGAATGCTTTCAATATACTCTTGCAAGTCGGCCTTGAATTGTTCGTTGGGGATGCCATAACTACCAAATCATGAGTACTGAAGTCGCTTAAGATGAGAACATGACTGTATCGTCCTCGTAGGAATGGACGTAGAATGGACGCTGAAATGCGCCAAGGGATAATCCGCTCACAAAAAATCCGATCACTTTTCGTGTCTCCGAGATACCTATTGAACTTAGGGCTTACACTCTGACAGAGATTAACTGCAGCTTGATAGGACAAAATAGAAGGTCTCAGGAGCATAGCTGTCGACTAGTGTTTAAATCCAACAGTAAACCTTGTGAAATATGTGTATTCAAAGCAGTCCAGTCGTGTCGCAGGCTACGGAAATCAAATACACCGTCATTAAGCAGGATCATACGCACAGAAGAAGACACGCATTGCGCGTCCATAAACGACAACCTAGCTCAATCATTGATCGTTTAAATTCCACCCAAGTTCGCCCAAACCACTTACGTTTAAGCTGAATCGCCAGAGCGACATTCATGCGCATGATGTTGCTGATGAAAGGCACTTGTTGAATTTGGAAAAAAGGGATGGTGTGCCAGTAAACAAAGCACAAGTTAAGACAAATGTCAAAGACCAACCACAAAACCCAAGAATGTTAAATCTGACGTTCGCGCGAGAATTAATGACGTCAGAATCCAGTAAAACGCTCGCCTAGCCTTAGAGTTCGACGAGTTCAACCTTAAGCAAGTGGTTTAAAATCAACCTAGATCACGAGCTGCCCATCGAACTGCATGCAAAACCCGATGAGAAGCATTTTCCAGCATGTATAATTCTAAACAGTCTGCTTTTAAACGATAGGTTGATTGTGCAGAATGCCTGACCGGAAAAGGCACGAAACCACGCGTCAACCAGTGAAACCTTAGTGACTGCGATTGACGTAAGCCGCCAAATAACTAGTGGTTAATCGCACTGCCAAAGAGCGCATCATGCGGCAAACTAGCCCTTCCACATCATCCGCTGCTGTCACAGCAACATCTTGTTAAACAAAAATCAGAAGGCATCAAAACCGCACCGCGAACAGCCGCCAATGCAGACAAAGTTATAACGACACAAAAGTCAAATCGAACGACGTAGAAGAGCATAGAACCATCAGTAGTTGCCCTCAATATCTCCGACGGAATTCCTTAGAAGCGCTATTTATAGTGAAAATACACTGTACGTTCTGCGATTCACTGGTTTCCTGTCCCCAACCTCCGCCTTGGTCATCGTAATGCCCACGCGCAATTCAACTGATTATGTTCGACCTCAGTGATGAATAATCACTAACCCAACAGTACAACAACACGTGGTACATTACTCCACATTCGAAGCTCCGCGTCACTTGATGTAACAGCAAAACCGTCTATCCAAAAGTAGCCTTAACGTCATACTATCAATCCGGCATGTTGCTCCAGTTCTTCCCTCTAACACAGACACATCCAGTCACCGGCCATCTACCTGGATTCTTTTCTTCTGGCGAACGGTGGTCCCCCAGGTGCCACCATCTCTAATCCTACGAGACTGGCGGCGTGTAATTTAATCCATTTTTCAACGAAACAGTGCTCGTGTGTTAGCTGTTTCGGTGCGTATGTGATTTCAGAATGAGAAGCAAAACGAATGAGCTGACGGGCTGACATCACATTTGCAAGCAAGATGCCGGGTAACAATCGAACATCTGCCAGATGCCTTATCCAACCTTAAGTTGGTGAATATGTCATTCCTGTCACCAGCCGTTCTGTCTACTCGGCCAGATCTGATCTGTGTAACTCGTACCTGAGGAACCGTCACCAGTGCGGTACTTAATGGAATCAAGTAAGAATGAACAGCATTTCAACAGGATACTCCTCTGAATTCAGATCTTTCGGATATTCTTATCAGGTGTTAACATACAATCCGTGGAAAATGGTGTTGCGTTTAAAATGTAACAACGTTTTAGGTTATTCAATTTTAAATTCGAAGCAAGCAAAAGAATAAGTACCGAGGTAATGTGAGGTTAGTCATAAACTCAGCCTGTTTGCATAAACTGTGTTTCAGTCGGCCGCATAATAACACTTATTTATCATCTGGAGGAGACAGTGCCGGAATCTTCTATCATTTTGGTCCCCTTTAAATGGCAATGTAATAATCACTTTTTTCTTGGGGACGTCAGTCAGTCGTTTTCATTTGCTTTCTATGTTTGCGTATCGTGCTACAAATCTCTTAGGGTGTCCGTTCTCCTGCAATGTTGAGGATACGTGCTCCAGCTCACTGCTGATAGTATCTTCAGAGCAAATCTTACAGGCTCCCGCAAAGGTTTTACGAACCAACCACGTTTATAGGACAAAAGCTGTTAAAGTTTAGTTACTGTCCTGTCCAAGTGGGCTTGCGACACACGGATCGAATGAGCATACCGCCTGGATTGCGCTCTAGGTTTACATCCAAGAAATGGAACTGTTATCCATTTCACTTTGCAACGTGAATTTGACTGCAGGGTTGTACGCGTTTAGAAAATTGAGTAACTGGGTTGCATGCTGAGCAGTATGCTTTTGAATTGTTGTGCCTTCTGTCGTGTAACACCATCCGAGAATCAAAAACAAAGTCTTGGCTGCGATTAAAATCTAGTTGGATCAGAAGGCAACGTATTATTTATGGGGTAAACAACGCTCCGTCCTGTGACTGCGAGTTACTCTTCCTTGATTGGCTGCGTCCGGCAGAAACCCACCATATTCATCGATCGAGGCAATTGATCACGTGGACTTACCAAGCGACTCACGCTCACGCGTGCAGGCGTTGCTATTATACTACAGGCGGACAATCGATCGCGCGGCCTCATGCCTGTTCGTTCCGAGTGAGTAGTCGAATACCTACAGCTGCCAGTACCGTGCTCACACCACACCTTCTTGCTAACGTAAAATTTGTCAAGGGAAAATCCTTCATTTAATCAAGTACATTGTTATTTTGAGCATATTGTAGGCATTCCTTTGCGCTGGATAACGTTCCCTTCCTTACCTCATTGACAACCTGTTTCCGGGACTAGACGGTAGCTTGCACTGCACCACTAATTTAGAGTCTGACGGAAATAGCCTGAGACGGCTTCAAATTGGGGTGAGTAATTTTCCTCATGCAGAGACTATTTTGGACCACTGAGCCAACATAAATTCTCTGGTCCTCCGGTACTATGCGCTTTACCCGTCCCTTCGGCTCAAACAGACATATAGTCTGCTCGCTCAAACACTTTGTGAGACCGCTTCGTCTTCATTCACAAGAGGATCGATCGTGCACCCAATTCAGTTCTGTGTTGGCTCCGTGATTCCGGAACTGTGTTGACTTCGATCTGTCTATTTGCACCAACCAACACCCACTCACTGTCCAGTGCTAGCGTGTGCGGACACATTGTGCACGTAGACGAGCGGACAGTCTAGATCCGAATGGCGATGCCTCAACTTAAGTTCATTCATCGCAAAGAACGAGTATTCATTATCGAATGCTAATTCAAGCGCGAGGTAATTAGCATCGATCGACTCGATATCGCTTATTTCGGATCCAATGACAATCCTGAAGGTGACCTTAAGTCATCAGCTTTCCACTTTCAGTCAAACCGGACGGCACAACTACTGCCACTCCATTGAGCGCGACACGACGAGTCCCTAATCTGACCGGGTCGCATGCTCAACCGCAAATTCAATTAGGTGCTGTAGGCGAGTTCACTGGCCGGCGCGTACAAAAGACTGAGGCCGTTTTCTTTCTCCATTGTTTCATGTTCTTTTCGGCCAGACGGAAACGCAATAAATACAGCAAACTTTTCTGAAAACAAAGGAAAAATTCTTTTGAGAACTCAGAATTTGCGTTTCATCTCTTATCCCACTCGGTATGCGCTGTCGTGGTTCACTTGTTCTGATCAGTTGCGCATGTTCCATGTCCCACGTTTTTAAATTTCTTTTCAAATCCTTGAACTCTAGAACATCACCGGATGTCACGTGATCAAACACTGTCATCGAAAATTGCATTTTCCCTTTTCTTTTCTGCCGCTAGGGTGCACACACGTGGGAGTCCAGTCAGGTCGATCGCGCTGGTGCCCCTTCCCCACTATTTGCATCACGCTTCATCACCTAGTCCGCAGAAAGCTGCCCGGCGACGGACAGTCTTCACGTAGGACGAAGGGTTACACACGGTTCCCTTCTAGGAGGGGACAATGTTGTAACCTAGGGATTTATGCGTATGCTGTATAAAATATCACAAAAGTACTGTTTCCTATTGTACCCATCAAAACTATACAGTTTGTCTAACGCATTTTGACCACTTTTGCTTACCTCCACATACATCTGGAACGCGACCCGAATGCTGCCTTGGACAATCCCAGAACATTCCTCCTTTCCGCTCAATAGCTAGCCGTTGTTTGCGTTACCGTAAGCATAGCTGTGCATGTAACTTTCGGCAACAAACATATAGCTCGACCTTATTTATCAGGTTATATTTAAATTTTCCATGCGGTTGGTAGGGTATGCGAATATGCCACTCGTTCATCTTCATGCAACGGGTAATGGAGATTATTATTATTATTATTATTATTATTATTATTAGAAATTTTATGGTGTGGGCGCTGATGATGATGAAGAAAAGGAAGAAGAATGAGGATGCTGACGATGATGTTGATGATGATGATGATGATGAGGAGGAGGAGGAGGAGGAGGATTACTGGTTGAAAGTAACAAGTAGAGTTTACTCTGTGTAACTGCATCTAATGTCACTCAGAGACAAACACCCGTTATGTTGTGTTGCGCTCAATATATTTTGCGTCGGCAAAGTGTTTTTACAGCAACTTCTTAAATTCCGACACCGACTTTGCCTCATCTACGTACTGCATCAGGCCGTTCCATACATTCACCACTCTGCATTGGAAACAGTGTTGGTGAACGACCCGCTTCAAATCCGGTACGACAAGCTTGTACCGGTGTCTCCGTGTGCTGCTTGGTGTGCGCAGATGAAGCAGCGGTCTCAAAATGAGGTAACCTCTTAGATGTAAAATCCGGTGTGTCATGAGGTCAACCCGCATTCGATGATAAGCTAGAGTGTACAGCCCTAGTTTCTAACACCGGTCTTCGTACAGCACACCTCGTAAGTTGGGAATCAGCCTGGTGGCTACATGCTGCACTTGCTCAAGCTTTTCTACCTCGCTCCAGGTGATAGGCAATACACGGGAGAGCCATACTCTTGCATTGGTCGTATTACTGTGACGAAGAGGCAAGTGGTAATCTCTTCGGACCAAGTGCTGAAGTTGCGCCTGCGCGCCCAAAGCACACGAAGGCTGTTTTGGTAAAGCCTATTCGTCTTGTCCATGGACTTTAGGTCGTAGTATGAGAGTACACCGAGGTCGCGCACGAAAGGCGCGAGATGCAACGATTGACCAGCCACCGTGTAAGTTCCACTGTGCTCACACTTACCCAGTCTCGTGAACTGCGACGTGACCGGCTTGTTCGGAAGGTTTACCTCTGCAGAGCACGTGGAGAGGCGGTCGAGGTCCTGCTGAAGTAAATCACAACCATTGAGTGTGCGGATTACTCTCCACACCTTCAAGTCATTTGCAAACAACGCACAAGATGACTGGAATAGTTGGGGCACGTCGTTTAAATAAATAAATAAATGGTATATTCCTCGGTGACTCGAGGTGCACTCCAACTATGTGGTCTGATCAATGTGCACAACAGGATCGCAAAAAATATTCACTTTGTTCACGCTTTTTACAATGGATCCATAACAGGTGTTAAAGTAATTGGCGGGATTAAGGCATTAAAGAAATTAAAAACCAGAAACAATAACATATGCAGATTTAAACAGATGTTCAATTAAAGTAATACGCCCACTCGTGGAACCGTCCCATGGATGAGAAACAAAATCCGCCCCAGTACAGTGCCTTGGGACACGCCATTGCTCGGTAGATACCGGTCGGTCAGATGGTTGTCCATCTGGACCCTCCACTTTCGCTCAACAAGGAAATTCCTGATCCATTGGCGCAGCGAGCCACCAATACCGCACACCCTCAGACTGTCGACGAGCGCTGCACGATTTACCTTGTCATAAACCTTACTGAAGTCAATGTAAATGACGTCTACCGATTTGCCTTGGTTCAGTGCTTGTAACCATTCGTGCCTCGTCAACAGTAGGTTGTTTATGCACGAGCGATCTTTCACGAAACCATGCTGTGCGAGCATCAAGAGGCTTTTCGAGTCGAGAAGCTGCAGAATGCTCTTCTTCACAATCTTCTCTAGCGTTTTTGCCAAAACAGCGGTCAGACAGATGGGCCGGTAGTTATCCACTTTGTTTGGGTTACCACCTTGCGGTATTGGCTTTACGACTGAGCATTTCCAGTCGTGTGGTAATATTCCAGTGGATAGTGGCCTGTTGAACAGTTCAGTTACAGAAGCCGAGATGATGGCCGATAGGGACTTGAGAATCAGTGGGTGGATTCCATCTGTCCCAGCAGGCTTCGTCCCATCAAGACTTGCTAGAAGCTTGCGTACATCTTCAATGCTACAGTCTATGCTGTCTAGTTCAGCGAGAGCTTTACTCGTCGAAAACGTTACAGACACCTGGTCACTTGCAAATACAGAAGCGAAGTGTGCCGCCAATGGGGACACACGATTTGTGCTCGAGGTTAGGTGTTGTCCATCTAAGCCTTCCAACACTGGAATATTGCCTGCAGAATTCAGGCGCCACTTCACGTAGGCGAAGGTCCTCTTGGGAGCAGTTTTTGCGGCGGTCGCAAGCTGCTCTTCGAAGCTTCCGCGCTTTTTTGTTTTCGCGTTGTTGCAGAGATTTCGCTGTATCTTGCACCCTTTGTAGTCCGCATCAGAGTCAGATAACACGAATTTGTTCCATAATCTGCGTCGTCGTCGGGCCAGTTTGCTGTACTCCCTATCGAACCAATGTGGTTTGACTGGGTCAACTTTCCGATACTTAAGGGGTACAAGTCGGGCGCACAACGATTTCACTCCTTCTTTAATGATAATACAACAGGTTTCAATAGACAAATGCTCTGGTGAAGACCATTCCACCTGGCTCGCTGCTCGAGTGAGACCATTAATGTCCGCCTTCCAATAGCTGAAGGCTGGCTCCAGCGGGGGTGTATACGGCAGTGGCAGTTCCAAGCTGGCCATGATCATCGAATGGACACTCGCTCCTAGAAGCTCTAAGACTTGCTTGTCATGCACACGTTGCTCACAGCTGGCCAAAAGCAGGTCTAAGCACCATGGAGTCGCACGCGTAGTTATGCGTGTCGGTTGGTTGATGTTCTGTGTGGCCCCGGTTTCAAATATCAACTCCGTAAACTTCCTCTCGACTTCACAATGGCCGGGGGAGAGGTTCAGCCTCAGGTCACTGTATTCGGGGTAAGTTGAAATCGTCCATGAGTAGGAACAGCTGACGACTCATGTGCTTACGAATCTACGGCAACCAGTCCAAGCAGCGGCTCAGTGGACTGCGATATACCACGCCTACGAGCATCTCGCAGCGTCGGAGGTGGATGGAACGCCATAACTGCTCACATAAGCCATCAGCGCTTCGGTACGCGCTCACTAGTCTCCCATATAAATAAGACTTTATGTAAAGCAGAACACCATCGCGACCATTTGATGGTCTATCACAGCGGAAGCATGAGTATCCGCTGATTTCCACTTCTTGGTCGGTTACCTCCGAGTTTAACCATGTCTCAGCAAGGCCTAATACCTCTGGTCGCAGAGAGGTTTCAGAGTATGCAGCTCATCGCGCTTGTTCATCAGACTGCAGACGTTAGAAAAGGCTACTCACAGGCCGCGTTAGGAACCGCTGGGCGCGCCTGAAGCATCAGAAACCTGTTGATCCGAATTCCTCCGCGAATCTGGGTAACTTGCCAAAAATTTACAATACGGAGATTTTTTCTCCATTTTCCGTGCGTCGTTTTATTTCAGTCATCGCAGACTTGAGTTTCTCTCTGTCTGTTGGGTCTAAGTCAGAGCTCACGTGGATCTTGAGACCTTTCAGCCCATTAAGGCGGGACGAAATTAGCTTAGGACTTGCGTCTTCGACAAAAGTCACCCTCATAGGTCGACTTTTGCCCTCGGTTCTCTTTCCTAGACGAGCCATCTGTTTCATTGAGCCTGCCCTCATCCACGTCGAGCAGTCTATCAATCAGAGTTTGCAAAAACTCGAAATCATATTCATAACGCACCTGAGGATTGAAATCAAATGATTTAGGTGCGTGAAAGACCATGAGGCTGCGGCGCCTCAGGTCGCCGGACATTGTTCTTGGTTGCTTTGGTATTTGCATTTTTCATTCGTTATCATCAACTTGCTTATTGCAACTTAGAGCTTTAGTGTCAACTGAAGAAATCGTAGGCCTTGGAGAAGAGCCTGTCGGAACGCTAGTACTTTGCCCCAGGGTTAGATTCGCTGTCCTACTAAGCGCAGGCTGTTTCTCTGATTGTGCTGTGGGATAAATCGAGCTGCGCGTTTTAGCGCACTTCACTCTACAGATCCGCTTGTTAGGCTTTTCGGCTCCATTCTGCCCAATCTTAGACTGACATTGCTTAAAAATGGTCTTCAACAAACCGTGCTGAATCCCTTGAATTAGGTGGAATTGGTCCACAGACAGGCCAATGCACGATATATGAAAATTTACGCTGCATGAACTGCAAGTAATCGCATTTGCGCGATGTCCAACGATGTTGGAGCAAATACCACAAGGTGTCTGCTCTGTCATTTCAAAAATAGGCACCGATCGATAAGAGTAAAGCAGCATAATGTAGAATCACAGAAATTATAATAAAGTAGTACAGGTAGTTATGATGAGCGAAATCCAAGTGACCAATGTGCGTGAATTACACCAATATTTACAGCATAAAACGACTTTAACAATGAAAAGAGCGAGATAAACTGGCCTAACGAGGACACGAGCAAAATACGACCAGGATGGACGAGAATCAAGGCAGACTAGTACGACAGAATTGCTGCCGAAAAGGTTAACAATATATTACTGGATAATTCAGAAGCACAAATAATGCCGAATTAAACAATTGAAGACAAAAAGTTACGAAATATGACAGAAAACCTGATGACGCATCAGGTAGACACAATCGAAAGCGTTTTCGCTAGCTTCTTCATCTGGGGCTCTTCCTACCTCGGTAACGCACACTGTTTCACTGCCCTTTATTTTCAATTCTCCTTAGGTACTGAGCTCCGAAACGCAATCACATCCGTTAATCGTTTTCCAACTGTTGATCCGGATTCCATCTCACCCGCACTGTTGAATGCTGGTTGTGAGTTCCTTTGCAACACACTGACCTCCCTGTTCCAACAGGTCTGGATGGGACCACCTTAGTCAACTAGATTTTATCCACACTGCTTCAGCGTAAAAGAAGTTCAGTTGCACCGACTTTGCTAATCACAGGGGTATTAGCATAACGCCAGTTGTGACAAAATAACTGGTCCCAATCCTCTTTCCTTGCCTCACTGCGGTACGGAAATACAGGAGTAGGGAAGAGCAGACAGGTTTCCGCTCAGGACTGGACTGTATAGACCACATATTCACTCTTCGGCGTTACAAATGTGCCCCTAGGCTTCATAAGTGAGTTTGATGCGGTCGATCGATCTATTCTCTCCGCATCGATTGTGCGGAAAGATGTTCCCATGAGATACGTGAAGCTTTTACGTGCTCCGTACTCGAACAGCAGAGGCCGCGTCATGACCTACGGTGACTTGTCGGATACCTTTACGAGGACAAGTAGTGTTCGTCAGGGTTGTCCCTTGCAGAACTTAGCGGTGCAGTCGTTCAGATGTTGACTGATGGAAAACCAGTTGATCTCGATTATGAGAATGATATTGTCTTGCTATTTAGTGATGATGTATCCTAGATACACGTGGACAATCTTACTGGATTAGTCCCATTATATGGCATACGCGTTGCACCTCCAAAATGCAACGTGTTGTTGCGGGATCATCAGCCACTTGATGATCCGTTGCCTCTTGATACCGAGGAACTCGAGGTAGTTGGTCATTCCATGTACCTTGGTAGCTGCACCAGCAATGATGAACGCATAAGAATTGAAGTCAGTTCAAGTATTGTAAACGGTAGCAATGCGTTCCTTAGTTTGCGGCATCTGTGGCTTCAAAAGGGGTTTCCGTGGGTCTACTAATCCATCTCTGCAAGGCCACAGTGAGGGCCGTCCTATTCTATTGGAGTAAGAATAGGCCGTTTCAACCTGAGAATCTGTGGCGCCTTCAGGTCTTTGATCATCGTTGCCTGCGAAGCATCGCTTGTGTCGGATGGCACCAGTGTGTCCGTAAAGATGATATGCTTAGGCGAGTACTACGCAGTGGTAATCGTGCTAGTTTCCTAGAACAACGGATAGCACTGAATAAGTTGTGTTGACTTGGGCGCGTATTACGTGTGCCCTATCACTGCTTTACGAAGAGGGTCTTGTTTTGTTCCCCAGAATTGGGGTGACGCATATCTCCCGGCGGGCAAAAGTTAACTTAGTATCGGGAAGTGAACTTACTGCCTACAAAACTGGGTCCGTTGGCAAGCCTCACCTTCCAGGCTGAAGTCCATATGACCCACGTTGTGCTTGGCCTCAGACTTAACAGGACGTGGCTGACAGTGGGGACCAGTGGCGCGTCTGCTTTTTCGCCATGGTCGGATTGCCTTTTAAAAGTGTATTTTGTGATGGGTTATCTGCCGGTTAATGATTAATTATGGCACGGAGCTGTGAAAGCCGAAAGTAAGCTGTCTCGACGAGGCCACCTTATCTTTGCACGATAGCTAACTGTGAATGTATACTGTTGTAACTGATGGCTGTTGACACGAGGTGCAGGTGCCTTGACCCTGAATGTTCCTTTAAGACATTAAGGTTTTGCCTTAGGCCCCCATTCTCTTCCACGTATTACCCTTTTCCCCTAGTTCATTGAAATTGTAGGCTATCCTACTGCTGGTGTTTATGGTGTCTGAATTAACATATGTACATTACCTACCTTTCGGCTTATTTCTGTTTCGGCGAGTATTTCCCATTATTTGGAACAAATAAAACAACAAAATTGGCTCTTCAGTTTTTGTCAGTTTAAAAGTACCATTATGAAAAGTGTTCTGCGTTGTAAAAGCAAAGTTCCGCAGCCGCACAGACGCCTCACGTCGACTGATTCGGGCGGTTGATTGCGGCTGAAAGTATAGCCGCCACGCGCCTTTTGGTCACTGACAGTCCAGGCGGCCCCTTACTAAGTTAATGGAAACAATAGAATTAATAGAAGTAGGGCAGTGCTTACTCTATTGGAAACGTATACAGTACTACTTTTCTGATATTTTAATTTACCGAATGACGTAATCGTTTTATTACGACACGTAAACATAAGTGCGGTAGGGTTTATCATCCTTTCAGCATTAACTACTTTGTGGCAAGTTCATACAATCGGGAAGACAATTATTCAATACAGATGTTACCAGCACATTCTTTATCATAACCCACTTACCTGTTTTTAGTTGGTTTCCGAGTATCTGATGGCCTCGGACCAATTCTTGCTTGGGGGTTCAACTTTGTTTCTCTGGCTTCAGTTGAGGATTCCGACTTGGTTGATGACAAGACCGGCGCTTTCAACTTTTCGTCCTCGTTCTGCCCTAGTCGCTGTTTGGATGTTTTTGAATTTGGGTCTCTGTAGATGTGTAGGAGATGTTCTCTTGTCCGCAGGAGAGTTGCTTTTAATTCCTCGCGCTCTTCACATTCTCGTTGTACCGTTGCTCGTAGCATCTCGATCTGTATGTGAAGTCAGAAACTGGTTTCATTATGACAGTTACGGAAAATATTCGTATGAATCCATACAGCGCAGCTCCATTGTGTAATTACAAAGTCATTGGCCTGTATTCACGAACATCGGGAACGCCGGGAGGATAGTAGTTAGGTTTGAGACGGCTGGCGCTGTGCAGATAAATTTTTATACAACAGCAGGTGTTTTGGAACCTTCAGTACCTCAGTGAGATTTATTACGAGCTCAACTCGACCACAGGCTCCACCATGAGCTCTACTTGCTAACAAGCCAACTGCCTTGTCCCATATTACTTGACTAACCTGAGGCTATTTTAGTGAAAACCCAGGGCTACCATACAGTAACATGAAAATTAGCATGAATAAACTCATAAAAATACTTAATTGCATTGGTGCTTTTTATGTTCATAACAGGGGTCCTCGGAGTTGACCACATCAGCGGTGAGGTACCGTATAGGACAATCGAGAAGGTAGTAGAGCTTTTGCATTCGTTCCCTCAACTCTAAAATTCCTATCTGGCTAACCAAATAACCTCCACGTGGTGCCAGCAGGGTGGTTCAACTTAACCCGTTCCAGCGAATAGTTCGGCGGCACTGTTCAGGACGTGGTGCGTTTTCGCTTGGCGAACCTTCTCTCTATAAATAGCCACATAGGTCCGTTTAGCAACACTGCAATGTGATGGATGTGATTTACCATCAACTAAAGTCACTGCCGCTTGCCCTTCCGGAGGATCCCCACTTCACGAACACCATCCAATTCGAAGAGCTCCATTGATCCCTCCATACGATGGCGAACACAGCAAAGAAACTCACGAATTCAGTCACAGTTCACAAGTTCACTCACCATGCCAAGTAACACATACGGTTAGCGGCATCCGGTTTTGGATTTGCCTGTCACTGTGTTCAGCCACAGGAC
Source organism: Dicrocoelium dendriticum (assembly GCA_944474145.2). Lineage (NCBI taxonomy): Eukaryota > Metazoa > Platyhelminthes > Trematoda > Plagiorchiida > Dicrocoeliidae > Dicrocoelium > Dicrocoelium dendriticum. Next base: position 82,482,685 of record OX104066.1, on the reverse strand, counting down.
GCCTACGCCTACAGAGGGACCATGGGTGGCTTGCGCTGCACCACCCTGTAGCGCCCAGAAACATAAATGCTATCTTTCATGTACACTTTAATGGTTGACCGATTGTACATTATTCTTTATTATTTTAATCTTCCTTACAATCGGCTCGACACTCGACCGCCTTGTTAGTTCCCGCGCTCACGTGTTCGCTCTTGTCTCGCTTCATCCGTCTGCGTCTTCTTGTAGTCCATCGAATACAGTCCGCTGTGTCGGACTCCAACTGTCTTCTGATATCAGCGCTTACTTTCGCGCAGCGTCTCGGACTAGGATTAACTAGTCCTACGAATTGGTGACCCCGATTCGCACGCGCGAATTCAACCTTTTTTCCTCGTTTACATTTTTGTGTATGTCCCTTCTTCTAGATTATATACGTGTATTCATTTGTTTCTTGCATAATTTTAGTACTTTCATTGTGTTTTTGTTCATTCTTTATCTTTCGACTCACATTTCGAGAGAGGCATCTGAGTCGTTTCACAGCGTAACCATGCTTACTTTGGCTGTTCCAAGTTTCATGGAACACAGCCCAGAGGTTTATGATATTCGAGATCAAACTGGAAAATAAGGGCATTACGGCGGACCGTCCGAGGTACATTCAGCTCATCTCACGCCTTCCTTCGTCGGTTGTGACGCTGGTTGAGGACATTCTACTCTGCCCATCAAATGAGGAGAAGTATGGAGCGATGAAGCAAGCGATTTTAAGAGAGTTCCAGCCGAGCGCACGAGCTCGATTTGAACAGCTCAATGGTCTCAAGCTTGGAGATCGCAAGCCGTCGGCGTTGTTCTGCGAACTTCAGCGTATGGCTGGTCCCTTATTCTTGAGCGAAGAAGGGATAAAGGAGCTGTGGTTTGCACGTCCCCCAGAGTCATTGCCGGTAATGCTGCCCATGTTTATAAATACACCCCTGAAAGAATTAGCTACCAAGGCAGACGCTGCGTTCGAATATCTTCCGCAGCAGATGATCAGTAGCTCCGGGAACGTATTCTGATCGATGAAAACCGAATCCCATATTTTCTATCAGTCGTCAGGCCGATCTGACCCTAAAGACGAGGAAATTGCGCTACTTCGCAGCAGGCTAGCAACAATGAATGCTTCGAAGTAGCGTGTGCCACGGTCAAATGCTGACCACGTTTTGGCTGCCGTTCATTGCAGCTCGTCTGTGCTTCCGCCGAGTACGTCTCGTTTGGCACGAAAGCGCAACATTTGCCCTGCACGTTCTCAGTCAGATAATACCAAACCCATCGAAGAAGTATGTTGGTATCATCGCCAATATCAGGGAAGCGCTAGAGGTTGTCGGGCTCCCTGCATTAGGCACTACTCAGCCGCTTCAGGGATAGCGAATAGCCTGCATACTATCATGACAAATGGATCCGTCAATAACCAAGTAAATCGCCTGTTTTACGTTAAAGATCGACGTTCTTCCATCACCTTCCTCATCGACACGGGAGCGGAAGTCAGCGTCATCCCAGCGACCGCTAACGACAAGCACTCAGCCTACGTACAATTTGCGTGCGGCCAACGGTTCTCCGATAGCTTCATTCGGTCAGCGCACGATGTACCTGGACTTCAATCTTCACCGAGATTTTCAGTTAGTCTTCGTGGTTGCGTCTGTACCCTTCGCAATTATCGGTATCGACTTCCTTCCGACATTTTGGGTTGCATGTTGATGCTGATCGCCACAGACTTTTAGACGACCGTACTAAACTAGGGGTCGAAGGCGCTCTTACGGACGCCCCGATAACAGTCCCGTTTTCGAATCGCCGATGTACCATCAGGTTATGCGAACCTACTGTCTGAATACCCGCGACTGGCACGACCAGCTGCAGTGCTTCCGCCAGTCACGACAGACGTCGCCCATCACATAGTCACGTGTGGTCAGCCAGTTTGCGCACGACCAAGGCGGCTTGCTCCTGACAAACTACGTGCATTCCGTGCTGAATTCGACCACATGCTTCAACTCGGTATCGTCAGACCGTCCAACAGCTCATGAGCGTTGCCTCTGCACATGGTTCCGAAGAAGGTCATGGGGAACTGGCGTCCTTGCGGCGATTATCGAACCTTGAATACGGTTACTGCGAGAGAGGCGGGCCCAGCCAATGTCCGAATACGAGATCGCAAACGTGTGTGGGTTTCCTGTGGAGTACGTGAGCTGTCTGCTACATGTGAAAGCACGAGCATGGTACAAAGTCAAACTGTTCGGAAAGCAGGCACGAGTTTTTGGCCAACGAATGCAAGCCAGTTCAGGCGAGAGTTTTGGCTAGCAAATACAAGTCAGCGCCAAAGGAGGCAGTGCATTCGGCCAAATATGGAAAAACTGTGGAACCAAAATCACTGACATTGGCTGAGAGCCAGTCGCATAGCTAGGCTTCCTAAAAATAGTACGTTTCGTTACCTAATAAATACGAGCGGTCTGTCGTGTAGAATATACTCCCTGTTACCGAGTCTTTGCCCTTTTTCTGTATCCCGTTGGTTGGCTGGTGCGGGACTGAACAGTCAGACGGTCGTAGCCTAGCAGGTTCCGTGTTAAGGAAACAGTACTACAACAGTGGCGACGCAGAGTTAACAAGTCGAACCCAAACATGGCAATCCCCTTTGCACAAATGCAAGAACTGTTGCAGACTCTGTTACAACAGCAGCAAGCGCAGTTTGAGAAGGCTCAGGCCAGACTGATCGAAACACTGACCAAGAATTTGTCTCTACAAGCAGGCTCGGTAACAGGTGCCAGTGAACGTGGCCCCTCCGAAGAAGTCTTGACCCAACAAGTTGGTGAGTTCCATTATGATGCCGATGCCGGTATTACGTTTGAATCCTGGTTTCATAAATACGAAGATCTGTTTCGAGTTGATCTAGCAGCTGTCCCAGAAGACAAGAGAGTTTGTCTCCTGCTACGGAAATTGGGTGCGGCCGAGCACGCAAAGTTCATGAATTTCATCTTACCGAAGAAAAGTACTGATTTAACTTTCCACGAAGCCGTTGCAACTTTGTCGCAGATATTTGGTGAACAATCCTCATTATTTAATATCCGATACAAGTGCCTGACGATGACCAAGCGAGGCGATGAAGACTGGGTAACTTACTCAAGTCGCGTCAATCGTGAATGCGAACGGTCCCTGTTTCACAAGATGTCAGCAGATCAGTACAAGTGCCTTATTTATGTGTGCGGTCTTCAGGCGGCCAAAGATGCTGATGCCCGAACAAGAGTCTTGAATAGAATCGAACAAAATCCAGAGATTACACTGCAGGAAGTGACGAATGAATGCCAACGGTTGATGAATTTGAAACATGATGCTGCGCTGATCCAACAGTCGCCCACCCAGAGCAGCCCGGACATCATTTGCAGGGTCAGTCGAAATCCCCAAAAGGACCCAGTTCATGTGAGTTCAAAAGATTCAAAACCCTCTTCTCCTTGCTGGTTTTGCAGAGAGTGGCATTTTGGCCGAAACTGCCCGTTCCGGAATTACATTTGCCGCCGTTGTGGTAAGAGAGGGCACAAGGAGTCGTGTTGTCTTGCAAGACGATCAACAGTGATCGGAATAAATCGTCGAATTCCGGTGCGCTCCCGATGTCACAACGAAGCTAAAACAGTGACGGCAACTTTCAAGGTTGATGGTGTCAGCAGGCGTAAGTTCACTGTGCTGAAGATCAATGGTAAACAAGTTAGATTACAGTTGGATACTGCGTCAGATATCACCTTGCTTTGTCGAGAAACATGGTGCATGCTGGGGCGACCGCCACTTGTCCACACAGACCACACAGCACGAAACGCATCCGGGGGTATCTTGAAACTGCTCGGAGAGTTGCATTGTCAGGTCAGTTTTCGCGATCAGCATATACGCACCACTTGTTTGGTGACGGATCAACCAGGATTGAATTTGCTTGGTCTCGACTGGATGGACGAATTGAACTTACTTGACCAGTCGGTAAACAGTATTTGCCAGAAATTACAAGTTGAGAAACCCGCTAAGATGCTGAATATGAACCACGAACTCTACACTCAAATCGCTGAACTAAAGCGACGCCATGAAACTTTGTTTCAATCCAGTCTTGGATGTTGCCGTATTGTCAAAGCAGAATTGAACCTCAAACCAGACGCTAGACCGGTTTTCAGACCAAAACGTCCAGTGCCGTATGCAACACAACCAATTGTGGAATCTGAGTTGAATCGCTTGCAGTCGGAAGGCATAATCGAGCGTGTACATTTCTCGGAATGGGCGGCACCCATCGTTGTGGTGAAGAAAGGAAGCGGTAAGGTACGTATTTGTGCTGACTTTTCGACTGGTTTAAATTCCATGTTGGAGGCACACCAATACCCTCTGCCTATACCTGAAGATTTGTTCTCCAAGCTTAACGGGGAAAAATGGTTTGCCAAACTCGATCTAGCTGACGCATACCTACAGGTTCCAGTGGCTGAGAACTGCAGAAAATTATTGACGGTCAACACGCACCTTGGTCTTTTTCAGTATAATCGGTTGCCTTTTGGTGTGAAGACGGCTCCCGCTATTTTTCAACAAATCATGGATACGCTCCTGAACGATATCCCTGGGGTCGCAGTGTACTTGGATGATGCATTGATTATGGGGTCTGACCCTCAAGCTTTGATGGCCACTTTGGAGAAAGTGTTAACCCGTCTAGAGGAAGCTGGTTTTCGGTTACGAATGGAAAAGTGTAATTTCCTGATGGAAAGTGTTAAGTTGCTCGGTTTCCTCATTGACAAACATGGTCGGCGTCCGGATCCCGCTAACATAGAAGCTGTCAAGCAGATGCCCCCACCGAAAGACGTTGCCCAACTTCGCTCATTCCTGGGTCTTGTGAGCCATTATAGTGCTTTCTTACCAAGCCTACATCAGACAAGAGTTCCTCTGAACGAGTTGCTGATGAAAGGGAAAGAATGGCGATGGACAAAGGAGTGTCAACAATCCTTTGATACAGTGAAAAAAGCACTTAGTTCCGACTTGCTTTTGACTCACTTCAATCCAAACTTGGAGATTGTCGTCGCTTCGGACGCTTCCAATTATGGTGTGGGTGCTGTTATTTCTCATCTGCTTCCAGGAGGAGAAGAGAAGGCTATCGCCCACGCAGCACGGTCCCTGACGGTGGCGGAGAAGAATTACAGCCAGATTGAGAAGGAAGCGCTGGCGATCGTTTTCGCAGTGAAACGGTTCCACAAGATGTTATACGGCAGACATTTTAAACTGATTACTGATCACAAGCCCTTGTTGTCGATATTCGGATCGAAGAAGGGTGTTCCTGTTTTCACTGCAAGTCGGTTACAGAGATGGGCTACCATACTGCTAGGTTACGATTTCAGCATACAGTACCGCTCAACACAACAACTCGGCCAAGCTGACGCTCTATCTCGCCTTACCAGCTCCCAGACGAAGGAGAACGATGAATGTGTGGTCGCATTTGTTAATTTCGAGTCAGAAGTTCAGCAAATTCTGTTTGACAGTGTACGAGAGTTGCCTGTAACGTCGGACACAATTCGTGTGGAGACGGCTAAAGACGAACTCTTACCGAAAGTGATAGAGTTCGTGCAATCCAGCTGGCCCAATATCAGAATTTCGGCTGATCTACAACCCTTTTACAATCGACGCGGATCTCTTTCGGTTGTTGGTAACTGTCTGATGTTTGGAGATCGAGTAGTGGTACCGAAAAAGTTGCGGAGCCGAATTCTACAGCAGTTTCATTCAGGACATCCGGGAACCAGCCGAATGAAGGCGCTGGCACGAAGTTTTGTGTATTGGCCCCAAATGGATTCAGAAATCGAACAGTTTTGCCAAAGATGTGAATCTTGTCAGCAGGCGGCGAAGGCCCCTCCAAAGTCTCCGTGGCAACCTTGGCCCGAGTCGGAGAAGCCGTGGCAGCGAGTACACTTGGATTACGCAGGACCAATCAACGGTCAGTCCTACTTGATTTTCGTTGATTCCTACACGAAGTGGCCCGACGTGATTCCGATGCAATACCCCACCGCCCAGCACACTATCAATGAGCTGAGCAAATTGTTCCAGTATTTTGGCACACCGGAAACACTAGTTACGGATAACGGACCGCAGTTCACATCTACGCTATTTCAAGAATTCTGCGCACAAAACGGAATTCGGCACAAGTTTTCACCGCCGTACCATCCACAATCAAATGGGCAGGCCGAAAGATTCGTAGATACATTTAAACGTGCTCTTCTTAAGGCGGAAGGATCGAGGGTGTCACGAGATATAATCCAACCGTTCCTGAGAATGTATCGCAACACTCCGAATCCAAACACACCAGAAGGGAAGTCTCCTGCGGAATGCCTCTTCGGACGAAAAATTAGAACGATATTTGATAGCCTGATTCCTAGATGTGATGAAAAACACAACGGACAAACGAACGAAGAGCAGGAAGGGAGACTTCGTAGGTTTAAGGTCGGTGAACTGGTGTACGCACGAAACTTCCAGACTCCGGGAAGGTGGTCCATCGGAACGGTTATCGGAAAAAAGGGTAAGGTTATATATGAGATAATGGTCGGAAAGGACAAGTGGACCAGGCATGTCAACCATCTACGGCCACGACATGGAAACACCCAGAGACCTCAAGCATCGTCAAAACTACAGTGGGATATTCTGCTAGATACATTTGGATTGGAAAACGAAACTGATGCCTCAAATAGGATAGAACCGGTTGCTCAATTACCGCGTGATATACCGAGCAAGCTAAGTCGAAGACGAAGACAGCCGCAGTGGCTGCAAGTGAACCCAAGGGAAAAAAGCTACGACCAAGCTCAGGTGCGAAAGGTAAGGAGAAGCAGTCCTTTGAAAGAGGGAGGTGCGAGAGAGGCGGGCCCAGCCAATGTCCGAATACGAGATCGCAAACGTGTGTGGGTTTCCTGTGGAGTACGTGAGCTGTCTGCTACATGTGAAAGCACGAGCATGGTACAAAGTCAAACTGTTCGGAAAGCAGGCACGAGTTTTTGGCCAACGAATGCAAGCCAGTTCAGGCGAGAGTTTTGGCTAGCAAATACAAGTCAGCGCCAAAGGAGGCAGTGCATTCGGCCAAATATGGAAAAACTGTGGAACCAAAATCACTGACATTGGCTGAGAGCCAGTCGCATAGCTAGGCTTCCTAAAAATAGTACGTTTCGTTACCTAATAAATACGAGCGGTCTGTCGTGTAGAATATACTCCCTGTTACCGAGTCTTTGCCCTTTTTCTGTATCCCGTTGGTTGGCTGGTGCGGGACTGAACAGTCAGACGGTCGTAGCCTAGCAGGTTCCGTGTTAAGGAAACAGTACTACAACAGTTACCACGCCTGATCGCTACTCGATCCCACACATAGTGGATCTCACCGCCAATCTTGGGGGCAAAAATATCTGCAGCAAAGTTGACTTGCTAAGCGCATACAACCAAATTCCGGTAGCCGAAGCGGACATCGCTAAAACTGCCGTGACGACTCCATTTGGTTCGTTCGAGTTTCTGCGCATGCCATTTAGTCTAAAGAATGCCGTGCAAACTTTTCAGCACTTCATCGACCAAGTTTGTCGCGGCTTAGACTTTGCTTACGCTTATCTCGACGACATTTTAATCGCGAGCTGTTCACGAGAAGAGCACATGCGCCACGTACGAACACCTTTTGATCGTTTATCTCAACACGGGGTGACGATCAACGCAGAAAAGTGTTCGTTTGGGGTCGACTCAGTAAACTTCCTCGGCCATCGTATCTCCACTGCAGGCGTCGTGCCACTGCAGGATAAAATTCAAGTCAACGTCTACTATCCCGAGCCTCATTCTTTCAAACAGCTCAGGCGTTTTGATGGGCTTGTCAACTTTTACCGACGGTTCATACCCAACTGCGCCTCGCTGATACAACCCCCCAAAGAACCTTCTCCGCAGGAAACTCAAGAAAAACGAATTTCCTGCCGCAGCACGCGCTGCTTTTAAGTCGCTAAAAGAGGCTATCGCCAACATACCTTCTATAGCGCATCACGATCCGGCCGCCCCACTATCCCTCAGTACTGACGCCTCGAATGTGGCAGTCGGCGCTGTTTTACAGCAACCCGTAGCCGACACGTGGCAGTCCTTAGCGTTTTTCTCCAAACGCCTACAACCTACCGAATCTCGCTACAGCACGTTCGGTAGAGAACTACTAGCCATATATCTAGCGATACATCACATTCGACACGTCTCACAAGGCCGCTATTTGCCGTCTTCACCGACCACAAACCCTGACTTACGTGCTCGGCTCGACTACCGACCGATACTCTCCTAGAGAGTCGCGCCACCTTGACTATATCGCTCAGTTTACGACCGATATACGGCATGTCTCAGGTGTGCACAACGCCGTCGCCGATGCACTTTCTCGCATCCAAGCTATCTCCGCTGACGCCGGCACTGCTATCGACTTGGCAGCCATGGCCACAGCGCAACTCAACGACACTGAGGTTGATCTACTACGCAGGTCTCCCTCATTGGACATACGACCCGTTCCGCTGACATCATCAGACGGCACTATACTTTGCGATTTATCTCTGGGCACGCCGCGCCCAGTCGTCCCACGCGAGTTTCGGCAGACCGTGTTCGACACGTTGCACGGCTTGTCTCATCCAGGCGTTCGTGCATCGGTTAAACTCGTAACCGCACGATTCGTTTGGCGCAATGTTAATCGGGACGTCCGTACTTGGGCAGCTGCTTGCCTTCCGTGTCAACGCGCGAAGGTGCACAAGCACACGAGAAGCCCATTAGGCACATTTTCGACGCCAGACGCACGTTTTCATCACGTGCACGTCGACCTCGTAGGTCCTCTGCCGCCTTCCAAAGGCTCTGTATATCTACTGACCTGTATCGATCGATTTACTAGATGGCCTGAGGCCGTCCCTATCCCAAATTGCTCCTCGGAAACGGTAGCGAAAGCTTTTCTGGAGCGCTGGGTAGCTCAATACGGCTGTCCCGCCATCGTGACCACCGATCGAGGGTCACATTTCTCGTCGACATTTGCCACTTTGCTTAAGGATTTAGGCTGTCGCCACGTTCAGACGACGGCGTATCATCCGGCCGCTAACGGCATGGTGGAGCGTTTTCACCGCCAGTTGAAGGCAGCGCTACGGGCGCACGCAGATCCTTCATGGTCTGAAACACTTCCCCTCGTCCTCCTAGGATTAAGAAACACTGTTAAAACCGATTTCGACGCAACACCAGCGCAGCTAGTCTACGGTTGCACGCTGCGGTTGCCCGGACAGCTGGTAGCACCAGTCCCCTCTACTTCCTCTTTTGACTACGGAAGTTACACCGATCGATTGGCTCACCAGATGCGTGAGCTGCGTCCACCCGCTCCTCGATCGCAGAAGACACCAGTGTACGTGCCTGAGAAGCTGTCTACTTGCTCACACGTCCTTCTTCGCGCAGACGGTGTTCGACAGCCTCTTCAGTCGCCGTACATAGGACCTTTTAAAGTGCTACACCGTGCGAGTAAGACGTACACTATTGACCGCGGTGGTCGACGCGAAGTCGTCACCATCGACCGTCTAAAACCCGCCTTTATGGAAGAAACCACCTCGCCTACTTCGTCTAGTAGTGCTTCGTGCGACGTCACAACTCACCGCACCAGCTTACAGAATCCTAGTGCAGTTCAACCAGACCACGATCTCGGTCTACAAGCTACAGCCGTCTGGAAATCTCCCGAATCTAGCCCGCCACCCACGACCAATCGCCGTGGTCGGGAGGTGCGTCAGCCGGTTCGTTTCTCCGACTATCTACAGTGTAAATACCTTTAGCTTTATAGATATTGTGTATTTTTGCCCCGTTTTGATCGATTAACGTTTTAAAAACAAACAAGAATTAGCAAAAACCTCCAAAAAACCCCTTAAAATATTCAGAAAAAGCAAAAAATTTAAACACGCAGATCAATCGTTCATTCTTTTTAGCGTTTTCTAAGCATGCTTTTGTATTTTCTCGTCTTTACATGCCCCAGACTCTCCCGTTCGATCGACTGGCCCACACGAGGAATGTTTTCGAGGACCCTGACGCGAACGCTGGTCATTTCTCCGAGGGACGAGTGTCGCTTCTCCGCGGAACGAGTGTCACTTCTTCGCAAGACGAAGGTAGCTTCTCCGTGGGACGACAGTCGTTTTGGCGCTGGGCGGGGTGCGGCGGGGGAGAGACCACTCCCAAGTGCACCGTTTGGCAGCAGCGGAGGTTGAGGTCCTGTCGGTCTTTTTCTGGGCTAGCCAGTTTTCTGTAGTCCGACAAGCCCACTCCAACGGCTCGCCGAAATGCACCCTGCCCTGCAATCTATAAATAACAAATCACAAACGGCACAGCTGACTCCGACTTCCGGCGAACCCCCATTTGACACGAACGCTCACTCATTTTTACTCGGTACGAGTTTGCCTTACGAACCTCGATTCAACAATCCTTTCCGAAACCGAAGGCTTTCTATGTTCAGCCTTTTAGGGGGGGAGCTTTGTAGCGCCCGAAAAGATAAATGCTATCTTTCATGTACACTTTAATGGTTGACCGATTGTACATTATTCTTTATTATTTTAATCTTCCTTACAATCGGCTCGACACTCGACCGCCTTGTTAGTTCCCGCGCTCACGTGTTCGCTCTTGTCTCGCTTCATCCGTCTGCGTCTTCTTGTAGTCCATCGAATACAGTCCGCTGTGTCGGACTCCAACTGTCTTCTGATATCAGCGCTTACTTTCGCGCAGCGTCTCGGATTAGTATTAACTAATCCCACAACCCACAGTTCATTCCACACATCCCATATCCAGTGTAAACCTGAAGGAATAAAGTCGGGAGGCATGTGGATGGGAGCCACGTTTCATCAACGGAGCCGTGCCACACTGCTTCACAGGCAAACACAAGCACGCCGTATTGGGAATCAAGCGCACACAAGGAGTGGCTGGACTGTAGTCCTCTCCACAGTAAGTGCATGGAACCACACATCGAACCTAGCACGACCACAAGGACCGTGAACCCCGTCCCCTCTAGCAACTGCTAACTCTCTCCTGGAGCCAATATGGACGAGGTAGTGGGTTATAGACAGGTGAGCACCTTGACAACCAGCACATCAAGTGCAGCCACACCGGGTATGTTAAACAACAGTCAATCAATTGAAATAACATTAGCAAATAAAATATATCGGTTAGAGCATACGGCTATGCAGACATAACTCTTCCCAAAACTAGCATCTGAAGTTAGTTGGTTAGCAACGAATCCGCGATAAGTACAAAATGTCCACAAGTTAGTCAAAAAATAATACAAACGCAATGAAGTTAAGGAAGATAACCAAAGAGTGTACGCAACGTGGCCAGGTAATAGAAGATTAGTCGGGTAGACAGAACAAACCAAATAAAATGGATGAAATTTATCCAGCTTAAAAGACCTAGTTTAAGTGTAAGTTGATTTAGCCAGACTACGGTGAAGAAGTATCATGAATGCAACACATATACTTACATATATACAGACATACAAATTCAGCATATTACTGGTTAATATGCTATATTTTTATGTAACAATGAACCATACCTGTTTGTAATATCATGATCATGCCTTCGCAGACGTGTCCCGCACTGTCGGGAGTAAAACTTTTATTCAGTTATCTTTCACCTGGTAATTTTATCACTTATCCTTTTCTCTTAAGTAACGAGAGCTCGCTAACCTTTAATAGGCAGATCCGATCTGTAGCGTTAAGGATGACAAGCCAGCTGTGTAAGCCGTGGGCGCGGATTCAAACTTGCGCAGAGACCGGGCGACCCTCGGAATATCATTAGCCTAGGTTCGACCGGTGGTGGTTGGGTGCCAGCGAAGCGTCGGCACTGCTTTCCGGCATACTGCCGTTGTCTTTCTTCAGAGATGGGCAGCTAAGTCTTCCGAACACCTGCGCAGGTTATAATTTGTTGACTGAACAGTGATGAAACGCCGTTGTAGTTCGACACGCTCCGCAGGCCACAGCTACGTGCCCAATTATTTCAAAGTCACTTTCGCTATACTTTTCAGAGGGTTTTTCAGATTTGTTATGTTGACGGTTTACCTGTCCTGTACCAATGTAATTATGATCACTGATTTGCGAGCCGATTGCCCTATATCGCAGTCCCAGCATGGCCCAGTGGCATTAGCTGCTGACTGGTGCTCATGGGTTCGAATCCTAAAGGATCCAATGGATGCCATTACTGACGATGCCAAACAGGCAAAACTGCGATCTAGTGCTCATACAGACATGTGGATGTGTTATAATTGAGTCGCCACTGTTATGATTGAGGGAACGCCACCTCTGTTCCGATTACGTAACGCCTGATAAGATTGTCGCTCGCACGGTTGGAGTACGCCTACGATGACGACTTGTAACGCTGGCCACTCGAACGGAGTTGCGCTGACCTGACGACTCTAGCTTAGCCGGTGAGACGGAAAATTGAGCGAGTGGGTGACCGATCCTAGCCGCAAGTGTTCGAATAGACGCGGAGCCCTCGGAACGGACGCGGACGAGGGGGACGCACACGAGAGGGGGGTTTACGGTAGACGCGCGCTAATGACTTAGACGCGAAGGCTGGCCAGCTAACGATTCACACGCAATCACGCGACCCGACCGACTCCCAACTGAGGCGAAGAGAAAGAAAAGACAAGTGGTCCTCTGTAGGCTCTTTTACGACCGACAAAGGGCAATCACAGCCAGTGCTATGGGTTATTAAGTTAGGGAAAAAGTCACCACGCAGAGGTGGTAGTTTGCAAATGACCATTGTCAAAAGGTTCGCAGTTGGGACGCTCCTCGGAGTGGCTGAACACTGCTGCGTTGTGGGGAGAAATTGGACTCCGCTTCCCACAGCCATTATGCCGGAGTTACTGGCGCGTTTTTTGCGGGATTTTTGACGGGCCCGCAACAGGATGACTATTGATTTGTAGCTGTTGTGACCAGATCTCAAGTAAATACATCAAATTCCCATTGATTGATCAGAAGTCTGTGTAAGCGAACATATGTTTTCGGTAATTCTTCATCAGGCTTTTACAATTACATGAAATGCAAAATTTTTGTATACAGACCCAACGGGTCGTCAGTCAACCAAATTGATCCTAGTGCGCTGTGACACACCGTCGGTTAGGTTACAGTTGTAGTCGTACGTGCGTACAGGTCAACTGCAGTCCGTCCTGGCCAAGGTAGGCTCAACGCGTGAGTGAACCTTTTCTGCGTGCACAGTGCTGGTTCGTACAGCCGAATGGCGATGGCTTCTGCGGCGTCTAATATCCGCTTACGGAAATACTTTGATCGATTTTCTGGGGCCTGATAGATTACTTTGAACGAATCAGCCGACTTGGTGGCGTGACCCGTATCCGCAAGATGCGTGGCGATGGCAGAGTTGGTGACCTTTTGGCCTCCATTTCCGAGCCAGGCCGGATGGTGTTCCTTCACCCTTTCGGATAAGCGTCTTGTCGTACGACCAACGTAGCCTGCTCCACAGGAACAGGTAAAGGAGTAAACACACATTGATTTGGTGTGGACAGGCAGCTTATCCTTGAGGTTTAGTCTCACCATTGGGCTGCTGGTGAACCGGATTTGCAGCCTCGCCGCTGGGAAGGTATTCCTGAGTGTGGACGAGAGACGGCGGGATAGATTCTCTGATACTATTTCCCCTTTGTAAGGCAGTTGTAGGAAAATAGGTTTCCGTTCCGCCGTCAGGACCATAGGTGCCTCCCTGTTTCGCCCCATATTGGCATTAATAAAATTCTCTGGGTAGCCATTCTCTTTAAGCGTCGATCGTATTAGCTGCAACTCTTCGAAAAGAGTATCCTTCGAGCAGATTCTTTCGGCCCGGTTCACGAGACTGAGGACCAAGTTTCTCTTAATCCGAAGCGGCACAAAGCTATGAAAGTTTGTGTACTGTCCATTCCAAGTGCACTTTCGGTAAACGCTACGTTTTACTGCACCATCATCAAGTCTTTGTAGAGCTACATCGAGAAAATGGAAAGCGCCGTTTTCTTCTACCTCGTAGGTGAATTGTATAGCCTTGTGAGCCTGGTTAAATACGCTGGTGAGCTTCTCGATGTTACCGGAGGTGTCAAGTAGGACGAAGATGTCATCTACGTAACGGTGGTATAACGTGAGGCTACTGATGACCGCTTTCAATTTACCCTGTTCCAACATACCCATGAAAACATCAGCGAGGAATGGTCCTAGCGGGGAACCCATTGCAACTCCATCGCGCTGTCGGTATATATCCCCGTTGAATAGGAACTGAACATTAAATGTACACCTTAGCAGTAATTCTTTCAGGGCCAGAGTTGGTATGCCAATATTAAGATGGTTCTCGTCAACAAAGTTGCAAATGAACTCAATCGTTTCAAATAAAGGCACATTCGTGAACAGTGAGGTGACGTCTAGAGAGCACATAGTTTGGTTCGTGACGTTGACATCACGCACGGCATCTACAAACGCAAAAGTGTCCTTTAGGGTATGTACAGCGACTCGTCTACGCACAGGCTCAAGAAGTTCTACCAACCAACGAGCGATCGAGTGGTATGGGGAGTTTCTCATGTCCAAAACCGGGCGAAGAGGACAGTTAGGCTTGTGGGTTTTGGGAAGGCCGTAAAGCCTTGGAATAACCGTGCCCACGGGGCGTAGATTTTCATAGACCGATTCGCTGATATAACCACCATTCTTAAGCTTTTTGAGACAGACGCACAGTTGATTTTCGATCTGCTTTGTTTTGTCTCGCTCACCAATCATTTTCAAGAATTTCATATTATCTGCCAATATTTCACCCATCTTGTTGAGATAGTCTGCTCTGTTTAGGATAACAATGCCGGCGCCTTTGTCTGGACGGGTAAGCAGAATTTGATCGTTCCTAAGTAGTCGCTGCAGTGCTTGCATATGCTCATGTTTCACCGGTGTGTTGTGCGGTACCCGTGCACGCCGATATTGATAACAGGCATGCACCAACAGGGATTTCAACTCTTCTGCATGCACTTCAGAAGTTGGGATCAGTTGCGAAGTCTGTGTGTAGACGTTTTCGAACTGTGCCTCTATTGCCAGTCTGTTATGCTTGCTAGTAGGGAGACAGAACTTTGGACCCAATGATAAGACTTCAGTAGTGGTACGATCAAGCGGGAAACCAGACAGATTTTGGACGTATTTCTCAGGTTCGGCCGGGAAAGTCGTTGTGGCTCTCTCTTTCTTTATTGTCTTTGTGAGTGAAGTGCGTAACTTTGCTTCTTGCTTTGTGATAATTGCTTTAACCGTTTCCTCCAGCTCTTCCTGATCGCTTGCGGATAGGCTGGTTGGGACAGCACTCACTTGGCTCAGTGCACGCTTGAGCTCATCTCTCTTGATGCGAGTGGTGTCTATCTGACACAGCACATAAACAGTGACTCATTCAGATACCGCGGTTGCAAGTGCCTTCATATATGGTTGGCGGCACCCGGTTTCGGATTTGCTTGTCACTGTGGCCAGCCACATGATGCCTTCGCTTACCGAGGGACGATGCATGGCTTGCGCTGCACCACCCACAGCTCCAACCACACACCCCAAATCCAGTGTAAACTCGAAGGAATAAAACCGTGAGGCATTTGGATGGGAGCCACGTTTCACCAACGGAGCCGGCCCACACTCCTTCACATGCAAACACAAGCACACTGTATTTGAGAACCAAGCGCACACAAGACCGTGGCTGGACTGTAGTCCACTCCACACTGAGTGCATGGAACCACTGATCCTAACACGGTAACAAGAACCGTGCACCCCGTCCCCTCCAGCAACGACCAACTGTCTCCTGGAGCCAGTATGGAGGAGTTAGTGAGTAATAGAAAGGTAAGCACCTTGTCAACATGCACATCAAGCGCAACCACACCGGGGATTTCAAGCAACAGCCAATCACTTGAGAGAAAGATAACGACGAAACTAAATCGTATAATGCATAAGGAAACGTGGCAAAAATCTTAAATTAATGAGCATAAAATATGTTGTTTACAAAAGAATCGAAGATAAGTTCAGGAGGTCAGAAAGTGTGTTTGACGGAAATGCCACAAAAACAAAATGTTATCGAAATTAACTGCAATTGGCTTAAGTGAGTGGTGTAGGTTTATAGAAGAGCGTACCAGTGCACATTTAGTCGAGAAAGAAAAGCATTAGACCGGGGTTCGATTCCCCGTCGACGCAGATTTTCGTGTGGAGTTTAATCGTGACTTCTACTTTCTACGAAATTTACGTTACTCACAAACATCCTTCAAATAATCTACCATCGACCTTTGGACTTCGGATGGACGGTTACTTCGGTCCACTGGGAAGTGACGAGTGAGTGAGCCGATCTGCAACATCAGGACAGTTACTGTGAGCTCATTGGCAATACGTCGAGCACCAAGCAGAAGTCAAGCGTTAATCTAATCGTCAGCCATCGGTAGCTCAGTGGTAGAGCAGCGGACCGGAAATTCGTGGACCGGGGTTCGATTCCCCGTCGAGGCAGATTTTCGTATGGAGATTAATCGTGACTTCTACCTTCTACAAAACATTAGAACAAAACTGAAAACCCACCACCTGAAATAAATAAACATAGCATGCAAGCACGCGGTTAGTAAATCGCATGCAGCGTACTTATAAACGCTGCGCTGGTTCTGCCTATGTTCTCTGCAGAACCTGTCGTCGCTTCGGTAGCGGACTCGATTGGGCTTGCTCATGGCTCACTAAGCCTGCCTGAATAAGGCACTCGCGACCGCATGTTCTACAGCACCATACGCTTGATGTCGATGAAGAACAACCCATCGGTGCATGCAACTTTCGAAATATCCACTTCTTCTCTGCATTTATGAGGTCTTTCCCCCGCACTTCGGCAACCGCCTTCGAAATTAGATGGCGCCATGCACGCCGATCAACCGCCATTGATTCCCATGATCTGCAATCAAGAATAGAGCGTGTGAGGCTCACATTGATCATGTCCTGCTAACGTAACTTTTGTTTCCCCACGTGTCGCTTCCCTATACTCAGCTGAGCGTATAAAAGTTGTTTCGGTATCCGCGTTGAATCCATACGCCACACATGACCGAGCCATCTCAGGTGTCTCAATAAAAGTATGCAGTTCACTGCATACATCCCACTTCGGCACAACACTTCCGTGTCTGCAACTCTGTCGCCCCAGCCGATCCGCAAAATTCGTCGCAAACACTGCTGATGGAACCGCTTGAGATATCGCACATCCCGCCGGTACATCGTCCACGTTTCACTGCCGTATAGAAGAACGGACAGCACCATGGATTTGTACACCATCAGCTTGGTGCCAATGGTAAGCTGATGGTTGTTCCACACTCAGTACTCAAGCTTCCCGAATGCTGCCGCTGCCTTCGACATGCGGATACGAAGCTCATTGTGCATCTGCTGATCAGTCGACATCACGCTCCCAAGGTAGCTGAAACGGGAGGTGGTTTCCAATACTTCAGCACCAATGCTGATTCGCGGCAATATTGAAGATTGCACCTCCGGTGAAGGCTGAAACAGACAGACAGTTTTGCTTGTGTTGATGGCGAGCCCGAATTTGGCCGCTGTCGAAGCTAGAGCACTAGTCATATGCTGCAACTCATCCGCGCTGTGTGCAAACAACGCACAGTCGTCAGCCCAACAGCAACATACGGATAGTTGTCGCACAGACTAGAGTTCTCGCACCGAAACGACTGATGTTCAGCAACCCACCATCAATACGGTGCTCCGCACGAACACCTTAAGCACAAGCCGCATCAAAAGCACAAGACAACATTGCATGAAGATATATATTAAACAGGGCAGGAGCTAAGACACAGCCTTGCTTCACACCAGAGACAACTGCAAAGTCATCCGAGGTCTCTCCACTCAGCTGCACCCTCGCTCGCATCCCACTATGCAGACGTTTAAGTAAAGTTATAAACTCACACGTGGAACCAAACTTACCCAACACCAGCCACAGTGCCTCGCGGTTCACCGTATCAAATGCCTTGGTGAAATCAACAAAAAGCGAGTACAATGGCTGGTGTCGTTCTCTTCACTTCTCTTGCAACTGACGAGCCGCAAACACCATATCTATAGTGCTGCGACCCGAACGGAATCCGCATTGCTCTTCCGCCACGTTAGGTTCCACAACCTGACTGACGAGGCGGTTGAGCAATAATCGGGCAATCACCTTGCCCACACAAATCAGCAATTTGATGCCACGATAATTCGTGCAACATTGCTTGCTACCTTTGCCCTTGTACAGTGGTACCACAAGGGCGTCCTTCAGGTCAGGAGGCACCTCCTCCTCAATCCATACACGTTGCACCTAGTGGCACAGTGCAGTCAACAACACGGGTCCGCTGTGTTTCAATACTTCAGGCTGGATCCCGTCGGCCCCATCACACTTGCCGTATCACAGCTGAGCAAGTGCTCTCTGTGTCCCATCACGTGTCGGCGTGTCGGCCAGACTCGTCTTCACATCGTGCTGCTTCAGGCCGTTCAATGTAGGCCAGTCAATCTCTGAACGGTTATTCAAGAGACAAGCAAAGTGGTTTCGCCAGATCTGCATTTGTTCTGCAGTCTGTGTGCAGGTAGCGCCAGAACTACCATCGATCAACTTCCTCAGCGGCTCCAATCTCGGTCCATACACCGCATTCAAGGAGTCAAAGAATTCCTTGTCTTGACGGCGTTCGACGTAGCATTCCATCTGCTTCGCGTTCTTCGTCCACCATGCATTTTTTATGCAACGGAGCTCTAGGGTCAGTCGCCGTGGAATTTTGCGAAACTGAGTACGCTTCCCCAAGTCACTGGGGTCGGTCACATTTGCAGCAAATGCTGCATTCTTCCCTGACACCAATGTGCCAATCGTCGCATTGTGCTCATCAAACTAATCAGGCCCCTTACAGTTTGCGCGCCCGATGCTGTCCTCGGCAGCAGCTATCATCTGGTCGCGAATGTGGTGCCACAGGTTGCCCAATGTGGCTATGCATTCCACATCACACAGGCGTGCATATATATATATATATATATATATATATATATATATATATATATATATATATATATATATATATATATATATATATATGACCTACGGCATCAGATTCAGGGTTTGCCTGCCATTGCGGCCTCCATATGACAGCCGCAGGGTGGCTGTGCTAACGGAGGTACCGTGGGTGGTTTATGCTACACCACCCACAGCTCCATCCACACATCTAGAATGCAGTATAAATCCGAACGATTAAGAGTGTGATGCACTTTTCATCACGGAGCCGGTTCACGCTCTTTCAACGTTTCCCTCAGCAGCATTCGTGCCAAACTAGGGAAGCATGCGTACGGGACGTACACAAGGTGGGGGCTGGGCAGTATCCCGTTACACACTGGATGCGTGGGACCACGGAGCCTAGCATAGTCATGAGGACCGTGCACCGCACCTCCTCCAGTCATCATCATCATCATCATACACGTTAGCTAGAGGTGGGGAACACCTCAGCTACTGTGCCGCAATACAAAGAGAAAAAAAGAAGAGAAAAAAACAACTGGTGCAAGCTGGCTGAGCTACCGGTAACGGATGGGCATCGTTCCGGTAAGCTACGAGCCGGCTGCTGTGCACCCAAAAAGAAAAAAATATTATGCGAGATTATATAAAGCTAAATAATGAGATCGTGGTTGGAGGGGGAGGCTAAGAGGGATGGGGTGGGACAAAGAAACTCACAGCACGAACGCCACTGAGGTCGGCTCCTTGCCATGTCAGCAAGTGTGTCTAACCAAACGTGTTCATCGTCCTTTGGACCCCAACCAGGGAGCCGAGACGCTCCAACCGAGGCCAGCTCAGAAGTGAGGGCCTTCATTCCTCTGGACCAAGTCATCGCTTGGCCACCCCTCCTCTTCTTCCATCCACACCCCCGGCGCGCAAACAACACACGTCGCGGAAGTCGGTGGGCTGGCATGCGTAACACGTGGCCGACCCATCGGAGCCTAGTGCGTGAAATAACGGTGCTGAGCGGTTCAGTTCCTTTTCCTGTGTCACAAACAAGGCGTCGAACACGCTCGTTGCTCACGCGGTGTTCCCACCAGATGTGAGCTAAATTACGAAGGCACCGGTGGTCGAACGTAACTAGCCTCTTCAGGTCCGCTGCTTTAAGCGGCCAGGTTTCACAACCGTACAATAGGGTCGAACGTACTGTTGCATTGTACACTCTACCCTTCAGGGTGAGAGTGATGTCGCGCCGGCGCCATAAGTGGCGAAAGTTAGCAAAAGCGCCCCGAGCTTTTGCTATACGATTCGTGATTTCATCTTCAATCCCACGAGCGCTGATACAACTTCCCAGGTAGTTGAATTTTTGAACGACTTCTAGCTGACCCCCACCAAGGGTGAGCGTAGGAGGCGGTCCAGACCAATCTTAGAGAAACGCTTTGCACTTCGATGGTGCAAAGCAAAGCCCGAAGTGACGGACAGCTAGTGCTAATCTGTCCAGTGCCGCTTGGCACATTTGTGAGCTGTCACAGATCAGGGCAATATCATCAGCATACTCTAAATCAAGAAGTCGTTCTCCTGGGAGTAGCTCCACACCTTCTAAGTCGTGTCCTGTAAACGCGATTTCCATGACTTCGTCAACAGCGAAGTTGAAGAGGAAAGGTGACAGCGGGCATCCTTGTCTCACACCGCTGGAGATATTAAAGGGCGACGACAACCTGCCGTAAGCCCCCACTCTGCCCGAGCTACGCGCATATAATGCTCGGATAATGTTCACATATTTCTCAGGCACACCTTTCCTGAGTAGACAGTCCCAAAGTGCATGTCTATCCACCGAATCGAATGCACCTTTGATATCGAGGAACATGACAACGGTGGGCCGCCAATATATGTGACGGTGCTCCAGCAACTGACGCAAAGTGAAGATGTGGTCAATGCAGCTACGACCTCGGCGAAATCCAGCTTGCTCTTCGCGAATCTGGCTTTCACGAGTGCCAATCAGTCTGTGAAGGATGACAGAGGCAAGAAATTTGGAGGCGATGGAGATCAGACTGATTTCTCTATGGCTGCCGCATTCCGATCGTGAGCCTCCTTTGAAAATTGGGACTATGATGGACCGGCTCCAATCGGTTGGGACAGTTTCCTGCTCCCACAGTTTCACTAGTAACTCTTGTAAATCATCCACAAGAGCAGGTCCCCCGAATTTGAAGAGGGCTGGAGGAAGGTCATCAGGTCCCGCGGCTTTATTCAACTTCAACAGTCCGATCTCATGTTCGACTTCTGAGCGAGAGGGTGGATCCAAAGGAACAGCCCACGGAGCAGGGCGATCACTGGTCGGCGAGAAATCTAACAATTCCGACCGATTAAATTGCCTTTCAAAGTGCTCAGCCCAACGCTCCAAGCGTTTTGATAAGTTGTGGATAGGATGTCCACTCTCGTCACGTATAGTTTCACTAACACCAGGTCTCCTGCTGCCCGTTTCCCGTATCAAACGGAATAACTCACGATGGTTACCAAGGGCAGCGGCCATTTCCATCTCTGTTGCACGACGAGACCACCAGGATTCGCGGTCTCTCTTCAGGCTAGCACGGAGTTTCGCCCGGAGCTCTTTGCGAGTTTCATTGTGTTCGCTTCCAGCCGGAATATGCCGGCGAGCATCTATAAGTTCCAGAGACTGTGAAGAGACCCAATGTTCATGTTGGCGATTAGACATACCACATGAGGATTTGCCTGCTGCTAGTAAGGCTTGTTGCATATGAGACCAGTGAGCTTCAGTTGCATCAAGTGAGCGTTTATCCAACTCGTATGACAGCGTAATTTGATAGGCGTTCAGAACAGCTGGCTTCACCAGTCTGCCGGTGTCAATGCGCTCACAACATCGTCGTGGGCGTCCGCCAAAGCGCATCCGCAGGTCAGCACATACAAGTGCATGATCGGTGTCAACACCTGTGCTCCAAATCGAGCGACAGTTCTGGATGCAGCCTCTCCAGCGGTAACTGATAGCAATGTGATCGATTTGCGTCCATAGCTGGTTCGAGGCTGGTGGGCGCCAAGTCACCCTCCGGCGGGTGCTGTGTCGGAAATTAGTGCTCGCAACAAATAAGCGAGCATCCTCACACAGATGAAGTAACCGCTCACCGTTATCATTACGGGAGCCTATACCATGTTGGCCGCCCAGATGCAGCTCATCTGTGGATAATTTTCCAACTTGAGCGTTCAGATCCCCAGCCAGCACTACAGTGTCCGAGCTACTTCTGTGGCGAAGAAGTTCGTTCAGTTGGCGATAGAAGTCGTCTTTTACCGAGTCATCGCTACAGTTTGTCGGTGCATAGGCAGCGATAACGAATAGACACCTGTTAGTCCCACGCGACTTCGAAGTTTTGAACGAGCCAGCCAATCGGACCGCACACATCCGGCTATTGATTGGAATCCAATCAACCAGAGCAGCTTCAGCCCGGGGACTCAGGGCAATACCAACCCCGGCTTGGCCGGTGCTCGAAGCTGCATCGTCACCGGATAGGCGCAATGAGAAAATACTGCTTGCGTCCCCTGAAGGGGATCGCAGAGTGAATACAGAGCTCGAGTCTTGCAGGCGGGTCTCCGATAAGCAGCAGATATCGATCGAGAGGGTCTCCAATGTTCGGACAAGTGCTGCCTGTTGACCGATCTGAAGCAAAGTGCGAACATTGAGGCATGCCAGTCTGAAGGAGGATCGAGGGCTCCAAATGGAAGGCGATGAACTGGAATGGGCCGCTTGCTTGGACATGGGCCTGTTGACAGGGCAGGAATGACGCTCTGCGTTCGCCTGTGAGTTGAAACTAAAAGACAAGCGACTATTGAAGCAAGGTGGGGGAGGGCCGAGAATTGGGGGGTTGAAAACCTGGGGGATTAAAGTAAAGCTGGAACGGGACGATAACGGTGAAAAAGCGCAAGAAGGGGAATAAGAAGACGGGAAGGCTTGAGCAGTAGCATCCAAACCCCTATCCGCCCTGCTCGATGCAGCAGATGGGGCACCGTTGATTATCCTCTGCGGTGGCCAGAGCATCAGCAATTTGTTTGGGGAAAGATTCATTGTATTGCGTGGGCAGGATACTGTCAGGTTGCCCAGGCCTAGACAGGAGAACGATTAGGGTTCTCAACCAAAGCCTTTGGTTCAAAAACCTGTCCGCAAGGCAGCGGGTTTGGCACTGGACTACAAGGAGTCCGTTTTAAGGAATAAGGAGCCACCCTCATTCCAACCCCCAACCTGGAGGACCAGAAGGCTGAGTTTGTCTGGCCTCTAACCATTGACCAACCTGGTATGAGTGGCTCTGAAGGTGCAAAAGCACCACCCAGTATAGCTCAATGGATCACTGAGGCACACAAACCATCGCACCACGGTAAGGTCCAGCCTCATTGCGATGGACCTCCTCCAGTAAACTGTAGCGGTGTCGTCTGCCGTGCGAGCGGACCAAACCAGAGGTCGCGACTATTTTGGCATTATCCCTCATCAGCTTACTGCTCAACATCAAGCTTTCACTCATTTCACTCGGATTTATCAGCTCCACAAATCTGACATTAAATTATCGAATTATTCCCAACGGTTCAACCTCGTATTCACTTTCAGCAAGTTGAAAGCAGTTGTTAAAAAAACCCATGCGCGAAATCGCTACATTTTCTAGTTTCCGGTGGATCTTTTACTATCACTTTAACCAGCTTGTTCCATGCTATACAATAACCTACTCCTGCTCATCCAATAATATGTTTAGGCGCTGCACCATACTTTGCAGCCATCAGTTCACTTCTGTATCTCCACCACTCAAACCACCCAATTTTGTGATTTTTCGCATGCACTATTGATCAGAGACCGACGCATCAACTAGTCCCGCTTTGTGTGATTTACCTGGGTCCCGCCTGCCGAGTTCGGAGGAAGAGTTGCCTGGCCCGTGCACGGGTGCTTGCAAGTGTGTGTGTGTGTGTGTGTGTGTGTGTGTGTGTGTGTGTGTGTGTGTGTGTGTGTGTGTAGATGATTGTCCAACTTCAGTTCGGGGTCTAGACTGAACCGAGAATATGACGAAAACTGAAGTCAAACTAGTGCCGAAGGATAGCGTGAATCAGCCGAATAGCATTTGTCGCAGCGGACAAACAGTTCAAACCGCGATTTTGTGTTCTGGATGCACCACTATTATCAAGCCAGATGTGTTATAACGATCCCCTCGCCTCTGCTCTCTGCGCTGCCGACCCAGCCGAAAAAGATACAAAACAGCGAGCCTGATAGACCGAAGTGTATTAGGAAAAGAACACGGTCCGTCACCAAGGTGATTCACGTCACTTGTCTGGACAGATTCAACCCAGCGGCTTTCAGAGTCTGGCTGTAGTTACCAGCACGTCCACACAATACCAACTCTCTAACGATGGTGAACTGTCTCCGTCAACCGCTGTGGATTGCACGACAACCTGTGTTGTGCATTGCAAACTGAGTAGGTCATCTTCCTACGTGGTGTACTGCATTCTCGGCTAGTGTCCCGAAAATGTGCCGCGGCGTCCAGCCCTTATGGCCACCTAAGAGTGCGTTTCATTAATCTCATGGGAAAGGAATAAGAATAAAACAAGCTTTTTTCGTTCTGTACTGATTATATGGCCTTCCTACTTATAAAATGCATGGATATTTTGGTGCAGAAATACGATAACATGGTGCCGATGGTCGAGGAAGCTAAGCTTAGTAAATGCTACTCTTCGGATGTAACCGCCGCAGGGCTAGGCACCCAAGACTCCACAGCTGAACTTAGTGGCCGAACCATAAGTAAGGGTAAAACCGTGAAACTAAGTACACGAACAACTGCAATCCGAAGCCAGGTACGCAACCTAGTTGCACCTGCTACGGCGACTCCCATCCTGGCCCAGTCGATCTTGCAAAAGAAAAACTGGAACATTCTATACCGTTACTCGTGAACACACGGGCTACTGTTGCTAGCGTGATTACGTACGCCTCCGTTGTCGCTGCCAAACCACGAGGAGCAAATTCTGTCTACATTTGATGCGCTCATACAGTGCACCGGAAGTGCCACACTTGCACCCATCCCCTCATCGAAGATTGAAATTCCACTCCTTTACAAACAGGTTACTTCAAAACGAAACCATTAGCCGGTGACGATCCTATGCTCCATAAAAGATAAACTGTTGGACGACCGAAAACAGTGGAATTCCATGTCTAGTGATAGACGTCCAAGCTAAGCCGGCTAGCATGGTACACATTGTACGGCACCCAAACTCGACCCACTACGTGAATCCATGGTAGTTACTTGTGACGCTACAACCAGCAAACTATATTGAGGCGGTTCTTTTAACAGCCTCCCATCTTCGGACTAACTCATGTGACATTTGAATCTTTCCCGAAGTCCAGTGGAGCGAGGGCCAACAATGAAAACCGAACCCTTAGGATTACCACCATCGGAACAACGAAGTTGCTCTTTATACA
This sequence comes from Dicrocoelium dendriticum, assembly GCA_944474145.2. NCBI lineage: Eukaryota > Metazoa > Platyhelminthes > Trematoda > Plagiorchiida > Dicrocoeliidae > Dicrocoelium > Dicrocoelium dendriticum. The sequence continues at coordinate 82,457,301 of OX104066.1, read as the reverse complement.
TGGTGTACTGGAGCTTCAAGCACCTGATGACCGTGAGGCAGAAGCTCATGCTTGGGAAGAATAGCACTACTACTGTCAAGCGCTCTCACTTGATAACCTGATCACCAAATTGGTCATAAGACTACTCTCGTCATTAAAGTACGAAGGATGTGGCATCAAACTGATGAAAGTTGTGCTCCAGTTCAAACACATGGCGGAAAGTGCGCTCGTCATGTGGCGCAAGTTGCGTAAGAAGCTTCACACAAATCTACGCATAATAGCGTTCAGCACCAGACCCCAGAAGACCGAGAGGGAGCAAACTGACCAAGTTTGGCAGTGAGTCTAGTACGTTTTAGCTGCATGGCTGGCGGTTGCGGAGCACAACCAAATGTTGATGCGGCGGCGACTTTCCCAATACTTACTGAAACCAGAACTTCATCCTGTGGCCATTCCTACCAGCCAATATGAAGCGGCTCTTAATTCATTGACAGTAGTTCACGAAAAAATGATTAGTAACCGACCTCGCAACGGTCGGAAAAAGCTGGGTCTTGCTAATCGCACCTTCAGATACACTTCTGACCTTCAAAGCACCCCCTTGTATGTACACTAATGCTCAGGACCTCTGCAACAATTTATCCGAGTTTCAATATCGCCAGGCGTCTATGTCTATGGGCCTGATAATGAAAAATGAGACTTAGCTGAATGATGAAATCACGGAGGCGGAGATCTCTCTACCTGATATGTCCGTCCTACGTACATTTGTACTATCGCAGTTCTCTACGTTTCTGTTGCGTTTTCCACTTATTGTACGGATAAACTGCTGCTAGTATGCAAGCTGACTGGCCGATCATCCAGATTAGAAAATAACAGCCTCAGGCGAAAACTATTGAGCAGTCGGCAAGCAGTGTAAACATATCAATGTGGTCGAATCAATAGTTACTAAGGACATGGCCTAGCGCTCACTGAAGGGCTTCAAGATAGGCCATTCTCATTGGCTGTGTTCAAGTTGAGGAGTCACCATTAGCCCGTTTTCATTTCTTGGCCCATAAGTTTCGGCCTGCGTCATAGTCATCTGTTCCGAGCTGCTAACAAAAGGGTGCCTGCTCCCCTAACACCTACCAAGCAAAAATTAACAGACGACTTCCTTCTTGGATCCAGCTGCATTCTGATGACAGATTTTCGTACTCAATCATTCCGGCGCTGTGGTTGCAGTTTCGGCTTTTTTGGGACTTCTGCGAGTTGTATCCGAAGCATTCTGAATAGTTGATGGCATATCAAAACTGTTTAGTAGAATGTCTACCGGTTACAGTCGATTACTAATGGTTGCCGGGATGCTAGTAGGTCTCAGCTGATTAGCATGCCTGGTCCAAATCAAAGTAACCACACCGACCTCACAGAGTACCCGACCAAGTCTGCTCCGGATCGATTCTAGCAACTATTGTGGCTTTCCTACTCGATCGTCTCTAACCAAAAGATGTCCTTGGAAAAAGCAACGTACTTGCTTTCTGTGTCGCTATGGCAGTATCTTCCCATCGGATGGTTCCTCTTTTGTGGGATAGAGCGTCTCTGGAGCAGCAAGGAATTTCCAGTGCTGCGCTTTCTTTCCATTAGCCCTTTTGCTGGCGACGGTTGATTTGGCACCTCGGATTCGAGGTTGATCTATACACTGGCAGTAAAGTCTCCAGTATCTTGTGTAGTTTCTTCCCCCTCATTTTCAGTAGCGATCACTTAACCGTGCCGACGAAGCATTCTGCCTGTCCATTTTTCTTGGGGTGAAACAGCGGTGAGCGCAGATGCGTGATGCTATTCTGTGAGCAAAACTCGGTAAACTGAGAAGCAGTGAACCGAGAATCATTCTCGGTGACTGAGGTTTTACGTATTCCGTGCTGGCTGAAAGTCTTGTTAGAAGGTTAATTTTGGTACCACTTGTCGTACGATCCCTGAAGAGGACTTCAGGCCATTTGCTGAATGAGTCAACAACGACCAGGTACTTCCGATCATTCACAGGACCAAAGAAATCAGCGCAAACTGGTTCTCACGGCTTTGTTGACAATGACCAGGAAGGTATTTCGGCCTTTTGGCTGCCTTCGGCTTGTGTAGCTGAGCGCTGGTACAAAGTTGGTTGATGGCTCATCCAGAAGGTTGAAGCGCTCGATCAGTCTGGCCCAGTGAGGTTCAAGTTCTCGTGCTTTGCGATGAAGATATTTCCCCAAACGGTGACTTCAGCAAAGCGACACTCACACTAAATCTGACCGATGACTTTTAACTTGGCGCATGATGTGCTCGTCGCTTGTTGGTCGGTCAGTTTAATGTGGGGTGCTGCAACAGATTTTCGCAAGTTTTCCCTAATGACTGTGATGTCGGACGCCGTGACAATTTGCAAACGCACTAGTCAGCCGTTGATGTGGATAGTGACAAACTTTCTTCTGTCTTTAACCTAGTCGGAGAATTTGGTGTTTACCCTTCATGTAAACTTTTTGTTACCTTGGCTTTGGGCAGTGTATAATGGCCAGAACGTTAGTTGGAACCTGCCGTGAGGCCCCTTGCGTCCAAGTCGATGGCACTTCTGGCAGATGTGGTTACCTAGGTGGCACCATCTCACAAAATGCTAACCTCCGCAATGCCAGCAAGCAGATGGGGGTTTAGCTTGTGGACATCGCTTGTACGCATTTGCTGTGGTGTTGCTCCTGGATACTTGATGGACCGTACTATCGTCAGTATGCCCCTTTGAATCCTCCTCCATAACTTGACGTGCCGTCTGCTGTTGACAGCAGAGGCAATCGCAGTTCGGCTCCATAACTAGGAGTTGTGTGCACAGAAGCATTTCGTGCAGACGCTCTGTCTACCCTGGCCGCAGACTAACACAAATACACAGACCTATCACGTCATTTCCCTCCCCCCCCCCGACTCCACCTAGATCCAGCTAATCACATAACCTTATTGATAAGAAATTTTGATTTATTGGCGCCTGTAATTCACGTGTTCGTAGGGTGTGCTGGAATGTCACGGTTTGAGCCGGCGTGCATTCTGTTTGAATGCCGCCTAAGCCCGATGAAGATACGGCTAACACGCTAGTCCAACCCGCTATAAAGTTGCTTGGCCTTTCATCAGACCCGGCTAGGACGCTTTTTGCCCTGTGGGTAATGTAAAGCTAGAGCTTTTATTCCCATTAAATACAATGTTAAAATGTTCCACTGTCCTACTTCTACTCTTTTCTCGGGGTATTATTTCACAACTTCAGGATCCTCTGGGCTTCAGTAACGACGTTTTGTAAGGTGACATCCGAGTGACGTTCCAACATCCTAAGTATTCTGGTTATGATTTCGGCGCCTTTGGGGGGCTACTGACTGCACACTAATATCAGGCACTTGAACTGATCTTCGGTAATCGACTTTAGATCAAGTTGCTGGCATTCACGCTTTACTGTCTTTGCATGAGCAATAAAACGGTCGCTGTCCTTCTTGTCGAGCTTCAAACAATTGTAGCGATTATTGAAAAGCGACGACTGGTCTCCAAATATATCTGTGAGCCGAGCAACAGCGTCACTGAAGCTGAAATCATAGCCGCTCGTTGAAAAAATGTCTGTCATGCTTGCCCACTCCCAATTTTCCTGACTGCAAGCGAACTTTTGATGCATCATCGAGACTTGACAACTCTTTCCTGCAAACCTCTTCGGATGTTAGTCCTGAATCAGGATCAAAGATGGACTCACTAATACTGCTGATCACTGCGTCCGCTGAAGGCTTCCCAGTGTTCCGGATGGGTGTGGACTGAAGCGATAACGTTCCGATGAGAGGCTAAATCATTCGCAGCTGTGCGACCTCAAATTTCTGCTGCTATGGTAGCAAAATGGCCTTCAGGTCTTCTGATGTGGTTGACATCCTGTGTTAGTTCACCTCCGTCGCCAACATCTGTTGTATTTTCCGCTGATTGTACGGATACTAAGCTGCTATTGCATAAGGTCGTCGGCGGACTTCCCAGGTTAGAACACAAGGCCTCAGACGAAAACTGTGTTGAACACCCGGCAAACAATGTGTACACTCAAATAATGGGGTCAAATCAATAGTTCGTGAGGGAATGACCAAAGGCTCACTGGCAGGCTTCAAGATAAACCATGCACATAGGTATAGTTCATGGTGAAACGTCACCATTATTGCGTTTTCATTGACTGGCCAAAAATCTTCGGGCTGCGTCAGGGTCATCTGTTCCGGGCTGCTAACAAAGGAATGCCTGCGCCCTTACCAGTTTCCAAATTGGTGACCCAGAGCTTCAAGTTGTGGACTCACTTTGATGCCACCTAAAACTAAGACGTTGTGATACATGTTTGGTTGTCCTGGTACACCGTTCTCCCATGTCAACACTGGAAATGGACAAAGATCTATCTTCTGCACTAAAACCCGTTTTGATGCAGCCTAACTCTCAGGTTATCCTTTTGGGGGACTTCAACTTGCAATCACTAAGTATTCCGGCCTGTCCTGACGAGCATACTAAGATCGAGCTACAAGAATTGTTCGCTGGCCTCCAACTCCATCACTAAATTCCGTCCTAGGAGATTCAGAACGGGGAACAAGCTGGCCGGACAGTGAGTAGTCCCCTAGAACGCAATGATCATGCAACGCTGCCTTTCCGCTACATTTGATACGCTGAACAGTTCAAAAGGAAAATCAAAGAGTCTACATGATAACACATCACAATCTGTTTTCCGACCTCATCGAGATCACTGAACATTCGTCTCTAGGGGAACAACCCTCTGATGTCGATTTGGAAAAGTTCCGCCAATCAGTTCAGCACTTTAGTAACAAACGCATCACAGACTAAGACCCTTTGATCATAAAATGTCATGTACATCCTGAGAAGCAGGACGCGGAAACGAGTGGCCCTGAGAGATTCGCATTGGAAAGTATACAAATCAGATCCAAACGCCGGAAACTGGCATGCATATGTAACCGAGAGAAACCACTTTGTTACACTTGTCCGTGAAGGCAAAATGAAGCACAAGCAAGATTTGGCAGAGAACTTCCACTGCATTCCTAAGCTACTTTACGGGCATGCTAACAAACTATGTAAAGTATAGCGTGGCATCCCTCCTCTAAACACCGTCTGTGGGCAAGCGCGAATTAACCCAGAAACAGCGCATGCTCTTAAACCTTAGTTAGCTTGTACTTTCCGGAATGCGTCGGCGTCTCATATCATTCTCATACCTATCACATAACCGCCAGGACTTAGCCACATCTCCTTCACATCCCCGGATGTCTGAAACGACTGATGTCACTACAAGAGTACAGTTCACTTGGTCCGGATAGCATACGACCCAAGTCATTGATCGTAGCTGCCACGAGCTTGGCTGAACCATTATCTTAATTTTTCCAGCGCCCTCTAGACAAGATGCAGGTTCCAACCATGTGGAAACATGGAATAGTCACCTCTATTTACAAGGGATGCAATCGTGCAGTGCCTGTCATCAACGGCCCGATTACTCATATTCCTGTACTTGCTACAATCATGGAATTGTCGTTGCAGATGCACTTATGGGATATTTAGTAACGTGCCATATCATCATGCAAGCGCAGCATGGATTCCATACAAACCATGCTAGCTGGGAGGAACCCGTCGATGCCGAAGAAGGCGTCGACGCCGTTTACTTTGATTTCCCGAAGACATTTGATTGCCTTGATCGCCGGCTTCTTCTTCACAAGCTTAGGAGCTATGGCATCGGTGACCCTACCCTGGGCTGGACTCACTCATTCATACTCCAACGACGCTTGAATGTGCGAGTTTGTAGCACCCTGTCCGACCCGATAGAGTTTTAATGTAGCATTCTTGAAGGCTCGGTACTAAGGCCAAAGTTATTCCTCGTGTTCATATAGACCTCGTGTGGAGTGCTGTCGTCGAAACTTGGACGGCGGTCAAAAAAGTAGACGACAACTAAATAGAACTCATATATATATATATATATATATATATATATATATATATATATATATCTAAGGTTGGCGGCATCCGGTTTCGGATTTGCATATCACTGTGGCCAGCCACAGGACGCCTGCGCCTACAGAGGGACCATGGGTGGCTTGCGCTGCACCACCCACAGCTCCATCCGCACACTCCATATCCAGTGTAAACCCGAAGGAATAAGACCGGGAGGCATGCGGATGGGAACCACGTTTCATCAACGGAGCCGGCCCACACTCCTTCACAGGCAAACACAAGCACACTGTATTTGGGAAATCAAGCGCACACAAGGCGGTGGCTGGACCGTAGTCCGCTCCACACTGAACACATGGAACCACTCTTCGAGCCTAGCACGGCCACAAGGACCGTGCACCCAGTCCGCTCAAGCAACGACCAACTGTCTCCTGGAGCCAGTATGGACGAGGTAGTGGGTAATAGACAGGTAGGCACCTTGTCAACATGCACATCAAGCGCAGCCACACCTGGGATGTCAAACAACAGCCAGTCACTCAAAATGCCGATATCGAATAAAGTAAACGCAAATGACGACATAAATACTCGCTAAATGAGCATATAAAAGAAATTGGTTATAAACCCGTGATAAGTACAAATGTTCGAGTTATTTAAAAAATACCACGCGACACAGTTACGCAAGTTTACCACAATTTGCATGAGCGACGTGTGCAAGTTGGGAGAAAATTATCAAGTACGCAGAAAACACTAAATAAAATGTAACCAATTTTATCCACATTAAAAGACCTAGTTTAAATGTAAGTTGGTTTAGCGCAACTGCGGAGAAGCAGCATCATGAATACAACATCAGCCTCAGCATGGGGCACATATATATATATATATATATATATATATATATATATATATTTCACAAGGCCAATAGTACAATTGACTTAGTGTCAAAACGTATGAAAATTGTAATAAACAAACGATGGGAGTGGGAAGCCGATGCTCATGGGAATAGACAGCCAAAACAGCTGCACCATTGAGCGCGGTTTCTTGCCAAATCCGATAGGGTTTCCAGCCATGCCTTTTAGTGATCTTTGCGTCCCCAGCCAGGGACTCGACAGCGTTCGAGCACGGCTAACTTTGACGTTAGTTCCTTCATGCTCCTGGCCTAGGTCATACGTTGGCCACCTTGTTTTCGCTTTCAGCTGAGTACTGCTCGCAAAGGTGATCTCGACAGGACTTACGAGTGGTTCTCCCATAACACGCTTCAGCTGCTTGAGCTGCCAAGTGCAAAATAATGAGCATGCGCCAGCAGAGTACCAAGCAATATCGACTGGGAGAGTACGTCCTGCAGTATGCTTCCCATGAAATGGATCTTGAGGTGTTCATACAGGACGACATCGGATGCTGAAAGCAGGCCGACATGGCAATGAATAAATCTAGCCAACACTTGGACCTAATGCGGAGGGCGTTTGCAGCTTTGATCCCAACTTATTTTCGCAAACGCTCAACACTTCCTTGCGACCACACGTTGAACCCTCTATTCAGGTGCGGCACCCATGGCAAAAGCATAACCTCACTGCTCTTGGGAAACTACAAGGGAAGGCAACAAAAAGATCAAGGGGTTGCTTCACTTCCATTACCAGTTGGGAGTAAAGACTGTAGGAATTTGGTATTGAACACTATCGTCTTTTGTGTGGTGATTTCATATTGGTTTATCAGATCCTCAGGGACTCTAACAACCCATGCCAACCCTTGTTGAAACTCAGCCACAACACCTTACGGAGAGGCCAACATTTGAAGTTGTCGACACAGTGTAACCGGTTGGAATGCCGTCAGAACTCTTCTCATTTCGTGTATCCCAGCCGTGGAACTTACCTCCTCACTTCAACATGTCTGCTCCTACGTTGTCCGAATACAAAACTCCGCTTGTTGATGTATTACGCCACCTGCATTACATGCGTTAACCCAAGTTACTGGGACACACGACAACGTAACCAAATAAGGTGTACGCTTGAAATTTGCAGTAAGTCCACTGCTACGCATTTTTTTATTGCTACATCTATTATTGATCTCACTCTTTACCTACGGAAATATGTAAAGCGTTTGCTTTTATAACCGCGATAAATCCATTGTTCCAGTGAATGATCACCTGTATCCTAGAACCACACCAGGCGCAGCCACACCGCAAATATCGAACATCAACCAACACCTAAAATACAAGAAACCTAACAAAATGAACAATGATATATTGCAGGTAAAAGAGAGATTGCTTTACAAGTCCCGTAGGATGGTTGAAGTGAAAGTAAACATAAGTGTAAATCGTCAATTTACGCGTCGAGTGAATTCAAGTGCCCCTTATTCATATAAACGTTGCAGAATATGTACTGAATTGTTACTGTAGAGTAATATGGGAAGTAATATGGGGAAGGCATGTCTTAAGAACAAAGAAACGACCAACGCTTACTCGTGCACCGTTTACTTGAACTGGGGTAAATTGATGAATGCAGTAGTAATATAACCGAAACTATATTCCACAACAGCAATGTGTAAATAGTGAAGCACAAAAAACTGAGAATGAGCACCGTTTCTTTCGCGTTTGTTTGATGTGGACATCTCTGATTATATAGCGTAATGTAGGTGGATAAGCGAATCATCCAGACGTCTTTTGAATACCGTTAGCTTGGGGGAAGAAACAACGGATGTGGGAAGAGCGTTCCAGTGTTGGCACACACGAAGGGAAAAGAAATTCCGGCGGCATTCCAACCGGTTGTATTGTGTGGCCAGCTTTAGATGGTGTCCTCTGAGTGTTGTATTGATATTCAGCTTTAGTAGGTGACGACAAGAATGGTTTGGATTCCTCAGGATCATATAAGTCATTATCAAGTCGCCACGCAGGCGTCGATATTGTCCACTGTAGACCCCGAGGGTTTTCAGCCTCAATCGGTAGGGGAGATGAAACAGGCCCTTTATGTTCTTGGTCGCCCTTCGTTGTGGCAGTTCAGAAGCTGCAAGTTCTTGCTTTTGCCACTGCTGCCACGCGTGTATAGCGTACTCAGAATGAGGCCCAATGTAGGCGTTGAGCATCTGAGAAAAGATGGAAGGATAGAAGCTCCCGAATGCCCTCCGCAAAAGGCCAAGTATTTGGTTAGCTTTTTTGGAGGATTTCTCGGCCTGACGGGAACAGCCTAGATCTTCCTGCACTACCGCTCCTGGATCGCATTCCGTTGTAGTGCGCTGCAATACTTGATCCCCCAGTCTGTATTCGCAAGTGGCTTTATGGCGTATGCTCAACACCTTGCACTTTGTAGCATTGAACTGTAGCAGGTTCTGAGTCGACCATTCGTAGACCAAATTAAGAACATCCTGAAGTGCTGCATTTTCGCTGGTTGTTCTAATGGCTCGCCATATCTTGAGATCATCAACGAAGAGTAAGGAGTTGGTGTTGATTAATGTCGCGAAATCGTTTATGTAATCAGGAATAGTCGTGGACCAAGTACTGAGCTCTGGGGCACTCCGCACTTAACGTCGATTGGGTCAGAGATGACGCCGCGAACTCTTACATTCAGAAGTCGTTGAAGCAAGGAGTTAGTTATCCAACCGAGGATTGGGTCACCAATTCCACAACACTGCAGCTTGTGATGGAGGATACGGTGGTTCAGACGGTCGAAAGCCTTTGAGAAGTCCAGATATACTGCGTCAACACCGACGCCGCTGTCAACGGTCTCAGTGCAACTGCATCTAGCAAGTAGCAAGTTGGAACTGCAAGATCGATTCTTGCTCATCCATGTTGTTCTTGTGCTATGATACCGCATTCCTTCAAGAAGTTTATCCGCGCTTCGGAAACAATCGCTTCCATGATTTTGGAGAGCACCAGAAGTAGTGTTATCGGGCGATAGTTGGCCGGATCTGTACGACTTCCCCCCTTATGGATGGGAGTGATGATGTCTTGCTTCCACATTGTCGGCACGCGCATCTCATCGAGGCATCGTTGGAAGAACTTGAAGAGGGTGTCCGCCAGGATTACTGCAGCCAATTTCAACGTTTTTGGACGAATATCATCAACACCGGGAGAGATAGGCTCGCGCAGGGCAATGAGCCTTTTCATAACATCCGCAGACGTAAACGTGATGTGGCTAAGTCCTGATGGTGGTACAACGATTGGGAACAGTGTATGCGGCGATGTCGTGCTCTGAAAATTCGGAGTAAATTGTTGACATAGGGCGTTGGCCGCCTCGGTTGCGTTTTGTGCAAGTTCACACAATATGTGTAGAGCAGGAATTCCTCGCTGCACTTTGCGGAGCTTGTTAACGTGTCTGTACAGGAGTTTGGGGTTTGGGGGGAATTTCTCGGCTAGATTCTGCTGGTGCTGTTTTTTATCTTCGCGTGCCAGGTTTACGCAGTGATTCCTTTGGATAGTGTAGGCTTCCCATGTTTCGGCACTCGATGAACAATGAACAATGAATTTATACGGGTTAAGAAGCGTTGCTTTACAAGCCCCGTTGGATTGTTGGTGGGGATATCAACATAATAATTATGATGAAAAGGATAGTAAAATAGTTAACACTTTAAATACGAAAATAAGGACTTATCGTTTGCTTCGCCGCAGTCCTGCGATCCACTTAGATTCACAACACCCACAGTTAACAACAAATAATTCCAGGGTAAACTCCAGGTGTAGGATGGAGACATAGTGTTAAGTAACAAAGTGTACTTGGATGAGTGCATCGTCCAACCGTCTTTTAAATATTGTTAGTGTCGGTGCAGAGACGACCGATTCTGGGAGAGCATTCCACGGGTGACAGACACGGATGGAAAAGAAATTTCTGCGACACTCCAGACGACTGTATTGTTCTGCGAGTTTTAACGAGTGGCCCCTCAGGTTGGTATTGCTGCTGAGTTGCAGTAAAGGGCGGCACACATGATGTGGGTCTCGCAGAATCAAGTATGTCATAATCAGGTCGCCTCGTAGCCTGCGATAGCTTCCACTGAACAATCCCAGTCGTCGCAGCCTCTCCTGGTAGGACAGATTGCGCATTCCAGTTACGTTCTTAGATGCCCGGCGTTGTGGCTGCTCCAGTGCATTAAGGTCGTGTTTCAGCCATGGATGCCAGGCTTGAATTGCGTATTCGACATGGGGGCGAACATACGCACTGAGCATTTGTCGAAATATGGAGCTGTTTATTCGTCCAAACGCCCGCCTCAACAGCCCAACGTGTTGATTCCCGGTCTTGGAGGCCTTTTCCGATTGCCTGGAGCAACGCAAGTCATCTTGAACCAGGACACCCAAGTCACGTTCGAGAGTTGATTGTTGCAGTACGTCCGTTCCCAGTCGGTATGGGTAGCTGCCCTGATGTCGGATGGAAAGCACCTTGCATGTACTGACGTTGAAATGCAATAAGTTTTGCATCGACCATTGATACACTGTATCTAAGTCACTTTGGAGCACATGTTGATCGGCGTTCGCCTGGATCCTGCGCCAGATCTTGATATCGTCGGCGAACATTAGGAAGTTTGAAGCGATTCCCTGTACAAGGTCATTAATAAACACCAGAAACAAACGTGGACCTAGAACCGAGCCTTGCGGCACACCACACTCGACTTGTATGGGGTCCGATAAAGAGCTCCGAACTCTGACCGTTAATTGCCTTTGAAATAAAAAGTTAGCGATCCAGCTTAAAAGAGGGTCTCCGATCCCGTAATACTGCAGCTTGGATAGTAGTATCCGATGGTCTAGACGATCGAAAGCCTTGGAAAAATCCAGGTATATCACATCAACACCTTCTCCAGCGTCGGCTGCCTCGGTCCAACTACTGCGTGCAATGAGTAAATTAGTCGTACATGACCGCTGTCGACGGAAACCATGCTGTTCAGGAGTGATGAGGTTGCAGTTCTCCAGATAGCACACCAGTGCTTCGGCAATTATGGATTCCATGACCTTGGAGAGTATAGGAAGAAGGGTTACTGGGCGGTAGTTGGAGGGATCAGTTCTGCTTCCACCTTTGTGAATCGGGGTTATTATTCCAAGCTTCCACATGGCGGGAACTTGGTTCTGGTCTAAGCAGTGCTGGAAAAACTGAGCTAAATGTCCTGCCAGTTGGTTTGCTGCTACTCCCAATGCGTCAGGACGAATGGCGTCGACACCCGGCGAGCTGTGTTTGCGTAGAGAGGTCAGCTTTTGCAATACAGCCTCTGCGGTAAAATTGATGTGGGTTAGTCCTGGTGAGCAGAAGACAAAGCTTGGTAGATCGCTTGGTGGCAAGACCCTTTGAAACGTGGGGGCGTATTGCATCTGCAGCGCGTTTGCAGCTTCCATAGACGTTCTTGTTGGGCCTTCAGCCGTCTTGAGTGGAGCAAATCCTTGCCTCACCTTTCGTAGGCTATTAACGAGCTTGTACAGCAGTTTGTGGTTAGCACTGAAGGTTTTTGCGATGTTCTGCTGATAGGCGGCTTTGTCTTCTCTTAACAGTTGAGTGCAGTGGTTACGTTGGGCTACGTAGTTTTCCCAAGTTTCTGGTGCTGGAGCTTCTCTGTACACTCGCCATGCTGCATTGCGTACTGTCATCCATTTTCGGGTTCTGCTCCTAACGAAAGAAACGGATTTGCACTTATTGTAAGCTTTTAACTCTGAAGCCTGTGCAATCAGCTGACTGAATGTGTTGACGAACTCAAGCCAGGCGACTTCCGGGGGTTCTTCTTCGAGGAAAGACCATGTTGTGGCGCTGACTAGCTGGGCGAGTCGGTCGTACCTTGTGATGGTTCGCACAGTCTCATCTTTATCATTCCGATATTCTGCATAGCAGACGAAGTTGAAACTGATGACTGCGTGATCACTGCGACCCAACGGGCAGTTTAAAACCAACGCATCAATCATATGCTCTTCGTTGGTAAGCACAAGATCCAACACAGATGGCCTGTTACCAGTTCTGAACCGAGTGGGCAAAGTGATGTGGTTGTAAAGAGGAGCAGTAGTTACTAGATCTTGTAAATCGATTTTGAATTGTTCGCCGGTTGTGGCAGGGGCTTCTAAACAATGTACGTTGAAATCACCCATGAGAAGAATGTGAGTGTACTTTGGTTGTAAACTGCACCTTAAAGCAGCCATTAGGTGGTAGTCGGTTTCGGGTGTTGAGTTAGGGGCGCGGTACACCAAGATAATAAGGCAAGCGTCCCTACCTTTTAACTGCAACCGGCACCAAAGAGAGTCGGGGAACTGCGAATCTGAATCCTCCACGGCTTCGCACTGTAAGTCGTTTCGGTAGTACAGGATTACCCCTCCTCCTTTTGTGAGCCTATCGTTCCGGATCAGCGACATGCCGGGTAGCGACACTTCAGCGTCCGTCATTCCCGTGTGCAACCATGTCTCGGTGATACCAATGACATCATACTAGCCGGAAGCTTGGCGATCTTTCAGTTCAGCCAGTTTGTTAGAAAGTCCCTGAGCATTTGTATACAAGCAGGCCAGTTTCTCGGTCTCTAGGAGCCCGCGGAGAGGTGAAGTTGTCAAGTGTGGGAGAATGCCGACCGATGGGAGGTCGGCAGTTATTCGTTTTTTTGATGGGTCAATGATACCTCGTTTGCAACTTGATTCGGCCAAGGTGCGTCCCAGCCTTCGTTTAAACCTACTTCAGAGTCAATCAAAGCAGCAGTCAAGTTACACTTCTGTACATCCGTCGGTATGCTTGCTGCTTCAGTTGCTTTAATACTTGAGCTGTGCGAATTGTTTGCGACCTTTAACCGAATTTCGGAAGGAAGATGTTTCCGATTTCTTCGCCATCGATCCAAAACATCCTTTGTTTGTTGCTCTGACTGAACCACAAGTTTTAGGATTCTAGGGCCGCATCCTCTATAATTCGATGGGAGAGGTATCCTAGTGAGTGATAGTGCCACAACATCATCCAAAGAAAGTGTTTCACGAATGAACCGCCACTGTTCTAAATCGTGCTTTCCGGTCTCTTGAACATCGTTAGAAGGATGTTCTGGCACTCCATGTATGAAGACTGTGTTTAGGCGGTCTTGCTTGCTGTGCCCCTCTTCGGTGTTTCTTTTTGATAGTCGCGCGCTCCAAGGGACATCACGATAGATACGTATCGCACAGGATTCGTGTTTTAGCGCGCTTGCGGAGAGCAAAACATTTTCCACGTCGGTTGAGGATTCTAGGGTTACTCGAATAAGTCTGGGTTCACCATAGTGTGGCGAGTTCGGATGACGAGTAATTCGTAACAAGTTTACGGGCTTGGCTTTGATACTCATCTGCATACACAATGAGTTCCATTGGTCTTGGTCGTCTGATAACTTGTCCCGCAATGTGATGGCGGTAGATTCAGGAACATTTGAGCATACAACAGTCCGGGCACTGTTGTTGGATCCCTTTTTAATCGATCTACAAGGTATGGTACTCATTTGTCTTGACTTGTTGATAAGTGATTGTTTGCTGTTTTTCTCTCCATTTGCGTTAACGGTGTTTACAATGGAAGAGGACGCAACGGCGGCCTCTCGGTGGACCCTTGCAGCAATCTCTGCATATGTAACCGATGTTCTGGGAGGCTTAGTCTCGACAAGAGATATTTGAGCTACAGGTACCAAGGGTTGGTGTTTGGCTGCTCCATCCTTGTTAATACTAGATGTCAGGTCTAGTGGAATTAGCTTAACCAGACGTTTTGAATGGTGCCTGATTTTCTTTGCTGTGAGTACTGCTTGATTCACGTAGGTACAGTCTGTTTTCGCCCGGCGTTCTACCAAAGTTGGAGGAGACAACGGAGATGGAGACATGGCTGATTGCGGTGCAGGGGAAGCGATTTGTTCAGCATTCCGTTGTGTAGCAGGCGCTACGCATCTGTGGTCCATACTCGCTCCCATTGAAGTAATCTCATTGTTTATCCTCTGCTCTGCTTCTGCGATTAACCGGTCGCATTTCTCAGCTAGGATAAGCAAGCACTTAACCAGGGGGATGGTGGAACACGCAGTACAGAACCAAAATGCATCTTGGGAGCTATTTCGCTGCCGTAACTGTTGTTGGGACACATTTGCACATTTCGTATGGTACCATGCTAAACAGTGCGAACAAGCCAGACCGATTTTTCCTACCCGATGACATTCTCCTAACGCGCAAATGCCTTTCGATGGGAGTCTCTTCGGTTTCGCCTTTCTGCCATTCAATTCGGTCTCGTTACTTGACCCAGTGGGTTGGTTAGCGTTCTGTACTTTTACAGCTTTGCGAGCGGCGCACATCAGCCAGGCGAGCGTGGTGGTTGCAAGGTCAAATGAGCGGTCGGCGTGGTCGCGCGGTCCGTGTGATGGGTAATGCAGCCGCACTGGCTGACAAGGTCACAAGGAATGGCGAGTGACTGGAACCAGAACAGAGCGCTGAACAAAGATTGACAGATCACAGATTCTTTCACAGCTGTGTTGAGAAACACTGGATCGGAGTAAGCTTAGGCTTTTCGGCCTGCCTCGAGAATTCTGCATCGAATGGTGTCACACAGAATGGCAATCGGCTCAATACGATTGAATTAAACGCTTGCGCTTAATCACAGATGCCAATGAAAACGGTTGGCGATGGTGCAGCCTCTAATATTAGAAGATATTTCCACGTATGATGGATCACTGTGTAGAGCTGGTAAATCCGGTTCGAATGAGCGTACAGTGACAACGCTGCGAGAAGATGGAGAGAGGATAGAGGGAAATAATCCAAATGAACCAGTAGCACGCACGCCAGAGTAAATTCCTCCTGACGATACACATGCGTGTCCTGCTGTGTATGAAGGATTTTACTGTCTTCGCTCACGAAGGTCTTTTCCTAGAAGTACTAGTTACCAACGTGTTGAACTGGTGAGCAAATTCAGACCAGGCGACATCGGGGGATCGTTCCGCTAGAAATGCCCAGTTTGTAGCATTTATAAGTTTGATTAGAGCGCCGTAATCCGTAATGAGCTGACACTCCTCGGTGTTTTCGGAGGAATACTCTGCATAGTAGATGTACTTGAACATGAGGGTTGCATGGTTGCTACGGCCTAAAGGACTCTCTATCGATACCGTTTTGATCATAAGCGCTTCATTGGTGAATACAAGATCCAGGACACCCGGTTTGTTTCCCGTCCTGAAGCTTGTGAGAGATATGATGTGCTTGTAGAGTGGTAGCCCACTGATTATCTCCTGTAATTCCACTTTGAAGTGTTCCTTGATACAGACTGGGCTTACTATGGTATGAATATTGAAGTCGCCAACACGGAGAATGTGACTGTAGATTACGAGAGAATGGTCTTCATTGTGGAGACTAGGCGGTTGTCCATTTCCAAAGTAGCTGACGGACGGTGGTACACCACACCCAACAAACATGTGTTCCCACGGCTAGGTTGACGACGACACCAAAGCACATCGACAAACTGAACCTCTGGATCATCGATGAGATCAATGTGTAGTTCCTTGCGATAATAAAGTACTACTCCACCTCCTCTACTTGGTCGATCGTTGCGTAGAATAGACATCCCAGGTAGTGAGATTTCTGCATCAGTGATCGCTTCATTCAATCAGGTCTCGGTTATCCTAACGAGGTCCCTTAACACCGAGGCCTGACGCAGACGAAGCTCTATCAGTTTGCTTAAAAGACCTTGTGCGTTGGTATAAAAACAGAGGTGATTCATGGGTTAGAAGGTTGTTTGTGAATGTAGACAACAGGTTTGAGACTTGGCCGACCCTCTTGAGGTCGGCTGCTACTAGCTTTTTGGAATTGTCTTAGGCTCGCGAGAATGACTTGGGATAACTCTCTGCACCGTGTGATCAGGTTCATGATGATCCTGATGGTCACTCACCTCCTGCAGTGTCTCGCCGGATGCTATGACGGCAGTCACATCAGTCTCTGTGGTGGACTCTGCAACAACGGTTGTACCCACTGAGTTGGTTCTCTCCATGGAGTAACCAGTTGCCTCAGGTCGTAAACTTGCTGCTTTTATTTTAATTTCCGTTGGTAGCATGTTCTGGAATTTACCCCAGTTCTCTAGAACTGTCTGTAAAGTTAGCTCAGACGGAAAGACTAACTTCAGCAACCTAGGACCACACCCTTTGTAATTTAGTGACACGGGAATCCTGGTCAGGGGGGTAGCAATGACATTTTCTAAAGACAGCGCCTCACGAATGTATCGCCATTGCTCCAGGTCATGTGCCTGAGCTTCTTCAGGAGGTGAAGCTTGAGACTCGGGGACGCCATGAATAATGACGGTTTTCAGTGCGTGTTTTCTACTTCCCCGTTGATTGTTCATATCCTTTAAACGTACTTTCCACGGAATATCCGGTAAGATATGTACTCCGTTCGATGCTCTGTGATGTCGATTTGCAGCGAGCAGAATGGATTCTGTTTCTTGCGCAGAATGTAGTGTTACTCGAAGTAGTCGACGTTCACCATAGTGTAAGTTGTTTGGGTGTCTTGCGATGCGGCTCAGCGCAGTGGGTTCAGCGCGCATGCTGATAACACTAAAGATGGAATCCCACTGACAACGATCGTCTATCAGTTTGCCCTTTATTGTGTTGGATTTGGATTCAGGAACTTTAGTGCACACAAGACTTAAGGCATCATGATTCCGCCTTTTGGTTTGCGACTTAACAGCACTAGGTTCTTTTGCTTTTTGTATATTTGTGAACCGCACTGGCGATAGCGATCCATGTTGAGGCACAGTTTTGACCTCTCCGATAAATGGAGTCACAGGTGTCTTTGACGGCGTTTTCCTAGATGCAACCGCTGCATAGGATGTCCAGTTATTTTTTTACCGTAGGCTTGCTGGAGTTTTGTGTGTCGAGTATGTCAACTGAATTACTAGTTATTACACCCTTGGAGGACGTAGTAGCAAGTGGGTTGTAAACTACTTTTTCACTTAAGGGAGTCATGAGGCTAGGGGACGTTGGAGACTGAGACGCGATGGTGGGATTGGGATGCCTGGTCCTCTTCCTCGGCCTAAACGGGGAGTTTGTAGGCGTCCGTTCAGTTTCAAGTATAGCGTTGCTTACTTCCACAGCTGCGTTGCGAGCGTTCACACAACTAACGACAGGAATGGATTTGCACACCTGGCAGAACCAAAATGCCTCGGTTTTGCTGCTGTATTGTCTAGTTTCGAGTGCACTCATCCCTAAACACTTTGAATGGTAGGCTTTTTGACAGTTAAAGCAAACGGGACCAGACTTAACAGTTTTTACACATAGGTCACAATTGATTTTCGTATGAACCACATCCACTTGAGGCGTGTACTTTGTTATTTTGACTTGCATTAATTCCAAAAGCGATTAGATAGAAAAGGAGAGTTCAGAATCTATGTTGTAAATATCTCACTTACCACTAGCTTAGAATGGATAATTCTACTGAACTATGTAGTCGCGCTCAGTAATGGGGCAGCGAAGTAGGAATGACCGCAGATGGTGGTGATATGGTGTAGAGATTCACCACTAACAAGATGGAATGGAGTAACTGGATGTGTACATTACAACTGGGGTAGCAAGAGGATAGAGAGACTGACGCACCGTGTATGACTTCACTTCAGTTTCCTTTGCGCGGCGATCGGCGCTGATTTGAGGTCAGGGGGGTCAGACGTGTGGCGTCCAGATGAGTCACACGTTTCTTAGGGTAGATATGCGACGTGCGTGCTATTGATCCAGTCCGTAAGTGGATAGGTAGCGATGCAACGTAGGACTGAGGCAAGGCAGAACGACTTGGAAAATACTGTCTAGTGACGACAGTGGCTGCACAAAAGGCGGACCAAATTGCCAACTATCGCTTTGTACAGCAACTAGAAGGAGTGGTAGTAAGGTGCTCGGGTGACTCTCAAAAAGATTTTTAAAACAAGACCACCAGAGTTCTTGTGCAACGAGAGGCAAAATAAATTGTCCGATAAAATTCAAGCACGGTTGATTTCCAAATTGCAAAAGCACAGTTTGCTGCTGATCCAGGAATGACAGATCCAAAGGGTGAACAGTGGTAGGAGGAGCTCGCGGAGCCCAATCGAATGATAGTACCTAGGTCACTGTGAGAATAAATCCGAAGATTTCAGGGCGAATAACGCAGGAGGACACTTTTTGCGCGATCACTCGGGGTAGCAGCCACTGTGTGAGGAGGAACTTCAACGATGATGTGGCACACGCGTTACATCGATCGCATTTATCGGCCTGGGTTAGTAAATGGAATCAGAAGCAACGTTTCTCCCAAGCGCTGCGCTGATGACGCTTGCATACTCAGTTGACTTGTCGCCTCTTAGATGCTGACCTCGCGTTGTCACGCTGGCGGTTTGCTAGACGCGCTTGACTAAGGTAGCCGCAAGTGCATGAGCTACAGCACCATACACTTGACGTCGACGAGGTAGACTCCACCGGCGCTTGTCGCTTCCGTACACGGTGTTTCTCCACCGCATGCAGCAGTTAATTCGCATGCGCTTGAGCAACTCCCACTTGTTACGATCTTGCCCTTGGAGCTTATCCATTGCTTTTGATTTCCAGCACTTCAAATTCCCACTTGTTTGTGATGAACTCACCTTGATCAGGCTCTGGTAACGTTTCTACGTTTTTGCCTCCTTCTGCTTCACTGCACTTAGTTGTGCATAGATCAGCTGTTTACATATCATCATCCAATCAATTCGGCTGATATGGTCACTTTACTTCAGGGGCAGCAGCAGTAGTACGCATTCCATTGGATACATGCCACTGTGGCGCAACACTTCCGTGTCAGCAACTCGGCCACCCCAACCGAGGTGCAGAATCTGGTGAAAACACTGTTGATGGAACCGCTCCTAATACCGGACGTCTTTCAGGTACAACGTCCATGTTCCGCCGCCCTACAGAATAACGGACAACACCATCGACCGATACACCGACAGCTTCGTCTTAACGGTCATGTGATGATTGTTCCACACACGTTTCTCCAACTGTTCATATGTATAGGCCTCCTTCGACAGCGGATCCGCTGCTCGCTCATCATTTGGAGGTCGGTCTACAGTACGCTCCCCAGGTAGTAAAAAAACAGGAGGTTTCCAGAACGTCGTTACCAATCTGGATTTGCGATAGCTTCATGGATTCTATCTGACGAATGCCGAAAAGGACAAAGATTCTTGTTAATGTCGATGGTGAGTTTGAACTCTGTCACTATCGAAGCGAGAACCGCCGTCATCCGCTGCAGCACATCCTCACTATGTGCAGACACCAACAGGCGTCAACAAATAGCGACATACGGATGGCTGGAATTAAAATAATTCCCCTTTATTCGAGTTGCTCAGTTCTGTTATGCTGCTGCATATGCCTCATTAATTTTGCGTTTATACTCCTTCAAATTATGTACTTGGCATCCCCAGTTTGGCTGCGCCTGGTGTGCTTGTTTATAAGGGACCTACCTGTCACAAAACAGTTACCTTGATTCCAATAGCTCCATAAAACTGATAATCGTCGCTTGGAGAGGTGGGGTGCCCTGTCTTTTTCATTGCACTAGTTCAAAGAGTGGTTCCATGCATCGACTGTGGAACAGGCTACGGCCTAACGACCACATTGTGTACGTCTGGTATGCATGTTCATCCCCCTTCATCAAACGAATGATATGCATGCTGAAGAAGCGCGGGCCGGCTGCGAATTTAACTTCACTCGCAATTTGATCTTCTCAGTTTTATTTTTTCGGTTTACATTGCATAGGTGTGGTTTGAGCTGTAGGCAATGCAGCGAAATCTACCCATGGTTAGTCCATTAACGCAGAGGTCCTGTGGCTGTTTGCAGTCTCAGCGCCAATCAAACCAGGAGACGGATGCCGTCAGCCTTGTCCTACGGTGGGGTGGTGGTGGTGTGTCAGCTGTACTGCCGTACGACAACCATCAGTCGCACGCGACCATGTCCTATAGGGAACTAGATGGAATATCACTGTGGTTCCATTAGATACTGGTTCAAGTTGCCTGCATTCGCAAACTGATTGGCACTTCAAAACTTACCACGCAATTATCTCCATATGGATTTCAGCGGGGTGTCCAAGACAGACAATGGCGTCAGCTGCAATATGCGGCCGTCACGTGCTTCATGCTACATTGCTACCGCAGCCATGTCCCTTCTTCTCCAGCATATTATACATATGTTTTTCTATCGTAGTGCTTATTTTCTCTCTGCATCTACCATTGCTCTAATTCTCCTATTGTCTAAGTTTTGGACATGTCACTGTGTATTACGTACATGCTTTTTTCACACGAAAGCAGCGCGTATAGATTCAGATCATAGCGTGAGCACTGGCGCTTCCATCATAATGCAAGATTATCTCACTTACTGTTACCGCTTGTTGATTATTGAGACTTTGTAGGTCCTCCTGTTTCTTGGTGAGGCGTTGCTGCATAGCTTCTTTTTTATTCATTTCTTCAAACATCGTACGCAGAACGCGCGAGTGTTCCTCTTTACATGAACAATTGTTTTGGACTGAAACAAATATCTGGTTAAGTCACAATAGGCTGTGTATTCAGGTAATATGATTCCCCTTACTTGAGAACTTACCAGATCTTGGATTCTTACTCTCCTGCTTGCAAATCCTCTCCACAATCTGGGTCGAGCGTTCATGCATTGAGCGTATCTGTGCTCTGCAAACTTCCAGGTCATCCTGCCATTAAAAAGATGAAACACATGTACCATGAATTTTTCATAGATGACCTCCTAGATCATCGCATATAGCGAATTTCAGCTTGACTTTTTGAACCCAGTATGAAATAAGCGAAGAAATGTGATCGATCCTATACTGTCGTCACTTGCAGAATTTTCGTGAGTGTCAGTGTCTTTTTAATGACACCGATTGTACAACTTGGGAGTGAGCGTTCGCTTTCTTGATGTCAGAATACCTTAATTTTATAGTTAACATATAACGGATTGTTTTCCTTTCTACGTGTTCACACACGGATTGTGTTACATGGACCTATTTCTTTGCTGCTTCGTTCTGACCATACGTCTCGTCATTCCCAATGAGCACCTAAGAGGTTGCTGACGTTTACGGGGCACCACATGCCTTCATTTGGCCCGAATGCGATCTGCCAGATCCTTTCCAGGTCCATGTTCATTGAGCTAACAGGACGACACTAGCACCAATATCAGATCCGTTTGTTATCAGCGTTTCGTTAAATAATTTGACTGGTCTATAGTAGATGTTTGCGGCCACGATCTACACACATTTCGTGCAGGTGTGTTTTCATTTCGCACTCACTAGTTTCCGGGTGTAGTTACCTAGACAAAGCCATCGCATTTAGGCGGTGGTACATGCATCTTAGTCGCGATGTTCGTATAACTTCTCATTTCAACGAGGTTAGTAGAAAACAACCAGCGAAGACGTCAACTTGGGCTGACTGGGTTGGTTAACACTGGTGAACCGTATTTCCTCATTGTCAACCACTGGGGTTAACTCGCGGCACGTGATTCCCAATCGGTAGTGCTTACACAAGGTCATCATCAGACTTATTTACACTATTATCACTGGCTACCTGGCGTTCACGTTCGGCATAGCGTACTGCATGTCAAACTCCAACCTGGCAATGCATACAAGCAGGTACTTTCGGACTCAGGTTGACTTAGGTTGACCACGTCGATATCTATTTTAACTTATTACTGCTAGTGACACTGACGATGTTATCGTATATGCAAATGAATCGCTCATCTGTGAACAAGTTGTTTTGTCGCCGCTCTCACTTGCACCGTCACACAAACGTGTGTTTACACTCATTCGACCCAGATTCATTAGCGCCATTTAGTGCACTCCATCGTTCGGATCTAGCTTGTGTGGAGCGCCTTTCATCTCCACATTGCAATTTTTGCGCAATTCCCGCAAAAACATAATCGAGGAATTTTCCGAATCTCGAAACACACAGAAATATTTGTGGTCTTAAACGAAAGCCAACTACACGTATCATCTGAGGAATTAGCAACTACAGCTGTGGACTGTTCATCAAAGTAGCTATAGTACACATTGTGTCCGTATCGCGCAGTCGCTCTGTTTGCCGCGTGAGCCATCTTGCTGCATACATCTGCCCCGCCTGCGCCAGACGCATAGAATGTGACGATCTTGAATATGCAGACAATTCAGCGCACACGCGACCGGAAGGAAACCATAAGCGCTCGGATCTATCTGGGAATACCACCGATCGACGCAATGAATAGTGGCAACCAATCAGAAGCCCATGTTACCGCATCTAGATCGACGGTAATTTGTGGTCTTCCTTCACGCCATACAAATATACGGATTGGAATCCAGCATGGCAGTTGCCAAAGCAATTTCCATCACAAATGTTCCAAGCTCACAGTGAACGAGTTGAAGCTACACAATAGTAAACCAGATTCACTGTGGTTCTCTTCCGTATATATACTCAGCCCACTGGTAAAGATTGTACATGAACTATCTCAGAATTACGAAGGACTAGTGGCAATGTTTGAACAAATGTGGAGCACGAGAGGCGATTCATTTGTAGAAAGCTTGGCAAAGAGTACATCCCAGTCATTCCCATCAAGCACAGCATTAAAACGGCGAAAGAAGGCTAGGCGGCATGCTAAAAAGGCATGGTCTGTGGCATTAAATGACAATACCACCAGTTTCTCAAATATGACTGAAACAACCACCGCCAGTCCGACTGGGATGATCATGGTCAAGGCCACGAACACACTCAAAGCGGTTCCGAAAATTCAGAGGAGATTCGGCACCGCTGGTTGTTGGAACGTGGTTGCTGCGAAAGGTGACTGGAAACCAGTATCTTCGGCCATTCCCACTGGACCCATAGCAAATGAAGAAGACGAAGCTATACCCATATATCAACCGCATACAGACCAGCTGTTCGCTTGACCTCAACCAGAGTTGCATGCAGTATACCGGCAGTAGTATGTACCAACGTTTCAGAATCGACCTCAAATTCCTTAAGAAGAAAACAACTCGATGACGTGAACCAGTGGAACTCCATGTGTGACACTGTGTATGTTGTAACTTCGCCCGTTAATTTGACACGCGTTACTCGTTACCCAAACTCACAGCACTACGGTGAACCAAGAATTATCCGAGTTGTGTTGACTTTTGCCAATGAAGAGCAAGCTGTTCTGTTATCGACAGCTCGCCTCCGGAATGGGTCATGTTCCATCCGCCTGTTCCCGGATCTACCGTGGAGCGAGCACAGACAGGCGAAGCACTACTTGGACGAAAGCCGGAAGGAATCCGTAGCCAGGACCATCCTTGTACCCGGTGTTCCCGAGGCTGGAATTCATGATGAGCGTGAAGCGACCACCCACGGCCAGGAACAATGACGGTACCCGCGCGAGACCCTTTCCCTGGAAAACATCATAGCGCAATCAATCTCGAGGCAAACTACAAACGATGTAACCCGAGTGTTGTGAAAGTGGTCCTTCAGTCTAGACAAATGTCAGCAATGGTAGTGGAGGGATGGTATGCGGGCTGCAGCAGCCTTCCTTCCGAGCTCCGGACCAAAGCAGCATCTGCTAAGCAAACATAAGAGAGCAGACACTTAGTCACACCACTTATCGACAAGAGTTCGGATAACTTCAATCAACTAGCCAACGAAACTGGTAAACACACTCCATACAATGTCTGCAAAGTGAGAAGCAAAGAGGCAATGGTAGGATCCATGAGTCGGACAAAGATGAGTTCATCATCTCCCCACCCGAAAGACAATTATTTGCTGACATTTTACCGGTCGGCACAACATTTTATTTAAAACACGCACCCCACCATTCAATGCTAAAAACAGCGAACCGGTGGCCGATCCGGAAATGCTGCTCATTGATTCACTGGTGCAGTCTGCAACTGAGACGCCACGGCACTTGCCATCTGGCCGTTGTTTATCTTCCCACAACGTCCACGCCAGAGATGGAAACCCGCCTGACATAATCCTTGGGAAAGGTCCTACGAGGATGATACAGTCATGTTCTCATCTCAAGCGACTTCTATCTTCAGGATTTGGTAGTTATGGCATCCCCCAACGAGCAATTCAAGGCCGACGTGCAAGAGTATATTGAAAGCATTCCGCGCTTTAGCCATGTCAGTTCTCCCACCCGAATCAGAGCCGGAAATAAACCATCAGTGCTTGATTTAATGTTCACGAACGAAGAGCTCAGCGGTGCGAAACCAAGACTGGAGAGTCCTCTGTGGCGAAACGGCAACGTACCCATAATTTACGACTTCGTGTATTATCCGGAGTATCCACACGAACATACTAACTTAATTGTGGATGTTTGTGAGTGGCGTAATGTTCGTAGAAAGTAGAAGTCACAATTAGCATTCACACACAATAATGTGCCTCGACGGGGAATCGAACCCCGTCCAACGAATTCCCGGTCCGCTGCTCTACCACTAACCTACCGAGGGCTGACGATTAGGTGCACAATTTTTAATTCATGACTTCTGCTTGACACGCGACGTATTGCCAATGAGCTCACAGTATCTGTCCTGGTGTTGCAGATTGGCTCACTCATCCGTTACTTCCCAATGGACTGAAGTATCTGTACTTCAGATGTCCAAAGGGCAATGGCAGATTAACTGTGGAGGTTTGTGAGTAGTATAAAGTTCGTAGAAAGTAGAAGTCACAATTAAAATTCACAAGCCATAATGTGCCTCGACGAGGAATCGAAAACGGTAGCTCAGTGGTAGAGCAGCGGACCGGGAATTCGTTGGACGGGGTTCGATTCCCCGTCGAGGCACATTATTGTGTGTGAATTTTAATCGTGACTTCTACTTTCTAAGAACATACTAACTTGTTTCGAACGATCACTCACTACGACAGACTGGCAGAACTTGTGGGAGATGCTAGTTGGGCGTTTCCGGAAGACTGTTCCATTGAAAGTGCTCTGTTGGATTTTACTGGCAAGTTCATTGGTCTGAGTAAATCTGCATCGCTCAACACACCCCTTCGTTCTGCAAGGGCACAATTATTCATTCGGAGTAAAACTGGAAAACTCATGGTAGTAAGAGACGCCGCGTGGCATGTGTGTAGAGCGGATCCTAGCCCTGACAACTAGAGTAAGTATGTTGTGTATCGTGATCACTGTACCAGACCTGCGCACGAGGACAAATTGGTACACCCATACCGCCTAGCGGAAACGTTTGATGTTGACAGAAAACCCGTACAGACATGTGAACAGCCTCCGGAATGTGAAACGTGGTGTGCCCCCACTAATATCAGCGGATGGGTGTGCTCAAACCGCCAAAAATGCAGCAAAAGTTCTACGGCTACCATATGCCCCAATTTTCCGACGAGCTCTCAGCATTTATAGCATGCCTGTCCAATTCTCCCAAATACCAGTAGTCACACGTCATGTTTAGTTCAGAGACCATTTTGAAGAAGCGGCTATCGTTGCGCTCCCATAGTTCCCCCGAAGTTGACACCATTCCCCTGAAAGCGCTGCAGGTGTCAGATCGGAGGATCGCTGGTCCATTAACGAGATTTTTCTAAAGATGCCTGGACGAACAGCAAGTCACTAGCACGTGGAAGCAAGGCATCATTACCCCGATTTTCAAAAGTGGTGGCTGTTCAGAGCTAGCCAACTATCGTCCAGTGTTTCTCCTCTCAGTGCTCTCTAAGGTGATGAAATCGATCATAGCTTAGGCTCTTATGGGCTACTTCGAAAGGTCTAACTTCATAGCACCTGAGCAACACGGATCCCGTTAGCATCGGTCAGGTACTACCAACATACTGTTTGCCCGTGGCAGTTGGACCGAGATAGCCGACAGTGGGACCGGCATTGATGTCATTTACCTATTACAACGCATTCGACCGCATAGATCACCGTATCCTTCTCCAAAAGCTGCAAGTATACGGAGTTGGAAACCCTGTCCTTGGATGGATCGAAAACTTCCGCCTTCAGCGGCGCCTTCAGGTTTGAGTTCGATGTTCATTCTCTGATCCAAAGGGGGTGTTCCACAATAGTAGTTGTTGGGACCGCGGTTATTCCTGTTCTTCATTAACGACCTTGCGAGTGTCATCAAGTCAAATTTCCAGCTTTTTGCCGAGAACATCAAGATATGGCGGACAATCGACTTTCACGATATGTTACAACGAGAGTTAGACTGCGCTTTTGAATGGTCAAAGTTAAATCGACCTCAGTTTAACACGGACAAGTGTAAAACAGTGCGTGTCCGCCACTAACTCACATACGCATATAAGCCTGGAGACGACCTGCTGAAAACCTCCTCACAAGAGCGAGACCTCGGGGTGATGATGCAGGACGACCTCGGCTGTTCGGTGCAATCCTTAAAGGCGTCAAAATCTGCGAACCAACATGTTGGTCTGTTACGGATGGCGTTTGGGAGGTTTGAACTTCCCATCTTACCCCGAAAGCTCAATGGGTAGGCGAGGGCCCATGTAGAGTACGTGATGCAGTCTTGGCAACTCTGGTTAAAAAGCGATTTGGTTGCACTGCAGACCGCACAGCGACGAGAAATAAAAAATGTGAAAGGGTTGTCTCACCTGCAATACTAGAGGCGACTGAAAACCCTGGGAGTGTACAGCGATGATATCGTCGTCTACGGGGTAACCTCATCCCGGCGCTCCAGCTTTTGACAAACCCATGTCACGCTTGCAGACATCCCCTGAAGCTTAGCTGCAACACGGAATTGAAAGGTCCTAAATTGAAACTTACCATCCAATACATTCGACTTGAGTGTCGCTGGAATTATTTTTACCATCGAGTTTGTCAACCGTAGAACGCTCTTTCGATTTTGGTCATTTTCGCGCCCACGGTACCCATTTTTTAAAACGGAAACGACGATGTTTTAGACCACTTACATTACTTGATCTGATTTCTAATAAATGAGTGACGACAAGACTCAGACGAACATTGTGCTCAGCAACCCCACGAAATCGTGGTAGACGGATAGACTTATGTGTTAACGTGGATGAGATAATGAGTCAACAGATGTGTTTTTCACTGTCGTTTAACTAACGTTATTCCCACAAAGCACCTCATGGGACTGTTCAAGCCTTGGCTCTGTATCCGTATTATACCGTCGTTGCATAGTTCCATAAGGAATTTCATGCAATATCAACTTTCCATCCGGATAAGCTTAAGGAACAACAGAAGCTTTGTATAGTATTTGCGGGGAAAGAATTCCAAGTATATCTCGTATTTAGTTCAACTCCTCAGTGTTTGCTGTAAGTCAAAGGGCTGAGGTATTTCACCCTCCTCATTCGAATTTCGCGATTATCATAACTTGGTGGCTCATGAGGACGGTATCCTTAGGAAGTCTCAGTCAGCGTTATATGTATGTTTTACTCTCTCGCGGAACTGTACGGTGCCATCGGTTTCGTACATATTTGCATTTAGCAGGCAGACATAGTAGGACTTTGACTCGAACGAGAGGAACGTACGCAGGAACCTTCACATTTATACCGCATAGTCGCTGCGGACAACGCTTGTCACGACGATTGATGAATTATTGGAGTGGTCAGTTTTGGGCACCAATGCAATTTGATTACGACACCTAATCTCAAGCAAGACCTGGATTCGTGCTGAAGCGAATTTCCGCCAAATCGAACGCTTGGGTTGTATTAGAAATTCACTTAACGTTAAACACAGCTCTGACTGAGATTACGCGTCGCAACCCTGTCAGTGTTCTTTGGGCTAGCAGCCACAATGTTAAAGCTTTGAAGTGGACCTGATGTTGTCATTGCTTGCAGCGAACCAGTTCATGATTTAAGCGACTGTTCGGAACCAGGCCATTGTTTAGGTTAACTTGATATAGGCTTATTATATTAGTTAGGCTTCGGATGGGATCCATTTCACGAATATCATGCTTATGATGCGATATTAAATGATTTCACCATTAGCATCCTCATTTACCCTCACCTTTACCAAGCCTGCAGACTATGTCACCTAGTTTGGCATTCCAATGTAGATATGTAGCTTTTCTCTGGGCAACTGCGTTTTCATGGACCTCACCTTTACGTGTTCTTTTGCCTCTCTGAAAGCCTCCTTTAGCATCTTCAGTTGGTCCACTAGAGATGTAACGTTCTTTAGAGATTGAAACAGGGTGTTGTACTAGAGAGTAAACAAGAAGGGAACACTGCTAATTTCGAGTCTGCTAATTAGAATCAAAAGATGGCTGAATGACTTACCTCTTCTGACTCCTCAACTACTTCCCTTTTGTGGCCCTGTGTATCGGTTACGTCTGAGACAGACTGTATTTAAGAGCAAGTAGAAGGGTTTCTGTATAACTCTATCGAATTACGAAAAATCAAAAACATTTAGTTGTGAATCATCAGCAGTTGTGTTTAGTCCGTTAATCGTTTATCTTTGTTCGGTTAGGAATTCGTACTAGTATCATTATTTCCGGGCATACAATGTCTTGTTTTAGCATTGTATGTGCATCGTTTCACAAAAGCACAGTTTTCCGAAATAATCGTCGATACGGGTTTTAAAACACTGCACAGAATCGGCCTCTATTAATCCTTCGGGTAGTGCATTCCATAAGTTTACGATTCTTCGATACAAAGGTGCTGTGATACTTTGTTCACGCTGGGGACGTTGAGTTTGTTACGGTGTCCTCGGGTGTTACAGGGTTCCTGCAGGTGAAATATTGGCCGCAGCATGGGGAAGTGTAGTACTTTTGTAGACTCGGTATCATTCTAGTTGCGATATGCTGTATTTTCTCCAGCTTTTCAGTTTCCCATTGGGTTATCGGATGGTAAGCTGGGGCACCGTATTCAAGGATTGGTCTAATGAGCGAGGTGAATAGACGAGGGACGGTTTCTTTGGACCATGTGGAGAAACTGCGTCTTAATGCCCAGAGCATACGAAGTCCCGCACGGTACAATTTCTCTGTATTTTCTAGTGATCTCATATCATGTCGTGAGAGAACTCCTAAGTCTCTGACAGATGTGTTGGGATGGAGCAACTGGCCGTCCAAGGTGTATGATCGAGTGGCTGGACTTCTGGTGATACTGATGAACTCCGACTTGCTTGCGTTAAGAGGGAGTTGCATTACAGTGGACCATATTGACAGTCGCTCTAAGTCATGCTGAAGGCGAGCGCAGTCGTCCTGGTTCTCAATGATCCTTCAGATTTCCAAATAATCTGCAAACAGGACACATGATGACTGGAGCTGCTGCGGGAGATCGTTGATATGAATAAGAAATAATACTGGCCCAAGTACAGTTCCTTGAGGCACACCACTAGTCGATGGAAACCAGTCTGTCAGGTAGTCATCGACCTGTACTCTGGACTTTCTTCCCACAATAAACTCGTGTAACCACTGAAGTAAAGTGCCACCGATTCCGTATGTCCTCAGTTTACCAAGAAGTACCTCGTGGTTCACTCTGTCAAACCCCTTACTGAAGTCGATGTACACCACATCAACATCCTTCCGTTCGTTGAGAGCTCGTACCCACTGGTGGTTTGCGTACATCAAGTTGGTGATGCAGGATCACCCTTTCGTAAAGCCGTGTTGCGCTGGCGCCAATACGTCCATGGATTCAAAGAACCATAGCATACACTTTTTTACAACCTTCTCGTGCACTTTGGATAATACCGAAGTCTAGCAGATCGGTCTATAGTTCTCTAGTTTACTCGGATCACCACCCTTGGGAAGCGGTCTCACTGTCGAGCATTTCCAGTCGTTCCGGACAGATACTTCAGAGAGCCGATTTATCGAAAAGGTTTGTCACGGCTGGGGTGATGACAATCGATAGGGACTTGAGTATTAGTGGGTGAAATCCGTCTGGTCCGGGGGGCTTTGCACCATCGAGATCGACGAGTAGCTGATACACTTCGACTGCATCACATTGTAGGCTGTTGAGAAAGGCTGACGCAACCTGTGCCGGTACTGAAACCGCCGCCGGTGTACTGGAAAATACAGTGAAGAAGTGCGTAGCCAAGGCGTTCGCGCGCTCCGCGCTTGAAATGAGCGTCTTTCCGTCTAAGCTCTCTAAGGTCGGTAGGTCGCCCCCAGGTTTCAGTTGACGTTTCAAGTAGGCAAATATTCTTTTGGGTGCAGTTGTGGCCGAGGATGCTAGATCCTCTTCGAACTGCCGGCGTTCCTTGATCTTTGTGGCGTGACATAAGTAACACTGTGTCTTGTACACCGTGTAATCTTCATCAAAACCCGAGCTGACGTATCCATCCCAAAGTTTGCGACGCGGTCGCGCTAACTGTCTATATTCCGTATCAAGCCAGTGCGGTTTGACAGGCCCGATCTTTGAATACCTAAGGGGAACGAACCGAGTGCAGAGCGAGCTAAGCTTCCCCTCCATTAATGACCAACACGCCTCAAGTGACGCATTCTGTGGTAGTGTCCAATCAGGCTGACTTGCAGCTTGGACGAGCCCGTTGAGGTGCGTCTTCCAATAGTTGAATGTCGGCTTCTTTTGATTGTAATATGGTAACGACAGTTCTAAGCATGCCACAATGGAGCAGCGGTCACTGTTCGCCAGACGTTCGATGACTCTGATCTCGTTCAGCTTCTGCTCGCAGCTCGTAAACATTAGGTCCAGACAAGATGCCGAGTACGGAGTTACGCGCGTCGGTTGGAGGACATGTTGCGTTGCCCCGATTTCAATAGTCATTTTAGCGAATAGAGCCTCGACGTTGCCATGACCGGGAAGAAGTCGAACGTCTGGCCAAAATATCTTACGTAAATTTAGATCCCCCATCAGTAAGAACTGAGGGCGGCTCATGTGCTTCTGTACATGTGGTGGCCAATCGCAACAACGGTTTAATGGGCTCCGGTAGATAACCCCCACTATTAGTTCCGCGCGCCTGATCGCATAAACTATCCTCGCTCCGATAGGTGCTGGTAAGTTTGCCAGATAGTGACGATTTCATGTACAACAGAACACCACCGTGAGCCTTTGATTTTCGGTCGCATCGGAAACAAGAGTATCCTGACAACACGACTTCTTGGGGTATGACGTCGGAGTTCAGCCAAGTTTCTGCAAGTCCTAAAACGTCCAGCCGCTCCGAGACAGCGAAGCAGCACAGTTCGTCACCTTTGTTCATTAGGCTGCACACGTTGGCGAATGCGACACGGAGGTCCTGGGAGGTACTGCGGGACGTGCCT
The DNA here is from genome assembly GCA_944474145.2 of Dicrocoelium dendriticum. Classification (NCBI taxonomy): domain Eukaryota; kingdom Metazoa; phylum Platyhelminthes; class Trematoda; order Plagiorchiida; family Dicrocoeliidae; genus Dicrocoelium; species Dicrocoelium dendriticum. The sequence goes on along the minus strand of OX104066.1, from coordinate 82,425,383 downwards.
GGAGGTTGAGCAACCGGTTGATACGGGTTCGTACACCCTTCTTGATCACCCGAAAATTTAGAATTTGTAAGTCAGTCTCACCTTCCTCTGTACGGCGTTTGAGCTCAATGACCGCAGTCTCCAAACGATCCCTGTCTTTGGGTTCCAAGTCTTGGCGGATGTGAACTTTATGCCTTTCAGCCTTGACAGACGAGACAGCATGAGCTGCGGCATATTAGGATTTGCGAAGGTGATTCTCAGAGGTCGACATTACTGGTTAGTTTTCTGGCCAAGTCGGATTACTTGTTTAATCGTCACACTGTCTTCGCCCACATTCAAGAGTCTATCGATGAGCCCCTGGATGAATTCAACATCCTGCTCAAAACGTATCTGAGGGTTTTTATCTTTTGACTCCCGTACGTGGAAGACCATGAGATTATGACGCCTCAACGAAATCAGTGATGAACCTGTGGGAGCAGAACTAGAGGCGCTTAACTGATTGGATTGTTGTTTATCAGCAGTTGACGTCTGAATTCCATTACGTGGGCCCTTGAGCTTTGAGTGGTCCATGGATCCTCGGTGTTCAGAAGTTTGCAGACAGGCTCTGAGAAATTCACGGACCGATCCTTGAAGCGATACTTCGTAGCCTCCGAGTCTGAGTCTCCCATCGGTGGGGTACATTGAACTTGCGGCTCGGCCGGGGTCGAAGACGCTGGTGGTGGTGCAGATCGCAGAGTGATAATAGAAGGCGAGGTGACAGAGGTACTTTCACGAGGGCGATTGATCCCTCGTGGTGAAAGGTTTGTTTCTATCTGAAAGAGAGATTTTCTCGCAGTTGTATATCAAACTCCAATAGCTCCGTGTGTAATGAACTGGCATACACCGATAGCCATTAACAATGACGCGCTTAGCGTCTACACTTTTCTGATCCATGAAAATAATTCAGTTGGCAGTAAAAGCGGCGAGTCCCCCGCGTTCTTCAAAGTATCAGATGAACGATTCGTGGCTAGCGGGTGCACATCGTCTTGTTATCACATCATCTCAAGTACATTCACCTGCCGCCGTATCACACAGCATCGATTAAAAGGGAGTAGAGGGGGAGTTTCACGGTATATGTGAAATACAATTCACGAAGCTGAATGTTTCTACTGGCAATCTACAAGTACAGAAGAGTAGTAGGGGGAGTTGAATGGTATAGGTAGCATTTCGTCACATCTAGGCTCACTCAGACAGCCGCCACAAGCCCGGAAAAGCACTGTACGCGCGTTTCATCCTTTCGGGAATCATCAGCAGTGCGCATTCCATCGGACTGGCAACAGTCGAGTTGCGGTTTCGAGCCCTGCCAAGGGTCCGATGGAATGCGCACTGCTGATGATTCCCGAAAGGATGAAACGCGCGTACAGTGCTTTTCCGGGCTTGTGGCGGCTGTCTGAGTGAGCCTAGATGTGACGAAATTCTACCTAAATCTACAAGTAGTTAGTTCCCTTCAACAATTTGAAAAGCACGGAAAGAAGACGAAGGCTGGTACATGCATGCATTTCGTATTGTCTCCTCAGTACCATTAACAATAACCGATAAGCATAGATATAGCTAACAGTGGGTGCAACCAGACAAGCTTAAGGTGCAAAATGAATGACCGAAGTTCACACCTACGTCCAAGGCAGCTTTAGGCTGACAAATAATTGTTTCTGAACACACAAGGCTGGCTTAATCCGGCTACTTGCGACAGCCTCAGCAAACCGAAGGAAGCGGGGATTAGTGTGACATAACACAACTTTAAACGTTGATCCCAGCTCTAATTGGTGACCCGAGTCTAATAGGTGTTTGCCTATCGAGGAAGCCGGCGATCTGCGCGAACATGGAATCTGACGAGGGTGGGCAATCTGAGCAACTTCACGTTGAACCCATCTTGGCACATGTTCCTTTATTCGGGAGGTCAGCGTTCTATTGGTTCTGCCTATGTAAATTTTTCCGCAGTCACATACAAATTGGTATACACAGTGTGAGTTGGCCCCAATAGGCTGAGCTTCCTTCGTTGGAGGTATGGGCAAATTTCGGGTTCCGTTGATGACGACAACTTGTGCAGCATAGTAACTTCCTTGTGTAGACGAAATTCTACGCTTAGTTGTCTTCAGCGTGGCTAAGTCACCTTTGAAAGGTAACTCGATATACACTTTCTTCTTGGCTGCCGTGTGCACCAAGTCCTTTGGTCCTCGCGGTTGGCTGTGTTTCTCGATAAATCTTCGAGGGTAGCCATTCGCCATTAGTGTTGCTGTAATTAACACTAGCTCATCGTCCAGACATTTGACCGAACAGATTCGTCTGGCACGACTAACTAGAGTCTTCACAAGTGTCCGTTTGTACCGCACTGGTGTGAAGCTGGTGAAGTGCAGGTACTGACCGGACCAAGTCGATTTTCGGTAAATTGACCTCTTAATCAATCCATCCTCCCTGCGAGTTATGAGTATGTCCAGGTGAAGTAGACAATTGTTTTGTTCTATTTCACATGTAACCCGTAAGTTAGCATGAGCACCATTGAGCCGTTCTACCGAATGTGTGAGCTGCTGCTCCGACGAACAGAAAGCCAAGATATCATCGATATATCTTTCGTAGTATGGCACCTGGGCTATTTCGGTAGAAATGCTTCTTTCTACCATCAACATAAAGAAATCAGCGAGTACAGGACCTAATGGGCTACCCATTGCTACGCAGTCAATCTGACGGTATAGCGTATTCCGGAAGTGAAAATCCACATTCTCCGTGCACAATAGTAGAGATTCTCTTAGCAATTCAGTCGGAATTGGTAGCGAACAGCCACGGTTTTCAGCTAATTCGCACACGTAAACAACCGTCTGATGTAGCGGCACGTTGGTAAATAAGAATTCTACACCCAAGGAACATATAACTTTGTCTGACAGGTTGAGTTCATCCAGATCATCAATGAGTTGAAACGAGTCTTTAAGACTGTACGGATTGAACTGTTGTTTCAGCGGAGCTAGCAACTTCACTAACCAACGAGCGAGTTTGTGCTGGGGCTCGCTCATCATTGAAAAGATTGGCCTGATTAAGCCAGTCTTGTGTGTTCAGAAACAATTATTTGTCAGCCTAAAGCTGCCTTGGACGTAGGTGTGAACTTCGGTCATTCATTTTGCACCTTAAGCTTGTCTGGTTGCACCCACTGTTAGCTATATCTATGCTTATCGGTTATTGTTAATGGTACTGAGGAGACAATACGAAATGCATGCATTTAACAGCCTTCGTCTTCTTTCCGTGCTTTTCAAATCTACAAGTAGTTAACTTTTATTTAACCTTTAACCACACCACGCATTTTCACCGTTCAATGACACTTGGGATCACAACCAATGATTACCTGAACGAACTAATTGCTATTCGCGTGCATTTATATGTTTCTAGGTTTGCTTATCTAACAGTCCAACTTTCTTAACCAAGACTTGAGCCCGTATTTACAGTCCTTTGTTTTACTGCGCCATGTTTACTGGGCCTCCATTACGGCCGCACTTCGAATTTAACTAGATTTATTTTACACCCGCTTGGGAGTCTATTCACCTATCCTTAAGTCAACTCTATATCTTTTATTATAAATGCTTGTAGAACCACAGCTTTATTCAACACAACTTGTTCCGCCAACTGCCCTCGTATGTTACCGCCCAGACCGTGCGTACGCTTGGGGATTAGGCTTGTCAGTCGGCAGCATCGGTAGCAATTACAGTATAGGTAGCAATTCATCACTTCTTAATTCAGCCCGAAGATGCAATGTACGGTCGTTTAATCCTCTCAGAACTCATCATCACTGCGCATTCGACTTGGCCCTTGTGGGGCTCGACTGTTGTCAGTATGTGATTGAAATAGCTGAGCTAAGGGGGCGGCAGCGAACATGTTGACTAAGTTACTAGATGTGAATGTGAACCGCTGACGATTCTCGAAATGGTGAAACAGACGTACAAGGCCATTCCGGGCGTGTGATGGCTGTCTGACTCAAATTAGATGTGATGGATTTTCACATATACCATTCAGAACCGGTCGTATGCATTTGAGCACACAGCCGGTGGGCTTCGAAGCGGGCAACGGAACCGGAATGACAGCGGATTTATCACAATTCCTGACATTTAAATATGCAGGGGATTTGGAACACTTTTTCTGTTCCGCCCTTCCTTTTCATGTTTCCTTACTGGATGACTATTGATCTTGATGATTATCTCACATTGTGTCTAACTTAAAACAGCTAAAGTTTGGAAGTTGTATTTACCGAAGGCTCTGTTAACAACAAGGCCCATAACAATTTCAGTTGAAGCGCTGACACGGCAGACAAGGGAATATTTTGGGTGGCGACGTCATCATATGGGTCGGTTGCAATTTGTTAGTTAGCGGTTTTTGAATTTTCTCGCTACTACAGTCCCATCTGCCCTGGCGACCGCCTGTCTATGGCGACCACCAATCCATGGTGACCGGCCAAATGCATCCCCAACGTTTTCTCCTATGAGTAATCTCCCTATGCATGGCGATCATCTGTCCAAGGCCACCACTTTTTGTCAGTCCCTTGCGTGGTCGCCTTAGACAAGTTTGACTGTACAATCTTTTGATTGCAACTTGTGTGAACCTCAGATATGTTTACATCTCGGGTTTGCGGTTGGCACTTGGTCTGCTTCCAGTAGACACAAAGACCAGAACGCCTAAGAAGGGCGCTTAGGCGCACTCGGAAGGGCAGTTATGCACAACCAGAACATTAGCGTAAAAATCAGCTGATGGCTAGCCTACGCCCCCGCTCAGTCTAGACAGCTGTGGTATACGCAGCTACTGTAGGCGGAGCGATGGAAAGTCCTTCTCGTGTCGCACACAGCAGGGTGTTTAGTGGACCGGCCGCAACGACATTTGACCTTAAGATGGTGCAACAGTTGGCAGTGCATTGGTACTTTTTGTAGACTGCTCAATGATTTAGGTAGAACTTCGTCACATCTAGGCTCACTCAGACAGACGTCACAAGCCCGGAAAAGCACTGTACGCGCGTTTCATTCTTTCGGGAATCAACAGCAGTGAGCATTCCATCGGACCTATGGCAGGGCTCGAAACCGCAACCCGACTGTTGCCAATCAGTGGTTGAGACCACTGAGCTACGGGGGACGGTAACGACCATCGTGAATAAGTTACTAGATGTGATATAGCGCCGCTCACTGTCCACTGACTTACACGTTACTGCCGTGCAGAGGACAGGGTAGCCCCCTCACCAAGCGACGAGCTTAACAAACTTAAGCCGCCAATTATCTTATGGCATTGTAAGCAGTTTGTTCTGCGTACTGATTACAGTTGCGTTGGTTGTTGTGAGTGACTGATAACTAGAACAGCCTGTGACGAATTCCGTACGATAAATAGCGGGTTTCTATCTGTCTTATGCGTTGTGCATACAGAGCCAAGGTGAGGGTCATTCTCTACTACTTGGGATGGTCTTCACTCATCGTTGATTGCGAGTGGCTTCCATGTGTCAGTGATACCGATGCAGCCCGCTCCTTATAACAACGGCACGCTTCAGACTTTGCATTTCGCTTACTAAGGAAAAATTGTCTGCTGGATGCGAAATGGAAAAGTATTCGCAAAGATAGGTTATTGGTTTTGGCAAATGGAGATGGACTCATTGACCATCGGGATGTGTGGTGTTTATGCGCTTCTCCCCTAGGCTGTGATATTGTCGACCCACTGGGTCTGACCAAAAAGCCTGCACAGTATTGTTTGCAGCTGGCAGCATGATAGCGACTACTGTTGTTCTATAACCGAGCGGCCTGTTTGATGTGATTGGAGAAGTTTCTTGTGGCACAAATTGTAAAAATTGTAAAGCTGTTATCTCGTCGGGGTCGTTTCACCACTCGCTGGCCAGTTGTTTGTGATGGCGTGGGCTTTATAATCATATTGGCTTTAATCCTATATGCTTACTCAGGTGCCTTTCTCCTTCCTTCCTCTTTGTTAGAGTCATTGCGATTAATTTTGGTGACATCAACACAAATTGTCAGGTTACTACTGTTACCGCCTCTGCCCCCATCTCTTTATATGTAAAAAGCGACTGGTCGAAGCATCGTTCCATTCGCATTTCATAGTACAACTTGTGTTAGCCGAAGACTATATTGCGCGACCAAACTGTGTTTTCGAAAATGCAACCAATGCATTTATACTTTTATCATGCGAACATCTCGGCTCTTCTACGTATGTCTGAATGCGAACGCTGTAATTAGTCCATCAAGACATCTTTCATTTTACCATGCATGTTTACTTTGCCGAAAACTTCCATCCCACGGGAATGGTTAAGCACTGCTTTTATACTCGTAATACACTATTATTCCAGTGTGCTGTTTATAGATTTTGCTTATTATGTATCTTTTGAGCTCGACACTTCACGAATGCTCACCTCTCCCGTGCGGGGTGTCCCTAAGGTTTCCTTATTCATTGAAGTTGTTTGGTCCATTCTGCACTTCGATTTTGAGTTAACGATAATTTGCCACAAACTTTGTTTTGCCCCCGGAAGGTCAATGTCGGACCTATCGTTGTTTTCTTCTATAGCTAGCCGGGCACTGATGCCCATGTATTTTGCGACGAATTTTTAGGAAACTGACAAAGTTCGATTTCGGCGTTTTCTAGTAACCAACTGGCCATTTAGTGACAGAGGTTAACCGTGAATGTTCAGCCATGACACACACAAAGACCACGGACGGTGATTACTGATGAACTCAACTACTACAAGTGGATGAGTAAAAACGGCAGTTTTTAAGCTGGCAGGACTTATATCACGAGCAATCACAGTAGTCTCGATTAAGTCTCGATACATGGGTGTGAAAACCATCCTACGGCTTAATTCTGTGTGGATTGCTTTCGCTCAGTAAGTGTACGCCGACCGGTAATCTGTCACAGAGTTGCTAATTGCGTCCCGCGGACAACCAGTGGCACGTTTTGGTCATATATTCAGGTCAGCTCGTACAGCAATCTTGGAAGCTTCAGTTAGCCAGTATATACAGTGAAAGTAACTTTCGCTCATACGAGCAAAGCAAAGAAGCAATACTCGCCACGTTTGGCTTCTTGTGCCATCGAAGGTCGCCTAACAGCAACTTTGGGCAAGGTGCTCTACATAGTGCAATTGGCGAGTAGGCTGCACACCGGGATGCACGTTTGCTCATCATCATCATCATCATCACCATCGTCATCACCATCATCATCATCATCAGCATCAGCAGCAGCAGCAGCAGCAGCAGCAGCAGCAGCAGCAGCAGCAGCAGCAGCAGCAGCAGCAGCAGCAGCAGCAGCAGCAGCAGCAGCAGCAGCAGCAGCAGCGCAGCAGCAGCAGCAGCAGCGGCAGCAGCAGCAGCAGCAGCAGCAGCGGCAGCAGCAGCAGCAGCAGCAGCAGCAGCAGCAGCGGCAGCAGCAGCAGCAGCAGCAGCAGCAGCAGCAGCAGCAGCAGCAGCAGCAGCAGCAGCAGCAGCAGCAGCAGTACCTCAGCTTTTTGAACTAGTGTTTCACTGCCGCACAACCATAGTGATCTATGGAACTAAGAATATTAAGAAAGAAGGGGATCAGGCGTAAAATCTTAATGTTTTCTAAGGTACTGAAAAGCATACCAATGATCAGCTTGTATAAGCATTATTGCTATCGATCGAAAGGTTGAACTCCAGCGTTTACCATAATCTACTTCACATAAACACTTGTAATGTACAGTAGTGCAGTGTTAGATCGTTCTTTTTCAAGTTCGTATTCTATGTAAACGTCGTACTATGGTCTAATTGCCATTCAAATGATGCATGGGGTCGGCCATCTGATCTGACTCTTCGTCATACTTTTTGATTTCCTTCACATCTAATTTACGCTACTCAGTGGCGTTTGCAGCGTCACGTACTGGGAGTCCTACGTGTGGCTGACACCACTATCATCCGGGCTATCGCAATTATGACCTTTATAATCTACACACTATTCCATTGGAGTATTCGGCTGGCTAACCGGACACCCCAACGAATATCGGTAACGCTTGCTAAGATCACATCGGTTCTGGCGGCTTATTACAACTGACTGAATAAGTTGTTAACTTTGGTGCTACGTTGCTCCCCCGTATCCACATTTGTTGGCACTAAACCGTCGGACTGACTGTTTCTTCCTACTAGCAAGCAGAGGCCTCACAAGGGGAAGGGGAACCTCACCGGGTAACACCATCACATGGGTGTGACACATAAACGCAAATTATTACTGTACGTGAAGATCTCACCCAAAAATCGCTAGAGACGGCGTGGATTTGTGTTGGCAAACTTTACCTGATAATCCAAACGGTCCAAGGGGTAAGTCGTGAGAGGGTAACACAATGAGTTTCCGAACTGGGTGACATCAACCATAGTGACGCTTCTGCTCGCAAGTTCAACCAGCATATCGACTAGTCACAATTAACTCTAAAACTAGCAATTACCTTTTCGGACCATTTCAATTCAAGGGTTTCTATCTTCTTCGTATACCACTTTCGCATCTCCCGTTCTCTTTGTTCGGCATCCTTGCAATGGCACAAACTGGAAGGATAATGCGAATGGGAAGCTCATTCTTCTTAATCAAGCCTACTTACATAGCTTACATATCAGACAAAAGTAGACATCTCAGGCTATTATAAAAAACATAATGCAAATGTCCTCCAGTTATTCTCCTCAAATGTTACCAGGTAAGATCGAGCTGATTATTCTGTCTACTTTTAACTGCACAATAAGCACTTGCATTTTCAGATTAAGTTCTTTTGTCTGTACCTTAAATTTTTGGAGCTCAGTTTTTAAAGCTTCCCTTTCCTCTTCAAAAGGATAGTAGCGACCGAGTGATTAATGGGTATCCAATTTTGTATACTGTTAACTGACATTAAGTCAACATGCGATGAAACATAAAAAACTTTTGCATGATGCATACCGTAATTGTTGCCACTCGCGGAACCCCGACACCGAATGGGGTTACCTGTCAGATTTTGTTTTTTGTCTGTGCCAGCATGGCAACGTCCGTTCTCGAGTTAACTTGAAAGTTGCTCACTTGAAGTAAACAGGTTTAAGGTGCGAAAATTATTGCACCATACATACGCACCAAAATCAACTGTGCGACGGGTTTGGATGTTTTGTGCCCGTTGACTATGGTACAACCAACAAACCATCAGTGATTTTATAGCTTAACATTGTAAAAGTGGTTGCGTCACCGTCCAGCTCGCAGCTATTTCGCGCAATGGAACAATGGTTTAATACAGGTAAAAAAGCTAATACTTCACCTAACCCCTAAGGTGGTCAGGATGAATAGCGCAGACTATGGGAGATGTGTCAGCAAATTGTAAGTTCACAACGGTAGACTCATCGAGGTATGCGGATTAAAAACTGTAAATCCATAGGGAGTAACGATAAATGAGACCTTCGGGAAAGACATGTCACCTTCTGGTGAACATGTGGAAGTGGTGAATGCGTTGGAACGTATCCGGGAAGCTGGCCAGTAGTTAAATATCGGACAGGAACTTGTCGAAATGAGTAATGTAAGCTGGCGCAGAGAAATGGGTGCATAGCCAACTCTGACTTTGAAATCTACCAGCGTGGAAGCATATATCACAAATCCAGAAGGGCATTCCACGCTTGGCAAACACATACGGAGAGAAAATGCCAACGACATTCCAAACGACTGTAATGCTCTGCCAACTCGAGATGGTAGCACCTCAGATTGCTGTTGTGACTGCGTTCCAGCAGCCAAGGTAGTTAAGTTCCATTGGAACCGTACGCTGAAGATTCCGAGCACTCCCACCAAGCCGTTGTTCGTAGTGTAAAGGGAACAAGCAGTTGCCATTCTTGCTTTATCGGGGTTGAGGTATCTCCAAGGCAGTGCGATGTCTCCTCAGCCATAGGTAGTAGATCCACATTGCATATTCCCCTTGTGGATCAATTTGTGCACCAAGAAGACGTTAAAAATCGACGGGTCGAAGTGTTCGAACTCACGCCTAGCATTTTAAATGCCGGTTGCAACAAGTTTTGATAAAAGTGCTCCGAGAGAATGCTTATCAGATTGAGACGAAAAAGTGCAACTCTATCGTCCTGCGACGGGATATTATGGCGTAAATCCGATTAAAACGAGAGTGCAATGTGATACAACCGTCAGGCTAGTTGGCACAGCAGGCCTCGGAATAGAGGCACGTGCTGGTGCATCAGATTGTCCGTTTGGCGCTTCAGCTTTTTGGGGAGCTTCGCAACTACTTTGCAAGCATTTTGTCACTGAGCAAGGTGACATTTTCAACGTAGTGGAGCACCCCGTTGCCTTGACTAGTGGCGAACCTTTTGCGACAAAACCCGAAGGATTCCTCTAAATGATCACCATAACTTTGCGCAGTTCAGCGAGCACTTCGACTACCAATGATTGATCACAAATAATCTTAGAGTATGTGGAAACAACTAAAGGGGCAGAGTGCTCTGCTTCTAACTCAGTATGTCCAAGCTTAGCTTTGCGCTTCAGTTGGTAATGGAAATCAGGATGCGTTGACGTAGTTCGATTATTTGTGTACCATAACGTTCCATCAAGCTGTGCTTGGCGGTGTTGTTTGCACCTTCAGCGCCAACCGTACCACATTGGTCAATGCTCAGAGGCAAACAAAGTCGCTTCTGTTCTTCCAGGTTGGAGGATTTTATGAAGGTCCCTGTGGTCCACGTCAAACCCAGCGCATTAAGGTCAGGCTTCTGAACAAGAGACTAGTTGAAAACCTTAATATCATGTTTTGGCTTATGGTAAGTTGGCAAAGCCCCGCCCAAGCAATACAACGCTAACTTCTTCAAGCCATTTATGGATGATCTAGCCCTTTCAGATGATAAGCAACTTCTTTCTATGTACCGCAGTGATCAGAGCGCATGGGTATTAGGGCACTACTGCTCAGACCTACCGATCCTAATTCTCTCCTTACTGTTTCTCATCCTTATCGTCAAGCTCCAACTTCACTTGGTTCCCCCTCTCTTTAACCCAAAAGTGTTAGCGGTCAGGTTACGTACCGAGCGTGTGTTACTCTTCCGTCTATGGACACAGCCTGTGTAAAGGAAAGTAAGCACAGACACGGGATGGCATGAGTGGACTTTGTATTCTGAGCATTACATAGAGCCAAGTAGTACAAACGGGTCCAAGAAACCAGTCAGAAAACCAAGTCCGGTGTCTTGCCGTTGGGCAGTGCAAGTCACGTGATTGGTCTTATGTTGTCAATAATAATAAATAAATCACCAGCTGTACGGCCTAACAGCGATCCGCTGCCACGCCCCCATCACCAGTCGCGCGTGGGCTACGTATACCGCGAGGACGCCCACTCCCACGCGGATTTGAACCGGCGACCTAATGATTGCAAATCAGGCGCGCAGACCACTCGGCCACCGTCCGACTAATAGGTGTTAGTGGCAATGTTATGGCCCACCGGCAGCAGATGGATCTGTAACACCTCACGCATCTTGTTTTGATATGAGGTTGTCTTCTAGTTCCGACTCATAGCGTCACTCTGGTCTCGTCTACAAGTCCACCTCGGTTTGGAGCCCTCTATCACTTCCGAGATTGACATGTGCCAGCATTCGCGCCTCGTTCTAAACCTCTAAATAGGCAGCAGTTACCCGAACATTAGTGGCATGGTCGACCGATAATTGCTGCTTATCGGAAACTTGTTAACAAGACTTGAGCACGGTTCCCACTCTGTGGCCGAGTTCGTGTGACACGGGCAGCGTCTTTTCCTTTCGCCTGTCAGAGATAACGCAGCACTAATTGCAGGTCAAACAGATTTGGCCATCGCTCTGAGCCACCTAGCTGAATCTGCCGGGATTGACCGGATTCAAATGAATACTCGAATGTGAGCCATCACATTGGCTGCTTCGTATTGCAAGGCCTTAAATTCGCGCCGGAAGAAAAGGTGCCCGTTAATCATTGCTACATATGCCCCAACAAAATGTAACATTGCTGTGAACTACGACTTCTGTCGGCAATTGAACAAGCTAGTCCTTCACGAAAGTACAGCTTCTCTATTGCTGGCTGTTGGTCTTAGTGTCCAAATTGATGAATTGTCCATTAATGGGCTCCATATGGATGGCTAACACTGTGTACACTCCCCTAGTGATAGCAGTAAGTGGTGGTTACACTCATGTGAATATGCCCGTCTATTTTTCACGAGCATTAATTTCGACGCAGCACTCGCTGCCCATCAGGTTCCGAATATCTATTTGTGAAACTTTATCACATCACACTCGGTTTCCGCTGGTGTAGCTGTATTCGAAACTGTCGTACGGCTTGAAATTTGGGCGCACACTCCGACCATTCAATAGTCTGTGCTAATCTGTGAGGACAGTTCAGAGGACGCCTGCTACGACACTTTTAGCGCTTAGAAACTTATCTACTGACGAGGCCAGAAGTTCCGAATACGTCCCAAAGTGCGCTGACAGCTGTACTGAGTAAGCGCTTACTGAACACAGTTGAAGTTCACTGACCGCACATTAGCCAGGTGTTATTAGCATTGGATAAGTCTTAGTGTGACAAATACGATAACCGGTCTAGGTAATGTTCGTCTACACAGTCTGGGATTTCTCGCTGCTCGCCACCCAGCTCAGAACAACTGCAGCCATCCAATTTACGGATTTTGGGCGGTTCGCCGAGCTGACTGATTATTGTGCCGACGTAGCGTTGCCTGACTAGGCAACATCATCAGTGCGGTTTCAGGGGCCTGGTTCGCAGTGCCTCGTAAGCGACTTCAATGTCCAAGTGCTTATTGATCGAGTTCTGTTTTGAATGCCAGGCTTAACTGAACTCACGTGCTTGCCGGCTTTTAGCCCTTCCGAGGATACTGGTATGCTCTATGTCGAATTGATGATTCTCAGCATCCACGTGCACTGTGCCTAGGAGCGACCGACTATTTCTGCTGGGTGATTTCAACGCGCGCGTTGAGTATGATACATCAGTGTGGACATATGTTATCGGTTCGTATGACATTGGTTCAGCGAATGCTAACGGTGATAGACTGTCTCACTGTGTGCCGCTCACGGTCTGAGGATCTCGAACACTCGGTTTGCACTGAGTGCGAGTGATATAGCAACTTGGACGCACACACGGAGTGGTTACGCTCACCTGCTCAACAATGTCATCGTACATCAGCGTGATATGCGTGAAGTGTGCATGACACGTGTGCTGCGTGGAGCGGAGTGTGGCACTGATCACGAAATGATGCGTACCAAACTGTACATATATTTTCGTAAATCTATGTATTACACTCCTACCGTGATTTGGCGTAAACTTAACATTCTCTCCCTCGGCACTGTGGCGAAATGTACTGAGCTGGTGAAGGCGATGGCTGCACGCCAGTGTGACGTGGAATGTACAGCCACAGTGGACGACTTGTAGCACCGCATTCGCGACCAGGTGACAGCTGCTGCCGAGGAGACCATCGGGCGCGCAAACCGGAAGCGGCCTGATTGGTTTGATGAGCACAATGCGACGATTGGCGCATTAGTGTCGGAGAAGAATGCAGCATTTGCTGCATATGTGGCAGACCCCAGTGACTTGGGAAAGAGTAGTCAGTTTCGCAAACTTCGACGGCGACTGACCCGAGAGCTCCGTCACATAAAAATGCATGGTGGACGAAGAACGCGAAGCAGATGGAATGCTACGTCGAACGTCGCCAACACAAGGAACTCTTTGACTCTTTGAAGGCGGTATTTGGACCGAGATTAGAGCCGTTGAGGAAGTCGATCGATGGTAGTTCGGGCGCAACCTGCACGCAAACTGCAGAACTAATGCAGGTCTAGCGGAAAAACTTCGACTGTCTCTTGAACAACCCCTCAGAGATTGACTGGCCTACATTGAACGACCTTAAGCAGCACGATGTGAAGGCGGATCTGGCCGACACGCCGACACTGGATGAGACGCAGAGAGCACTTGCTCAGCTGCGAAACGGCAAATGTGCCGTAGGTGACGGGATCCCGCCTGAAGTATTGAAACACGGTGGACCCGCGTTGTTGACTGTGCTGCGCCACTTGGTGCAACGTGTATGGATTGAGTAGTAGGTGCCTCCTGAGCTGAAGGATGCCCTTGTGCTGCCACCGTTCAAGAGCAAACGTAGCAAGCAATGTTGCACGAATTATCGTGGTATAAACTTGCTGAGTTGTGTGGGCAAGGTGATGGCCCGAATCCTGCTCAACCACCTCGTAAGCGGTTGTGGAACCTAACGTGGTGGAAGAGTAATGCGGATTCCGTTCGGGTCGCAGCACTATAGCTATAGTGTTCGCTGCTCCTCGGTTGCAGGGGAAGTGCAGAGAACGACAACAGCCATTGTACTTGCTGTTCGTTGATTTCACCAAGGCATTTGATACGGTGAACCGCGAGGCATTGTGGTTGGTGCTGGGTGAGTTTGGCTTCCCGCGTGAGTTTATAACTTTAATTGAATGTCTGCATAGTGGTATGCGAGCGAGGGTGCAGCTGAGTGGAGAGACCTCGGATGACCTTGCAGTTATCTCTTGTGTGAAGCCATGCCCTGTTTAATATATACATTCATGCAATGATGTCTTGTGCTTTAGATGCGGCTTGTGCTTACGGTGTTCGTGTGGAGCCCCGTATTGATGGTGGGTTGCTGAACATCCGTAGTTTCGGTGCGAGAACTCTAATCTGTGAGACAACTATCCGTATGTTGCTGTTTGCTGACGACTGTGCGTTGTTTTCACACAGCGCGGATAAGTTGCAGCACATTACTAGTGTTCTGGCTTCGACAGCGGCCAAATTCGGGCTCACCATCAACACCAGCAAAACTGTCTGTCTGTTTCAGCCTTCAACGGAGGTGCAATCTTCAATATTGCCGCGAATCAGCATTGGTGCTGAAGTATTGGAAACCACCTCCTGTTTCAGCTACCTTGGGAGTGTAATGTCGACTGATTAGCAGATCCCCATTGAGCTTCTTATCGGCGTGTCGAAGGCGGCGGCTGCATTCGGGAAGGTTGACTACCGAGTGTGGAACAACCATCAGCTTGCCATTGGCACGAAGCTGATGGTGTACAAATTCATGGTGCTGTCCGTTCTTCTATACGGCAGTGAAACGTGGATGATGTACCTGCGGGATGTGCGATATCTCGAACGGTTCCTTCAACAGTGTTTGCGACGGATTCTGCGCATCCATGGGTGCGACAGTGTTGCGGGTACGGAATGTATGCAGTGGGGTGCATACTTTCGCTGAGACACTTGAGGTCGCTCGGTCATGTGTGGCGTATGGATTCGACGCGGATACCGAAGCAGCTATTATATGGTCAGCTGAGTATAGGGAAGCGGCATGTGGGGAATCCAAAGTTACGTTACCAGGATATGATCATTGTGAGCCTCTCACGTTCTAATCTTGATTGTAGGTCATGGGGATCGAAGGCGTTTGATCGGCGTGTATACCGCGATCTAATCACGAAGGCATCTGTCGGAGTGCGGAAGAAAGACCTCATACATGCAGAGAAGAAGCGGTAATTGCGGAAGCGGCAAGCACCGATGGGTTGTACTCCATCGACACCGAGCGCATGGTGCTGTAGCACATGCGGTCGCAAGTGCCTGAGTCAGGCAAGCCTAGTAGGCCATGAGCGAGGCCACTCGGGACCACTACCGAAGCGACGACAGGTCCTGCAGAGAACGTAAGCAGAACCGGCGCAGCGTTTGTAGGCACGCTGAATTCGATTTACTAACCGCATGCTTGCATGCTAAGTCACTTTATTTCAGGTGGTGGGTTTTCAATTTTGTCGTAATGCTTTTCTTTCTCATATAAATGTCTACCTGTACGCTCTTCTATAAACCTTCACAACACGCTTAAGCCAATTGCAGTTAATTTCGATAACATGTTCGTGTTTGTGGCATTTCCGTAAAGTATACTTTCTGACCTCGTGAACTTATCTATTATTCGCTTGTAAACAACATATTTCATATGCTCAATTATTTAAAATTTATGTCATGGTTTCTTTATGCATTGCTCGATTTATTTTCTTTGTTAACTTTCTATCAAGTGATTGGCTGTTGCTTGATATCAGGTGTGGGTGCGCTTGATGTGCATGTTGACAAGGTGCCTACCAGTCTATTACCCACTACCTCGTCCATACTGGCTCCGCGTGACTGTTGGTCGTTGCTGGAGGGGACGGGGTGCACGGTCCTTGTGGCCGTGTTAGGATCAAATAGTGGTTCCATGCACTCAGGGTGTAGCGGACTACGGTCCAGCTACCACCTTGTATGCGCTTGATTTCCCAAATACAGCGACCTTGTGTTTGCATGTGAAGGAGTGTGGGCCGGCTCCGTTGATGAAATACGGCTCCCATCCACATGCCTTCCGGTTTTATTCCTTCGGGTTTATACTGGATATGGGGTGTGTGGTTGGAGCTGTGGGTGGTGCAGCGCATACCACCCATGGTCCTTCTGTAGGCGCAGGCGTCCTGTGGCTGGCCACAGTGACAGGCAAATCCGAAGCCAACTGCCGCCTTTCTCTCTCTCTCTCTCTCTCTCTCTCTCTCTCTCTCTATATATATATATATATATATATATATATATATATATATATATATATATATATATATATATATATATATATGTTACTGATCAACTAGCGACATATTTGTGCAAAACCAACCATACGTATTTGGAATGTCATGATCATGCCTCTACAAACGTGCATCGTACTGCAGAGAATAAAATATTGATGTATTTAAATGTGCTCCATATTCTCCATCTCTGGTATCACCGAAACGGTATGAAGCGACAACAGGACACCATCAACCATTGAGGAGGTTAAACAGTTCCTAGCTAACAATGAAAAACAATGCATCAAGTCTGCGCTGGACAATCTTGCATCGAATGGAATGGCAGAAGTTGCCGTCCAGATGGTAAGCAAGGACTTCTCAAGCAGACACAAAGAACTCTGCAAACTAGGTTGGTTCGTCTCCTGTTCTCTTACCTCGCGACACCAGCTGAGCAGACATGGAAGTCACCGACCGAGTTAACGGTTGGTCGGCCACTACGAACGAGACGGCATCTCCCTTTTGTTAACCCTCGAAAGAGCATGGAGGCAAAACAAGAAAAGATGTGTGGGGATGACAAGATGCCAGTGGAGATGTGTCTCAATGATTTTGAGCCAGTGTACACAAGACCGCTTCACAAAACAAGCTAGCAACCCGCTACACTTATGTCCTTGACAAGTAACCAAGCGAATCTACACCTAGAGGACGGCCGCGTCCTACGCCACCACTTTGATCATGTCTGGCCATGCTCAATCGAACCGCGTGAACTGTGTCAAAAATCGACTACGATGGACATAACATCGGGTGGGGAAGCGACTTCACAAAATAAATAACCTCAGGCGGACGCGAAACAACCCCAATTAAGACCTCCAAAACGCACGCCTAAACCAATGATCGGTATCAAACCGGACTCTGCAATCATTGCCAGGGATGAAATGGGTTGCACACATGCACTCAAATATTGATCGTGAACACAGGTGCTTACATGATTGGTTGCCAATGGCCTTACTTTACCTTCTTTGTTGCACTGGTACTTCGTTCCGGGATTTCTAGCCGTTGTAAGGTAGGAAGTTTTCACTAAACGGTTCCACAGTACATCTTCGCATTCTACTTCGTCCATCGGGCTCCGGGCCATACTTAACGGTCTCAAATTGCTACATCGGTACTCTACACTGTCGATTGACTGATTCAGCTAGTTCTTAACAGATGACAGTGGTTACACTAAACTGCATGTTTAATATGGTCCTTCTCGCAGTATGGTGAAGTGCGTGAAGTGCGTAAGCTCACTAGGTGATTTATAAAAGGTAATAACAGTCGGGGGCCAAATACCCAACCTTGTAGCAGACTGCATTCTAGGTGCATAGGATTTGATACGGAGTCACGAACTTTCTAATACCGGCGCCTCTGAAAGAGGAAGTTGCCAATCTACCCTAAAATGGGATCATCAATGCCGTATCCCTGAAGCGTAGCTAGAATGATGCAATGGTTCCATCAGATGAATGCTCTATGGAAGTCAAGGTAGACAGCATCAACTCCCACACCAACATCCGCTGTTTCGGTCCAACTTTCCCGTGCTAACAGTAGATTGGTAGTGCACGAGCAGTTCCAGTGTATGTCATGTTGCTATTGCGCGATGCCGTCAAATTCATCTAGGTATAACATGAGCGCATCAGAAAGGAAGGCTCCATGACTTTGGAAAGAAATGGAAGAAGAATCCCTGGACGTTATGTGGCTGGGTCGGAACGACTGCCTTCTTTGTAAATTGGAGCAACTACAATGTTGCCATGTTTTCGGAATATACATCTTATCAAAATATTGATGGAAGTATCGCGCCAGGGGTTCAGCTAATTTCTTAACTGCGACGGCAACGCTTCCAGACGAATATCATTACAGTGTCAGCCGTTATATGACTATGAGTAAGTATTGGTGGTGGCACATTACATTCCACTGGGTCACGAGACCATGGAACAAATGGAAAAGCTAAAGCTTACTGCTGCTACCTAATGTTTACTGCTTCTTTGGCCGACCATGTGGGTCCATCCGGTTACGGGACGCGAAAATCCCTTTTTCACCTTGCGAAGGGTACTCACATACTTGTAACGTTGTTTATGATTCGAAACAGATCGTACTGCTAAAGCCTGTTGATGACTAACTTGCGAACTAATTGAATATGACGGTGTCGGTGGGCAACGCAAGTTTTTCACGTGTTCGAGCTCGGGTCCGTTTTGTAAACATGCCATGCCGCGCTTTTAGTCGCCATGCACTTTTGTGTACATGTTGTTGGAACGGATAGCCATATCTATCGGTGCATCAGCCACCAAAGTGCTAAACATCCGGACGAAACTTCCCCAGACAATATCCGGTGAATCCTCGGCTAAGAAATTCCAGTTTCGCGTTTCAACTAGCCTAAGTAATGTGTCGTAAGGTGTTATGGTCCGCCTCGCATGGGTACTCTACCTGGGATATTCTGCATGGCAGGTGCACATGGTTTACAAGGTTGCAAGATCATTGTCGCCCAGAGAAATATCGATGATCACCCCCTCGATCATTTATACAGAATACTGTTTTGTAGGAACAAGTATAAATTTGAATCTGTATAACTCCTTCGAAAAATGAACAGTGGCCGCTGTTTTCATGCAATCAAGTAGGTGATATGGTTAGCTCCTACACTGATTGCAATTTGTACCATCGTTCCTTTCTATGCTGGCCGAGTAGGTGGCGGGTACCGATCGTCACGGTGAGTATTGAGGGTATGTCTGTCCAGGCCATAGTGGATACAGGAGCGGGAGTGTCCGTTACGAAGACGTTCGAAGGAGTTCCTGTAACTCAAATTTCAATCGTGATGCAGACCGTCGGTGGACATCATTTGACGGTGACGAGCACACAGCGGTTACGAAACATGATAGAGAAACGCTCATCAGCCATCCTATGTTCCTCGTGGAGGAAACAACCTAAAATATCAGCGCCAACGATATTCGCAAACGGCTTGGTGCCATAACTGATCTGAGAAATGTCGTGCAATCGTAGGTAGCGTGATAATTGACAAAAACGCTGGGAGAGCCCACCGAGTAGCTGTCCTCAAGGTCCTGCCTGATTGTCAGAACCCTGAAATGCAGAGTGTACTGAGCAAGTATGCCAACCCATTCATGGACTCAGATGATGATTATGGATCCTGAAACTGGTTGGGACATTGAACACAATTAATCCCTGGATGGCAGTGCAAGCCGATCTTCAGAAGAATGCCGCAGCATACGCTGACGGAGATACATAAACAGGTAGCAGAGATGGAAGCGAAAGGAATCATTAGGCGAACGCACAGTCCGTAATCATCACCCGTGCTAGTGACGAAAAAGGCTGACGGTACCTATCGATTTTGTATTGCTTTCAGAGAACTGTGCAGAGTGACAGTGAAGGACGCGTTTTTGATGCCCCAGACAGAAGAACTTTACTCCAGCCTTAACAGCGCCAAGCAGATATCCTTGACAGCTCTCCAATCGGGATATTGGCCGCTGTCTGTCGCAGAGGAAGATCGCCACAAGACGGCTTTCTGTGCGAATGGCTAGCAGTACGAGCTTCTAAGAATGCCGTTTGGATTATGCAACGCCCCAGCTACATTCAGACGCCTATTGTTGATGGTCCTGGAGAACCTACAAGGCGTGTTTGTCTTCTCCGAGACACAGCACCCACATGGTCCCAGATTTGCCGCAGTGCTACAATGAATAGAATATACTGGTTTGAAACTCAGTCGCAAGACGCTGCAGATTGCTCGGAAATCGATTGTATGTCTGGACCACATTGTGGACAATGGTCAAGTCCATCCGCTTCCGGAGAAAAACGAGGCGATCAAGAGCTTCGCGGAGCCGAAATCCAGGCGTCCGCTTTGTTCGTTCCTGTGGGTGGTGGCTTATGACCCGAAGTATTTGCCCCATTTTGCAGTGAGGACCAGCCGAAACGGATCAGGCCGTTAACCAGGTAAAGGCATGCATAGCAAAAGCCCTAACATGCGTACGCCTAACCAATCCTGCTGAGAGATTCATAGTGGCAGTAGACGCAAGCAATGTGGCAATCGGTGCATTAATGTTCCAACCAGCTGAGGTGGTAGAAATGCGAATAGGGTACTGAGAGTGGCAGAGCAGAAGTATTCCACGACGGAGAGGAATATCTGGCCATTGTGTGGGCTTTGCAGAAGTGAAGAACTTACCTACTGGCGACTGAATTCCGGGTCGTCACTGACCATAAGCCACTTACATGGTTAATGACAGCGATAAAACCATGGAAACGCCTTGCGCGGTGGGCATGTCGACTACAAGAATATAACTTCACCATTAAGCACGTAGACGGAACGCAGAACATACTACCCAATATGTTGCCACGCCTGCCGTTGGATGACCTCATGTTGGACAATGCCATACCGGTGCGTGCGGTCACAGTGGAGGATAGGAACCTCCTGGGAGATCAAAGGACAGATGAGTTGGTTAAATTACTGCACTCACACTTACAGGCTGACATTAAGTCGGAGGCAACATCAGGAGAGGTGCAGGAACTCCTTAGGATCTGAGACAGACTGGGGGTCGAAAACGGTAATGTGATGGTTGCGAAAAACGGGACCAAACTGCATTTTTCCCAACCAATATGCGAGAGAAGGTGATACGAATAACTCATGATAGCGTCCATATGGGATTCCGAATACTCTTTGAATTGCTACGGAAGTGAGTGTTTTCGTCTACCACGAGGAAGGACTTCATGACATACATCTGGGAATGCCCAAACTGTCAAACGAGTCGCGAGATGGATGCAACGTGACCACTGATGCGATCGATGGAAGTCAATGAGCCACATCAATCTTGGGGACTGGATGTCTTTGTGTCCTTACCAGTGAGTCGAGCAGGAAACTGATACGTTCCAATTATGTTCGACCAGTTCACGCGCTGGGTGGAAACCATGCCAATCAAGGTTCAGACAGGCGAGACCGTGTCGTAGGCATTCGAGTTCAATGTGCCAGTAAGTTATGGAATACCAAAATGGGCTATCACTGACCAAGGACCCTGATTCGAGTCGAAAGCTTTGAAAGCGGTTTTGAACAAGTGGGACATCCAGTGGTGACGCACTTCACCGTACCATCCGCACATCAACGGAATGACGGAACTGTTCAACCGGACTGTGAGTACATGGATGAACTGCACGAGGCTGGCATAGGAGGAAGCTTTGCCTGGAGGTCTGCTTGCGTACCGGACCAGCATGCAGTGGACCGCCAAGCTTTCGCCATTCGAATTACACTTTGGCCGAGAACCCCGGATTGCGCTCGATACGTGCTCAACGAAACCAAAAGAGTGGGAACAACAGACACCGCATCATGAATGAGGGGAAGCGATTACTAGAAGAGGAACCAAAGCCTACGACGCCAGGCATGAAGCCCACAAATGGACGCCGTTCAAGATTGGAGAACAGGTCAAGGTACGGAACACTGATTGGCCAGATCATAAAGTGCCAGTGTTTGTAACTATGTAATTACTTCGTGTCAGCGTTTAAGCGGTTGTTTGCATAAGGTAGTAAAGAACATGCACATGGAGCAGACATCCCTTTGTGTTGCCCATCAAACATACCGGTCGATACGGCGACGCACCCGGCTTGAGACTCGTAGGCTTTCTGCTCTTCGTGGTGTTTCTGCAGTAGATGCAGTCGCCCGTGGAGAAATTGCGGTGTGCAAACGTCTCGCATTTACTCGCGTCCCATCTGCCAATATGTATGTTCCTGGCGTATACACAGATTCCACTAGGGCAGGAGGTCCTAATTTATTATCCCCTTTCCGGGAACTGCGTAGTTTCACACGAACTGGCGTCCCTGGAGGGCAAGTTCTTCCTAATCATCTATACTTAAATGCGTAATCAGCTTGTCTTTCAAATTCAGCAGGGTCCGTAGTTTCTTCGAATTTGCATGCTGCATTTAGCCGGCGTCCAATTACTCTTTCCGGCATCAGGTCTGATGTAGTTTTTGCAGTTGCTGTATGCGGTGTGTTTCTGTATGTAGCCAAAGCAGATACCAAAACATACTCCCAAGGTTCTCCCGAGGGCTGAAGGACTTGTATGGACTCTTTCAATGTCCGATGTAGCCGTTCAACCATTCCATTAGCAGCCGGATTATAAGGCGGCGTCCTGGCGTATTTGTTGCCATTGCTCCGAAGGAATTCGACAAACTCGTTGCTTCTAAACTGGGGTCCATTATCAGCAAGAATTTCTTCTGGCAACCCAAACCTTGTAAACAAATGCCGCAGCAACTTTATAAGGTAGCTTGTAATTACTTCTCCGCATGGGACAGCTTCTTGTCATTTGTTATAAAGCAAGGGGCAACCAACATTTTATGTTTCTGCGGACGTCCGCTGGCAAATGGACCCATTATATCGATGGCAGTTTTAGCCCAATGTTTCGTAGAATACTCAATGGACTGATTTGGAGCTTCCAAGGGCTTCGTGCTATTGTCGAATTCTTGCCAAGCAATGTACTCTCGAACTGCAGTCACAACACTGGAATTTAACTTCCGCCACCGGTAGTGGTTGCATATTCTGGCCTTCGTTCTCACAATGCCGGGATGACTCCCATGCGCGCAACCGATCGCCGCTGGAATAAGACTATGAGGATTCACGGGCTCTTCGTCTCTCATAATGCACTTGTTCACTATAGAAAGCTTGTGGTGAAGAGTAGAGTATGGCAGTAACTCTGCATGGATTCGAGTGTGACTAGGCCACGCATTAAGCAGATACGCCCTAAGTTTCACTAGGGTTGGGTCTCCGTCAGTAGGTACACATATCCGGCCGAGCTTTATAGCAGAGGGTGCTCCGGTTGAGAGATGGGAGATCATTGTCACCTCATCTAAGTCGTCGTTCTCCCCTTCGTTTAGCAGTGGAAGTCTGGAAAGTGTATCGGCCACCTGGTTAGCACCACCAGGTAAGTATCGGATTTCGTAATCGTAACTTAGTAGGTGCGAATACCAGCGGCTTAGCCTCACCGGCTTTTGATCCCTATTGCCCCGGTTCAGTAGGGTCGTAAGGGCAGAATGATCAGCACGCAAAACGAATGGACACCCAAAAAAGTAAAATGTCGCTTCTCACAGGCCCAAATGCAAGCCAAAGCCACTTTTTCACCAGTAGAATAATTTCTTTCTATGTTCGACAAAGTTACTCAAACTCATACTATTACTTTCTCTTCACGCTCGTGTAACTTGATCAAAACAGTCCCTAAACCAACATCAAAAGCATCCGCGGAAAGGAACGTTGGACACTACTCCTTGAAACTAATTACGGAAGGGGCGGACGCAACCATCGTTCGTATAGCCAGATACGATTCTTGTTGTTCAGTCGCTCAGCGGAGTTCTTCTTTACGACCTGTCGATTTCCTCAGCGGCTCAGCTACTGTCGTAAAATTGAGCAAATGTCGGAGTTAGTAAGATCACAGACCCAAGAAATCTTTCACAGTTTGGGGCGGTCAAGCATAGCTCTGGCGTTCTAACTATTTCTTCTAATACCACTAGTAGAAATAACCTACCAATGAATTCCACTACAGACTTGGAGAATTGACACTTGCTCATATTCAAGCGAAGATTGAACTCATTCAGCCGAAGCGGTACCTTATGGACGTGTTCCTCATGTTCAGTAAGGTTGCTGCCAAACACATAAATAGTATCCAGATAAACAATACACCCTTTGAGGTCGGATAAGGATGAGATGATGAACTTTTGCCAAGCAACTGGGGCACAGCTAGGACCCATCGGTAAGATTTTGTACTGACACAAGCAGTCTTAAATGCCGACAATAGGGAGTAAGTAGCATGTGATGGTAGGCACTACGAATGTCTAGTTTCGAGGATAGTCTAGCGATGGACAACCTGACCATCAGCTCATCGGTAACAGGAAGTGGGAATTTATCTCCAATTATCTGCCTGTTAAACAATCGCAAATCAGTATAAATACGTATATATATATATATATATATATATATATATATATATATTTATATATTTCTTTTGCACTACAACAAGAGCAAGAACCCACTCAGAGCATTGTATCGGTTCGATCAAGTCGTCGTTGACCATTTGTTTCAAAGCTTTCGACAAAGCCTCACGTTTTGCCAAGGGTACCGGCCAAGGTGACGAAATACTGAATGGCCCGTAATATGCCCTCAATCGAATGCGATGCACCCCTTTGGAACTTTGCCAGTATCCAAACGGAAAAGCTGTAAGTAGCTAGAATGAATTGAACTGGGACCGACATCGGTACATGTCATTCGGTGGACGTTAGGCGATACATTTATTAATGCCATGGCGTTCCGTCCCAGCAGGGGCTTACTGTGGTTTTTAGAAACGTACTTAAACTGCACACTTTCCACTCTCTATAATAAATGCTGGAACTGTAATGAAGCTCAAAGTTTGCAAAGGACCATTGGAGTAGCTACTGAAGTGTACACTAATTGATGCACAGGTAGACGATAGAAGATCTGTATGTAAAGGGTATGTGAAACTATTGGAATGAGTGACGCGGACTCTAGTTCTATCTCCAAACGAATATTTTTGCTATACACTTCAAATAACTGCGAATATCTGGGGAATGCAACTTAGGCTCCAAAATAGAACAATGGTCATGTGCCTGTCGAAAGATCCCAAATCAAACTGACGGCTAGAAGATCGATCACTCACACTCACTGACGCTTCGTAGCGCGCCGCTCTGCTACATAAGCGCGCACTGACGATGTCACTTCGGGTAGTGACGAAACGTTTGCAGCCAAACTGCCGAGCTCAGAGAACACTCAGACCACCAACTGAACAACCTGAGCTACCAACATTTGCTTCTATATCACAGAACAAGAAATCGAACATTTACCCTCACAAACGTCAAACATTATTCACGATTGGCCAGGAGGCCGAAAAGCTACTTGTAAAGGGATCAACACGTGTTATGGTGCGGGAAAGACATATTGGCGAAATCTTCGGACTTACCGCAGTTCAGACAAAATGCGTTCCTAGCTGGACATACTTGACTAGTTGCGCGGTGTTCAGGCTTTCAACAGCGGTGGCACTTGCTCCCACTTGGGGATATAGTAGCAGATGGTGAAGAGTTCAAGCGGCCTATCTCAGTAGACGAAACGGTGGAAAGAAAATCTTTTCTTTGTTCACTAACCTAGCTTCGCACGAGCTATGTCTCATGTCCGATCCCAGAAGAGCTGGTCAGCGTCCTCCAGTAAGAGGCTTTCTCCGATCCTAGAATCGGACAGGCCGGAGATCAGTTGCTGTACAAGCATTGTTTGTCCCAGCTTCTTCTAGGGAACACTCTCATAGACACACTCGCGCAGAACAGAGAAGACAGGATATGAAGTTTTCCAAATGCTTGCCGGGTGTTTGATTCATCTGGGTGAATTAGTATTGAAAAGTGTATGTGTTCACACGCACTCCACAATGCTTATCTAGAGCTCCAGCGTAGGCTTCTCAAGAAGATTCAGGGCATCAAATATACGCTGACCTTCAGAACCTAGAAGCAGCCGAAGGAGCTTCAAAGTATCTACTGGTTTTAACATCACTGATGTGTTCAGGATCGGCAGAACCGAAATGTAATCGGAAAGTAATTTTCCAATCCTTCCAACATTCTGCCATTGGGGGGTTGGTGGGATCAGTCCAGAATTGAGTATGGGCTGTGTTGTGTAGAGACTTTGGTAGCCTGGGACACTAATTTGTTATGTCCGTGAAAGCAGGACAGGAACTCAGTGGAGTAAAAGAATGTATGGACACTATGGATACTTAACAATGGTTATGACTCTTAAACCATTCACATAAGCCAATCAGCAGCAAACATGCAAGGGTCCAATGACCGTTAAGTGGGCATATAATTCACGACCAATCAATAACGATGAGCAAGTGTGTGTGTGTGTGGGGGGGGTAATATGACAACACCACACTATCATTTCACGATATACATGGACAAAGCTTGGTAGACCGCTACTAAGATGCACAATTCTGACTGCTCAAAATACGTCCGAGGAACCGCTGAAGTTAGATGGGGAGATTGAAAGTGAAGTCAGCTTCAATAATCTCTATCTTCATGACACGATCTACTTGGTTTCATACAGCGAAGTTAGTCTCCTTGGAATCGAGTGGATTCTGAAGCTGCACTTGCTTAACATACCACTGAATAATGTACGTACTGAAGAGAATGCCATTGTGCATCATACGGCAGGATCGACTCATCCAGACCAAAGCATCTCGAAAAAGCTTCAGGCGAAGTGTCTTCCAGTCGGAATTTGGTCGCTGCAGGAAAAGCTTAGTCTTTTCCGGATGCAAGACCAGTGTTTCGGCCCAGGCGTCCTGTCCCTTACGTATTCCCAACACTTGTCGAACAGGAGTTTGATTGATTGCAGAAGGCTGGAGTGATCGAGCGAGTCACTTTCTCCCCATGGACTACCCCTATTGTTGTGACAAAGAAAGCGAACAGTACTATTCGCTTGTGCACAGATCTTTCATTGGGTAAGGATACTGCACTAGAACTATCTCAGTACCCATTTCCGATTCCCCCGGAGGTGTTCGCATAGCTGTACGGAGGCAAGTATTTTGCTACTCTTGATCTTGCGGACGCCTATTGGTAGCTAGAAGCTGAATCTAAGAGTTGAAAACTGTTGATGATCGACAGAATGGCGGTCTCTGCCAGTATAATCGTTTGCCGTTTGGAGTCTAAACCACACTAGCAGTTCTTCAGCAAGTCATGGATGCAATGCTGACCGGTGTAACTGAAGCTGCAGCCAACCTAGATGATATTATCGTAATGTGCGGAGCGCAATATGAATTACTTCGACGATTTATGACTTGATAATGATGATCAAGACTTATGAATTCCGTTTGCAAGGGACAAGTGCAGATTTTTCCTGAAAGCCATCAACTACCTAGGCTTTTTGATCAACGAGAACGGCCGACGACCCGATCCCGAAAATATCGAGGTGATGGCCCGACTACCTGCACCAAGGTGCTGAACTGCTTGATGAACTCCCCCCAGCGACATCGAATGGTTGTTCATCTAGAAACGATCCATTGGTGGCGTTGGTGAGGTCAGATAGAATGCTGGGATGCGCTACGATACCGACCTCCCCGATATCTCCGTTGAACTGTTCTACGTAGCATACTTAAGGGAAGCGCAGTTTTGCATGACGGCTGCGCTCCACGGAGCTACTCACCGTTACTGTGTCTATCATTTTTTCCTCATTAATAAACACTAGGTCCAGAATGACCAATTTGTTCCCAGTTCTGAATCTGGTAGGAGGCGGAACGTGATTAAAAAATGGTAGACCATTGGCTAGTTCTAGCCACTCGGACTTAAACCACTCACCAACAGAGGACGGAAACTGTAGAGCGTGCAAGTTGAATTCTTTCACAAGGAGAAAGGAATTCTTAGGCTGTGTCAGAACAGTTTTTGGAGCATAAGCTAGACGGCTGTCTATTTCCAGAGTGCACATCAGACCGTGGTAAACGAGAGAGACCAGACATGCGTCGCCACGTCGTAGTTGTAGGCGACACCAAAACGAATCAAAAACTTGAATCTCTAATCCAGCAACAGTTTGGAAATGCGGATCATCGTAATGGTACATAGACACACCACACATAATAGGTCGATCTTCACATAGGACAGACATGTTTGATTGAGTTATCTCGACATCAGTGCTTTCGTCGTTTGAATCCAAGTCCCAGTTTTCATTATCGAGTTTAAAGACTTAGAGGCTTGACAGAACTGAGGCGCTTAGAATTTGAGAAAGTGGCCATGCGCATTGGTATATATACCGGAGAGTACTTCGAATGTCAGAAGCACATCTGAGGGTGCAGGTGTCAAACGCTAGCTTAAGCCGACTCTTTTGAGGTCGACAACCAACCGTGTTTTTAGGAAACTTCAGAAATTAAACTTTGAGCCATTTCATATTGAAGTTCCGGTTTCACTAAATATGGGGAAAATTGCTTGTCTTTTGACAGTTGGTTGTGCCGTGCAATGGTCGGTTTCAAAAGGAAGAGACGGTGACACTGTTCTCTCTTGATGAACTGTGATCTGGTGTTGAACTCCTTTAAGTGTATCTCTGAGGGAAGCTTCTTGTGATACCTACGCTGCGATTTAAGTGCGTTCATCGCACTGGAGCAAAAGTTTCCTCACCTTGGAGAGTACACTCTTCGTACTTTGACGAGGATACCCTTGAGGTTGATTTCACCATCCTGTTGTTGAGTTAGAACACTAGACGAATGTAGCGTTATTCTTCCTAGTCATGGACCGGAGTTTCACTTTCATCGAAAGCTTACAGATGCGAATACCACATTTTCAGTCCGAGGACGGGTGAACGACGGAAGGACCGCCTCTAAGTAGTCTTCCGATTGCACTGTTATCCGTAGAAGCCGTATTTCTTCCATGCAATCCAATAAAGCACTGAAAGTTTGAAAACCGACACGCTGTGCTGTTCAGACTGGCGTTCGGACGTATAAACATCTCAATTTTCCTGCATATGTTTGTGTATATGTCCGCCCCCATGCAGAATACACAATACAAGCCTGTCAGCCATAGCTAAAAATCTGTCTCATTGTTATCGCACCCGGATAAGATGCAGTGCAGCTGCAATCTGCTGCCACCGCGCAGGAATCAGGGGAGTGACTCCGCGCTACTGCCCGGTCCACCTACGATGGAGCAACACAGATTCATAATATTCTTGCCCTCTATTCTCAGTCTTCAGTATTTTTGAGAAGCCTCAAAGTCGGATTCCAAGTACGTACGTGGCATAAATAAGCTCCGACGCTGCCATGGAAAGAAACGTTTGGGAGTACCCATCAAATGGTATCGCCGATTACGGTGAGACCTGATGATGGCCTATTTGATTCTGAATGATCTAAACCATGTGTACCGTTCTTTGCTGCGATTCAGCAGTAGTATACAATTATGGTTTCGCCACATAACTAGTTGAGGAGCATAACCGCCTGGAATGTCACGGAATATTATTTTCGCCTCGTGTGTTTTACCCTTGAAGCGCTCTCCCTAAACCAATCGTTTCCGCACCGACACCGGCCCTATTTAAAAGATGGTTGGATGAAGGACTCGGACACATGCATCTTATCACGTAACACTATACATGTACTATTCCTAGGAAATAACGGGTTTTTGTTTATTAGCTACTAGTGTTGTGAAACTATCCGGAGTTCGGGACTACTCCATTGACAGCAAAATCACTAACATTTATTTTAATAAACAAGCAAGTGCACGGACCAACCAGCATCGATATAGCAACCTTGCCATATCTACCGCATTATCGGCCTTTATTAATAACTGGAATCTGGAATAGCTTACTTACCAAGCGCTGCGCTGATACTTGCCTACTCAACTCACTTGTTGCCTCCTCCATATTAGCCGCTAGCGCGCACACTGATGACGTTCCATATCGCCTAACTTGCGCACACTCCACCGCGGGTGCCACACCACCAGATGTCAGTCACTTTCTTACTCGGTGTTTTTCTTCCTGTTGCAACAATGCTTACTGATGGACGAGGGCAACAGCATTTTTGAAGTGGTCACACCATTCGCGGCGATCCACTGCCATCGTTTCCTGATGCTTGGTTCCACCTAAGCTCGTAATAAACTCATCTTACTCATTTCACAGTGAAGTAGATTCGGGTTAACTGCATTTCGTTTCCCTCTACTAAGTTAGCGATATATCAGGTGTTTCGGGTTTCCAGTAGAGTCCATACGGCAAACATGTCCGGGTTACCCCAAGTGTCGCAGCAGAAGTGTGCAGTCCAATTCCTACATTCCGCTACGGTGGAACACGTCCGTGCCAGGAACCGTAACACAACAACTGATGCGCAGAATCCGGCGCAGGTATTGTTAAGAAAAGCGCTCCAAATATACGAGTACTTTAGTGTATACAGTCCATGTTTTGCGGCCGTCTAGGAGAGCCGACAGTCAGTTTAACATGGACGCCTATTAGCAAGCATACGGAATCCTGTTTGGTTTGGGCCAGCAGCTTATCTTTTATGGAATTCGCGCCAAATTCAACCACGCTGGCGCAAGGGATCATCGGCAACTCGTGTCTTCGTCTAGCTATGAGCAACGTGAGAGTGAATGAGGTGTGAACTTGTAGCGGAGGATGGCAGTTCTGGTGCGCTGTGTAACCGCGTAAAGTTAGGCCCCACAATTGGCCCCTTGTTCTTAAGCAGCGGCAACCGATGCAAATGTAGCTACAACTTCATCTACAGTGCTTATTTTTTGGTACTACGGTATAGCTTGTGCCACACAGATTTACTCTTAAGCACTATCCCTTGTGCCAAGACGGCAGCTTGGTTTTGAATGAGAGTTGTCCGTTTACCTTGGTTCATGATTTAACTCTTACTACTGACCAGCTCAACACATATAGAGGTAGCCCCTTGGACCCCTAGGCCAGTTGCGGATGATCTAAAAGTAGCACTTATACCAAGCAAATTCTTCGATTATCGCCGCTCCGTTATGGCATTTCTGTGCCATTACAACGATACACCTAACGAATAAAGCGGCCATACACTCAGCGCAGAACCAGGTAACTAGTCCTTTGATCTGAGTAGGCGATTTAGCAAGAGACGTGGCGCAAGCTTGTCATACAAAGAAGGAATGGGCGATGCGCCGATTACCTATCGCTAGCGATTCCAGTGTACATCGCAAGACTCAAGCCTTGCACCTTTAGATGCTACGTGAGCGAATGTGAATGAATTCACAACTGATGGGTAAAACTAAGATGCAGCGACTTGGCTAATTATTGGAGGAGCAGGTGTTTAGACTATTCGTGGTATCGTAAAACCCCCAAAAGGTACGTGAAGAATGAAGTAGTAGCGTGAGTGAGTTTCAGTAACAACTCCATGCAAAGCGCTTAAGTGAATAAGTTGTCGGGGTGTTAAAAATTATACGACAATTTAATACCTAATTTGTAGAGCGAATAAATCCGATTGGGATAAATAACTGCTCGACGTTCAGCAACAAAATTGTGAGGAGTAAATACGTCAACATGGTGCGACCCCACCGTGGGTATAAATGACGAACATCACATCACTTCATGCGCTGAGCGTGCGTCCGCGTTGACAGCGCGCTTGACTTCGTACTTCAAAAGACCGGGTGTCTGTAGCGAGTTAGGTGCGTACCTACTTACCGAAGCCGACAATCTGGTCTGTGATGCGGAGGATGTACGTCAATTACTTGCCAACCTTGAGCACACCAAGTATGCTGGGTCTGATTGGCTCCAACAACTGATTTTCAAATCTCTATCGGCCGCCATCTCCCTTGTCGTGAACGACCTGTTCAGTTGGTCGCTGTCCGAACGTTGGGTACCAATAGATTGTAAATGCTCAGTGATAAGACCGACTCCGATAGGCGGTGACTCAATAATAGTGGACAATCGCAGGCCAATTTCCACACCTACTTCTGCCAAGGTCGATGAGAAAAGTGTAAAGAGGCGTTTGCTACAGGTATTTTGAACAAAGGATCTCATGACGCCCGCACAGCACGATTTCAAGTAAGCTCGTTCATGCATTACCAATCTGCTGGTGACGAAGCATAAATAGCTGCAGACAATGAACCAGAGGAAGTCTGTCGACGTGATCTGCCTCGATTGCAGTAGACCGTTCGGCAAGATAGACCATGAAGCCATCCTTCTCATGGTGAGAGAGTGCGGTGTTTGTTGCTCTTTGCACTAGCGGATCAGCTGGTTCTTCATTGGACAAAGGTAAATGGTGCAAGCCGACAATCATGTAACCGAGTGGTATCACTCTACAAGCGGCATACCCCAAGGTACGGCGCTGGGGCCTACGTTGCTCCTAATATAAGTCAAGCGCAGCTTCCGCATCTGTTCTAAAGAGGTTACCACGCCATAACTAGACCAATACTTGGTAGCCTGAGGTGAAGCGCGGATAATCGGACGGGCCCAGTACATCGCTACTAGACTCCTCATTAGTTTACGTAGACGGATGTGAGACTGTGACTGTATACCCTGACCTATCGTTGTGTGCGCATCGATATCACGCCGTATCGCATTCTACAACTAGGTGACTTCCTCATTATGAGGCCACTATTCCACTTGCGAGCACATTGCAGCATACAAGGACAAGCTTGTGATGCCAGAGCTGAAACGCAATCCTCACTCCCTATGTTTTGAAGAGTGAGTAGTCAATGTTTGGAACAGTCTGCTGGAACAATTAAACGAGGTCAAGTCAATGCATTTGTCCGAAACATTGTCGGATTATGCAAAACTCTACTGTCACATTCCGATTTCCCAATGTCAATGATAACACAACTTTTGAGTCCCGGATTACTGTGAATTACACGCTTTTATACATATCATGGGGGAACTTGAAATTCTATCATGGTGCTGAAAGCTAAAAGATAGATTTGTTTTTCTAATGTTTTATCATATTTCGATGGAACTGTGTATTTGGATTCTTACTTGCTTTCTATGCATTACTCAGTGCAGAAGCCCAAGGGCGCGGGGGCATATCAGCGAACAAAGCGGCAGAGACACTCTGGTAAAAAACAGCCGATGTGCTGCAAACTGCTGAAGAAGCGCTTGTAAAGCCTACTTATGCAGACGCGTTCAATTATGTGTGATCTTGTATTAGTTTTACGTAGTGTGTTGCATTTGTGGTATAGGTTACCAGGATTGCAGTTAGCTTGATCCTAGGCAGAAACTACAAGTAAGT
Source organism: Dicrocoelium dendriticum (assembly GCA_944474145.2). NCBI lineage: Eukaryota > Metazoa > Platyhelminthes > Trematoda > Plagiorchiida > Dicrocoeliidae > Dicrocoelium > Dicrocoelium dendriticum. Next base: position 82,392,181 of record OX104066.1, on the reverse strand, counting down.
TGCGTTTGGCACAGTGAGCATTGCAAAAGTTCTTGATCAAAGATTACTTTCGCGGGGAGCTAATCAATCAACAAGGGTTCAGCCCTGTGAGTGCCGCATCGTCGTTTTCGTATAAGTGTATGCAAGGATGATAGGGGTGCTTGAACGAAGTTAGCCAGATGGATGCGCAATCTGTGGATTCTCGTTTTGGAACGCCGCACATGACAGCACCTAAGGCACCAAGTCTGCATTCGGGTGCGATTTGTCAGACACGCCAATGTGTCTGGTTACGGAGGCTATCAAGTAATGCGGTGATGTTTGCGCACATGCATAGGTACGATGGAACTTTAAATTGCGTCCTCTGTGCCTCAGGTACACAAAGTAGAGGCAGATTAGATGCACCCATTGTCTGCTTTAAAACTTTATCCTAGTGATTTATTGACCACTAGTTTGCCACCATCGCCTACTCCAATATGGTTCTATGTAGATGGCGGTCGAAGCTCCCCCCTTTCGAAGTTGTTAAGCTTGGATTGCTTCCTTTGGCCTGTCTCCGTGGTCACTTGAAACGATTATTTCAAACCTACACTAGTGGTCATACCTAAAGCTCAGGCATTACAATGTGCCAAGTGCGGATATTCCAAAGCACTCACTTGGTAGCTTCCGTCAGATGGTAACACTTGTCTTCTAGCTGTTTGGTTCTTTGGCACTCCAGTTCGTATTTGTGATTCAGTTCTACAGAGAAAAGTAGTAAAACGGTTACCCGACAAATGTCTTCTGTGTACCATAATGTAATCTCAAGTATGAGTTCATCCCAGTTGAAACCGACTTGTCGACAGTAAACACAAAATGTTTTCACCAGACATGTGGGGCTACTAATGATATCCAACGGAATAATGGTATATATTAAGAGTACAAACTATAAACCAAAACAATAAGACGATATGCATGCGAATTGTGTATCCAAAAGTCAACGTTACCAACAATATAAACTACACATCTGTAAAGCTATACCGATATTTGCGCAAACACAAATATAAATAGACCTTGACTTCATGCTGAGTACAGGGAGTTCAGCGTTAACGTCCTGTAGTCTCTCGATGAATAGGATTTGTGACACTTATTACGGCTACCCCGATTTATTATCAGGTTGTCTTCAAATGGCAGGAAAGATACGTTGGAAATGACATGCTGTAGCGCAGACGAAGCGACAAGAAATTGCCATCTGTACTGCGCGCGACAACGGATAACCAAGCTCTCACGCATTCACATATATGTAGGTCACGTTTTCGTCTCCCAACGCATCACACGTGGTGTATCACCGCTGGCCATCCGTGTGCCCGTTCGTCCCAATTTGGTGAATTTTTTTCTGCATGCTCGATCCTGTAGCTTCGCCTCCGTACGACGCATTCTGACAACCGCAAATTTATCCTATGCTTCTTGAAATACTTGATCGCGTTGGCATTACTCTTCTTGAGGTTACTCCTATGGCAATGGCATGGGTGTTGCTGTCTGATTCTTTATCCTTTAGACCAATAGCTTCTCTGTTCTCTCTGACTCGGAACCGGTACCACTAATCGCCAGTGACTCGATCGTTACTCATTCAGTGGACCTTTCGTGGCTTTATCTGACCTCGACAACAGTGCCTGTATTCGTTTCCTATCCCGTTCGTTCTCGTGATTTTCCCAGCTTCCGTATACTCCTTGTCATTCGCACTCCATACCAGCGGCCCTGCTCGATGTTGTTTTTCACGCCTAAGCAGTGGTCATACTACAACTGCCTTAACCCAGCGTTTCGCCGTTTCGTTGTCCGCTTACAAGCTATTTTAGTTGTATCAATTACAGTGTATAGGCCTTTACAATAAATCTTTAACTTGATTGCGCCTCGTCCTCTATGTTCCAGTTAATCGGTGTTGAGAATTATGGACTGCTCTCCTATGGTGAATGGCCAGTAATTGATAACCCAACATCTTGTGACGTAGTACGGTTTAGTCCGCACTTCCGAGATTTGGTTTATTCTTTCGCAGTTGTTTCCTATCCGCTGTTGGATGTTATTATGTCAGTATACACGTACAAAGTGCAATTCTCCGTTCACAAATAAACTGTATTTAGACTGGAGAGATCTTGATGTTTGATTGCATGCCGTTTTGATACATAATTAGTACTTCAAACAAGACTTAATCTCATGCCAATTTCGCACAAGTTAACCACTAAACCGCCCGCAAATTCCGTTGGTTTGCAGATAGTAAGATGACATACATCACCTCTGGATGCACCAATAATTCAATACCGCTTCGAATACCTTCAAACGTTAAACAAGATAATTGGTCGGTAATAACACATTGTGATATTCCGTGACTTGCTGGCAAGTTGAACTCGAATACTTGTGACATGACCTCGACCGTCTTATGATGGATAAATATGGTCTCTACCAACCTACCGAAGTGGTCGCTCATCCCGGGGATGCACTTGTTTCCTGTTCGACTCATCGGTACATGTCCAAACCCCAAACATTGTAGCTGTTCCTCGACCTCGATGGATCATGTCTGTGACATCTGTGTGTCAAGCTTGCGGAGCGTTCGGCATTTCGACCAACTCAAAACGTATGCAGCTACGTCCTTTCGCATGGCTGATCAAAACACTCTTCTCTGTAGCAATCCAGAAATTCAAATCCCCCGTGTGCGCCTTATCAAGCGATATTTGGATCATCCGTACTTGTTGATTTTGCGGAATATCAGGTAATTTCATTCCATTTGTTGCCAACAACAAACTATCTGTTGTAACATCCAACCTGTCCTAGATCCGGAGGAGTTTATTCTCCTCTGAAATAATATCCGGATCGTTGTCCGCTTGTGAATGAGTACACAGTTGCTTTAAAAAGTAAGCCATGTTTTGCAATTCCAGTAGGCTATTATCATCCATTAGGGAGACACAGGCCTATATGGCATCGTTTGTTATGAGTTCATCCACAGCGAGACGCTACAACACCTCAGGTAGTAAGTCCTTCGCTCCATCCATAGGTTCAATGGCAAAGATAAATTCTTAACGCTGGTATGATCACTGTGCAAGGCGCCCCTGTGGGTTTTTCGCCATCATCAGCCAGATAGCTGTTTATGGTCGGGGATGACATGGAATTCATTCGCTCGAAGGTAGGTTCTACAATACTTCGAGGTCCACACGACGGCAAGACCTTCCTTCTGCTTTGTGCAGTACTTTCGTTCTACGACCGACAACATTCTAAGGATGCATGTTATCACCCCAGCTGGTTGGGACACCACAGCACCGATTGCAACGTTGCCTCCGGCGACCACCACGGTGAACCTTTCACTAGGATTGGGTGTGTGTAAATTTGCTGGCTTCCATGCTACGCATGCGTTTAGACGGTTAAATGCTCGATTCATTTCGTATGTGCAAACGAACGGTTGAGCTTTGCGAATATGTTTTATTAACAAACGGATCATCTCTGCAAACTGCGCCACAAATTTTAAATCCAATACCACCGCCCTAAGGAACGAACGAAGCTAACGTCTAGATTTTGGAACTGTAAATTTCTTGATAGTCTCATGCTTCTCGCCAAGTGGCTACACTCGACCATTCTGACCAGCATGACCCAAGTACACGATAGACTTCTGAACGATCTAAGACTTATTGTGACTAAGTTTGAAACCGACTTTCTCCAGTTGTTGTCGCACCGCTGCGATTCTGGTACCATGTTCGTGTTCTGTATCAGAGAAAACAACGATGTCATCTCTATCTACAACCACACCTTGAATGCTTTTCAGGATCATCCGTAGTAGACTTCTGTATTAAGCAGCAGAATTGTGCAGCCCAAATGACATCCTAAAATATTTCTACTGTTGACTGTTCACATCGAATGCCGTTTTGTGACAACGCACTGCTGCGATGGGAAGTTGTTAGCATCCCGAGCGGAGATCTATCAACGAAATTCGCACTGCGTCTGAAATATCCCTCCATCTGGGGTATCAAAAATGTGTGCTTCACCGTAACTATTTATAGTACTCTGAAGCAGTTTCGAATCTGTGGGTTCCGTCCGCTTTTGGCGTCAATAGTACCGGCGATGAGTGTGGGCTGTTCGTTCGCCTGATGATCACTTTCGCCTCCATCCCGGCCACTCACTTTGTACCTCAGGCGAGGTGGTTTGTGACATTTCCTTAAGTCTGGTTTGCACTGCCTTCCTGGCATTACTTGTATCCGGTGTCATACTTAGTTGCAGGATCCGCAATCTTCATTCGCACCCGTGATCATGTGCACATACTTCCGGATCACACTCCATATTGTACGCATCGGGCAATCACATAACACAGTCACGACACCAATCATATTGGACTATTCTGTGCCTTATCTCCATTGTCTCGTTGAAAACAATTACCACGTCATTTCCCAGATCAGCGATGATGCCGAGTCATTTGAAGATATTATTATTTTCAGTAAAAGTTTAACACCAAAACCTCGAACCATTTAATTCCAGACTACTTAGTGTCACGTGCTTACAACAGGACACGTGAAAATTAATAGCGTCATGAAGAGTCAAGAAAGTTGAGATAGCAAATCCACCAATATATTAGCACACACATACGCACACGCGTCTTTGTCAATTCATCATGCGATGGATCCGATGGATTCGCACTACTGACGATGCCCAACAGGCTGAAACTGCAGTCTAGTGCCTTTTCCGGGCAAATGGACGACTACCTGATTTGGAAACTGGCTGCGATGAACCTCCCTTAATTCATCATCTGTCTACTGACTTACTACCAGGGTAGAGCCAGTGTGACGAACGCGTCCTTCTGCACACAGACTAGGGTCAAGCTGTTTGATCGCTACCGCCTCAGCGTATCGCAGCACATGAGTGTTGTTTACACTCGTGTTGTGATCGTGATACGGTCTGTGCCGAGGAGCGAGGTGCTTTCAACGTGCGGGTTGGGCGTGATGTATCGGTGTGGATAGATGTCATCAGTCCGCATAGCATTGGTTCAGCGAATGCGAACGGTGACAGGCTGCTCTCGCTGTGTGCCATTCACGACCTGACGAGCACGAACACTCGGTTTGCACTGTGTGCGAGTGATATAGCAACTTGGACGCACCCACGGAGTGGTTACTCTCACCTGCTCAACTATGTCATCGTACATCAGCGTGATATGCATGAACTGCGCATGACCCGTGTACTGTGTGCTGAGTGTGACACTGAGCACAAATAGTGCGGACCAAACTGTACATATATTGTCGTAAATCTATGTATTGCGCTCCCGCCGTGATTCGGCGTAAATTTAACCTACTCTCCCTCGGAATTGTGGCGAAACGTATTGAGCGGGAGAAGGTGATAGCTGAACGCCTATGTGATGTGGAAAGTATAGTCACAGTGGGAGACCTGTGGCACCAAATTCGCGACCAGGTGACATCTGCTGCGGAGGAGACCATCGGGCGCGCAAACTGTAAGGGGCCTGATTAGTTTGATGAGCACAATGCGACGATTGGCACATTGGTGTCAGGGAAGAATGCAGCATTTGCTGCAAATGTGACCGACCCCAGTGACTTGGGGAAGCGTACTCAGTTTCGCAAAATTCCACGGCGACTGACCCTAGAGCTCCGTCGAATAAAAAATGCATGGTGGACGGAGAAGGCGAAGCAAAGGGAATGCTACGCCGAACGTCGCCAACACAAGGAATTCTTTGACTCCTTAAATGCGGTGTATGGATCGAGATTGGAGCCGCTGAGGACGCTGATCGATGGTAGTTCAGGCCCTACCTGCACACAGACTGCAGACATAATGCAGATCTGGCGGAAACACCGACTGTCTCTTGAACAACCGTTCAGAGATCGACTGGCCTACATTGAACGGCCTGAAGCAGCACGATGTGAAGACGAGTCTGGCGGACACGCCGGCACTGGATGAGACGTGGTGAGCACATGCTCGGCTGCGAAACGGCAAGTGTGTTGGGGCCGATGGGATCCCGCCTGAAGTGTTGAAACACGGCGGAGCCACGTTGTTGACTGCGCTGCACCACTTGGTGCAACGCATATGGATTGAGGAGGAGGTGCCTCCTGAACTGAACAATGCCCTTGTGCAATCACTGTACAAGAGCAAAGGTAGCAAGCAATGTTGCACGAATTATCGTGGTATGAAATTGCTGAATTGTGTGGGCAATGTGATTGCCCGTATCCTGCTCAACGGACTCCTTATTCAGGTTGTGGAACCGACGTGGTGGAAGAGCAATGTGGATTCCGCTCGTGTCGCAGCAACATCGATATGGTGTTCGCGACGCGTCATTTGCAGGAGAAGTGCAGGGAACTACACCAGCATTTGTGCTCCCTTTTTGTCAATTTCACCAAGGCATTTGCTACATTAATCCGCGAGGTATTGTGGCTAGTGTTGGATAAATTTGGTTTTCCGAGTAAGTTTTTAAGTGTAATTGAATGTCTGCACAGTATTACATAGTATGTATTTAACATTTGCCCAACAAATATTTGTCAGAATGCCACAACACATGAATAACAATAACAAAAAGGAGGAAGAAGAGTCAGAAGAAGGGAAGCAAAGTACCATGTGCTGTATGGGCAGCGACATTCCCGGTTGCCCAGACCGAGGAAGAATGTTGACATAAGGGCCATACCCCTGGCCTTTGGTCTTTAAGACCTGACCCGCAAGGCGGTGGGACGATGCACGAAGACTGTTGATAGCCAGGTGGCTCATTCGCCTTCTTTGTGTTCGGGAACAGTCCAAAGAGAAGCCGGTGGTCAGCAAGGTTGTTCATCCGCCCTTCGTTAGATACTCACCAGTTACAGAACAATGAACCATGAATTTATACGGGTTAAGAAGCGTTGCTTTACAAGTCCCGTTGGATAGTTGATGGGGATAACAACATAGCAATAATGATGATAAGGATAGTAAAATAGTTAATACTTGAAATATGAAAATAAGGACTTATCGTTTGCTTCGCCTCAGTCCTGCGATCCTCTCAGATTCACAGCACCCACAGTTAACAACAAATAATTCCATGGTAAGCACCATGTGTAGGATGGAGACGTAGTGCTAAGTGACAAAGTGTACTTGGATGAGTGCTTCGTCCAACCGTCTTTTAAATATGGTTAGTGTCGGTGCAGACAACCGATACTGGGAGAGCATTCCACGGGTGACAGACACGGATGAAAAAGAAATTTCTGCGGCACTCCAGACGACAGTATTGTTCTGCGAGTTTTATTGAGTGGCCCCTCAGGTTTGTATTGCTGCTGAGTTGCAGTAAAGGGCGGCACACATGATGTGGGTCTCGCAGAATCGAGTATGCCATAATAAGGTCGCCTCGTAGTCTGCGATAACTTCCACTGAACAAGCCCAGTCGTTGCAGCCTCTCCTGGTAGGAAAGATTGCGCATTCCAGTTACGTTCTTAGATGCCCGGCGTTGTGGCTGCTCCATTGCATTAAGGTCGTGTTTAAGCCATGGATGCCAGGCTTGAATTGCGTATTCGATATGGGGGCGAACATACGCACTGAGCATTTGTTGAAATATGGGGCTGTTTACTTGTCCAAACGCCCGCCTCAACACCCCGACTTGTTGGTTCCCGGTCTTCGAGGCCTTTTCGGATTGCCTGGAGCAACCCAAGTCATCTTGAACCAGGACACCCAAGTCACGTTCGAGAGTTGATTGTTGTAGGATATTCGTTCCGAGCCAGTATGAGTAGCTGCTCTGATGTCGGATGGAAAGCACCTTGCATTTACTGACGTTGAAATGTAACGAGTTTTGGGTCGACCATTGATACACCGTATTTAAAGCACTCTGAAGCGCATGTTGGTCGGCTTTCGCCTGGATCCTGCGCCAGATCTTGATATCGTCGGCAAACATTAGGAAGTTTGAAACGATTCCCTGTGCAGGGTCATTAATAAACACCAAAAACAAACGTGGACCTAGAACTGAGCCTTGCGGCACACCACACTCGACTTGTATGGGGTCGGATAAAGAGCTCCGAACTCTGACCACTAATTGTCGTTGAAGTAGAAAGTTGTCGATCCAGCTTAGAAGAGGGTCTCCAATCCTGTAATGCTGCAGCTTGGATAATAGTATCCGATGGTCTAGACAGTCGAAAGCCTTGGAAAAATCCAGGTAGATCACGTCAACACCTTCTTCAGCGTCAGCTGCCTCGGTCCAACTACTGTGTGCAATTAGTACATTCGTTGTACATGACCGTTGTCGACGGAAACCGTGCTGTTCAGAAGTGATGAGTTTGCAGTTTTCCAGATAGCACACCAGTGCATCAGCAACTATGGATTCCATGACCTTGGAGAGTATATGAAGACGGGATACTGGGCGGTAGTTGGAGGGATCAGTTCTGCTTCCACCTTTGTGAATCGGGGTTATTATTCCAAGTTTCCACGTGGCGAAAACTTGGTTCTGGTCTAAGCAGCGCTAGAAAAACTGAGCTAAATGTCCTGCCAGTTGGCTTGCTGCTGCTCCCAATGCCTCTGGACGAATGGTGTCGACCACCGGCGAGTTGTGTTTGCGTAGAGAAGTCAGTTTTCGCAATACAGCCTCTGCGGTAAAAGTGACGTGGGTTAGTCCCGGTGAGCAGAAGACAAAGCTTGGTAGATCGCTTGGTGGCAAAACCCTTTGAAACGTGGGGGCGTATTGCATCTGCAGCGCGTTTGCCGCTTCCACAGGCGTTCTTGTTGGGCCATCAGCCGTCTTGAGTGGAGGAAATCCTTGCCTCACCTTTCGTAGGCTATTAACGTGCTTGTACAGCAGTTTGTGGTTAGCACTAAAGGTTGTTGCGATGTTCTGCTGATAGGCGGCTTTGTCTTCTCTTAACAGTTGAGTGCAGTGGTTACGTTGGGCTACGTAGTTTTCCCAAGTTTCTGGTGCTGGAGCTTCTCTGTACACTCGCCATGCTGCGTTGCGTACTGTCATCCATTTTCGAGTTCTGCTCCTAACGAAAGAAACTGATTTGCACTTATTGCAAGCTTTTATTTCTGATCCTGTGCAATCAGATGACTGAATTTGTTGACGAACTCGAGCCAGGCGACTTCCGGGGGTTCTTCTTCGAGAAAAGACCAAGTTGTGGCGCTGACGAGCTGGGCGAATCGGTCGTACCTTGTGATGGTTCGCACAGTCTCATCGTTATCATTCAGATATTCTGCATAGCAGACGAAGTTGAAACTGATGACTGCGTGATCACTGCGACCCAACAGGCAGTCTAAAACCAACGCATCATTCATAAGCTCCTCGTTGGTAAGCACAAGATCCAGCACAGATGGCCTGTTACCAGTTCTGAACCGAGTGGGCAAAGTGATGTGATTGTAAAGAGGAACAGTACTTACTATACCTTGTAGATCGGTTTTGAATTGTTCTCCGATCGTGGCATGGGCTTCTAAACAATGTACGTTGGAATCACCCATGATAAGAATGTGAGTGTACTTTTGTTGCAAATTGCACCTTAAAGAAGCCGCTAGGTGGTAGTCGGTTTCGGGTGTTGAGTTAGGGGCGCGGTACACCAAGACAATAAGGCATGCGTCCCTGCCTTTTAACTGCTACCGACACCAAAGAGAGTCGGGGAACTGCGAATCTGAATCCTCCACGGCTTCGCACTGTAAGTCGTTTCGGTAGTACAGGATTACCCCTCCTCCTTTTGTGAGCCTATCGTTCCGGATCAGCGACATGCCGGGTAGCGACACTTCAGCGTCCGTCATTCCCGTGTGCAACCATGTCTCGGTGATACCAATGACATCATACTAGCCGGAAGCTTGGCGATCTTTCAGTTCAGCCAGTTTGTTAGAAAGTCCCTGAGCATTTGTATACAAGCAGGCCAGTTTCTCGGTCTCTAGGAGCCCACAGAGGGGTGAAGCGGTCACATGTGGGAGAATGCCGACCGATGGGCTGCGATGCAGCTGAGTAGAGAAACACCGGATGACCTTGCAGTTGTCTCTGGTGTGAAGCAAGGCTGTGTCTTAGCTCCTGCCCCATCTAATATTTACTTTTTGCCAAGATATCTTGTGCTTTTGATACCGCTTGTGCTTACAGTGTTCGTGTGGAGCACCGTATTGATGGTGGGTTGCTGAACATCCCTCGTTTCGGTGCGAGTACTCTAGTCTGTGAGACAACTATCCGTATCTTGCTGTTTGCTGACGACTGTGTGCTGTTTTCACACAGCGCGGATGAGTTGCAGCACATTACTAGTGTTCTGGCTTCGACAGCGGCCAAATTCGGGCTCACCATCAACACAAGCAAAACTGTCCGTCTCTTTCAGCCTTCTCCGGAGGTGCAACCTACAATGTTGCCGCAACTGCTACCTAGGGAGTGTGGTGTCGACTGACCATCGGCTACAGAATGAGCTGTGTATCCGCGTATCGAAGGCAACGGCGGCGTTCGGGAAGCGTGAGTACTTAGTGTGTAACAACCATCAACTTACCGCTGAAACGAAGCTGATGGTGTACAAACCCATGATCTGTCCGTTCTTCCATACGGCAGCGAAAGGTGGACGATGTACCGGCGGGATGTGCGATATCTCGAGTGGTTCCCTCAATAGTGTCTGCGACGGATGCTGCGCATCGGTTGTTGCGACAGAGTTGCAGGCACGGAAGTGTAGCGCCGAAGTGTAATGTATGCAGTGGACTGCATACTTTCGCTGAGACATTTGAGGTTGCTCGGTCATGTGTGGCATATGGATTCGACGCGGATACCAAAGCAGCTATGATAAGGGTCAACCGAGCTGGGGGAAGCGGCATGTGGAGAAACCGAAGCTTCGTTTTCAGAACATGATCAAATTGTACCTATCACGTTCTAATGTTGAATGCATGTTATGAGAATCGAAAGCGGTTGATCGGCGTGCATGGCGCATGCTTATCAGCGAGGCAGTTGCTGAGGTGCATGCGGAGTAGAAACCGTAGGTGCGGAAGCTTCAGGCGCCGATGGGTGATACTCCATCGATAACGAGCGCTTGGTGTTTTAGCATATGCGGTCACGAGTGCCTGAGTCAGGCACGCCTAATCAGCAATGAGCGAGGTCGCTCGGGGCCACCACCGAAACAATGACGGGTCCTGCAGAGAAGGTAGGCAGAACCGGCGTAGCGTTGGTTGGTATGTTACATCTGATTTACTAACCGCTTGCTTGCATCCTGAGTTGATTTATTTCAGATGGTGGATTTGCTTTATTATCCTAATGCTTTTTGTAATATATTAATGCCTACCTGGACTATCTTCTATAAACTTGCACACGTCGCTTAAGCTAATTATAGTTAAGTTTGATAACATTTTCGCATTTGTGAAATGTTTTTAAAATATATTTTCTGACGTCTTGGACTTATCGTGGATTCGTCCGTAACAAATTTTCGTACGCTCATCTAGCTAAGACTTATGTCATAGTATCTGTATGCATTATTCGCTTTATTTTATTTGATCTCGTTTCAAGTGATTGGGTGTTGGTTGATATCCCTGGTGTGGCTGCGCTTGATGTGCATGTTGATAAGGTGCCTACCTGTCTATCACCCAATACCTCGTCCATACTGGCTCCAATAGACAGTTGGTCGTTGCTGAAAGGGACGGGTTGCACGGTTCTTATGGTCGTGGTAGGCGCAAAGAGTGTTTCCATATACTCAGTTTGGAGCGGACTACGGTCCAGCTACCTCCTTGTGTGCTCTTGATTCCCCAACTACAGCGTGCTTGGGTTAGCCTGTGAAGGAGTGTGGGCCTGCTCCGCTTATGAAACGTGGCTCCCATCCGCATTCCTCCCGGTCTTATTCCTTCGGGTTTACACTGGATATGCGGTGTGTGGATTGAGCTGCGGCTCGTGTAGCGCAAACCACCCATGGTTCCTCTGTATGCGCAGGCGTTCTGTGGCTGGCTACTGTGACAAGCAAATTCGAAACCGGATGCCGCCTACCATTTTGATCTTGTTGAACAGTGGCAATTCAGGTGATTTGCCTTCGTTCTGTGCCTTGCAATGACCCGGTTGATCTGGGGCTGAGGTATGTATATATTGTACTTGAGTTCGATGTTGTTTAATTGCACCGTAGTTAACGTCTCGGCATCCTTTCTTAGTTGGACCCGAGAGTTTTACGTTTCACTCGAGCCCCAAACAAATCTGTCGCATACATAAATAGCTTATCGCCACATTACAGTATACAGTCACATCTGTCCACAGTTAAGTAATTGAATGTTATGTGAGTTATTTTCATGTAAGTTTGCTAAAACAGTTTAAACACTTTTCGAATGCCGAATGTAGGGCAGGGAGCAGCGAGATTTACTAGATGTGTTATCGCTGTGGTCGCGTCAGAGGCCATCAGAGAATGCGTGATATTATCGCCTTCTAAAGCATATAGCAGATTACATCTACAATATACGGTAACGATAAGTCATCACTTTTTTTTACCGTACCTGTTATTTGTGCATCGGTTCATCTGCCAACAGCTTGGATGGCATTTACTTCCCTATTCCTATATCTGTCTCTATCTATTATTGATACCCACACTTCTGACTAAATTTATGGCTACCATCTAGGTTCATATCCAAACGTTAACTAACCACGGACAGTCGTATTGGTTGCTTATAACTGTACGTGCGATTTGCAATAGTACGAGCGAAAACAGCAGCGTTTATCGCACCCGAGGTTGATCCTAACAACGCGATGAATAGCAATAATTTTCGCCACATTCGAAGGCAGCTAGCTGGAAAGCTGCGTCAGCTGCAAAATGCGTGGTGAACAATGAAAGCTGAGCATATGGAGTTCTATGCTGAATGTCGTCAACAAAAAGGTTTCCACGACTCCTTGAAGGTAGTGTACGGGCCCACCGTGCAGCAAATGAAGACCCTGAAGGAGTTTGGGACTGGCGCCGTCTATACCCAATCTGATGACATCTTGCAGATGTGGCACAGACACTTTGACACCCTCCTGAACAATCGATCCGAGGTTGACTGGGACACACTGCACGGGCTGCAACACCACAGCGTACTATCCGAATTTGAGGACACACCAGGAATGCACGAAACACAGGGAGCGCTTCCTTAACTACGGAATGGGAAATGCGCTAGTGCTGATGGCATACCTCTGGAAATACCGAAGAACGGAGAAGCAGTTATGATGTGCGCACACCATCGTGTTTCATGCGTAGATCACACTAAACATACCCGTGTGGTCAACACAGTGTGTAAGAAACGATTGCAAAGAGATCTCTTTTCGGTAACTCAATCAGACTAATACGTATACAAGGATAACTTGGATGCGCACAAGCTAATGAAAGCTGCGTCGTAAGTAGGAGACAGGCAGAATTTATTCCGACGGAAGTTAAATTGATCTGGCCAAGTGGTAAAATCTGCGTTGTAGATGAAATTGACCTTATTTGACCCCATTTGACACACTTCACGAAGCAAATCGGGTCAGCCGAGAAGTGATGCCACCTCCGCTCTAATCATGCAGATGGATCCTCATCACTGGCACGAGAGCGAGAGACTGCAGTAGTATTCTCTGCTTGCAATGCTCCGGTTGCGTTCATTTGATCGCTATCGATTCTTCTGTCTTAAGGTGGCGTCTTTTAATCTCCTTAGGATCTCGTTTTGACACGGTGTAGAAAAGGTTGAAAGCAGCGTTGATCAAATTTTCTTGTCCACTTGGAACCAGATGTTCAGGGATGGGTTTTGCTACTTCAGGCTGTGCATTTTCGTAGAGACCCGGGACAGCGATCAGCTATCCTTGTCGACAGACGCCTGATAGTATGTCCGAGATACTTTGCACCACAGGTGCAAGTAAAATGATATACCACGTACGATTCGGATTTGGCCGGTAATCTGTCTTTAAGGCGCTGAGTAATAAATGGAGTGCTCTCAGCAAGAACGAGTGGATTTGCGGCTGGTTATGTTATTGGCACTGCAGCAGAAAGTCTTCTATTCAGTAGATCGAAAGCGATTTCACCCTTAAACGGAACCGTGAGAAACATCGATTTTTGGAACTGTGATGACAAGTTCAAAGCCTTTACGAAAAAAAGTGTTTTTTGATAAAAGTGGAGGGAAAAACCTTTGAGTGCACCGATTTAAATCAATGTAATTTCGCCTCTGCAAGCTTCTCCGGGCTACAGATTTTGGAGGCTCTGTAGTTGGTAATTGTTTTCAACGAGACAATGGAGATAAGGCACAGAATAGTCCAATATGATTGGTGTCGTGACTGTGTTATGTGATTGCCCGATTCGTACAATATGAAGTGTGATCCGGAAGTATGTGCATATGATCACGGGTGCAAATGAAGATTTCGGATCCTGCAACTAAGTATGACACCGGATACAAGTAATGACAGGAAGGCAGTGCAAACCAGATTTAAGAAAATGCCACAAACCACCTCGCCTGAGGTACAAAGTCAGTGGCCGGGATGGAGGCTAAAGTGATCATCAAGCGAACGAACAGCCCACACTCATCGCTGGTACTATTGACGCCAAAAGCAGACGGAATCCACAGATTCCAAACTGCTTCAGAGAACTATAAATAGTTACGGGAAAGTACGCATTTTTGATACCCCAGATGGAGGGATATTTCAGACGCAGTGCGAATTTCGTTGATAGATCTCCGCTCGGGATGCTAACAGCTTCCTACCGCAGTAGTGAGTTATCATAAAACGGCATTCGATGTGAACAGTCAACAGTAGGAATATTTTAGGAGGTCATTTGGGCTGTACAATTCTGCTGCTAAATACAAAAGTCTACTACGGATGATCCTGAAAAGCATTCAAAGTGTGGTTGTAGATATCGTTGTTTGCTCTAATACAGAACACGAACATGATACCAGAATCGCAGCGGTGCGACAACGACTGGAGAAAGTCGGTTTCAAACTTAGTCACAATAAGTCTTAGATCGTTCAGAAGTCTATCGTGTTCTTCGGTCATGCTGGTCAGATTGGTCGAGTGTAGCCACTTGGCGAGAAGCATGAGACTATCAAAAAAGTTACAGTTGCAAAATCTAGACGTTAGCTTCGTTCGTTCCTTAGGGCGGTGGTATTTGATTTAAAATTTGTGGCGCAGTTTGCAGAGATGATCCGTTCGTTAATAAAACATCTTCTCAAAGATCAACCGTTCGTTTGCACATACGAAATGAATCGAGCATTTAACCGTCTAAACGCATGCGTAGCATGGAAGCCAGCATGTTTACACACACCCAGTCCTAGTGAAAGGTTCACCGTGGTGGTCGCCGGAAGCAAAGTTGCAATCGGTGCTGTGGTGTCCCAACCAGCTGGGGTGATAGCATATATCCTTAGAATGTTGTCGGTCGTAGAACGAAAGTATTGCACAACGCAGAATGAAGGTCTTGTCGTCGTGTGGACCTCGGAGTATTGCGGAACCTACCTTCGAGCGAATGAATTCCATGTCACCACTGACCATAAACAGCTATCTGGCTGATGATAACGAAAATCCCACAGGGGCGCCTTGCACAGTGGGCATACCAGCTTCAAGAATTTATCTTTACCATTGAACCTAAGAATGGAACGAAGAACGTACTACCTGAGATGTTGTCGCGTCCCGCTGTGGATGAACTCATAACAAACGATGCCATATCGGCCTGTGTCTCCCTAGTGGGTGATAATAGCCTACTGGAATGGCAAAACACGGCTTACTTTTTAAGGCAACTGTGTACTCATTCACAAGTGGACAACGAGCCGGATATTATTTCAGAAGAGAATGAACTCCTCCGGATCTAGGACAAGTTGGACGTTACAACAGATATTTTGTTGGTGGCAACAAACGGAACGAAAGTACCTATTATTCCACAAAATCAACAAGTACGGATGATCCAACTACCTCTTGGTAAGGCGCATACGGGAGATTTGAGTTTTTGGGATTGCTACAGAGAAGAGTGTTTTGGTTAGCCACGCGAAAGGACGTAGCTGCATACGTTTTGAGTTGGTCAAAATGCCGAACGTGCCGCGAGCTTGACACACAGATGTCACAAACATGATCTGTCGACGTCGAGGAACAGCTACAATGTTGGGGTTTGGACATGTACCGATGAGTCGAACAGGAAACAAATGCATCCACGGGGTGAGCGACCACTTCGGTAGGTTGGTAGAGGCCATATGTATCCATCATAAGACGGACGAGGTCGTGACACAACTATTCGAGTTCAACTTGCCAGCAAGTCACGGAATATCACAATGTGTTATTACCGTGATCATTGTGCAGAGTGACAATTGTGCCATCAGTTAACGCCACTTCCGTATGTTTTCCTGTAACTTAGAGCAACTCTCCTTGCTGCTAGGTGGTTTCTTTGGACAACAACCTAGACCAGTTCATTATCGCGTAATCTTCAATCGGAAACCTTCTGGTTGTTCTCTGCCTTGGCTTAATCTTGCTTATCCTTGACATTTAGCCTCTGGTCAGCAATCAAATGATCCAGCTGTGTCCTCAACCTCCTTCAAAACATCAACTCGCCTGAGGTCTTCCCCGTAGTTTTGTTTGGCGTGGTGTGGTTGCCGAAAAGGAATTTGTCCAACTTTGTTCATAGTGGTGCAGAGGCTTATTTCCGCAACCCGTTCTTGACAGTCTGGACGGCGTTTTCATCCAAACCGTTTGAAGCTGGGTGGTAGGGAGCTGATTTCATATGATGTATACCGTTGCTCTTGAGGAACTCTTGAAATTCTCGACTAGTATATATGATGCTACACCTGAAGGCCATGTTGCTGATCCGTCTCAGGGAAATATTTGTTCCATTACGTCTAATGCTAATACTTCAAAATTCTAACAATAGCCGCTGTTGGACCAAAGTGTCCCTCTGCTGATATTAATACTGTGTGATTCCATACTATAAAAGGCGCTGTTCCACTTGAAATGGAACAAGATACTGCTTCTCCAGTTACCAATGTACCTTTCCTATATTACGAAGGCTACCTATCCCATCATACTTCGCATTCATTTTGTACTTACAGTGGAAATACCTTAACCATATTGGGATTCATTATCGTGCCTTTACGGCTGCATCCGGTAGCTGCGGATGTTGCGGTAATCATTTCGGCAGGCAACAAACGAACCCTACTTGGAAGAAACGCCATAGTGGTTTTGAAAGTAGTACCACATGTCGTCCACATGCTCGTCTCTTTCGTTGTGACATACTGGCATGAACGTTATTCTACACATTTGCAGCAGTCCATCGGACGTATTCCATGTGGTGTGCATCGCGTTCAGCTGAAACAGGATGCAAAACCCTTTGCCGTTGGTCAATCTCGGTCTATGCGGCTAGCAAAACGTCAGCTGCCTTAGCCGCCCTGCAAGAGATGCTGGCAAATGACTTGATTGAGCCTATCGACTGCTCTGAGTGGGTGCATGCGATGGCAATTGTCCTGAAAAAAATGGCACTCTCATGATATGCAATGATTTGCGGGGACTAAATAAGCGGATGCTCGTAGAGCAATTCGTGTTGCCATCCAACGAAGAACACACTGTACGTTTAGCTGGTGCAACCGTTTTTTTCATGCTAGGTATGAAAAATGCATTCTTTCATGGGCCATTAGCCAAGCACTCGAAGCACCTAACTGCCTTCTTTGCTCCGGATGGCTTATTTCAGTACAACGAATTGCCAACGAGTTGGAGTTCAGCGGCCGTTGCTTGACAAAACTTCATGACTCACGCATTGGCAAGGATTGAGGGGCAGGTTGCATACTTGAATGACATCTGTATTTTTGGCCGTTCACAAGAAGAGAATGATGAAGGGTTGCACAAAGTCCCTCGGTGTCTCAGTGATCGTGAGTTACGTTTGAATGCAAGAAATTTCAATTCAATGCTCTCAAGATTCAATTTCTGGGACACATCATATCGCGTGGTGGCGTTCACCCAAGCTACGAAAACATCTTGGCCATCACAGAAGCGCAACACCTAAGGGCATGACAGGACTTAAGGCTTTACTTAGAATGTATTCCTACAATATGCGCCATTTGCAAAAGTTGGCGCCCCAAGCAGATCCATTCCAATAACTAACAAATAAAGGAGAGTCATTCACTTAGGGAAGCGATCAGCAAAGCGATTTCGATGAACTGAAAAGAAGGGTTGCATCTGCTCCCTTATTGCTATATTTGATGAAGCATGTGGCATCTTTGTGTCGACTGATACACAGGATGTTGGTCTCGGTGCTGTTCGG
The DNA here is from genome assembly GCA_944474145.2 of Dicrocoelium dendriticum. Taxonomy (NCBI): domain Eukaryota; kingdom Metazoa; phylum Platyhelminthes; class Trematoda; order Plagiorchiida; family Dicrocoeliidae; genus Dicrocoelium; species Dicrocoelium dendriticum. The sequence goes on along the minus strand of OX104066.1, from coordinate 82,374,098 downwards.
TCACAGCTACAAAACGGCGAGAAAAATGTTATTGCTTACGCATCCCGAAAACTCTGATTATGAGCACTATTACACAGTTGGGAGAATGAAGCACTTGCTTGTGTGTGGGCTTGTGACAATTGGTATCTTTTTCTGTTAGGTCGTCGTTTCACTCTACGCACTGATCACCGCTTTTACAGTCCTCCTTAGCAATGGATCTAAAGGACCACGTCCAATGCGGATCGATCGTTGGTATGCTATACCCCTTATCTACGATTGTATGATTCTGATAAGGCTTTCATCCCAACAGTTCACAAGCTACATAGCAGAGCCTGGTCCGGAAAAGCGCCAGACGCGTTTCGCCCTATTGGGGCTCGTCAATGGCGCGCATTCCCTCGGTCCTCTAAGGAGGATCGAACCCATTACCCTTAGAGGCAGATGCCAGCTAGCCAGCAGCTTAAGCCACTGAGCCATGGGGGACGTTGGCTGGGCTACATAACTTGCAAACTAGCTGGGATATAGCACCACCTATAATTGTGTATCGGCCGGGTTTGCAAACCCAAACTGCTGATGGATTATCTCGCTTACCCATGGGGCTTGGAAATGAGAAGGCAAGACTAAGACAGCCAGTATTATTTTCGACCCTTAGCTCCGACCAAACTGCCTTCATGACCGAGGTTTTACGAATGGAAAATGCCAGTGACCTGTTGCTATATAAACACAGCGAGTATGTGCAACCGGGGGTGACCTAAGAGCAACAAAGTCCCCGGTGATTTCACCCCATCTTACGCAATTCAAGCTGAACCGTCGATGATATGTGGTTGTCTGACACATGTTTCGGCGTTTATTGCTCCACATCAGTTGATAAACAGAATAATTGCTTGCGCACATGAAAGTCACCGCGGTAACGTTCGGACGAAAAATCTAGCGTAACTACTTTTGGTGGCCACGATGGCCAGTTGAAGCCCTAATAAGCCTATAACATACCCGATGAAGTCGTGGGCTAAGATCGCCATTGATATCATGGGTTCTTATGCCACCGCTCCTACGAATAAGAGAACTCTACTTGTAGTAACATGTTTTTACTGGAAGTGGCCTGAAGTCCACATGTGCGACCAAGTGATTACATCGGTTGTTACGCTGTCTTAAACACTTGTTAAGTCGTTTCGAACTACCGGAGGAAATAGTCATGGACAATGAACCACAATTTTGAAGCCACGACTTCGCAATGTTCCTTCAGTGCCATAACATAAAACATTCCAGAAATGCACGTTACAATCCTGCGGCCAGTTGCATGGTCGAGCGACTAAACCGATCCATTAAGGAATCCATACAAGCCATCCAAATAGGAGGGTCAGACTGCGAATATGCTGTCTTAACTGCTGTATTTTCTTACAGAACTTGTGATCCCAAGGCTACCGGAAGAACGCCGATGGACCTGATGTTAGGAAGGCACTTACGCTCCAAAGTGAATGCCGCACATAACCTGTCGATTGCGGGGCGTGCAGTAGTCTCAAATTGCATAGCATATTACTACAATTCCTAAACCAGATGGTCAACTCCAATGCCGTCTGGAGGATAAATTTGAGTTAAAAAACCGGTTACGCCCAAAGGCCATCAGCTTTATCCGCGCCGTTGCAACTCACAAACAGACTATGTCTAGGGAGCTATCGATTGGAAAATGACCTAATTGCCAACGCACGTCGGTTGTACACCGCCCATAGACCAGCTACCCAGTCTCAAAAAGCATGTGTGAAAATCAAGCTGAAACGCTGCTACCGCGAAGTCAGCTCCGCCGATCCACTAGACCTCCGAAGCCTGTCGATCGATACCAGCCTGCGTGACGCCGCTCTTCGAGAGCGGGTTGGAGGTTGTGGTCGATTCACCACCATGTAACAAATCATAATGCATTGGCTGGTTAAAACAACAACCCATTTCTCATTGGTTGTGGGAAATCCTTACGGTTAAAATTGTTTATTCTGTGTGATAAATCTGTTACCTCTGGATTGCTTACAGATACATATCTAGCTTTCTTCTGTTACCTTTGTGATACAGTAGTGTACTCATTTGATCGAACTTGGCGAGGATTTTTGGTGTTATAACTAACTAAATAAATAGCTATTTTATTCTTGAAAACACGAGGCACACTTTTACAGGCATGATCATGTAAACATAACATGGTCAAAAGGCTACAACAATACATGTTTTATATAACAGTGAATGTATAAGGATGTAAATACGTATGTAATTGATATGTATGTAGCTGTATAGCTTGTGTTTGTAAATGTGCGGCTCTCCTTTTGATTGTTTGATATCGTCAGGAATGTGGGGATAAACGAATGATGTCTGTGGCTTTGATAGCATTATCGGATATCTACGGGGCAGTGACTTTAGTTTGTGGCGAGACATCCACCACGTCACAGTGTTGTTAAACAGATATAATTGTGGCTTTTTATAGGGAGAACGCTTGCCAGGCGAAAACCCACCACCTGCTGGAACTCTGCCGCCGAACTATTTGCTGGAACGGGTTAAACCCGAATCTCCAAGCCGGCACCACAAGGAAGTTGTTCGGCTAGGCAGCCTCACTTAGATTTACATTTTACGGAACGTCACCCATCGAGAATTCGCACTTTTTAGATTCAGATACTCAAGTGAAAATCTCACATTCATGACTAACAACTAACATTTTGGTACCAACAAGAAGGCCAAAAGGAGAGCTTTCTAATTGCTCTCATGCAATCCATTCTGTTGCATTGCAAGGCAACTAATGGAGTAAACCATTTGTAAAATATGGCCACTGTGCGGTGCTTCAAATCCATTTAAGTGCAGCCTAGATTCCGTCGGATCTCTATGCCGCTCTTCGCCCACCTTTCACGGTCCGCAGCCTCTACCAGCTGTCATTCTCTTCGGATTTAATCGATACACCTTCCATCCCCGCTTAACGTGTCAGTAGGGTGATTCACGCACCCATGCTTCCCGCAGTCTCTGTAGCTGTGAGCACAGCCACGCGACCTCAGGTCGAAGTAACGTTAGCAAGAAGCCTCGACAATCTAGCGCCAAGCTAGCATCACAGGAAGGTATTCCGGCAGACTAGCCGCTATTCGAACTATACTCATAGATGCGCTTAAACGAAGTCGAATGCTATAACTAAAAAAGCAATACTGTTTGCCATTGCGCAAAAGAAAATGCAGCAAAAAAGTAAAAACGTCTATCCTGCTTATTAGTTATAACAAGACCGAACACAGTGGTGGACAGTTTGGAGCAATTAGCACAAAAATTGCTCCTATTGCGTCCACTGTTCCCTCACACCATGCCACAGCGTGCTTCTCCAGTAAATTTGCCGCTGATGTTGGCACGGCATTTGGTTTACCATCCACGAGCAAACACTGTTTCTCATCACTACAACGCAGTTTAAAGTAGCACCTTTTTGCTAAAATGGTTTATTAAAAGCTCGTTTTGCATGGCTCTTTCGCCTCACCAAGCGCTACACGCATGTATGTAGTGACCTGGAGATTCCCCTGCCTATCTGGGTACGATGTGTAAAATATTTTAAACAAATAGTTTCATTCTGTACCTAGGCAATGTAAGAAGCTTATCTGTTCGAACGACGAATAATTTGTGTTTGGGTCAACCAGACTAATCGCTCCTTGCACGCTTCCGGTTTCCCAACTCGAAGAGTGTTGGCGAAGTCTACGCTGGCGACTACATCCTTCCCCTGGCTGGAACCTTCTTACGGTGCTTTTAACCAGCAAGCTTGTACAATTAGACAATAAACGTCCACCTGGCCTGTTTATTCGTCTTCTTTCGACATTTTAGCAAGGCGGGAGGAACCTGAGTACATAGCGAACGAGTGATTCCGCTATAAGTAGCCATCGATCGTTTCAGTGCCTACGGGGTGATGTGCTCAATGACAGTCAAGCCGTTAAGTATTCTATCTGACTGGAGGCATTATTGGCACTATTTGCCAGTGCACCAAGTTAGTCGTTAGCACATTTTTATAGAGGATAAGGATATTTACATGATTGGTTTTGAACGATCATCTATATTAGTAAAGGGTAGGTTCAAAATGTCCGCAAGCCTTCTGTTTGCATGGCAGAAACCGCTTGATGCAGTTGGCAATCATTTTATCCAAGGTATGTCGGGTGGTCACACGACATTGTTTCACAACCTTCTTTTTAAGTTGCTCCAATGAATGTGGCCTTGTTTCGTACTCTCCGCTTTAGGTAGCCCCACAGAAAGAAATCCAGGGGTTCACATCTAGTGAGCGAGCATACCACTCTATTGGTCCGTCGCTTCCGATTCAACGGTGACCAAATTTGTCGTTGAGGCAAGCGCGTACCGTTTTAACAGAATGTGCGGATGCACCATCCTGCTACCACCAAATGGTACTGCATAAGCCTTCGGTCTCCAGCTGTGAAAGCACAAATGTCTAGAGCGTTTCTAAGTACAACGATGCCAAGAAGAGATAAAGGTTTGCTACTTCAAAACAACAACCTACTGGTCACATTCCCTGGAAAGAAATATGGTCCCAAGATTTTCTGGTTTGTTAACCCAGCCCAAAGCATTTCTTCGACATAAGTTCATACGTGATTCAGTATATCTTAGTGGGTTACTGGTAGCCCAAGCACACAGTTTCATTGTTTTATGCTGGGGAAACAGTGCCTCATCTGTAAAGCTGGCAGAAAGACGGGAGTGTCTGTTCCTGATCCATTTCCTGGGGCAGTGATTGAGTGACAAAGTGACACGACTTGCGCTGGCTAATTTCGCTCTCACCTAGTCCAAAACACCCGGCTCACCGAGGTACCATCACCTGCGCACATTAACGCCGCACTTGTGGCTGCCTAAACCGACTTCGCTGGGTAGCATAATTGTTTCGCTTTGCCCAGAGAGACACACTGATAGCCCTCGATCGTTCCAGTACCCACGTTTAGTCATGAACTTCAGCCCTTAGTACTCAGAGCGAAGTTGGCTAACAGCTACGATCTCTGGAAGCGTAATGTGGCTGTCTGTACTCATCTCGTACGATGACAAACAAGGCTAATGTAGCCTGTCGGTCTGTCCTTCACCAGCTTTACGCTTGCACTCAGCTGATCCCTGAACTAAACCACTCGTATGCTGAGGATGCCATGTGTCCTCACCACAGGTTAGAGAGGAGTTCATCGGTCTGCTCGCGCGCACCATAGGCAGTAAGCAGTTTGCGCAATTCGCTACACTTTGGATGGTTGTTGTATAGTAAGGACAACTATCGTCAATGACCGGCATTCATCATAAGCGAGCCACGGTATGTCCATGAACCGCGCATCTCATTCTGGAATGCGGTCATCGACTCTCCTTCGTCGGACTGAATGTACAGTTCAGAGTATTATGGCGCCTACAAACCCTAGTCATGTTCGAAAAGCAAAGGTAGTGTCGCTTACACCACCCGAACCTAGCTAACGAAAGCTGAGGTCCCAAATGAACCATGAACAAATACTGCTCCCATTGCTACTCTTCTTTCAGAACGCTTGGATAAGGTCAACTACCTGGAATCCCAACTCTCCGGAATGAGAAGAATAGTGACCATCGTCGAACCACTCAAAGGCTACCTGGCTTCATTAGACTATCTCAGTATCCCGTGGAAAATTCCTGATCCAGTCCAAATGGGAAAGGACGGACAGCTAATCCTTTTAATTGCCTCAAAGCCACATAAACGAACGCATAGACTGCAAATGTGCTTTTTTAACATTCCTGATAGAATTCGTTTAGCTAAAGCTAAAACTGCAGTACTCTAAGCGTACAACTCGTTTGAAAACCATTGCTACTGCTTTCGTCTGAAAAATAAAACAATGAAGTCCTAGTGCCCGATGGTTTTACAATTTCCAACTGGGGAATCCGCAAACAGATCGTTGAATAATCAGCTCCCCATATCTCAGCGGGCCGAATACAAAGACCTATTAATTAAACCAGACCGCACGCCTTTACAAAAGTTCCTTAATACCTGTCGTCCCCGTCACCGGCTAAAGCGGCTATTTGAGTATGGTGTTCCCCGACCAAACTCAAAAGGTAACTTAGCTAATGTGGTAACTGGGCACTTCGAAGAGCATCTAGACAGCTCATCTTATATGATAATGACTTTGAGCAACACTGTTCCTAACGAAACTGCAATATCACCTAAGCAAAATCCAAGTCTTGAGGCATGTGAGCCAACCGAGTTGAATTCACCATCTATAAGTGATGGAGTAAGTCCTAGACATTAGGAAGAGCTGAATATCAAGCGCCTTATAGCAGTGAACCAAACTGAATTCCACGCCCAAAGAACCCCATAGGCATTCAAGCCAATATTGTAGAAAGCCCACAGCCGTTCACCGGTTCCAACAACAGCTATGAAGTTATAAAGAACAAGGTGGAATCTGATAAGATCTACCAAAACAGCGCATAAATGCTACATAAAGAGGCATCCTGAGCCGACAAAAAAACAGAAACAAATGTCTTTTGCATGTTGCTCGCCATAATTTGCTCTCATACCACAAAATTTGACAGAATAATGATGACAGAATGAACTATGTCACGAGGAAAATGCCACCTCCCATCTCATTTCATAGGTATGCAGCCCTTCCCTACACTCCGCAATAAGCGGAGCCGCGGCCATTTCCACTCCTTACACACCCGGCAGAAGCCAACTGCCTGTTCCCACTGTTCCTGCAATTTTTGAGGATGACTCGACTAGTCAACTGCTACGCCAACCGCAAATTAAACTTGCTACCTCAACGACCTCCCTGTCCACAGCAATATGGGCGTTCACAAGTAACACCGTACCTATATTAACACGCCTGCTAAGAATAGACTCAACCCCACTACGCGCACTCATATCTCCGACATCCATAGTACTTGACTGCAACAACGCATGTAAGGAAGAAGAGCAGTATGCTGACCCCACACACAATAGTTAATTTCCTGTAATTCAACTAATGCCAGATATATTAACAATAACTTGTACTTCCTAAGCATGCTTGCACATATCAATGGACCACAAGCAATCTTTGTTAACGTAATGTGGTGTTCCGTTGATATATTAGGTTGTACCATAATGATACCTAATTATCAGCCTTTCCGAAAAGATGGCGGCACTGGCAGTGAAGATTGACACAAAATTAACCTACATCCTACATTTGCATCCGGACTTCGTGGTCATACACATCTAACAAATATCCCCGAATCACTTTGGTTATCCGTCTCAGGAACCGGTTCACACATTCTACTCGGATGTGTACAACCCACCAAATGCGTCAAACTCGAGTGTTACCAACCTTACTTCAGCTTACGAATTTGCTTCTGAGATGCCATACAGACAGAAGATAACTGCTGGTGACCTCGACTGACCAAAGATTAACTGCTCCTTGCAACCATTCTCGGCTACACACACAGATTGCCTTTCTTCGCTCAGAATTGGCGGGTGGCTCCAAAGGGGTTACTGAACCAACTAGGGCAACCGGTACACTCGAGCTGAGATTCACTTTGAGTCACAAATGTACAGAGCTATGAAACAAAGTCTCTGGTAACGACCAAAAGATGGTCCAATTCACTTTCTGCATTAAAGTAGCCATCAAACATGACTTTGTTCTACAATATGCAACACAGGAGAACCTGGAAGCAATTCCAACAATTAATCCGATCACCCGACTGGGATGCATTCTTCCTCTTTAACAATGTGTGTAGTTCTGTGGACTATTTCTATCATCTTGTCCATCAGGCCATTGCTCTCCTTACTCTCCAAGGCAAGGGAGTTAAAGTATCAAAAAAAACGCAATCGTACGTGCAGTCAGCCGGAAACAAAAGAATAATTACTTTATAGAGAAAGACTGGAAATTTCACCTTGCTCTTCCAGTTGCACAATAATATTGTTAGGGTCAAGCACATACAGTTGACGAAGAGGATATACTAAAGACAGATAGCTCTAAGAATGACATGTAAAACGAAGTCGAATTTTGAACAATAATAGATGTTTATACGACAGCAACAGTTGCGCTGTACAGACATTAAAATAGTTCAAGAGAACATTTGTGGCGTTTATCCTGAGGCATGACCCCTTTTATAGTGGGGATAGCGGCCTCCGGTCGGTTATTTTTGGCTGTGTTGACAAGACCACTTTGTGTTGACTTTCTGCGTTCATTGGAAGTATTTCGTGAAAATTGAGCTACAATTCAGTTTCATTTCCGATTCCGAAACTTCCGACCAGAAATACTTTGTTTTCATCACTTGGTTTCGGCGATCTTGCTAGCGCCATTTTCTCCGTCGATTGGCCGCCATCTTGTTTTCGGATTATTCACAATGCCGAAGCAGTCATCCTGTGGTACTTGCTCCAAACTAGTCGGATACCGTGCAAATGCCCTCACGTGTGTTTTGTGCCAAGTTAAATACCACATTTCATGTGTTGGATTAGCAATTGAGCATTTTCATCGTCTTCGCGAGATCCAACACGATTTCGTTCAAACTATATGTGAAAACTGCCGAAATAAGATACAGCCAGGAAGAGTAAAGCTGACGTGTAGGCTTCATCATTTCGTTGCAAACAGCTCCGGGTGTTTGGCCCAACAACCTAGCCCGAAGAGCCTTCAGGTTTCGGCTCGGTCGTCCTCCTCTACCCGTACAAACTCACCGACACGAAGTACAACCGTTATGAGAAGCCCAGTTGCACCTGGCCTAAATTGTTTACCTTTGTTGTGTCCAACGGACACTGATATCCCAGCAGGTGAAAGTCAGAGTGCTGGAGACCAGTGGAAAGAACAGAGAACGAAATTACGAAGGGACGTTGGGCGTTTAACTTCTGTAAGTCAACAGTTAGCCAAACCACGTGAGGCTGGTGAAGCTGCAAGGTCAACGTCGTCCGACCAGAGGCGTTATAAGCTCGTGATCGTTCACGCACCGGAATCCAGTGATCCATCATCCCAAGTGTGCTGCGATCACGATGTCGAGTTTTAACAAGGTCTAATCGACAGACTCCTCGACGCTGGTGAGGACTCGGTAAACGTCAGGCAGATTACCCGTCTTGGAAAGTATTGTGATCAACGAAAATCGACCTATGAGAATCCCTTTTGTGGACGAAGCCAGTCCAAGACTGATCATGTCCCGCCTAAGTAGGCTGAAAGCTTTGGAGATCCATGTTCATCCAGACCTGGACCCAGTAGACAGACAGCGGCTCAAGTCTGCCATCATTGAGCTGAAAAGACACACTGGTGAGGTGAAACAAATCTGCGTATCGTAAATATTCGGGTGGCTCCCAACAATCCGCGAATCAGGATAAACAGGCTGCTCACACTGCAAGCACGCCCGGTGGCTCCTGCTGCGGACTGCGAGTAGCCTTCACAAACGTTTGCAGTATTATGAATAAGCGCGATGAGCTTTGTTGTTCCGCTGCGTCTGAGCGGCCAGACGTGGTGGGACTCGCAGAGACATGGCTGCATGCAGAGTTTTACACCCAAGAACTTAAACTCAATGGTTACTCGTGTTTCCGATGCGATAGACTAAAGAATGCCCATGGTGGTGTCTTAGTTTACATCCTGTCTTCCCTACGTGGGAGACTTGTGAGCACCTACTGAAGTGACGATGGTTTGCGTGAGCTACTGTGGTGCTCCATCTGCCTCAGGCGCGGAGAACTGCTTGTGGGCGCAGTTTATCGCAGCCCCCAGAGTCGTTGTTTGGATTAGCTGCCCATTCTTCGGACCCACATGAGTCGTCCACACTTTCTACTTATGAGCGATTTTAACTGTCCTCGGATACGATGGCCTGATGTGCATTTGATGCCTGGACATAATGAGGTTGAAGCAAAGTTCGTGGATTTGGTACTTGAAACTGGTGCATGGCAACACATATGCCAGCCAACACGCATAACAGCACGTTCAACAGCGTCCTGTCTCGACCTGATGTTAACGTGCTACGAACAACGAGTGCGTGACGTTAGGATCCTGGAGCCCCTGGCTACAAGCGACCACTCAGTACTGATAGCTGATATGGAATTATCTTTGCCGTATTCACATCCGCTGCGACAGGCTCCTAACTACTGGAAAACGGACTTCGATGGTCTAGCTCGAGCCGCAAGCCAACTGGATTGGTCTCTGTCACAAGCTGCATCTGTGGAGGATTGTTGGCTATGTATAAAAGAGAGATTGACATCATTGTGTTCCCAATTTGTGCCATTGAAATGTCGAAAGGTTGGACCCATTAAGCCTCAATGGTTTGGCAAGGAGTATGGAAACCTGGCTCGGAGGCGGCGCAGACTGTGGGACAAATTCCTCCTCTCTGGCTCTGCCAATGATTACGAAGGGTATAAATGTCAACGGAACCTCTGCAACAGAGCAAGAAAGAATAAACGCTGACATTTCGAAGAGCAGCTCGCATTAGCCGCGAAGACCGCCCCCAAGAGAATCTTTGCATACGTGAAGCGACGCCTGAAGGCGGCAGGTGACATGCTATTGCTGGATGGCACGGATGGACAGCCCCTAACCTCCAGCATTGAGCGTTCGTCCGCGTTGGCGGCGCACTTTACTTCTGTATTTGCGAATAACCAGGAGTCTGTTCCGAGTTCGATGTGTACCGTTTTTACCGAACTCGATAGTCTGCAATGCGGCGTTGAAGAGGTAGCTCAACTACTCGCCAACTTTGACGGCATCAAACCTGCCGGACCTGATGGGATTCACCCACTGGTTCTCAAGTCACTTTCAACTATCCTCTCTCCTGTCGTGACTGACCTTTTCAACAGGTCGCTGTCCGAAGGTTCGTTGCCGGTTGACTGGAAATGTGCGGTAGTGAAGCCTATTCCGAAAGGCGGCGACCCTAGCAAAGTAGACAATTACAGGCCAATTTGTCTGACACCTAGTTTGGCAAAGGTTGCTGAGAAAATCGTGAAGAAGAGATTGCTGCAGTTGCTACAGTCAAATGAGGTCCTGACGCCCGCACAGCACGGTTTTATGCAAGGTCGCTCATGCACTAGAACGTGCTGGTGACGAGGCATGAGTGGTTGAAGGCAATAAGCAAGGGGAAGCCTGTCGACGTGATATTCATCGATTTCAGTAAAGCGTTTGCAAGGTCAGCCATGAGGTTCTCCTACACAAACCCAGGTTGTGTGGTGTCGGTGGCTCACTGCACCGGTGGATCCGCGACTTTCTTGTTGGACGAAAGGGGAGGGTACAGGTGGACGACCATCTAACTGACTGGTATCCCTCTTCAAGTGGAGTGCCTCAAGGCACTGTGCTGTGCCCACTCTGTTCCTGATCCACATCAAGGATCTATCTCAGCTTCTCCGGTCGCCGTGTGCCTTGTTTGCGGACGACATGAAGATTTGGAGAGAAATTGAGGTTCCCGGCGACTGTGGCAAAACCTCAACTACCTATCCACATGGTCTGCAGAAGTTCCTCTCCCGGTTAACCCAGCCAAATCTGTATTTATGAGCCTGGGGAAGGGTGCTAACGGCCGAACCTACACCCTTGACGGCCAAACGCTATATTTCACACCCTCCGTGAAAGACCTAGGTGTACTGTCGGCTGGCTTGCCCAACACCCTCCTCGTGGTGCCAGCTGGGTGGTTCGGGTTCTTCCCGTTCCAGCGAATGGTTCGACGGCAGTGTTCCAGGACGTGGTGGGTTTTCGCCTGGCAAGCGTTCTCCCTATAAAAAGCCCCAAATGTCCGTTTAACAACACTGCGACATGGCGGATGTGACTCACCGCTAAATAAATTCACTGCCCCTTGCCCCTCCCTGAGAGGCATTGTACTTTAAGGGTGCGTTGGGCCCCTGGTCTTTCACGGACCGAAAGGCGTATGAACCATGTATTTGGTCACCGGCTCCCAACGGGTTGCGACGCCCTCACATCGCCCTGCTGCCTTGTAGGTTAGATCTTTGATCAAACGCTGGGGGTAGGGCCCCCTAAGACAACCCTCTACTTCGGCCTGGGCAACCGGGTAGTATTACACCCACTGACGAATCATGGACCACGCCGCTTACTACTGCTACTGCTATGCCTATCTTCTGTGCTAACTCAACCGCTCAACCTCCACTCACAGATCACCACATCTTCCTTCCTTCAACCACATGTACTCTTAGGTCTTCTACGGTCACCGTCACAAACGACCCACGTCTCGCAGCTGATGGAAGTAACAGCCAAACTCCCGGTTTTCAATGTCCTCCGATCGCAACCGCCTCTCACTCCACCGAAGCTCCAGCCCTTCTTCGACCTGGTTCTCCATTCATCCTCGCAGCGTTTAATGTTCGAACTTTGATGCAGATCGGATGACAAGCAATCAGCTACAGATGGCGCGGAAGCGTAACGGACTGCCGATCGTACTGGTCAACTTTTCTAGACTCCGATCACGCATTGGTTTGTGCTAAGATTTGCATGCGTTTCGGAGGAGCACCTAAGCGCGTCCAATACCGACCGGACATCGCGAATCTACAAAACCCTGAGATTTTAACCAGGTACCAAGCCTCACTGTCAACCTTGCCTGGCTCAACTATTGACGGTGATCTCGATTCGCAGTGGGCGCATATCAAAGATGCTTTAGTATCCGCCAGTATCGACACTTGTGGAGTTACCCGTCACCCACCGAAGCATTGGATTTCCGCCGACTCCTTGTCGCTGATGGACAAACGCCGCTTGCTCCCATCGGATTTCAGACACATTGAAGAACGGCAGTACCTTGGTCGAGAGTTGCGCAGGAGTCTGCAAATGGACCGCAAAGCTTGGTGGTGTGAACGTGCTAGTGAGATGGAGCTTGCTAGTCTCTCTGGTAATACCAGAAAACGCTTCCATCTCGTTCGAGTCACCGAATGTATTCGATCTGGTATAAGTGAAACAATATGCGAAGAGGATGGCACCTTAATCACCAATCTTCAACGACGGTTGCATCGATGGGCAGAACATTTTGGCTCGCAGTTTTCTTGGCCCCCAGCTCCATCTGCTACCGCTGACGCTCGCGCTGGGCCGAGTGGTCTACCCCAACAGACCCTCCCTCTTCCCAGGAAATCAAGCAGGAGCTCCGGCACATGAAGTATTATAAAGCCCCGGCCCTGATGGTCTTCCTCCGGCTCTATTTAAAGATGGTGGCGCATCGCTGGTTCGAGAACTCACAGCTTTGTTCTCGAAATTTTGGTCGAAAGAGTAAGTTCCGTCATCTTGGGGTGAATCGATAGTCGTCTCCATCTTCAAAAAGGGCCTGCGCACAATCTGCTCCAACTACAGAGGAATAAGCTTAGTCCCTGTCGTTTGTAAGCTACTGGTGTCCATCATCCTTCGCAGGCTATCCCCAACACTGGAAACGTCGCAACGAAAAGAACAAGCTGGGTTTCGCCCTGGTCGCGGTTACATCGATCAAATCTTCACACTTCGCCAGATCCTCGAGCTCCGCCATGTGTATCAGAGGCCAACGATTGCTGTGTTCCTGGATATCCATGCAGCATTCCATTCTCTCGATCGTACAGTACTGTGGCACTGTTTACTGAGGAGTGGTATCCCCGAGAAGTTCGTCTCCATACTGCGCGCTCTATATAGTCTGACCTCGGACAGGGTTAGGGCCCATGGCAAGCTTTCACCTACCTTTGTGATCTCCAGTGGAGTTCGACACGGATGCCCTATCTCTCTGTTCCTATTCAACTTTGCCATTGAGGATGTCTTGATGAACGCTCTAGCCTATTCATTGAATGCTGGCGTTGAGCTCCTCCTAGGTAGTCGAGTTGTTGATTTGTATTGTGCTGATGATATCGTCTTGCTGGGTGACGACCCACAAGTAGTCCAACTTGCATTAAACCGCTTAGCGATTGAAGCATCAAAGTACTTTATGTACTTTTCGCCATCCAAATGCAAGGCTCTCTTCCAAGTCTGGCAGGTGCCTCTGCCTGCACTCACTCTTGGTGGTGAGACACTAGACGTTCTGGAGAGCTTTGTCTACTTGGGAAGTTGCATCACTGCTGGCGGAGCCGTTGGAGACGAGATTTCGATGCGCATCTCGAGAGCAGGCCTCGCTTTTTCTAGGCTGAGGCATTTGTGGCGTCGCTACGACATTCGTCTCTCCATCAAAGGGCGGGTCTGTTGTGCAACTGTTCGTGCTGTACTGTTGTATGGATGCGAGACCTGGCCCATTGGTAAAGATGACTTGCGCAGGCCATCCTTCTTCGAGCACCGCTGTCTGCGGTCCATTGCCCGCGTGTGGTGGCAGCACAACGTAAGCATTTTGGAAGTTAGACAGCGTGTCTTGGGACGTGGAAGCCACTCGCTCGAGGAGCTCGTCTCACTCCATCAATTGCGGTGGTTGGGACACGTATTGCGCATGCCTGTCCAGCGTTACCCCGTCGTGCGTTGTTTGCACTTGCTGGACAGGGCTGGAAGAGACGGTCTTGGGGACAGCCTACAACATGGAGAAGCCGCATGAAAAAAGCTAACGAAACAGTTGGCCTCGGCCGGTTGTTGTCGACTACCTGGTTGGGGTCCGAGAGATGCGGATACTTGCTGGTTGAAGACCTTGGAAGCCATGGTTCAAGATCGATGTCAATGGCAGACGTGTGCATCGGTTTGTTGCGGTGTCCCTTCTTCCTCCCCCTAAAAAAGAACAAACTGAAGAAAATGTCAAAACTTTGAGTGGCAAAATGGACAAAAAAAGCAATTTTCGTTGCTCTTTTCTTATTATTCATATTGTTTTCCTATTCAGCCATGATTCCGATGGCATAATATCTGTACCACAGATTGTTTATATATATATATATATATATATATATATATATATATATATATGTATATATATGGGTGTACGCTCACGCTACGATTTGAAGTCCGTGGACAACACGAACAGGCTATGTCGTAAGGACTGCGCATGCTTTGGGCGCTCAAACGTAGCTTCGGCACATGGTCTGAAGAGGTGGCCACTCGTCTCTTCTCTTCTATCATTAGACCAATGCTAGATTAGGGTTCGCCCGCCTACTTTCCGATTACCCGAGACAAGGCACAAAAGATCGAACGGATCCAACACGTTGCTACCAGGCTGATCCCGAGTTTACGTGGCTTGGGGTATGAAGACCAGTGCGAGAAACTAAGACTCTACACCCTGTCCTACCGTCGGGTGCGAGTCGACCTCATTATGACCTACCGTATTCTACATCACGGTGACTTCCCAATGCTAAGGCCAATGCTGCACTTACGAGGGCCATGCAGCACACGCTGACACAGATACAAACTTGTCGTGCCGGATGTGAAATGTGTTCCCCACCCACTGTGCTTCGAACGGAGAGTGGTAGACATTTGGAACAGTTTACCTGAACATGTGATTGAGGCAATATCTGTGCAACAGTTCAAAACATTTTTAGATTTATATTTTAACACTATTCGATTCAGAGAACGACTGCACACTTACGGTGACATATCACATGTGTGTATCCTGAAGTATCGTAAGTCAGATATTTTAAATATTACATGAGAACGACAACGATATTCACGGTTGACAACTTTTATAACGTTTTTCACCATATTTCGAAAGAGTTGTACAGAATTCATTTCTACTTGCTCTATAAGACAGTATTCAGTATTCAGATTGTTGCCATGTACGACTGAAA
Source organism: Dicrocoelium dendriticum (assembly GCA_944474145.2). Classification (NCBI taxonomy): domain Eukaryota; kingdom Metazoa; phylum Platyhelminthes; class Trematoda; order Plagiorchiida; family Dicrocoeliidae; genus Dicrocoelium; species Dicrocoelium dendriticum. Next base: position 82,358,551 of record OX104066.1, on the reverse strand, counting down.
GGTCTGTGTAGTTCCTTCTTTCATCAGAGATGAAAGCTTTTGTTGTTTTCATGAAGGAAAATACGTGCTCACATTCATAGATAGAACCGAACATTGACAGTGCCTGTAGCAAATTTTGTTTTTTTTTTGCACTTTTCAAGAGAATATGAAAAGAAACAGGCAGTCCAACTCCAAGATACTTTTCTCCGAGTGTAGACTGCATTTGTAATAGTTCTATTTGCAAATTTCATCCGCTTTGGTAACATCAAAGGTGGATAATGCTGAGAGTAATGCAACGCTTTCCACAAGATAAGAAATCCCGAAATCCCTCCTGAAATTCTTTTCATAATAATTCCAGGTTACTGTTATCCTTAGCTAAGCTAAGTACGTACTCAGTATTGGCAGTGCCCCACAATTTTTTGCACTGATGGATGAGTTTACTTTTGTCTTGCAATTTCAGTTTAAGAACAGTTAATTGTGCAGTAATGTCCTCAACAAAGTCCAGATTTTGGACCTAACTATCATCTTTTATGTCGTCTGTGCTTTGGCCTTTCATCTCCGAAAATATTATTCCTTATAGCAACAAATCCATACGCTTCAGCAGTTCGTACTATAACAACCAGTGAACTTCTGTGTAGAATAGAATATCAGTAAACCTAGTATCCATATCTCCCAACAGCTGGTTAAATTGACAATGGCCGAGAGCACGGCTTCTGATATAGTTCACTGTCTCCGTGACCAAGCCGAGCACATGATACAATTTTACAATTTTAGAACACAAATTTAGCTGATGAATAATACAGTCTAAATGTGCATATGATACATCTAGGTCCGATGGTTCAATTTTTGTACGCAATCTGGTGGCAAGACTACTATGTCTACAAACGATATTCGCAGCGCCGCCGGTAGGTGAGCATGCAAGTTTACTCGAATCCAAATCATAGTCCCGCAGAACCTGTTCGACCACCTGAAAGATTTCCTGGCTTGTTGTAGTATTATTCAGCGTAATCAGTTCTTCATAAATATTAAGTCCACTGTCACAAGCTCTGATTACTCCACTGATGTTAATGGTTTTATCATTATCAATACGAAAATGTTCAGATCTGGATGATGTAGCCTGCAGCTGTTGTTTCGAATCCCATGTCATTTCATCAATCCGGTTAGCAACCGTGTTCCTGATTAATGAACTATCATTGAATAAGTGTACTTTCTCTGGACACACAAGTTCGGCAGTTTTTACAAGGTATTGATTCAGGAAATCTTCCTAAGTGTAACATTTTCCACACATGGTTGAGTTCCTAAGTTGCAATAACGGAAGCCACATTTCGTTTCTCAGTTTGTGTAAAAACAGGTCTGTGGCTACCTCAAGTTACCCTACAATTGTTTGAATTTTTTGACATGCATTGCGCCTTCGTATTTATCATATACTCGATGGATCGTTTCCCCATGTATTTCCAGCCTGTTGTCTCTTGGCGTGGCTATGCTGTTGTTGCATATTACAAAATGTACCATCATATTCACCGACGTGAAAAAATACTGTAATTCCCCTTTCGGTTGAAACAATCGACTTTTTTCACTGTCCTTCTCTTATCTGTTATGGCACTGCGCAACATAATGATGCAGTGGAATCTGAACAGTGTTCATTAGACTGTAAGGAAACCATTCCACAACAACAAACGAACGCAAGAACGACGATGATAGCGGCTCGCGTGCATTCAATCAGTCGTTTGTGCCACACACACACCCACACACGCACAATCACTATATTCGTGAGACCATACTCTTGAATGACCCTGTAACTACTTCTCTCTCGAGGCTGTGAATATCAGAAAGCTATAAAGGGTACGGCCCAAAGATAATTAAGGTTGCGCTATAAACTACACGGATGGGACTTAAGGTACTGGTGTGTTGGCATTCACTTCGGAATAGACTGCCAACCGAGCTCCGGGTCAAAGCGGCTAGGAAAACTGTCGTACGACTTAAAGCATCACCACAGCAGGCAACCGAAATAGTGGGCTCATGTGAAATTCACACCGGAAGCAGGTCTGAAGGAATTGAGTATCTTCCTGTGAAATCCTGCAGCCACTCCCAATGTATTGTGCAAACCGAGTTGCCAGATGAGCTAACCCCGATGTCACTGTACCCAACTCCAAGCGACTCGCCGATAATACCAAAAAATCGACTAGCGGCTGACCATACAACGGTCGGCACAACCTCTCATTTTTGCCCCAAGTGTCCCAGATTGTTGCTGAGAACCGAACCATTTTCCTGCATGTGCACGAATGACCAAGACCTCAAAACATTCGCTGAGCTTCGGTTGCACCAGGCAACAGTTGCTTGGGATCTCGTCGCCACAACCGAGAGTTGGTTGCACTCAGGGGTGACGGATGCCGAGATCGCGATTCTGAAATGTCCTTCTTCCGAAACGATCGTCCCAGCAGGGGAGGTGGTGCTAGCCTATACTATCATAACGACTTACACTACGAACCACTGGACGATCTGGAGACGCGGGTCACGGATTCGCTATGGTGCCGTTTGCGTCTCAGGCACAATGACAGCTGGTTTGTGCCAGTCATATATCACTTCCCATCTTCCACTCAAGAGATGGATTCCAACCTAACATCGTCACTGACGAAGTACTTACTCCCATGTTGCAGCCACGTTCTTATCTCCGGCGATTTCACCGTGCACAACTTGGAAACCTCGGCATCCCCCAGCGAAACATACAAGACCGAACTGCAAGACCTTATCGCAAGTATACCGCTCTACAATCACCTCACCTACCAGGTACAGCACTGATAACAAACCATCGGTAGTTGACATCGTACTTACAGATGAGGAACTCATGAGGGACAGGCCATTTATGGACACCCTAATGGTGTTAGGCGATCATGTCACCATACTTTATAACTATGTGTGCTATGTTGAATATGCTGAGGAACACATCGAACTAACAAGTACTGTCACACATTACAATTTCCAGAACAACCTAGTTGAGACGACCAATTGGTAATTCTTGAAAGGTGGCTAGTCTGACAGCGCCTGGACTCAGTTTGTTGGACGCTTCAGCAACCTAATCGCAACTGCTTCAGAAACGAAGCGCGTTCGCTCCACAAATCCCCGTCTTTCATCAGAAGTGGAACCCGCAAGCACACGTCAATAAGGAATGCAGCTTGGCACACTTACAGAGCTGGTACTAGTCCCGAAACCTGGAGCTACTATGAGACCCAGCGCAACCATTGTAACATGCTTGTCCGTGACGACAAATTGACTCACCAACAACATTTGGCCTGTAAATTTTCCAACCACGGAAACTCCTCTACAAGCATGTTAACAGTACCCGGAAAGTGAAACTCATTATCCCCCCCCCCACTTAACACGCCAGTTGAAGTGGCACCAAGTGCCAAAGAGGCAGCCAACGCCCTACGAATACAGCATGCCCCAAGCTTCCAAAAGGAAAGTGTTACATACCCACATCCCTAGCCCCAACTTCAATACTCACTAACAACGATGTTACTGCCACTGCTGTGTTGAAGAAACTGTTCGCACTACGTACCAACAGCCCTCCCGAAATTGATTATATTCAACCTAGGGCGCTAAACGTAGCAGCAACAACGCTGGCCGGGCCATAATCGCATTTCTTAAAGACGTGCTTGGACAAGCAAACTGGGCCTATCATGTGGAAACATGGCTTAATCACTCTAATTTTCAAAAGCGATAATCGCCGGTACCTGCAAACTATCGCCCAGTGGTCCTCCTGCATGTGCTCCCCAAGGTGATTGAGATAATCATCGCTGAGGCGTTAATAGACCAACTAGAACGCCACAACATAATAACGCCCGAGCAACACTGTTTTCGCCAGCACTGTTACCGCAATACCAACCTGCTGGTTGCACGCAGTAGTTGGACGGAAGTGGCCGATGAAAGCAAAGAGACTGACGTTATTTCCCTCGACTTCTCCAAATCTTTCGACTGACTGTACCACCGCACTCTGCTTCACAGGTTTTGAAAACTATGGAGTTAGTGATCCTGTCCTTGAGTGGATCAAAATTTCCTGTAGCATCGGCAACTGCAGGTCAGCTTTCGAAATGCGCTGTGAGTTCCGATTTATGTCCAATGTAGAGTTCCACAAGGAGCAGTTCTGGGGCCGCTTCTGTTTCTCGTGTTCATTAACGAGCTTACGCGTTTGATTGCCTCAGATTGCTTGCTTCTTGCTGATGATGTTAAGATGTGGCGGAGGATCGCCGATGCACTTCAGCGAGATCTGGACAGAGCGTTTGGGTGGTCACTCCACAATCGGTTCTAGTTCAATCCGGGGAAGTGTAAGCTGGTTTACATTCGCAACCAGTCGAACATCACATGCAAACTTGTATCTCATGTCCTGCAAGCAGTCATTCAGGAGCGCGATCTTGGAGTACTAATCCAGCCTGATCAGGCCTGCTCAGAACCATCTGTGAAGGTGTCAAAGACTGGGAACCAACCCGTTGGCATGTTGCGAAGGGCATTTGGGCGGTCTGAGCCCGCTGTCTGTTCGCCGTTGCTTAACACCTACGTGCGGTCTCATGTGGAATATGCAATATAGGCCTGGCAGCTCTGGCACAAGCAAGAACTTGCAGCTTTCGAGACTGCACAGCGACGAGTCACGAGGCACGTCAAAGGGTTGTTCAACCTTCCTTATCAACTTGGACTTATTCAGTGGCCGGTATCAGCGCCTAGGTGGCGATCACGTTATGACCTACCAGCTTCTAAGCAACCCCAACCACCTCTTCCGCCACCTACTACAACTGAGCCACAAAGGAACTTGAGGAGTCACCAGTTCAAGTTAGCCACGCAATACAGTCGTCTAGGCTGTCGACGGCACTTTTGCTCTCTTCGTTTGTCACAGCCTTGGAAAGCTCTCCTAAAGTACGTTATTTCCGCTCCCACTTTACCTGTGTTTAAAATGCGCCCTGACGTTGTCCTAACCCACCTACACAACGAGATATACTGATGTGTAGTCGTGTGGATTTTGGTATAATACAGCTACTTCACCATCGTCAGTCCCAATCATCATGCTTAGGCTAGTCTGGAAAAGAACCAGACGCCGGTGTTTCGACATTCTGGGTCTCGTCAGTGGTGCGCCTCCCAGCGGACCCCTGCCGGGTTCCGCCCCATAACTTAGGGATGCCAGCAGTTAGTATCACTTCGCCATGGGTGCCAGCCGCGGACCTGTGTGATTGCCAATTGACCATGATACAGCCCGGCTCATCTTCCACTGCCATGCCAGTTACGAACTGTGCAGAGAACAATGGCTAGTCTCACGAGCTAGAACCTTCCGCGCAGCGCCTCTGTACCACATAGGACTTAGAAGCTATACAGACAGATTTTATATTACTGATGAGTAGTAGTGAGGATTTTAATATACTTCAGCTACTTCATCATCGTCCATTCCAATCAGCAGGCTTAGGCTAGCCTGGAAAAGCACAACGAGATACAGCCTGAGTGTCCCGACAGACGATATAATTCGAAGAAAGTTGCACAACCAGAATTAACCTACACAACTGAGATTGGCAATTTCTGCGTGCCTCTGTGTTACCACTGTAGTGAGTCCACCAAAACGATTTCCATTTTATCCATTTGTTTCTTATTCACCATGTGGTAGTTCTCTTTTTGGCCATCCTACGGGACTTGCTAAGCATCCGCTTTTTTGCCGGTAATGTACCATTTTTCCATTGTTCCACCAAGCAGTGTGTGCGCTACCGACAGGCAATAGCCAATGGTAAATTACGGATAAAAAAGCCGAAACTTGATATGTACCGCCGGATGCTCGGCTACGGTTGAGCAAAATAAAGGCAAAATGGCAATAGGATATAGTGAACAACTGCAAATTTCAAACTTACTGATTACAGCGTTCCCGTCCTTTTTTGTACTATCCAAGTTTATCGTCTGTGGTTTCCGGGCAAAAATGGAGGTGGGTTTGTTTGATTTTGTTTTTCTACGGTATGTATGGATCGTTTGGATTACGTGATATGGTGTAGTATGGCCACTGCACTGTAAACACGTGTTTTGAACACGGCTAACGTGTGGCTGAAATAACCGCTTCTGAGAGTGTATTCCAAGTGTGGCAAACACGAAGCAAGAAGTTTCTTCGACACTCTACCCGACTGTATTGTGCTGCTAAGTTGAGATGATGATGATGAGACATCAATAGTTGATGGCAGAGGTGATGAGTGTTTTTTTATATTAGGTGAACCATAATTAGGTCACCACGCAAACGGCGATAACGTCTACTGAAAATGCCAAGCACTGAGGCACGGTTCGTTTGACAAGTGGCGCAGCCCCTTGACATTTTTGGTCACCCGACCTTGTGGAAGCTCCAAGACCATGAAAACCCGATTTAGCCATGGGTGCCATGCTTGAATTGCATAGTCAACATGTGGGTATGTATAAGTGGGAAGTATTTGGCGGAAAATAGACGGTTCGAATTGCCCGAAAGCTCTCCGTAAAAGCCCCACGATTTGGATCCCCTTCTTCGATGCCTTTTTGGACTACTCCGAGCAATCGAGATATTCTTGGACCAACATCCTTTTGCAGCTCCTGGTCCCCCAGCTTATGTGTGTGAACCATTCAGTGTCTTAAATGGAGCATTCGACATATAGCTACATTGAAGAGAGGTCGATTTGGGACCAACCATCCATAAATCTAGTCAATATCGATTTGAAGCTGGATACGGTCTTCTGGAGCTCTGATCACTCAACAAACCTTGATGTCCTCGGCGTAGAGTAAACAGTTTGACGCGCTTTGGCTCACCAGATTGTTTATGAAGACCAAGAATAGACGGCGCCCCAATACGAAACCCAGGTCGATCACAGAGGAACGATTTATTCAGTAGGATTGATTGCCGCACCTCACTGCACTAAGGGTGCCACTGCGCATGGTGGTGAAACATTTGCAACAAAACCGCCAATATCGGAGAACAAATAAACAATTGAAGCAATCTTTGTGGTTATCGGGAATTCGAACCTTCAGCATGCAGATGTGGAACACACTGATAACAGAATGGTTCGGGGCGGCAATTGGTGAAATGGTTACGCAATGACGCTTCAGTCCAACACGTTAACTTTCCAACGCAAAGGCGTTATTTTCCTTCCTCCCCCTTGTAATGTCGTTATAACCAAATAGTCACTTGTCAAAAACACATGCTGCGGCCCTCACAGGTATGAGTTGCGTAAGTACGGGAGCAGACCACCTTAGAACACAGGTGGATTTTGACCTAAGTTGGACTTGTTCAATAACGAGATGAAATTGATCACTGAGTAATAACAGATACCAGTTTTTTCCAATGATGGGGTCGAAGGATTTCCCTAGCGATAAAGCGACGCAATGAATACTTGAAAATTTTCTGTAGTCTGGTGGGTTTATGGGTTGGCTTCATAACAGAATACGTCGGATGTCAGGTGTGGAATTGCAACGACGAGAAAAATGTTGCTGTGCTTAAATTGCCTCATGGCTGGCTTGCCGAACAACCTCCTCGTAGTGCCAGCTGGGTGGTTCGGGATTATCCTGTTCCAGCGATTGATTCATCACCAGTGTTCCAGGACGTGGTGAGTTTTCGCCTGGCAAGCGTTCTCCCTATAATAAGCCACACATATCCGTTAAAAACACTGTGACGTGGCGGATCTGAGTTGCCCCTAAATAAAGTCACTGCTCCTTGCCTCTCTCTGAGTGGCATTGTAATTCAAGTATGTGTTGGGCTCCAGGTCCTATGCGGTCTCAAAAACGTATGAATCACATGTTTGGTCACCGGCTCCCAACGGGTTGCGATAACTTCATATCGTCCTGCTGCCTTGTAGGTTAGATCCTGGGTGTGTCCCCCTAAGACAACCCTGCACTTCGGCCTGGTCAACCGGGTAGTATCTCGCCGACTGACGAACCATGGATGGATTATCCCCTTCCCACCCCAAGAAAATACATCACAAAGCTCGAATAATTTGTTTGTTTATTTTCTTCATTTAATCCCAGTTTTCCTATTCCGCAATGGTTTCGATGGCACGATATCTCTACATAGATTGTGAGTTATATATATATATACATATATATATATATACAAATATATATATATATATAACCTCCCCCTGTGACGAAACTGAGTGAAAGTCACAAATTCGCTGCTCACCCCACTGGAATACGTGTTAATCGCACTTAATTGTAGAACTTGCCCTCTGAGTTTTTCACCGCTTCGTTTAATTTCTTTGTCCACTCCACACGTTCGTCGTTAAAGTTTTGTTCAATTTCTTGCAGTTTGCGACAACTTGCTTCCATTGCCTTCCGGGTTTCAAGGAGTTGTAATTGTTTCTCCGTAATTTGGTCTTGTAGTAATTCCACGTACTTATTACCTAAACAGACGTAGAAGTCAACATTGTATTACAATGCAAGTGTATGTGACCGTGACCAAGTAGTTGAAACTAGGTCTAAATTAGCTATGGTGGAAGGCTTCAAATTTACTGGATTATGCAATCGCTGAATACGCTGCGCATCTTATGACGAGCACTACTTCTCATGCATAATCTGGGCTCATATAATGATGATAATAATGAAGCTTATTCTCAAACACTTCGAGGCCCGCCGCCAGAGACACGATGAAAATTATCGTGTGCTTTTCCGAGGAACAGGTAGGTAACTGAGTAGTGATTAAAAGACGAAATTCGTGGATCTAAATCGTAACTATACTGTGACAGAAGTTAGATGCGTTTTCGGTTTTGTTCGGCTTCATTGTCTACTTTTAGATCTCATGCCTTTGATTCTCGTTATTTTATGTAGAAGACAACCGGCTTCCGTCTGACCATAATTTTCCATCCTATTCACACTAGTCTGTACAGATACTGAGCTCCAATCTAACAAATACGATTAGTTTTGGCTACTTTGCTCATTGGAAAGAGCGTTTGTGGTTCTTGCTTGGGTCGATATTTACTCAATCATGTGTTGTTCCTTCTTCCACTTTAGCAGCTGTCAACACAATAGGTAGGAGCTGTCGATCATTTGTCTTCGTGAATTATCCACTGTATACTGCTTCTAGAGCATGACTGTGCCAAACTTCAGACCGCATGCTTATTCTAACAACTTCCGGGACGCATAGTACGTGCATTGTGCGTCATCCGTTTCACACTCCAACTCACTTAAGTGATAAAAGGTTTCTGGTAAACTGTTCTTCTCTAGAAACCAAGCCAACTAACCTACAATGAACTGTGTGTTTTATGAGAAAATCCAAACTGACCAACTTCACATCTTCGCTCCAATAAAACATTCAACTGTTTCAGCCGGCCATCTACGCTTCTGATTTCTTCTGTTATATCTGGAGAGTGTAGGAGCAATTTCAGTTGGCTTGTATTTTTTCCCAAACATTGTTGCACGCATGCGGCAATGCGTTCCGTCGCGCTGGAGACAAGGACATGAAAATTAATGGTGTCTAGCATCTGTCAAATAATTCGGGAGAAGCAACTAAGCAGCAATTCATCACATTGAAAATGTTCATGGCAAAACCGAGACATAGCCGGAAGCTCATAATATTGAACGCGTGAGAGTAGATTCCATCATTATTTAACGGAAACATGCAAATCACAGTGTGCGCTGCTCAGAATGGGAATTGCTGATCTTGAAACTTATAGTGCACCTGCTATGCATTTGAGCTGAGCTAAGTTGCAGCTGTGATTCAGAGACATTTAGTGACTTCCATGTTCGACCACTACTTCAACTGAGGTGAACTTTGTGGATCCTGCCTGACTGCTTTTCCCCTAGGCGACAATTCGTCTGCATCTGCTTACTGCTTACCTATTTGGCAAGTTCAATTATTACCATTCGTTTCCCTCTACTTCATCGTCTCTAGCTCAGATGTAACCCCCGATATACAGCCCAATGCCGGTTTATATCACATTATTTTTGTCTGCACCATATTGGGTGCCCATGTTAAGACTGAGACCTGCTTTTCCACTAAGGTCCCGATTCCAGAATTAAGTGCTGGTGCGTCCAGTCGAACTGATGCACATCACCGTGCAATTGTTTGTGAGAAGCGAGAAAACGCAAGAAGACACAAAAATTACAAGAGAGCAAAATAAGTCAGCTGGGACCTAAAGCAAATAATACGAATAAGCTGAATAGACAACCGCTAGTAAATTTCAGTTTCAGCCAAATATAAATGTAGGACTTATTATGGGTCTAAATTATTTGCTGTCTAGCAAAGAGTAGTGAAACGTGTGCGTACAACAGTCGTAACATTGGCATCTAAGGTCTAGGAGGAGTACCGTTTCGGCGAAATATAGACCAGTAAAACAGTGGGTACCCTTCAGCCATTTCGCTAAGGCAGAGAGAAGACTGAGGTTGCGATATGTCAGCATTTCTATTGTTCTCTTCAGTCACAAACACAATACGATCAGAAACACACAAGGGATTATATATATGGAAAGAAAAAAAGCACCACCAATCAAAATGTCACAGTCAAGACCATGGCAACCGAATTGATTGCCTCAAGAGTTTCTGTGCACATAGCACAGGTTGATAAGCCTTAATTAACAACGCCTCACTGATTGATAGCATTATCGGGTTTTTGTTACGTAATAACACTTTGAACGCTGTCTCAGGGTTCACGTGATGACGGGTTGTCATGACGTGCTTGGTGATAGACGATGCCGGGCTCCGATTGATTCTCAGATTCGTCCCATGTTGTTGCGTAATCACTTGTCCCAACCACTTTGGCAAGTGTTCAGCTACCCTCTGAGCTAACTGACGGTTTGTTCTGCCTATGTAAATGTCACCGCAACCGCAGGTGAACTGATAAACAACGTGAGAGGCCGAACTAACCGACGAGATGCTCTGACGGTTATGAAGAACAAGTGCTCGCGTGGTATGCCTGAGTCGCAACTGGGCTGTCGTGTACGTTCGCGTTAGGGCGGACCGAAGCTTGCGTCCGATGTCATTTGCCACATGGTCCCCCTTGAACGGCAAGAACAAATAAACATTCTTTTTCTCAGCCGTCAACACCGGTGTTTTCACGCTGGGAGGTCTGCTGTGTACCTGAATAAACTTCTCAGGATATCCATTAGAAATTAAGGTCTTGCGTAGAAATTCTTCTTTGGCTTGTAACGTTTCTGGGCTGCAAATACGTCTAGCCCGGTGGAAGAGAGTTCTCACTAACCCGCGTTTGTATGCGATCGGGGCGAAGCTTGAAAAATGAAGGTACTGTCCAGTGCAAGTCGATTTGCGGTGAACAGTGCGCTGCAACGTACCTTCAGCCTGTCTCCTAATGAGTATATCCAAAAACGCCAAGCAATGGTGTTGTTCCACTTCATGGGATACCGACAGATTAGGGTGAATCGAATTTAGGATGGTCAGCAGCCGATTAAAATGTTCTCCGCTGGTGAAGACTAAAATGTCATCCACATATCGTCTGTACAATTTCGCTTCACCAATGCTCTCACCAAGTTGTCTTTCTATCAGGCCGAGGAAGATGTCGGCTAAAACTGGTCCCAGCGGGCTGCCCATAGCGACCCCGTCGATCTGTTTGTATGCGGTCCCCTCAAATTCAAACCGTATGTTCTCGGTGCACAATAGAATCATATCCTTTAAATACTCCACTGGCAGGCCAACTGACATATTTTGACTCAGGATAAAATCACATAAATTATCAACCGTCTCACGTAAAGGCACGTTTGTGAATAAGGAGTCCACATCTATTGAGTACATAAGCTCTGCACTCAGTGACAATTGTTCCAGTGTCTCAGCCAGTTCAAAGGAGTCTTTCAGGCAATACGTAGCGAGGAGTTTACGCACCGGATCTAATAGTTTGGCCAGCCACCGCGCGACATTGTGATAAGGTGAATTGTTCATGCACATAATCGGACGTAGCGGAAATCCTGCTTTGTGTAACTTGGGTGCGCCTCGCATTCTAGGTGTCTGTGTCCCGGTCGGTTTTAAGTGCCTGTACTGTGACTCATTGATGTAACCATGTAGCAGGAGGATCTGGAGCTTCCTTGCCACTTGATTCTCCACCACGATGTTGTTTTCCGGTGTATTATCTAGCTGGAACTTCCGAGTGTCTCTCAGAATGGACTCCATCTTCGAAATGTAGTCAGGCCTGTCCATTACTACAATACCCGATCCCTTATCCGGCTGCAGGAACATTACGTGCTTCATTTGTTTCAACTCCTTGATCGCCGTATAGTGTTCAGATTGCAGACAGCACCTCTGACTTATCGGCGTACACAGAAACTGGTTCGCAATATCTACCAATTTCGCCCGAAACCAACCCGCATCTTCTGTCGATCTTGGCGTGAGGTCACTGAGCTGTTCATTCAGATACTCAAAATGCGCCTGCGTGGTGATCTTGTCTAGCGCTTTTGGCGGCAGTCGGTATTTCATTCCAAGCGAGAGAACTTCCAATTGAGTGCGTGTGAACTGAGCAGAGGATAAATTGTATACGTGCTTCAAGCAATCAGTAGGAAAGAAAGCATTGGTGGCTTTAGCAAGAGAACCTTGCAGACTGCGCACTGTTTTTGCTCTCGTGCGACGGAGAACTTCAGCGGAAAAGACCTCAAATTTTAACCGACAAACCAACGGTAACTCATTGAGTGTGCAAGCGAATCGTCTCTGCGTCTCGATAAATTTCCGTTCTCGTTCCAAACAGGCTTCGATATGCGCCGACGCGATCCTGGCCAGATTGGTGTTTTTTATCGGCAATCTATTCCCAGAAAAGGTCTTGGCGAATCGCGGCGGGAAGGAACCTGAACGGATACATTCCTCAACAACTTCACACGGACGCGTTCAACAGCTAACTTGCAGCGCAGAGACAGCAATCGGTCTAATGTTCTCGCAAATGTAGCGGGGATTCTTCTTTTCAGAAAAGTAAAACAGTGGGTCCCCTTCAGCCATTTCGTTAAGGCAGAGAGAAGACGGAGGTTGCGATATGTCAACATTTCGATTGTCCTCTTCAGTCGCAAACTTAATACGATCAGAAACACACAAGGGATTATATACATGAAGAAATAAAAGAAAAGCATCGAGAACATACGGTTTGAACTTGAGGGGACGGCATACAAACAGATCGACCGGGTCGCTATGGGCAGCCCGCTGGGACCAGTTTAAGCCGACATCTTCCTCGGCCTGATAGAAAGACAACTTGGTGAGAGCATTGGTGAAGCGTGAGGCGTTGTTAATTAAGGCTTATCAACCTGTGCTATGTGCACAGAAACTCTTGAGGCAATCAATTCGGTTGCCATGGTCTTGACTGTGACATTTTGATTGGTGGTGCTTTTTTCTTTCCATGTATATAATCCCTTGCGTGTTTCTGATCGTATTGTGTTTGCGACTGAAAAGAACAATAGAAATGTTGACATATCGCAACCTCTGTCTTCTCTCTGCCTTAGCGAATTATGGATTACCAAATATGGGTAGATTGTACTTGCCATACTAAAGAGATAATAAGTGGAATGTTGTCTCAGTTTGTGCAACACATCTGGATCAGGGGGCCTGCACGTCACGAAAAGCGCACAGTCACAACCGACTGGTTATCGCGTGAAGTTGAGATGGCAACAGCAAAAACAACAGCAACAGAGATGCTGACACAGAAGTGTCACTCCGAAGTGGGATGTATGCAGTGTACTGCATACTTTTGCCAAGACACCTGAGGTGGCTCGGTCATGTGTGGCGTATGGATTCGACGCGGATACCGAAGCAGCTATTGTATGGTCAGCTGAGTATAGGGAAGCGGCATGTGGCGAATCCAAAGTTACGTTACCAGGATATGATCATTGTGAGCCTCTCACGTTCTAATCTTGATTGTAGGTCATGGGGATCGAAGGCGTTTGATCGGCGTGTATACCGCGATCTAATCACTAAGGCATTTGCCGAAGTGCGGAAGAAAGGCCTCATACATGCAGAGAAGAAGCGGCAATTGCGGGAGCGGCAAGCACCGATGGGTAGTACTCCATCGACATCGAGCTCATGGTGCTGTACCACATGCGGTCGCGAATGCCTGAATCAGGCAGGCCTAGTGAGCCATGAGCGAGGCCACTCGGGACCACTACCAAAGCGACGACGGGTCCTGCAGAGAACGTAGGCAGAACCGGCGCAGCGTTTGTAGGTACGCTGCATTCGATTTACTAACAGTGTGCTTGCATGCTAAATCTCTTTATTTCAAGTGGTGGGTTTTCAAATTTGTCCTAATGCTTTTCTTTCTCATATAAATGCCTACTTATACACTCTTCTATACACTTGCACACCTCGCTTAAGCCACGTGTAGTTTTTTCGGTAACATTTTCGTGTTTGTAGCATTTCCGTAATAAAACTTCCTAACCTCGTGAACTTACCTCGTATTCTTTCGTAAACAACATATTCCATATGCTCATTAATTTAAGATTTATGTCACCGTTTCCTTATGCATTGCTCGATTTATTTTCTTTGTTATCTTTCTCTCAAGTGATTGGCTGTTGTTTGATATCCCCGGTGTGGCTGCTCTTGATGTGCATGTTGACAAAGTGCCTACCTGTCTATTACCCACTACCTCGTCCATACTGGCTCCAATAGACAGTTGGTCGTTGCTGGAGGGGACGGAGTGCACGGACCTTGTGGCCGTGTTAGGATCAAAGTGTGGTTCCATGCACTCGCTGTGGAGCGAACTACGGTCCAGCCACCGTCTTGTGTGCGCTTGATTTCCCCAAATACAGTGTGCTTGTGTTTGCCTGTGAAGGAGTGTGGGCCGGCTCCGTTGATGAAACGTGACTCCCATCCATATGCCTCCCGATCTCATTCCTTCGGGTTTATACTGGATATGGGGTGTGTGGTTGGAGCTGTGGGTGGTGCAGCGCAAGCCACCCATGGTCCCTCTGTAGGCACAGGCGTTCTGTGACTGGCCACAGTGACAGGCAAATCCGAAACCGGATGCCGCCAACCATATATATATTTTCAACACGGCCAATAGTACAATTGGCATAGGGCCACAAGGTATGGAAAATACAGTAAACATACGAAGATAGAGGGGGAAAAACGATGTTCATGGGAATAGTGAGTCACAACAATCCCGCCATTGTGCCCGATTTCTTGCCATATCCAAGAGCGTTTCCAGCCATGTGTGTTCCGGAGTCTTCACACTCCAGCCAGGGAACCGAGAACGACCAACCACGGCTAACTTTGACGTTAGTTCCTTCATGCTCCTGGCCCAAGTCTTACGTTGGCCACCTTGCTTTCGCTTCCAGCCGACGTCTACGTGCGCGAAGAGGGCACGGCAAGGTAAGCGATGTGTAGTCATGCGGAGAACGTGCCCAAGACACTGAAGTCTGCGCAGAGAAATTATACTGCTCAGTGGCCGCTGGGAGTAGGTGGGTTGAAGTAAGGTGACATACTTCTCGGGCACTCCCCTTCTCAGTAGGAAATTCCAGAGAGCAGCTCTGTCGACAGAGTCAAACGCGGCTCATATGTCTAAGAAGACAACGATCGTTGGCTGGCCAACTGTTTGACGACGCTCGAGTATTTGACTGAGTGTAAAGATGGGATTGATGCAAGTCCGACCTGAGCGGAACCCAGCTTGCTCTTCACGTATGCTCTGTTCGCGTACCAGGCTGAGCCTCCTTAGAAGCAGAGCTGCGAGCACCTTGGAAGCAACACAGATGAGACTAATCCCTCTGTGGTTGGCGCAGTCAGTTCGGGTACCCTTTTTGAAGACGGGCACGATATCCGCTAGGCTGCAATCAGATGGGATAACTTCAGTGATCCAGATGTCTTGGAGGAGAGAAGTTAACTCCTGAACAAGTGATGGGCCGCCATCTTTAAAAAGAGCCGGAGGGAGTTTATCTGGCCCGGGGACTTTGTAGCGCTTTAAGAGGCGAAGCCCGTGGACAACCTCAGCCTTGGATGGTGGTGAAGCGTCAACGCACCACGGAGTGCGCTGGGCTCCGGAATGGAGACACATTGGTACTGCTGGCCAATTAAACTGCTGCTCAAAGTGCTCGGTCTAACGCCCGAGTCGGCTTTTTTGACAGTGGATTGGCTCGCCATCGGTTTCGCATAAAACCTCGCTTACAGTCGGCCTTTTGCCGCCAGTAGATCGGGTCAGGAGGAAAAGCTTACGTAAATTCCCCGAGGTGACCGTCTTCTACATTTCAATGACCCGCTGCATCCACCAAGCCTCGCGATCTTCCCGTAGAAGCTATTTGAGCTCAGCGTTAGTAGACTTGCGCAGTGAATGGTATTTAACGCCAGTAGGAATTGCTTGACGTGCTTCGAGAGGGATCGTGCAGATATCCAGCGGTTGACAGGACTACTGGTGAAGCCACAGACCAAGGTTGCAGAATTGTACATGGGGCAGCGGATGTGTGTTCTGTGTGCTTCAATGTCTGTGTATGAGGCAGTCTTCAGCCGTGAGGCCTAGGCCTCCTGAAATGCGCGGAGAACGTTTGGGACAGAAAGCTTAGCTAGGTCAAGCCGTTTCTGACGACGATGCTGAGAGCAACCAAAACTTAGCGCAACCTTGGCACACCCCAGAACGTGATCCGAAGTGAGATAGGTACTCCAGATTGATTTGCAATCCTGTACGCTACCACGCCAGCGATAGCTAAAGGCGATGTCCACTTGTGTCCACGGTTGGCCAGATGATGGGGGTCTCCAGGTTGCGGGTTCGCGCCAAGATCCTCGAAAGCTAGTGCTCAACAGAAAGAGGCCGTGGTCGGCGAAAAGCTGAAGTAGACGATCACCGTTGTCAGTTCTGCGGATGTCATGGCTGTGTTGACCACCGAGTTCACTTTCGTCAACTTCAAGTCTACCGACCTGCGCGTTCAAGTCCCTGGAGAGCACCGTGATGTAGGTACGGCGCTTTTTACTGAGTAAGTCGGCCAGTTGACCGTAGAACTCATCTTTAACTGACTCCGGGCTGCAATCTGTGGGAGCGTACGCTGCGACAATGAATAGACAGCGTCTGCTGGCTTCGCGCCTGGACAGTGGCACTGTATTTTCAATTCGGATGGCGCATAGTTGACTGTTAACAGAAATCCAATCTAGTATCGCAGCCTCTGCACGTGTGCTCAACGCAATCCCCACTCCATCATAACCAGCGCCTTCGGCGGTTGAGTCTCCAGCTAGGCGCAAGATGAAAAAACAAGTGGCATTCGCAGAAGGTGACTTGACGCAGCATCATGCTAGAGTCCTGTACACGGGTCTGGCTGAGACAGCAGACATCAGTGGCCGTAGTTTCTAGACTGCGAGCAAGGCTGCCTGTGATCCGGTCTGCATCAGCGTCCGAACATTAAAGGTTGCCAGCTTGAATTGGGAACAGGGCGCTAGAAATGGCTTGTCAACACGGCTTGTCGCATCTTCGGACCTAGGCTCCTGATCCGTATGGCGAAAACTTTCGCCCAAGGCGGCACGATGTTGTGAACTCGACAGCGGAGGGGGGAGACCAAAAATGGGGTTGAACAAACGTGGAATAAAGTGACTAAACGGTGGTGCGGTAAAAGTTGGTTTGGCAAGTTCAGCCGCCAGCACCTCGGCCGATGAGAGCAGATTGAGCAAGAGCGGAGAGAGTGAGCACTCCGGATAACCTTCCTTTAGTTGTGTTTCTTTGATTCATATAAGTTCGTCTTCAACTGTATCTTCAATGCAGATTTCGCATATCCGATCAGTTAGAATTCGCACCAACATCCTTTGAGGCTGAGTGGAACGAAGCTGTGAAACTTCGTGTATTGCTCTGACCACTATGGCTTCCTGTATACTATTACTTAGATTGATCCGTCCGTCCTTCTGACTAGGCTTGCGTCTAAAAAATCTATTTGTGTATGGGGCATTGTTGAAACAGATGTCTACATGCAGCGGGTTGATGGTCCCATTACACATACAGAATATATCGTCTATATAAGGCCGTGCAATTTCAAACCGGAGGTAACCTGTTTTTGACATTCGTGTTACCGTGTAATAGTTACGCGATGCGTTATCAGTGACATCGTTTACAGTTGGCAGTTATCGCTTTCCTACCCAAAAGACACCATTACCAGGTCGCCGATTGCATGATCTCTTTAGTGATACCGTTGCCGGCTGGGAATTAAGTCACTCGGAAAAGCACTTTCGTTCCATTATCCAGTGGCAACCACGCCGCCCTTCCGATGACGAAGAAGCCAGTGCTATAACTACCGGTCTGTGCAGACCGTGTTCGACGCTGGTTGACGTAAGGAATCCATGTATCGTGTCCCACAGTGTTGTCTTGTCGTCTATTCTTGTCAAGTGTCTTCATTCCTTCTCATTTTGTTAGAGTATCCTGTCGAGAGCTCCAGAAATCTATAGAATTTGTCATGGTGGATCTAAGAGGTGCATGTGCGACGGACTTAAATTATGTTGCTATCACCTAGCGGGCTGACAACCGATAGAAGATAATACAGATTCAGAAACATGGTGTTTGAAATTTCCAGGCCTTAGTTGCTTGCCCCCTTCAAGTGTAAAGTGTTGCCACATGATTAACGCACATTTGTTCCCTCATTCACTCTTGCAGGTGCACAGCTAGAATAGATAGACAGTTTCGTATATCTTGAAAACTATGGTTCTTCTGGTGGCACTATTACCAAGGAGGTTTCTTCGCATCACCAAAGCCCCGTCACCGTTGTTAATCTGAGCCGATCTTGGCATCTTCGGATCATCTCGTTTGCAGTAAATCAACCGTTTCCTCAGTGTTCTTATATGGCAGCAAAACCTGGTCAATTTGCGTGAAGGAGATGCGCCGACTTTATGTCACCGACGATAGCTATCTGAATAGAATCGCTGGTGTCTGTTGGAAAAACACCGAGTTCCCAGTGATAAAGTTTGCATGTCGCGTCCTCGGGAATGTGGGTATTTTCTTCCACAAACTGATTTCGTTTCACCATTTGAGATTGTTTGAGTATGTCCTACGAATGGCACAAAAGTGTTTACCGCGCCGCGTCACGTTAGCTCGTGCAGTATTGCACTCGAGTCAAGCGCAAAGTGGTCGTACTTCCACTTGGCGATAGCACATGAAGTAGACGACTTTCAGGTGCCGTTGGCACCGTAGATCATTTTGCAAGGAGACTTAATGACTGAAAAAGCCATTCACTCGGAAAGCTTGCACATATGTCGGGAAACTAGAATCAGTAAAAGGCCTGGACGCATACATGTTTTTACTCACCTGTTTAATGCTTAATACTTGGAAGCCGAACGGAATGAAATCAGGTTGCAACTAGCACACAAAAATGTCACTAAAAGTTCACATAAACAGTGATTCATTCAGATAACCGCGGTTTCAAGCGTCTTTATATATATATATATATATATATATATATATATATATATATATATATATATATAAAACTAAATATATATATGGTGCTGTATGTTCTTCTATACGGCAGTGAAAAGTGGACGATGTACCGGCGAGATGTGTGATATCTCGAGCTGTTTCATCAACAGTGTCTGCGACGTATTCTGCGCATTGGTTCGGGGCGACAGACTTGCAGACACGGCAGTGTTACGCCGAATTGGAATGTATGCAGTAGACTGCATCCTAATGCTGAGACACTTGAGGTCGCTCGGTCATGTGGGGTGTATGGATTCGACACGGATATCGAAGCAGCTACTGTATGGTCAGCTGAGTCAGTGCAAGTGGCATGCGAGGAAACCGAAGCTTCGTTACCAGAACATGATCAAAGTGTGTCCATCAGGTTCTAATGTAGAACGCAGGTTATGGGAATCGAAAGCGGTTGATCGGCGTGCAAGGCGCAATCTGATCACGAAGGCTGTTAACGAGGTGCAAGAGAAAGCCCTTGTGCATGCAGAAACTCTGCAGTTGCGGATGCAACTGGTGCCGATGGGTGATACTCCATCGATATCGAGCGCATGGTGCTGTAGCATACGCGGTCGCGTGTGTCTGAGTCAGGCAGGTCTAGTGATCCATCAGCGAGGCCATACAGGACCAGCATGGAAAAAACGACAGGTGCTGCGGAGAACGTAAGCAGAACCGGCGCAGATTTGTATAACTGCTGCATTCCACGGAGCTACTCACGGTTACTTTTTCCATCATTAATTCCTCATTAATAAACACCACGTCCAGAATGACCAGTTTTTCCCTGTTCTGTAGATGGTAGGAGGCGGAACGTGATTAAAAAGTGGTAGACCATTGGCTGGTTCTAGTCAATCGGAATTAAACCACTCACCAACAGAGGACGGAAGCTCTAGAGGGTGCAAGTTGAATTCTTTCAAAAGGAGCAAGGAATTCTTAGGCTGTCAGAACAGTTTTTGGAACATAAACTAGACGGCTGTCTATTTCCAGAGTGCACATCAGACGGTGGTAAACGAAAGAGACCAGACATGTGTCACCACGTCGTAGTTGTAGGCGGCACCAAAGCGAATCAAAAAAGTTGAACCTCTAATCCAGCGGCAGTTTGAAAATGCAGGTCATCGTAGTGGTATATAGACACACTACACATAATAAATCGATCTTTACATAGGACAGACATGCTTGGTTATCTCGACATCAGTGCTTTCGTCGTGTGAAGCCAAGTCCCAGTTTTCATTATCGAGTTCAAAGACGCAGAGGCTTGACAGAACTGAGGTCCTTAGAATTTGAGAAAGTGGCCAGGCGCATTGGTATATATACAGGAGAGTACTTCGAATGTCAGAAGCACATCTTAGGGTGCAGGTGTCAAACGCTAGCTTAAGCCGACTCTTTTGAGGTCCGCAACCAATCGTGTTTTTAGGAAACTTCAGAAATTAAACTTTGAGCCACTTCATATTGAAGTTCCGGTTTCACTAAATATGGGGAAAATTGCTTGTCTTTTGACAGTTGGTTGTGCCGTGCAATGGTCGGTTTCAAAAGGAAGAGACGGTGACACTGTTCTCTCTTGATGAACTTTGCGCTGGTGTTGAACTCCTTTAAGTGTATCTCTGAGGGAAGCTTCTTGTGATACCTACGCTGCGATTTAAGTGCGTTCATCGCACTGGAGCAAAACTTTCCTCACCTTGGAGACTACACTCTTCGTACTTTGACGAGGATACCCTTGA
Source organism: Dicrocoelium dendriticum (assembly GCA_944474145.2). Taxonomy (NCBI): domain Eukaryota; kingdom Metazoa; phylum Platyhelminthes; class Trematoda; order Plagiorchiida; family Dicrocoeliidae; genus Dicrocoelium; species Dicrocoelium dendriticum. Next base: position 82,337,554 of record OX104066.1, on the reverse strand, counting down.
GGTTGATTGCACCATCATGTTGTTGAGTTAGAACACTAGACGAATGTAGCGTTATTCTTCCTAGTCATGGACCGGAGTTTCACTTTCATCGAAAGCTTACAGCTCCGGAGTAACACAAACAATAATCGGTTCTTCCTGCTGCCGTTAGCGGCAGTGATTCACGTTCGCTTTACTCTACTGAAGCTTACCCCAAGGAACTCGAGTAAGATGCGAATACCAAATAGTCAGTCCGAAGACGGGTGAACGACGGAAGGACCACCTCTACGTAGCCCTCCAATTGAAGTGTTACCCGTAGAAGCCGTTTTTCTTCCAAGTAATCCAATAAAGCATTGAAAGTTGATAACCGACACGCTGTGCTGTTGAGACTGGCGTTCGGACGTACAAACATCTCAATTTTCCTGCATATGTTTGTGTATATGTCCGCCCGACTGTAGAATACACAATACAAACCTGTCAGCCATAGCTAAAAAACGGTCTCATTTTATTGCACCCGGATAAGAGGCTATCGCATCCGGATAAGATGCAGTGAAGGTGCAATCTGCTGCTACTGCGCAAGAGTCAGCGACGTAATTCCACGCATGTGCCCGATCCACCTACGATGGAGTAACACCGATTCTTATATTCTCGCTCTCCATTCTCAGTCTTCAGTATTTTTGAGAAGCCTCAAAGTCGGATTCCAAGTACGTACGTGGCATAAATAAGCTCCGACGCTGCCATGAATGGAAACGTTTGGGAGTACTTATCGAACGGTATCGCCGATTACGGTGAGACCTGATGATGGCCTACTTGATTCTGAATGATCTAAACCATGTGTGCCGTTCTTTACTACAATTCAGCAGTAGTACATAATTAGGCTTCCGTCACATAACTAATGGAAGAGCCTAAGCACCTGGAATGCCACGGAATATTGTTTTCGCTTTGTGTGTTTTACCCTTGAAGCGCTCTCCCTAAACCAATCGTTTCCGCACCGACACCGGCCCTATTTAAAAGACAGGTGGATGAGGGACTCGGACACTTGCATCTTATCCCTTAGTATTATTATTGCTAATTTTATTATTCTTACCTAATAGTGTTGTGAAACTATCCGGAGTTCAGCACTACTCCATTATAAAGGATAGGTCTTTCTTATGACAGTAACTCACTAACATTTATTTTAATAAACAGGCATACGCACGGACCAACTGCAGCATCGATAAAGCAATCTTGCAACATCTACCGCAATAGCGGCCTTTATTAATACCGGGAAGCTGGAATAGCTTACCTACCAAGCGCTACGCTGATACTTACCTACTCAACTCACTTGTTGTCTCCTCCATATTAGCCGCTAGCGCGCAAATTGATGATGTTCCACATCGCCTAACTTGCGAACACACCACTGCGTGTACCATACCACCAGATCTCGGTCACTTTCGTTATCGGTGTTTTTCTTCCTGTTGCAACGATACTTACTGGTGAAGGTGGGCAACAGCATTCTTGATGTGATCACACCATTCGCGGCGATCAACTGCCATCGTTTCCTGATGCTTGATTCCACCTAAGCTCGTGATAAACTCATCTTACTCACGTCGTAGTGAAGTAGATTCGGGTTGACCACATTTCTTTTCCCTGTACTAAGTTAGCGGTATAACAGGTGTTGCGGGTTTTCAGTAGAATCCATACGGCAAACATGTCCGAGTTACCCCAAGTGTCACAGGAGAGGTGTGCAGTCCAATCCATACATGCCGCTTCGGTGGAACACATCCATGCCAGGAACCGTAACACAACACCTGATGCGCAGAATCCGACGCAGGTATTGTTGAGAAAAACACTCCAAATATACGGGTACCTTATTACCTACCGTCTATGTTTCTCTGTCGTGGAGATCCATCACCACACTCGACATGTCCACCGTTAGCCTTGTTCCAATAGTCAGCTGGTCCTTCTACACTTGCCAATTGTATCGCTCTGCTTTGCTACGCCGATAAGTAGCTCGCTGGTGATCCGCAGATCCGTTGATAGGCGGCTGTCTTGGGAAGAAAGTTGGTGAACTGTCGAAAGTTTGATAAGTGGTCTTGATTCACGAGCAGCACACAAACTCCATTCCTGTTGACAGCTTAAAAAGACGAACCATTTTCCTTGCATTGATGGTGGTTGCGAACTTGGCTTCTGACGAAGAGCGAGCCTTCATCACATGTTGTAACTCATGCTCGCTATGTACAAACAATGCGCAGTCGTTGTTATATAACAACGTTCGGATGGTTGTCTCACGCAGTCGGCTTTTCGTACCTGAAATGATGGATGTCCAGTAACCCGCTGCCCCAGCACGCGATCGCTGTAGTTCCGTGCACTTAAACCATAGGAAATGTTAGCAGTTCGGTAAATATTTTCCAAGGCAGGGACTAAACCGCAGTCTTGGTTGACACCACAGAGAACATCAAAGCAACCCGATGTGTGTCCACACAGTTGCATCCTGGACCCCATTCCACTGCAAAAGTTCGATTACGCTAACAAATTTACTCGGGTAACCAAACCTACCCAAAAACTGCGAAATGGTCTCGCGATTCACTGTGTCAAATGATTTGGTGAAGTCTACAAACGGCAAGTATAATAACTATCACAAACATCTCGTCGACGTAGTGCACTCAGAGTTGCGGATTAACAATTGACAGGAAATCCTATCCCGACTTTGGCATGACCGCAATTAGTCCAGACACAAATGACCCTATTAGTGAACTTGAGTTGCTCATAAATTTCTGCCGTTAATTTGAAGTAACTTGAGAGGTACGATTGGAAATGCCTGCATATGGTGCCGGTCGTCATATTTCCGATGGCTTCATTTGGCACCCTCAAGTTGACAGATGTGAACAGATTAGTTTCGTCGAAGGGCACAATAGTTTCGTCGTAGTTTATTAGCGGTTCTTCGAGCTACGCCGGAAAGTGCTGGGCATTGCTTATCGTGTTGCGATCAAGTGGTTATAGGCTTGAGGCGTCTCAGCAGTTCCTTTGCGAGGTTGCATGCGAGTGCGCCTGGAAGGGACACCATTGGCCGCAATGGCACATGATCTTTGTGTACTTAAAGTGCACTTGAAGTGCGCTACCTCGACTACACGTTTGTGATACACAGACGTACTCAACTAGAGAATGCACACCAAAGACTCAGTAAGGCCATAGACGACATTCCATTTGTAATCGGATGGCAGGAGACAAATATCCGTTCTTGGACCTAGTGGTGAGCAGAACCATAGACGGCAAACTACAGACATCGAGTTACAGGAAAGGGATTCACCCAGATCAAATTCCGAAATTCAAAAGAAACCACATATTGGGCCCCAAAATAGGCCGTTTACAGGCGATGTTTCGTAGTTGTGGCGCACTGTAGTATTACAGAAGCGTAACAGAAACAGGTGAAGCACTTATACAAATCATCCGAACACTACGGATGTCCAAAATGCTTTATCCTTAGATGCTTAAGTTGTAAACCCACAAACACCGAGCCGAAGCCAACGACAGGGAAGCGGATTGTTTTGTTCTATTTGAAGGACATAACTGAAATAGCCAGATTGTTCAAACAGCACTACTTTGTGGTGGCCCATAAGCCAATCATTAATTTGAGAACCCTGACAAAACCGAAAGGAAAGATTAAAGCGAAGGTACGGCGAAGCGTTGTGTACAAACTAACTCGCAGTAAGTGTGGTGGGTGCTATATAGGAAAGAAAGGAGGGCAATTAACAACAAAGGTACACAAACATAATTGGGCATGCGAAGAACATGTAACCTCACTAGTCGTAACACACGAGGATGAGGAAGGGGGCAGTTTCAACCGGAACAAAGCAGAGATACTAACCCAACCAGGAACAAAATGAGTTAATTCCTTCAGGCTTAACAGGTCCATCGACACCAATCCCGTATACTAACCACTGAGACTGAAAGAGCTCAGACGAATCCTTGACTACGGTACAAAATTATGCACTTATATACCCGGATAATGAACCGGACACTCCAGTAAACGAGGATGCACCAACTCAAGGGCAGGAATCCCACCTATGTCGCTACCACATTCTTGTAGTTTATTGTTATTATCAAAGCATAGATGCGGAACACAAAGAGTGACCCGTCAGAACAAGCCGAATTCGATGAATCCAATAGCCCAAATACCACTTGCGGCTTTTCGGAGACCCAGAAGCTACCGCCACTGGCCAAGCTGGTGTTGGGTTGCGCTGAGTGCTAGGGCTGAATCAGCTCTGCTTGACTGGATCCCAGTCAACAGCCGGCTATGTGCAGTCAGACTACGAGGTTCATGCAACGTAAGCAGGCGTCGAGACGTTAAGCTTGTCTTGTTTGTCGTCTCCGCCTACGCCCCCACAGACTGCAGCCCGGATGCAGTTAAAGAGCTTTTACCAGCAGCTACATGTACTTCTGCATTACTCCAAAAAGACTGATATAGTCATTCTTGCCGGGGACTTTACGCACGAGTTGGCCGCCTTCCACCAAGCAAACACCACCTTGGGGGTAGTTTTGGTCTCGGTGGCAGTCGATCAGACAATGGAGACAGACTGCTTGTTCTTTGCTCTGATCATCGCTTGTATCCTTAGAGCACTAGTTTTCGGCACTCGAGGAGACACACTGTTACCTGGCGCCTGCCCTCACAAACGCAACAGTGCTCCCAGCTTGACCACATAACAATCAGCTACAGATGGCGCGGAACCGTAACGGACTGCTGATCGTACTGGTCAACTTATCAAGACTCCGATCATGCATTGGTTCGTGCTAAGATTTGCATGCGTTTCGGAGGATCACCCAAGCGCGCTCACTACCGACCGGACGTCACAAATCTACAAAACCCTGCGATTTTAACCAGGTACCAAGCGTCACCGTCAACTTTGATTGGCTCAACTATTGACGGTGATCTCGATTCGCAGTGGGCGCATATCAAAGATACCTTAGTTTCCGCCAGTATCGATACTTGTGGATTTGTTCGTCACCCACCAAAGCAGTGGATTTCCGCCGACTCCTTGTCGCTGATGGACAAACGCTGATTGGTCCCGTCGGAATCCAGACACAGTGAAGAACGCCAATAACTTGGTCGAGAGTTGCGCAGGAGTCTGCAAATGGAGCGCGAAGCTTGGTGGTGTGAACGTGCTAGGGAGATGGAGCTTGCTAGTCTCTCTGGTAATACTAGAAAACTTTTCCATCTCATTCGAGTCACCGAAAGTGTTCGATCTGGTATAAGTGAAACAATATGCGAAGAGGATGGCACCTTAATCACCAATCTTCAACGACGGTTGCATCGATGGGCCGAACATTTTGGCTCGCAGATTTGTTGACCCCCAGCTCCATCTGCTACCTCTAGCGCTCGCGCTAGAGCCGGGTGGTCTACCCTCACACATCCTCCCTCATAGCAGAAACTCGAGCAGGAGCTCCGGCACATGAAGCGTTATGAAGCCCCCGGACCTGATGGTCTTCTTCCGGCTCTATTTAAAGATGGTGGCGCATCGCTGGTTCGAGAACTCACCACTTTGTGCTCGAAAATTTGGTCGTAAGAGAGAGTTCCATCATCTTGGGGTGAATCGATAGTCGTTCCCATCTTCAAAAAGGGCCTGCGCACAATCTGCTCCAACTACAGAGGCACAAGCTTCGTCCCCGTCGTTTGCAAGCTGCTGGTGTCCATCATACTTCGCAGGCTATCCCAAACGCGCGAATCGTTGCAACGAGAAGAACAAGCTGGGTTTCGCCCTGGTCGCGGCTGCGTCGATCGAATCTTCAAACTCCGCTAGATCCTCGAGCTCCGCCATGTGTATCAGAGACCAATGCTTTCTGTGTCCCTGAATATCCGCGCAGCCTTCGATTCTGTTGATCGTACGGTACTTTGGCACTGCCTACGGAGAAATGATGTCCCCGAGAAGTTCGTCTCCATACTGTGCGCTCTCCATAGTCTGACCTCCGGGAAGCTTTCGCCTATCTTTGTGGTTTCCAGTGGAGTTCGACAAGGATGCCCTATCTCTCCGTTCCTATTCAACTTTGCCGTTGATGATGTCCTGAAGAACGCTCTGAGCGATTCGTTGAACGCTGGCGTTGAGCTCCTCCCAGGTAGTCGAGTTGTTGCTTTGTATTATGCTGATGATGTCGTCTTGCTTGGTGACTATCCACACGTCGTCCAACTTGCACTAAACCGCTTAGCGATGGAAGCATCAAAGTATGGTATGTAGTTTCCGCCATCCCTATACAAGGCTCTCTTCCAAGACTGGCAGGTGCCTCTGCCTGCACTCACTTTTGGTGGTGAGACGCTAGAGGTTGTGGAGAGCATTGTCTACTTGGGAAGTTGCATCACTGCTGGCGGGGCTGTTGGAGACGAGATTTCGATGCGCATCTCAGGAGTATGCTTTGCTTTTTTTAGGCTGAGGCACTTGTGGCGTCACCGCGACATTCGTCTCTCCATCAAAGGGCGGGTCTATTGTGCAACCGTTCGTGTTGTACTGTTGTACGGATGCGGGACCTGGTCCACTCGTAAAGATGACTTGCGCAGGCTATCCGTCTTCGAGCACCGTTGTCTGCAGTCCACTGCCCGTGTATGGTGGCAGCACGACGAAAGCAATGTGGAAGTTAGACAGCGTCTTGGGATGTGGAAGCCACCCGCTCGAAGAGCTCGTCTCATTGCATCAACTGCGCTGGTTGGGGCAGGTATTGCGCATGCCTGTCCAGCGTTACCCGCGTCGTGCGTTGTTTGCGGTTGCTGAACAAGGCTGGAAGAGACGGTCCGATGGACAGCCTACAACATGGAGAAGCCGCATGAAAAAGTTGACGAAACAGTTGGTCTCGGCCGGTTGTTGTCGACTACCTGGTTGGGGTCCGAGAGAGGCGGATACTTGCTGTTTGAAGACCTTGGAAGCCATGGCTCAAGATCGATGTCAGTAGCGGACGTGTGAATCGGTGTGTTGCGGTGTCCCCTCTTCCTCCCCCTAAAAGAAGAACAAACTGAAAAAATTTCAACTGAGCGGAAAGCTAAACAAGAAAGCTTTTGTTATTGTTGCTCTTTTCCTATTAGTCATACTGTTTTGCTATTCAGCCATGATTCTGACGGCACAATATCTGTCCCACAGCTTGCGTATAATATGTATGTATATTATAGCCCATATAATGAATACAGAAATCGCTGGCAACAACCATACTCGGAGTTGATTTCTGCCAGCTTCTGGCACAAATGCACACACGCACGCACTGATGATGACATCTCGACTAGTGTCGAAACTTTTATAAGCAAATCGCCCAGTTTGGCGAATACCGTAGGAACTTGCCAATGTCTTGCTGCCCTCCATTGACATCTGAGATTGATTACAATTTAAACGTCCCCAAACGAATCAGCACAGTGTTTCGACCGTCGGTGTGAGACAAAATGTCACGGAAGAGGTGGAATATGAGAACGGTCTAACAGATATCTAAGACATGACAACATCTCCCATCATTTTATCTTATTTCTTGCTTAGTTAACATTCGGACGCCTCGCAACTGTTGGCCTCAACAAAACCTACTGACCTGCGGCGCAACTGTACCGGGAAATGCCATGCTGAGCCATGCAAAACGAAACCTATAGATCTAAACGTAGTTAATAAGGCCTGACGAATGATCCTTTTGTTCTGTGAGCATCATAATATTTATTTATTAACCAACCGTTTTCCGCATTTCTAACGAATTCTCTTTCTTACCTGGAAGTAACAGCACAAACCTACGACATACTTCCTGACATCTGTCAACACCAACTCCTACACACCTCGGCAGCCATTGAAGCATCGACCCTGAACATTTCTTTTTATGGCAACTTGAACAGAAAACGTTATTACCCATCCATGTAAAAAATTTAATCGGATCAACCACATAATCCGTGTCTCACACTGTCGAGATGTAAACTGTTTTTTTAACTTTTGTTTAGCTTTGACGATTGTTTACATTCGCTCTGTAATGTTAAATATTTCTTTTATCCCGAGAGCAGATAGCATTTAGCAGTGCTCCGCGATACCAACTACTGTATCTATCGAATTCATACAACCGTTGGATGAATCTGAAAACTTCTCTGAGTACTGCCTTGCATATAACTACTTCTAGCAGTTATCTATCACTGCGATCCCATCGCAAATTTAATCGAGAAATTCGTCGGTCTTTCTTGGCTGTAGCGAAACGTCATTTCCTATTAGCATTACCGTAATCACCTATCTACCTCCTCATATTCGATATCCTTCTTTATGGCATTATTGGCCATGACTGGATCGATCTTCTGAGGTTAATGGTTTCAGCTTGCAAGCTATTAAGTGAACCAATGCAAGGCGTATTGCCATAGACCCACTGGATATTAATAAAGTGATAGACTAAAATATACGACTGTCGGTACGGGCTAGATGGCCTGAGTGTCCGTATATTTGCACATCAAAAAACCCTCAAGATGAGTAAAACAAGTGACGGTAAACTTGCTTTAAAGTCACACCAGCACATGATCAGATGAGACATGGAAGTGTTGGTGAAACCTTTCGAGAGACTACTCCGCCTGGAAACAGTGCCCCTGGAGACGACTGCACGGTTTGCCGAGTTACTTTGCTAAAACACTTGCCTTCATTTATATTTATTATTATTATCATCATAAATTTCTCCATCCGTTTGAAAGATTCACCCGATTAATCAGCCCTGCAGAATAGTTTAGGAACTTCTCTGAAAAAAATTCAAAAAATGTCGTCCGTCCCATGCGATCCCGTGGTACATAATGCTCAGACCAATCATTTGAACTGTGCCTCGCACCGTCGAGGGATACACCCTATGCTTATTTATCTATGTAACGAAGTACACCGATTGACCAACTCGAGTGGAGATTCCTTGGCGTGAGAGCCAATCCCTGCAGCTATGGCCTTAACAATAAAAGTGTAGCGATTACTTGATCGTTCGTTGCTTCCAATGGTCGGAATCTGTTCCAATGGAAAACTGTCATTCACGCATCCCAAGTGAATCCGCCTGCTGCTTAGTAGAACTTGCATCCCGGAAAATACCTACAAGGCAATCCCACATTTTAATTTCGAGCACAAATTAGAATATATTGTGATTACGGACTTGAAGCATCCCAGATGCAGTCGTGGACCGAAAATTAATCTTTCCACCGACAATTACACAACTGATTTGGTTGCTGATGAAGTAAACAGGTAAATGATGGTGACCGAATCCCAATGGAGACTGTGCCAGCTCCATCGAATGACAGCGTGTCAAGTATGTGTGGCTTGTAGTTGCTCAATGCACAAGTGGGTAATTAATACACCAATACTATAGCCGTTCTCTTACTGCGTTAGGGATTAGAACACTTCCACCTTGGTGATACAATATAACAGCGTTCATGCGTGTCATAAATCTCCATTCTCTTGGTTAGTCTCCTTGAGGTTTTAACATTATTTCTCGGTGAGCTTGCAAAAATGGCTAGCTCCAATTTGTTCATTGAACTTGGGCCATTTTGTTCGGCGTAAAATCTAGTGAATAATGTGCTTTAGGTGAAGCCTGAGGTTAACATTTCAGCTTCCCAATGTGCTAGTGTTTTGTAAATTGGCTTCCCCTATACAATCCAGATTGTGACATCCAAGCGTAACAGCGGAGAGTATACGGCTGTTGGCGTGGAATAATTTGGTGAGGGTAACCTATTTTCCCACAAGCAACGCTCGCGTTATCGCCGCGAATATTATAGTAAGGAACGTTAGTTACTGTCTCAATCGATTCCTGACATCTGGGATGCAATAATAAACTCATCAACATCTTTCTGTCTTACGCTTAAATTCTATACTCGGCATCAAATTTACTTCAACGCAAAATGTTTGCTGCCTTACGGATGTTCCGAAGATAAATCTTCTGTACTTATCCGTTTGTCATGTCTTTCCACCGTTGATTGTTTACGATGAATATTTTCCAGCTCACAACGAAGCGACAGCAACTTCTCCTCTAAATGTTTGATCTCTGACAACACCAAATAGCTGACTCCACAGTATTGGCATATTGTTGCTTCTCTTGGAAGAATACGTAGCTCTTCTGGTAAGGGGAACTTGGGTCTGTATTTCAGATACTGCACGTCTTCATCTGCGTCGGATTGTGATTTCAGCGTACCATTTTCATTAATCCAAAGGCGAGTTGAATCAAAGGAGGTAACTACCTGGTCTGTCATGCGGATTGTTGGCTATAACGGTCTAAAAAAGGTGAACAATTTAAGCGGTCATATTTCTCAAAATGTGAGTGCTTCATACAAAACAAATGTAAGTGTTCAAATATTCTGCTTGAACATTCGGGGCATTTCAGAGGATGTGAATTACTGGAATGAATAATGACGCATGATCTGCAACAGGTAGTGAAATACACTCAGCCATGTGGCAACATTAGGTATGACCAAACGATGCTGGGACTTTACTGATCAGTCCACCTAGGCGTGGTGTAAGCTCTCATCAACACATACAGGCCAAATTGAATGTTAGCACAGTACAATTTGAGTGCTGAAATTACTGTAAGAGGGAGGAATCTGAACGACGTGGCAACTCATCTTTTGGTCACTCGACACTGGCTGTTACATAATAGTGACATGGAGCTTACCGTGTGTTAATTAAGGTATGGTGTGCAAAAGTTCCAGAACTCAAGTCTAATCATTCTTCTTGTCAAATTATGAGGTTCGCTAGTACGAACGCCTTAACACAAATTCGACGCCGCAGAGGATTATGCTACCTGCCGTGCTTGGTTGCACATACTAAGCTCGGCTGCCGCGACTTTATCTACGCGTGGTAGTTTGAAATTGTAGTAGTATCATACTACATACACGTATGCATATCCGTAGAATAAAAAGCAATGAGTCCATCGTCTCGAGACTCGACCTTAATCTGGGGCGAAGGTCTGTGTACCACTTGGACTCATGCACTATACTGAGTAGTGCCGCGGGGCACCTTGAAAGCTAATGCCGTCAGGTTGATTAACGGTTAGAGGTTAGAACAACGCAGTCTCCTGGTTCACCAGATTAGAGGTTGGAAATGGGATGGCGTCTAGTTCCGTGAAACCAAATCATTGCCACCTATCCTCTGCGCAGCAGACAGGCTTCTGACCCAATGACTGCTTGCGGACCATAATCGTTCTCATGTCGAAGTCTGGGCTTCCTGGCAATATCAGTCCACATGTAACTATTACGATTTCCTCCACAACATCTTGCATCGGTCATCGCTCAGGTTTACCAGGGTCACCTATTAGCTGTATAAGGTAGGGCGGATAAACGAAAACACGTTGCTATTGTCGCCCCCCTCCCTTTTCACGTTTCTCTTGCTCTCCCCTTGACCTCCATTACTAACCCTGATTCCATACTTCAACGCTCAATTGATAGCAGCCGTAATGTCACTGGAGTCGAACCATCTGCAGCCACCTTCCCACAACACACATCGGATGTCTATCAGCAACAGTTCCTTATAAGGCCACGCTGTCCCGTTTCCATAGAGACATCCAACGTTCGCACTCTAAGATAAATAGGTCAACAGGCTGCACTCGCACACACCTTGGACACACTGGGTATTGATGTGTGTTGTGTGTCCGAAACTAGGATCAATGACACTCATGGGGTTATTGAATTAACTGCGCCCGGTTCGTACCTTTGCTATTGATTGCACGCATCCGGAGACGCTGATGCAGTAACCACTGTTCAGGCTGGAGCGGGCATCGTTCTCAGCTCCAAGGCCGGGTCATCGTTGCTTGATGGAATTTCCGTGAGCATTCACACAGGTTGGGCTAACCACAGGGATATTAGCGCCACGCCGGTGGTGACAAAATTAGTGGCATCAGTTCTCGTTCGTCACCACACTACGGAACGGGAATCCCGGATAAGGGAAGAGCAGGCAGGTTTCCGTATAGGACGGAGCTGGATAGACCATATATTCACTTTGCGGCAGGTGCTCTAGCGTCGCCAAGCGTGTTGCAGGCCGACAATAGTTACGTTCATCGAGTTCAGGATTGCGCTGGACACAGTAGATCGATTCACGTTGTTCAAAAAAACTTGCCATATGTGAGTATTTTACTTGCCTTGTACCCGAACACCACAGGCCGCCTCAAGTTCTACGGTTACCTGTCGGATATATTTCCGACAACAAGTGACGTTCGTCATGGCTATTCAACGACTCTAGTTTTGTTAGACTTCGTCTTGAACTCCATCCCAGAGTGGTCCCTTGTGGAGTCTCGCGTTGCAAGCCTTGAGATGCTGGCTGGTGGAAAATTAGTTGATCTTGGTTATGCGGACGATATTTTCTTGCTATTTAACGATGTTAGGGCGGCCCGGTTCACCCTGAATAATCTCTCTAGTTTGGTCATATCATTTGACCTGGGCTTCTAACCTTCAAGGTGTAGTGTTGTTGCAGGATCATCAGCCACTTGATGTCCGCTTGACCCCTGGTAGCAAGGAACTCGAGCTAGTCGATCACTTCACTTACCTTGATAGCTGCATCAGCAACGATGGAGGCATAGAAACTGAAGGCACTTCACGTAGAGCAAAAGCCAGAACTGTATTTTTGAATCTGTGACATCTTTGGCGACAGAAAGCGGTTTTCCTCCATCTGAAACGCCGCATTTACAAAGCCACAGTGAGGGTCATCCTACTGTATGGGAGTGAGACATGGCCATTTTGATCTGAAGAGCTCAGACGCCTTCAAGTCGTTGGACATCGCTGTTTGCGAAGCACTGCCGGTGTCGGGTGACTCCACCGTGTCCGCAACGACGATATGCATAAGCAAGTGGTAGGCAGTGACAATCATGCTTGTTCCTCAGAATAACAGAGAGCACTGAATGAGTTGCTTTGGCTTGAGCACGTACGAATGCCCGGTCAGCGCTTACCGAGGAGGACCTTGACTTGTTTGCCGGATGTAGGGTGGCGCAAGGTCCTACGTGAGCAAAAATTAACCTGGCGATGAGAACTGAAGTCGTTGACGACCAAACTCGGTGCCATTGGCACGTCTCGCCTTCCGGGCTGGAGTCTAGGTTACCAGCCTTGTGATTAACTTGGGACGTTACAGGACATGGCTCTCAGTCAACACCATTGGCGCGTCTGTTGCCGTCTCCCAGTCGGATGGCTTGCTTAGAGCGTTTTTCATGTGTTTTCTGTGCGGTAACGCGGAGCAGTGAAAGCCGCAAGAAAGCTGTTTCGATGATGCTGCCTTATCTTTTCACGATAGCCAGCTGCTTGTGACGGTACATTGATGACAATCTGAAGGTGCTTTTGCCTTGAATGTTTGCTTAGTACGCTAAGGTTTTATGCTAGGTCCGTCTTCTCCACCTATGATTATTATTTGTGTCTTATGTCACCGTTGTTGTACGCCAGCGAATCATCAGTTTAAATGGCTGATGTCCTGCTGTTGGTGGTGCTGATGATGATAAGTTCAAAACAGCCAGTCAAATAATTTTTCCTGTGGGCTACGTTGCTCGCAGCTTTCGAAACGGACCGCTGTTAGTGGCCTAGTTTTCTTGAGTTTCTCTCTCGTCAGATCAGCAAAACACACTTTTGAGAATACTAACCTCGCATTTTTGTTGGTATCCTATAACGACGATTCATGGTTCGTAAACAAATCACCATTCCGGCTGCTATCAAGCACCCTACGGCCGCCTAGGTGAGGAGACCCTTAGAGCACACTACGCGCGATACGACGAAGAGGTACCTACACCCGTCATCCGTCGGATGTAAAGGCTGTTTTCCCGAAGACCTGTGAAGTGGGCAACGACTGGAAGAGCGTTGCATCTCTGTTACAGATAAACGCGAAGACATGTAGAAGCTGGATTAGAGCAGTAGAGTTGAATGAGCCAACAAGAGATAGAAGCTTGTCGCGTCGCAGATTTTTGTCAGCTATTCACTTGGATTGCCTTGTTGAATGGGTAGAATCGGACCCTACGATTACTTTAGGAACTCTTCGGTTACAACTGCAAGTGGAGTTCGACGTGGATGTCAGCGTCAGCACAATCGTTCGCTACCTAGATGCTCGGTTCATGACGATGAAGAAATTGCACGCAATACCGGAATCCATGAATACAATGGAAAACAAGAGGCTAAGGAAGGCGTACGTGCTGAAGTTGATGAACTTGGAGGCTGAAGGACGGCGAGAAGTATGGATGGGTGAGACGAACTTTAATCTGTTTTGCCCTCGCACAAGAGGATGTTCGGCACGTGTTACCCGTACGCATTGTACGGTGCCGAAGAGTAGGGGACAAGACCGGCACCTTATCAGCGCGATGGCTGAGGTTGGATGGCTCGGATATTCTGTCCTAAAAGGCAGTTATATTAAAGATGTGTGTGGAGGTTGCGGCCACTGCTTGATACCAATGTCATGCATTTCGCCGAAAGCTGTCTTTTTAATTGTGATAACGCACCACATCACACTGATCTGGACCGTATCTTCCAAGAGGAGCCTTACAGCTCAGGAAGACCTCTGCGACTGGGACCGTACTCTTCGCTGAAACCAATCGACGTTTTTTGGATTATCATTAAGGTCAAGGTTAAACAAACCATGAGGCAGCGATATTCCGAACTGCTCCGAGGGGATCGGGGTGGCGTACTGAGCAAGACTGAATGGCGGATGCAGTTAATGGAGAAGGTTGTGGCCGAAGCAGGAGCCTGCGTGACACTGCGCCACTGTCAACAAATGGTGCAGCACGTTCGAAATAATTATACACGTGCTTCGCACTTACTCGATATGTACCCCGTTTAATACCACTGACATATTTGTTGTTAACATTCACTAATATTTTTCTTTAAAAGCTCTATAACGCCACCCCGGGTGGAGTACATCGTGGCTTCCAGTTGAAATTGCCTCTGGCTCTGCGAAGTTTCACTCTGAGAAAGTGATAGTTGGTGTAACTTACGGTTGCAGCGGGTTCTCGCTGTAATGACAGACGACGTGTTGTTAACTGTTCATGATGTAGTACATTATGTAGAGACACCTGAGGTGCTTCTGTCACGTGTCGCGTGTGGATTCGACGGGAGTACCGAAGCGACTATTATACGATCAGCTGAGTGTGGGCAAGCGGCATGCGGGGAAATCGAAGGTTCGTTACCAGTACATGTTTAAAGTGAGTCTATCACGTTCTATGGGAATCGAAAGCCGTTGATCGGTGTGCATGGCTCGATCTGATCCCGAAGGCAGTTGTCGAGGTGCAAGAGAAAACTCAGGCATGCGGAGAAATGGCAGTTGCGGAAGCGGCAGGCGCCGATGGGATGGTACTCCATCGACATCGAGCGCATGGTCTGTAGCATATGCGGTCGCGAGCTCCTGCGTCAAGCAAACCTAGTGGGACCAACACCGAAACGACGACAGGTGTTGTTGTGATCATAAACAGAACCGGCCTAGAGTTGGTAGGTACGCTGCATTCAATTTAATAACCGCCTGCTTGCATGCTGAGTAGGTTTATTTCAGGTGGTGGGTTGGCAATATTATCCTAATGCTTTTTTAGCTAATTCCTATTAAATTTCACAAGTCGCTTAAGATAATTGTTGCACAGTTCGGTGCACTAGTCACGTTTGTGTCATTTTTAAAAAGATATTTTCTGACGTTTTGAACCTATCGCGGATTTGTTGGTAACCTATAAATTCTATAAGGTCATTTATTGTAGCGTTATATCATCATAGCTGTACGCATTAATTGCTTTATTTTACTTGATATAATCGTCTCAAGTGATTGGTTGTTGGTTGATATCCCTTGTATGGCTGCGCTTGATGTGCATGTGGACAAGGTGCTTACCTATCTATTACCTACTACCTTGTCTATACTGCCTCCAGGAGACAATTGGTCGTTGCTGGAGGGGACGGGGTGCACGGTTCCTGTTGCCGTATTAGGGTCAAAGAGTGGTTCCATGCACTCAGTGTGGAGCTGACTTCGGTCCAGCCACCACCTTGTGTGCGCTTGATTCCCCAACTACAGAGTGCTTGTGTTTGCTGTGAAGGAGTGTGGGCCGGCTCCGTTGATGGAACGTGGCTCCCATCCGCATGCCTCCCGGTCTTATTCCTTCGGGTTTACACTGGATATGGGGTGTGTGGTTGCAGCTGTGGGTGATAAAGCGCAAACCACCCATGGTCCCTCTGTAGACGCAGGGAGTCCTGTGGCTGGCCACAGTGACAGGCAAATCAGAAATCGGATGCCGCCAACCAAGTAGTACATTGAGAACTATCGTTAGTGCGAAAACATGTTACACGCCGTTCCAACTACTTTTGGAAAAGTTGTACACGTGCTTATCCCTATATCATAGATACCGGTTACTATAGGAGTCTGATTTGCTGTGTGATCAGTGCATATGACCGGGCCGAGTGTCTGTCCATCAAAGATACGGAAATCCGACGGGCTGCGTTCGGCAAGTACTTATGGGCTAGCAGCTTGGAATGACTGGCGTTGCGGCTTACAGTGTTCTTATCCACAGTTCCAGGCGATGTCACTTTAGTAATTAACTTGTAGGTATCCGCATGGTTAAACTCGAATATTCACGTCGGGTCATACGCCCGTATGGCCCCCGGATACAAAGGCTTTCGACTAATGACCCTATTAGAATTCTGATAAGGCTTTCATCCCAACAGTTCACAAGCTACATAGCAGAGCCTAGTCCGGAAAAGCACCAGACGCGTTTCGCCCTATTGGGGCTCGTCAGTGGTGCGCATTCCCCGGTCCTCTAAGGAGGATCGAACCCATGACCGCTATAGGCAGATGCTAACTAGCCAACAGTTTAAGCCACCGAGCCATGGTGGACGTTGGCTGGACTACATAATTTGCAAACTAACTGGGATATAGCACCAGCTATCTCCCACTGTCCTTGACAACTGTTGGCCTGTGCGTTGATGACGTCCACTCGCTAGACGCTATATACATAGCATTTGCAACTAGGATAGGCAATTTGAATATAAATTAAGAAATTAAATTAAATTAAATTAAGTTTGACAAGCGTAATGATCAAGTTATTGGGGAAGTTGGTTAGGGATGTGATTTAAAAGCATCTGAGGGAGTTTGGTCTGCTCAGTCCACTTCAACATGGTTTTCGAAAGAGTCACTCCTGCATGACTAATTCGCTAGTTGTACGCGAATGTTGGGCGGATGTTTTGGATCGCGGTCATGCAGTAGATGTACTGATTGCTGACTTCTTCAAAGCGTTCGACACTGTACCACCTCACCTTCTCCTTGAAGCTTCGGTCCTATGGAATATCAGGGCGTGCACTAAAATGGATCACCACGTTTCTGGAAGGGAGAGAGATGTGTGTTCGTGTGGGGTCTTGTCTGTCTTTCCGACAGTCAGTTCTCAGTGGGGTCCCTCAGGGTTCGGTGCTTGGCCCGTGTTATTTTCTTTGTATGTCAGTGAGCTGCCCGAACTACTGGAGGTACCATCTCTCGTGTTTGAAGATGACCTAAAGTTTTGGCACACAGAGTCCGACCTCGATGGACCCCAGACTCTGCAACGGGCGCTCGATACATTTTGTGACTGGGCTGCTTTGTGACAGTTGTCCATAAATTATGCAGTGTTCCGGTTTACGATTAGGGCCAAATGGCCCCCAAACGCGTTATCCGCTTGGCAGGAACGAACTACAGCATGTTTTCCAACGGGGAGACCAGGGGGTCACGTTGTCTGCAGAAGTTAAATCCAGTGAGAACTGGAGGGAAGCTACGTGCAAGCGTTTCATAATGTTGTGGTTGATCCACATGGCATTCGGGATCGTCACGGGCGATATGTTTGTTAGGTTATTCTCAGTCTTTGTCAGGCCACACTCGGAATACTGCATCCAGGATTGTCTACCTTGCTTAGTCAGGGACGGGATGTCAGTAGCGAGTGTTGAGAATTGGAATCTAAATGGCTCATGGACTACGGAATTTTTCTTACCCAGAAAGATTACTTGAGCTGGGAATGTTTTCAATGCATTCTCGTCGAAATCGAGGCAAGCTGATCTTGATCTATCGCATAGTTATCGGCAAAATCGGACCTGATTTATCTGGGCTTTTCCAGGCGCCTCGACTCCCATCTCTCCGAGGTCACTCGGTGAGGCTACAAAAGTCTCGATCAAGTGGAGTCCCGGCGGACTTTCGTTTATCACTCTGAGTGGTGGATTTCTGGAATGCATTGCCTCAGAACTTCGTATTGGCACCAACGGTGAAAAGGTTCGAACACCGACTTGTCGCTCTTGGCCTTCAGTACTTAAGTTTCCCCTTCACATCTTAGGTTATTCGCCTTATTACGTTATTAAATCTATCACTTTTTGGGTCTTAACGCTCTTATTACTTTCTTACTTCTGTTTCTTACTTTATATGACCGGTGCGGAGGGGACTGCCAATGCAGGTCGCGTGGGTATTATTTGCTTGACCGGGGTGTGATTCGCGCGTGCTGATCTGACTCTTCTAGATTCCAGTTATCACGGACGAATAATACCCCGGATCAGCAACACGCCCCGAAAGGAACATCCACGGGAATTTATCCTACTGTTCCAGTCCCACTTGAACTTGAACTTGAAATTGATGACCATGTCTCTGGTCCATACTCCAACACTGAGTGCACTACAGCTATGGCTGGCGGCTTTGCTCAGCAGGCTAATGGACTGCAGGAATGCTGACTGGATTAGAGACGTTGTCACTATGTACCGAAGGCGCGATGAGACTGTTTGCGTTGGAAAACTGAAATATCCTTATTTTGATCAAACCTAGTCGAAGCAACGAAGTAGAATTGCTGCGGTTCATCCTTGGATTTAGTAACAGAATTTGTGCATTGAAATTTACACTCGTGACGTCACTGTATGGGTCAGTGCGATGTCGCATCGCTCCTGAGCACACGGGATACACGTAGTTCGGACAAAGTCAATCGGGAACTCACCCTATCGCAGCTCGAATTTTTAATTGCACGCGAAACACTTGTATCCACGGTACCGGCAGCCCTCAAGTGCACGAACCAGAGGCCTCAACTTCCGCCAAGCACGAGTACATGTGTCCACCACCCGCCTCCACCGTTAGATCTCGGCTTTGCCACGTTATTGGACCACACGCGCGTCCGCTGATCTGTGTGCAACTGGATTCAAAGTGACCCGCCTCTGCTACCTGTGTGTTTGCCAATACGCGAGGACACCACTCGCAAAGCGCGGTCAGCCAGCCTGCGATGCACAGCACGACACACAAATTTGCACTAGTCTGGGCGCCTTGTCGGTATCCGCATGCAAGGTGCGCACACAGATGATGTGTGCGCATCCGAACTCCATTGGCTCGTTATGGCTGACTACACACTGCGAGCTAGATTAGTTATATTTGTATCAGATAAAATTTTCTGCATTACGGACGAAAGCTGATGAGTAACCGAGTAACGAGGTTTCATTAAAGCTGAAATCAACTGAGAAATTACATGGCAGCTAAACGTCGATATAAGCAATGTGGGGAGGGCCAATAATTCGGTTGTTTAAAACGGGGCAGACAAACGTGTAGTTGTGACGGGAAGATAAGGGTGGAAAAGCCTAAGAGGGGGAACTGGAAGTCGGGAGGGCTTGAGGAGCACCATCCAAACCCACATCTACCCTGCTGGATGCAGCTGATAAAGCGCGAGGTATCATGATGCTATTTTGACAGAATGGTCAGATGCAAAGAAATAAAATCATTCTTCAGTTTTTGGATGAACTCAACATTTATGGCGTTTTGCTTTTCAAAGGAAAGCGCATTCTGATCCCGCCATCTTTTTACAGATAGATGGTGGAACACGCCCATCTTCCCCAATTGGGCGTTAATTATAGCATTATCAATATTGGGAAATGACGAGTCAAATACGAGATCAAGTATTAAGGCGTTCAGCCTGCCGGTCCCACGAAGCTCACCAAGCTAGGGAACCAACAATGATGCTACGTAAGGTTCCAGATCGATTATGGCAGAAAGTAATGGTGGACTTGTTCAGTGACAACGAGAATGACTATTTAATCACAGTGGACTACCACAGCGACCAATTTGAGATGAATCCACTCACTGCTATCAAACAGAAGCAGTCATCAATAAACTCAGCCGTCATTTCGCCTGGCAGGGAATCCCAGGGTACTAGTCTCCGACAATGGCCCACAGTTTATAACTGTTGCGTTCCAGGCTTTCGCAAAGAAGTACGGATTTTCGCATCGACAAACCAGCCCGTGTCACATTCAGTCAAAGGAGAAAAGAGAGGCGGTGGTTAAACAAGCCAAGGGCCTATTGTCGAAGTACAGAGACACCCACGAGTACCTGTATCCGATGCTATTGGAGATTCGCAACAATCCATAATCACACATCGGTCTTGGTCTGGCGTAACGTCCGTACTGCAGAAGGACGAGGACCCTAGTGCTTCAGGTTAGGGTTAGTTATGCTTCTACTTGCTATTGGGGCTTTTAGGTATGCTTTTGTGCTTATATTTTACTTTATGGTTCTATGCCTTTTAGTTTGCTTAGTTATGCTGCTATATACTATATGCTTTCGTTAGCTGCTTTCATTTAGGTTTAGGTTTTATTTAACTTTTTATTTTTGCAGTTATTATCTTTTTATGCTTTCAACCTTATGCCTTAGCTTTAGTTATCCTAATGTTTTCTCTAAGATGACCTTGTCGTTTGTCACCAAAGGACCGAGTTCCGCGACAAAGACAATTTTGAATTGCCGCCGACGGAAAACAGAGGAGTTATGCCTTGTGTCCGTAGTTTATCGACCTCCCAAGTGCAATTCGGAAACCAACCGCGGACTAATATTGGCTTTGTTCATTGTGAGGAATCGGAGATGCAGATGTACCATGCTTACAGATTTCAAACTTTATGATCTGGAAAATCCAGCAACCGAGAGCGTATATGCGAGAGCTAATCCCACCTCCGTGCAGCAGCGTCACCGCTCCCACCAGATTGGAAACAGCGAATAAGCCATCGATGTTATACCTGCCCTGTCCGCACAGATGGCCGGCCAGCGGTCCCATTTGGGTGAGTTTTTCGTCGCTCGCCGAGGCGAAAAGTAAACATAAAATAAATGGTACCATACGTCCAGATAGATTGTTAAATAATAACATACATACTTAGCACCGCCGTTCTTTGCTAAAGGTCTATTTCTTAGTAAAATCTTAATTTCAGTCAGCGCGAGGGACCATTTGAGCTTCCTGAGTTTGTGTCCCTGACCGTTTGAATTGGACACGTTTCGGTCACTCAAAAAAATTTTCGGTTTAGACTAACGGCTATAGTACTGCGTGAACACAATTCGGGAATCGAGTTACACTTAATTTTGACGGCATTTGTAACCAGGAAAAATATATTCACGGTATGTAATGAACAATGAACGATGAATTTATACGGGTTAAGAAGCAATGCCTTACATGTCCCGCTGGGAGGTTTTGAGGGGTTACCGAGAAATTAAAAAAGCAGTGGGTTATTTTGGTTTAAAAGAGGGACTTATCGTTTGTTTCTCTGTAGTCCTGTGACCCGTGTAGTTTCACAGCACAAACATGGAACAGCAAATAAATCCAAAGTATTTTCCAGGAGAAGGATGTAGATGTAATTCTAGGCACCAGTGAAGTTGAGTAGTTGACTGATTTAAAGGTCTTTTAAATATGGACAGTGATAGTACAGAGATGCCCGATTCTGAAAGAGCATTCGACGGGTGACACATGCGGACAGAAAAGCAATTCCTGCAACAATCCAGGTGGCTGTACTTTTCTTCCGATTTTTGTGTATGACCTCTCAATTTGGTGTTACTGATGAGTTGCAGTAAAGAGCGGCTCCCCTAATGTGGATCGTGCAGAATTAAGTACGCCATTAGCAAGTCATCTCGTAAGCGGTGGTAACGTCCGCTGAATACCCCCAATCGTTCCAGCCTCTTCCCTTATGGAAGATGATGCATTCCGATAAGGTACTTTGATGCTCGAATTTAGGTTGCTCTAATGCACTAACGTCGTGTTCTAGCCATGGGTGCCAGGCTTGAATTACATATGCGACATGAAAACGAACTAAGCAACTGCCGGAAAATAGGGCAATCTATTTTTCCGAACACCCGTCGTAACAGGCCCACATGTTGGTTACCAGTTTGGGAGGCGTTCGCGGATTTCCTGGAACAATTCAGAACACCCTGAACCAGAACGCACAAAGCACCTTCGGTGGCAGCTCACTGCAGCACATGCGTTTCGAGCCTGTAACAGTGGTTGCTCTGGTGTTGCATGGAGAGCACCTAGCATGTACTCACATTGCATTGTAGTGAATTTTGGATGGACCACTGATGAATCGTGTCTGGAGCACTCTGAAACAATTGCTGGTTAGTATTCCCCGGAAGCTTACGCCAAATTTTGACGTCGTCGGCAAACGTCAGGAACTTAGAGGTAATTGCCTGTGTGAGATCATTGATAAATATCAAAAGCAATCGGGAATCAAGTAAAGGTGCATTGGAAAAAATATTTCTGAGTGACGAAAATCCGTCCCAAAATTGTCCAGTTGGGACGGCCAAAGGTGAAAATTGCTCACTCAGATTGTTCCAATGGTCACTCTAGCAGACACTTTTCAGTCATTCTTGCTATGCAGGTGGTGCTCACCAGTGAGGAGCTCATGGTTAATGGTTCATGGTATATTGCGGATAAAAGGTAGGAACTTGCCTGTCCTTCCTGATAGTGAGTAGGGGGTCCAAAACAAAAGAATAACAGCGGTAGACAGCGAAACCAAAAACAGTGGACTTCCCGAGCAACATACTGTCCGCCTGAAGCTGCGTCTTGACTGTGAACTGAATTTTCATAGCCTGTAACTACTGCAGTCCGCACTTTCATCCATTCTCCGTCTTTTTCCCTGTACTCGGCCGCATCTGGTCGCACACCCCTAGATCCATACTTGTTCGTCTTTATCTGTCAAGTTCCCCCTCGTAGTACTATTTTATCCAGGACAGTACCAGTACCTCTTACATGTATCTGGAAATGTAAACTCTGCACAGCTTTACACTTATACCCACATATAAAAGTTAGGCACTTTCAATTGTTAAACTCCACTCCCGGTCTTACTTTATCGGGTATTTTAACAGTTTTCGATTAAGCTCTCACTCGTTCCAGTCCATTAGTTTGTCGAGCAGCTACAGAGTAATCCGCGTTTTCGCCGCAGCAGACCCCAATCGGCATCTAAGCGATTCCTCATTGCGATCAATAGACCAAGCCACGTAGATCCTATTACCACACTATCACGGACATAGCCGCAACTTCTAGACATTACAGTGAATGCCTGGAGACGTCACCCCACCGTCGCTGTATGACCTTGCCCTCAACACTTGGAAGTGACTAGACGTGTTTACTCCCCAAGAACAACAACCTAACCTGGGTCGGCCCCACTCCCAGCTTTACCGACAACGTTTAGATTCAACCTATTCGTTTGGAACTTACAAAGGATTGTCCGTCACAATAGCACGTATTACTTGCACACGGAAAGCTAGATCTGAAGCCTCAGAACTGAACGGTAATTGTGGCGCAGGAAGCTGTGTTAAACATGTAGGGTTTGGAAGAGAATATTCAACTGCCGTAAAGAATCCAATCCTATGTGTGCTCGTCTTATTGCCAGCGAGATACAGAAACGTAAGAACACAGCCGCTTCCGTCTGTTGCTGCACTGCATGCACGGCTATTCTATTGGTTAGATGTATACTTGTGTTGGCGCCGAAGCGCGACAGACTGGCACAGATTGTAAAGCAAGCAGCCGTGAGAGATATCGAATCGGAACCAGTCGAAGCTATGCATCGAAATCGGTGTTCAATATCAAACTGAAGTCCAGCACATTGTAGCCAGGACGAACTTGAAAGCAACGATTTAGAGTTGGCTATCCCGATGCAAGCGGTGCTACTAAAGATGCGTTCGAGGCACATGCTTCATCAGAGCCACGCACCAGACCAAATACTGTTAGCAGACTGACAACATACGCGTCCGTTTTTGCTACCTACTTGACAGAGACACCCCCATCGTAGCCCCCACCTGCTATCAAACATGGCGCAGTCAGTGCTGCAAATGTCACTGTGGAACTTAAGACGCCATCAGTTGTCCAGGCAAAGAAAGTAGCCACATGTCCTTCCAAAAAGGAGAATATGAGACATTATCATAAATCGCTGAATATTACATGCTTCAGTGTGACTGAATCCGAGGCTAACTATAGCAAAGATAAGGTACTAGACGAAAGGCAACAATGAGACACCCTGTGTCAAATAATTGGGTTTCAAGCTAAGTCGGCCAGTTCGTTACCAAACAGAAGCAAATCTTTTATCAGTTATTCGCCTCCGTACCACACCATATACTGTTCGAATTTTTCCAGATATTCTCCGAGGCAAACTTCAGAACCTCAAAGTCCGGATGACTTCCGTAAACAAAAAGAGGTGAAATCCATCTTTTCAATATCTTGGAACATATTTGGAACCGATCGGGAAGTCATGATTTCAGAAAACTTGATAGACGACCGGTTAATGTATTTATGGTAATAGACAACGTTTCGCTTTTGACACAAAAGCTTCATCAGGCCTTCGGATGGCTTGAACTATAGCTAAGTACCCCATCTGTGTCCATTGGTTTGCGATACATTGTCGTTTTTAACGTTCCTTCCTTCCTATGTACCAAACAATCAAGGAACGGAAGTGTACCACTCTGCGACTCAAGTTCCATGGTGAACTTTATCGCATCGTCAATGGAGTTCAAATAGTTTAAAAATTCCTCTTTTCTATCTCTTTTTATAATCGCAAAAGTGTCATCTACGTAGCGCCACCATACTTTCAGGGCACCACGGAAATTTGGTAATGCTTTCTTTTCAAACTCTTCCATGTACATATTGGCTAATACGGGGGATATTGGAGATCCCATGGCCAGACCCTGTTCTTGAGTGTACATTCTAGACTGGAATGTGAAATAAGTCATTTCGAGACACAAAGCTATCCCCTCGATCAGTTGATCCACTGTCAGCTTTGTTCTGTCGTCTAAGCTGCTGTCCCCTACCAAGCAGTTTTTCGCTAATCGTAACGCCTCCTCCTTAGGTACATTCGTGAACAAGGAGGTAACATCGAAGTTGACCATCAATTCATCGTGTTCGATGCTCACCCCTCGCACCATTCCTGCAAACTGATAAGAGTTCTTTACAAATGTGTTCGTTCTCCCTGTTAGGGGTTGCAGCAGGCTCGCCAGATATCTCGCGAGTTCATGTGTGGGAGAGCCTATGCCATCCACTATAGGTCGCAAGGGGACATTGGGCTTGTGTATTTTTGGGAGACCGTAAATTCTAGGTGGAATAGCCGACTTCGGATAAATGCTGTACCATTTGCCCTTACCTAAACTGTCCTTCACGGTCCTTAGGTAACTAGCGACATCTGATTTCTTCTTATTCATTACCGATGTAATGGATTTCTGCTCAACCTCTTTGTATGGTCCCGTGGTCAAATGCTCCTTCATGTTTTCTAAAAAATCTGTTTTATTCATTACCACTGTTACTTTACCTTTATCCGCTCTTGTAATGATAATACTAGTATCCTCTTTCAGGCTCTTTAACGCTAAGTGTTCAGCTGGAGCAAGATTCGATTCTACCAGCTGTTGAAATCTAAGTATATTTGCTAATTGGGCGCGGATGTCCTCAGCCTTTTCAAGTGGTAATCTAGTCATAACGGGTTCAACTCCAGGAATTAAATCTTCTGCCCTTAGCTTAGATTTGTTGATAGTAAAATTCAGACCCTTTTCTAAAACTCTACGCTCTGTTACATTTAACACTCTATCTGACATGTTAACAATTGTACAATAGTTGCCATTAGATACTTGCTTAGCAGTACGACTATCGACCTTATTATGTGCAGCCATCAAGTGTTCAAACTTACGTATTTGCCTTTCCTTCGACTCCCGTCCTCTTGTTGTCTTAACTTCGAAGGCCTTATTACAAAGTCTGTCATAATCAGTCAGTGCCACCGCAGTCTGTAAATCCAAACGCAGCTGACACGCATGGATGCGGACTTCACTCAGACGTCTAATTGTTAGGTAGATTCTTTGTCTCAGAAATGCTTTGCCTGCTCTGAATGCTATTCATGCCGAGGTGTACGAAGAATCCGGAGGTTTAACTGTGAGGGATTTGGGAATAAGGTTGTTCTTGAGACACCTGATGTTAAAAATCCGATGGTTATCCCAATTGGCTTCGATGCCTGCTAGGCGCACCAATTCACTCGCCAATTTGCGAACACGAGGTCCGTATCTGTATTCAATAGCTTGGAACATATTTGGAACCGATCGGGAAGTCATGATTACAGAAAACTTGGTAGACGACCGGTTAATGTATTTATGGTAATAGACAACGTTTCGCTTGTGACACAAAAGCTTCATCAGGCCAATCCATCTTTGTCCACGCTGTCTCCGAAATTCGGAGATCAAGCGAGGTAGAGGTCAAAGCGCATGACTGAAATGAATGGGGCTTCATACGTGAGGTACTCTAACTCGAAAAGGTTATCGATAATCCGGCGGTAAGTTTAACGCTATCGCTTACCTACAAAAGGAGTGATCTCTGAGTGATGAGAATAACGTTGCAATTCAAAATGATAGCAGCAAAGGAGATCGAAATATTGCAAAATATGCGTAAAATGTTTCATCCGAAATACGCATAAATGCGATGGACACCTGCCTACAAACAGACAAGTTGGCATTGCACTTACAGTCCACTGTGTAACCCCGTTATCATGCAGCTCAGAAAGGAGACAACGCCAAAACACCCGGCAGCTGAAAGAGGTCAAGGTTATCGTCGACTTGCTAACACTGAGCACTCTAGACCGCAACCCGGAATGGCCCTACGGCCTGCATGTGTGGTCCTACAAAAAGGTGACCGGCAGCCAACCACCCAAGGGTAAGCATAGACTCTCATCCGAAATCAACATGCACAAACAGGCTTTTAGCCTCCAAAGTCCTCAGCTACTCGTATACCAACGCGCAACGTCCTCTCAGCAAGCTAACTGAACTTCTTATTCGTAGAACTCTATGCGTTGAGATATAGTCATACTCAGCGATGCGAGTAAATTCAAACGGCTCACGAAAGTAGGTGACATAACCAATGTCGAAATGCGCATAGTTCGTCACCTAGAATTACCTCCCCACCGTGTGATGGTGATGCTTTTAATAGTTTGAAGCCGAGTGCTAGCTCTATTCCACCGTTTTATAGGTCCCCAAAGACCCATGAGAGTGCAATGCCACTCAGGCCAATGCTTACAATGATGAACCCGCCCCACCATAAACTGGCTCGTTGGTCAGTGAAATTGCTTTCTCCGCTAAAGCAAATAAATAAATGGTATATTCTTTGGCGAGGCGAGGCCCAGTCCAACTATGTGGTCTGATCAATGTATACAGCAGGATTGCACAAAATAGTCAGTTGCTCATGCATTATACAATGAATCCAAAAACGGATATTAAAGTAATTGGCAGGTTCAAGGTGTTAAAGAAATTAAAGAGCCGGTGACAATAACAACTGCAAATTTAAACTAATGTTCAGTTGAAGTAATACGGCCACCCGTGGTACCGTCCCTAGGGGATCTGCTTTCATGCAGGGTATTCTCCCTCGAAAGGTTTCGCCCGCACCGCTATGCTTTACCTGGCCGCGTACCGGTGCGCCAAAGTAGCGTACAGGCCATCACCTGTTTAACATATGTTGTGTTCATTTTAGGGCTGTGTTTATGAAACATTTCAATTCGTATCGTCTTTAAGACTCATTACAACTCATCGGCAACCTGAATGAACTCTACCTGTTAGACGAATTCCTTGGATGTATAATACTTGGCAAAGTCCCGCTACATAAGACGGTTGACTGCGCGTGCGGATTAGCTGGAAACTGGCAGTTCGTTACCAATTCCGACTGGATTGCTGAAAAAATCTCTACTATTGTGCACGGAGGATGTGGATTTTCAATTCCGGAACACATCGTACTGTCAAACTGACGGCGTGTCAATGGGTAGTCACTTAAAGCTGGTTTCCGCTGATTCCTTCATGCTGAAGATAGTAAGAAGCATTTCTACGGAAATAGCTCAGGTGCCCTAATGCAAACGATGTGTGGTTGATATCTTGACTTTTTGTTCGTCGGAACAGTGGCTCACAAATTCTCTAGAACGCTTCAACAGTGCGCATGCTAGCTTACGGGTTAAATGCGACGTGCAGCAAAATAATTTTCTGTTATATCTGCTTTTCATCAGCTTCACATCACTACGATACAAACGGACACTTGTGAACATTCTAGTTAGTCGTATCAAACGTATTTGTTCGGCCGACTGTCAGGACGATGAGCCACAGCAACACTAATGGCGAACGGCCACCCTCGAAAATTTTTAGAGAAACCAGATAACCGCGAGGGCAAAAGGCCTTGGCACAAACGGCAACCAAGAAGAAAATGTGTATCGAGTTACGTTTCGTAGGTGATTTAGAAACACTGAAGACAACTAAGCATATGATTTTGGCTGCACAAAGAAGTTACTATGCTGCACAAGTTGTCGTCATCCACCGAACCCGAAAGTTGCCTATATCTCTGAAGTGGCTGTCCCTCGCCTGAATTGACGGTTGATTCTCAATGGGAACTCGAGGTCGCTGGCCCCCCCACAGGAGACAGAAAGGACCCGATCGGGCGAGCCGATGAACAGGGATATAATAGCTAACCACACCGTTCATTATAAAGGCGAAATCAAAAGTTCATAAATGGTATTTAACGCTTATGTGGTAAACTCCAGAATGGTCAACTTACAGCCAATCAAGTAATGCCACGCGTTTGATAATTGCCCACTTCACCCGGTTGGTTATCTGTTCGCCCCAATCAGTGTGGGTGCGTTTGGCTCGCCTGTCATGTTTTAGCTCCGTAACAGCGATGGACACCTCAATTGTTCGCTTAGCGTATTCCTTTCTAACAATCTCCAACGAAGGAAGCTCAGCATATCAGGGCCAACTCATACCGTGTACACGAATTTGTGTGTGACTGCGAAAACAGTGACATAAGCAGAACTAATAGGAGTCTGACCTTCCGAATAAAGGAGCATGTGTCAATATGGGTTCAGCAAGAAGCTGCGCCAGAGTCCCTACCTCCGTCAAATTCTGTGTTCGTGCAGACCGCCGGATACTTCGATAGACAAACACCAATTAGACTCGGGTCACCGGACAGAGCTAGGCTCAGCGTTCAAAGTTGTGTTACCTCACCCTAATCCCCGCTTTCTTCCATGTCGCTATGAGCCGGATAAAGCCAGCCTTGTGCGGTCAGAAAGAATTATTTGTCAGCCTAAAGTTGTCGCAAAACTCGGTTCTTCAGAGACAAAGGGTTTAACTGCTTTTTCGAGCATAAAGAAGGTTGAGCCAACCGGATGCAAATCGATTCAGCTGTCATGAGTACATGGAGACGTAGACTTCTGGATTGATGCTGGGGGACCCTGTAAATTATCCTGTAGGCAAGCTTGAGATCAGTTTGGTGCCCAGTGTCGACAATATGGGCCAAAACGGCGTTGCTAATGACCCCAGTTCCTCACTGATGCAACCAGCATGCGCAATGCTCCTTCACGTGTTTGGAGCATAAACGCGATGAGGGAGTCATTCTGTGCAAACCGGATATGAGTGCCGGGATAGTATTACTAGACAGAAACTACTATATTGGTAAACTCACAACAATTCCGAGCGATGAGGCAAAATTTTCCTGCGACAAGAGGGAAGTTAACCAAACGGAACACATTGAAAGGTAGATAACTACGAGACACCAACAGTTTTCGTCCAAGGGGTACATTACCGTTGACTTGTATGACAGTCTTAAACTTTGCGTCACCAAGGTTCCGAGACTTTACGGCTTACCAAAAATCCATAAGGCCAGTATACCACTTCGTCCTATTCGGTCAATGGTGAATTTCCCTTACCACGTGGTAGCCCAATGGCTTGTAGAAATTCTTGAGCCAGTGAGACAACAGCTTGTGACTTACAACCTACGCGACAGTTTTCAACTCTACGTGAGCATCAAAGAGGACAAAATTAATGAGAAGGTGATGCTATCCTTTGACGTTGTCTCGCTTTTCGCTAACATCTCGCTGATCGAAGCCATCGATTACATTTGCGAGCAGGTAAGGAAGGCGGAAATGAAATTTAGTATACCTGTGCTTGAACTGAAAAGCTTATCGCCACGGTTCGCATGGAATGTTCACTTCCTACTTACTGGTTAATTTTACCGGCAAAAGGACGGCGCAGCAATGGGATCCCCTTCGGTCGGTTGTTCGCAGATCCATTCATGACCAAATTAGAGCGAACCAGATTGCAAGCGGCAATAAACACTTTTGATTACTACCACCGTTGTATGGATGATATGTTTATAGTGGTGGGTAAATGCATCAATCTGGATTAAGTTTGCTAGCGGTTTAACCGAGCTCACGCAGCAGTGCAATTTACCTACGAGGCAGAAAAATGTAATCGGCTTCCGTATCTAGGTGTCTTGTTAACTAGAAAGCCAGACGGCTCCATCCAGTGGCAAGTTTACAGAAAGGATACTTGGATTTGTCAGTACACCAATTTTCACAATTGCGTCCCCTTGAGATATAAACGAAACTTATTCGACTGCCTTATGAAAGAGCACGTAGTATTTGTTCACAGACCGCCCTAGATGAGGAACTAGCCTTTATAAAGAATACGCTGCTTGGGAATGGCTACTTTAATAGATTCACTGCAAAGAATTTTGAAGAAAAACCCAAGTCGATACTGGTTTTAACTGCGGCGAAGGAGGTATCTATAAGATTACATTTCAAAGGGGATGCCGCAGCCGAGCGCCTGACCAAAAGTCCCTCAGCGACAGTCAAGTCGATATTCCTAGCAGCCAGACTAAAGAACACCTTTTCTACTGAACCTCTTGTTGTTCACGCAATACAGCTATGCTGCCAATGATGACCTCGTCTATGGTTATTTATTAGTTCAAGTGCGCATGTGGCGACAATTATATCGGTCGAACGGTATGGCGATTGTCCAAGCGCGTGAAGGAGCACGGCCCATGCTGGTTGCGTCAAGAACAAATCGTTTATTCGACAAAGCAAACGCAGCAAAAATGACAGCAAAGCAAGCGTGTGGTAAGTTCGATGCAAATTATCGTGTCATTTCAAGAACAAACGACGCTTCCGCATTCTTGCGCTTCTTAATTTGCAAAAGTTAAACAAATCCGTTCCGGCGTAGCCAAATAAGAACCAATCAGCGCGTAGGCGAAATATGCGCAGGCGACCGAGCAACTGCTCTGTTCGCTTGCGGCAAGCCAGCCCCCTGCTCACCATGTGTTTACACAATCCCATCATGTCCTCCCCATTTCGTGATCAGCCGCATCGGTGTCGCTGAAGACTCCATACACTCTTCCCCTCCGCGTAGTCTTGGCTGCCCCTGTCGTTGTGACCTCTCCGTTGGCCGTCAAATGCTTTGCTGCAGATACATCATCTTGTTCCAGGTGTCCCCTCAGCTGCATTCGGTTCCTTCTGATTATCCTCCCTCCAGTACTGACTTCATTAAACCTTTCCCGCAGTCGCAGTCAATACACCTGTCTTCCATCGTTCGTTGACACCCGGTAGTTGGTTGGATCCACACTTCATCATTTAATGATAGCCCAGGTAGCGACCGCGTCGCGCGGTTATAACACCGTTTTTGATCGGCCATCCGTTTTATTAAATTCCTTTGCAGCTGCTTATGAGATGGCAAAGCAGGACGTAAAACCTCAGCAGACGCAGGTATTGGGGTTCTTGTCCTTCTGTTATACAGACGTCGAACTGGATTGAGATCGATGTTCGATGATGACGTGTTGCGAATTGCCATCAGCATCAGCTATGGATCTTCGTGATTGGCTCTAGTCTTCGACAACACCTTCTTGGCTTGTTTGACCGCTGCCTCTGCTTTTCCGTTTGACTGGTTGTGATACGCGCTGGTTTTGTCGATGCGAAAATTCCCACTTGTTCGCGAAAGTATGGAACGCAGCGCTTATAAATTGCGGACCATTGTCGGAGATAAGATTTTCCGGTCTTCCGTGTCTAGTGAACTGACATCTAAGTTTATTGATGACTGCTTCCGTGGTGGTAGCGGTGAGTGGATCGATATCGAAATGGTCACTGTAGTAGTCTAGTGGGATTAATAGTCTTTCCCGTTGTCACAGAACAAGTCCAATGCTACTTTCTGTCATGGTCAGTCTGGAATCTCATGCAGCATCATTGGTTCTCTGTCTCGGCAAGCGTTGTGGGACCGGCTGGCTGAACAGTTTTATACTAGATCTTGCATTTGACTCGTCATCCATGGCCAGAACATCAGTTAGGATGTACGGCTAAAGCTGTAGTTAACACCCAAATGGGCTCGATGAGAATGTTCTAGTATCTCTTTGCGAATCGACGGTGGGTTCGAAACGGTTTTACCGTTGAACAGCAAACCGTCACACACCGTTAGTTCATCCCGAAAGTTGAATAATGGCGGTAATTCCTTCAAAAGTTTGTCCTTTGTGTTTGGCTATGCACACAAAAGCACGTCTCGTAACACCGTACACATCGTGTATGCCTCTGTATAACGCTTTAATTCTTTCAGGCGATCTTCCGTTACCGCCAGAGGTTGAACCCGCTTTAGTGCCTCGAGTTTTTCTTGTTGGTGTTCGCCTATCGGAAGATGAGCTCTCGGCAAAGCATCCGCGATAAACATTTGCGTCCCGGAGTGAACCCCAGATCCATGTCGTATTCTTGGAACCGGACAAGCATACTTTAAAGACGGCGTGGGACACTAGTTAATGGTTTGATGGCTATTGTTGTAAGTGGTTCATGCTCAGTATACGCGGTAGTCTTCCCGAAGGCGTAATCGTTGAATTGCTTCATCGCGTAGACAACAACGACCATCTTCTTTACGACCTGCGCATAGCGTTATTCCACCACTGTGAGCGCTCGACGGCAAAAATCCAAGTGCTTACCATGCTGCGCCTATTCTGTCCTGACTGCTGTCACATCGCACCTCCAAAAGCAAAGCTGGATGATGGGAGCCGAATACTGGTGCCCAGCTGATGAAATGCCTTATGTAGGTAAAGGCGGCCTCCTGCACTTTCGCCAACTCCACTTTACACCCTTGTGTGTCAGCCTCCGGACTTGCGACATGATATCAGCTAGCCTTGATAAGAAACGGCTCAGAAATGTCTTCATGCCATTCAGAGGACTAACAGCCTTGACCACCTTAGGTTGTCGTATCTCATGCACTGACTGGATCTTTCTGAGATCGATCTTCATTCTTTCCAATGTCAGAATGTGCCCACGGAAAAACATTCCCGGGTTTCGGAGCTCAATTTCTCATAGTTAATCAATGCGTTCTTTTGCACGTAAAACTACAAAATGTGCTTCAGATTGGCGTCATGTTCCTTGTCTGTCGATCCGTAACTCTGCACATTTTCCGTTATACTGCTTACATCGTCTAGATCGTTAACGGCATGCAGTAACGGTTTCCGCAAATTTTCGCTCGAAGCGTGCAAACCAAACGGTAAACGTATCCAGCGAAAACGCCCCATGGATGCGGCGAAAGTCGTCCTAAAACTGGATCCCTCATCCAAGATCACCTGCCGGAACGCCGATAGTTAATCGATCTTGGTGCAGTACCGTGCCTCAGCCAAAGGCAGCAGGACGTCGCCTAATGTTGGTAGCGCATAGTGCTCCCTGCGTAGCGCTTCATTTAATGGCTTAGAATCTATGCACTGACGCAAATCATCATACTTTTTGTCCCAACCGCAACTTGGCTAACCCAGTCTGCCGGTGTTACAACTCGGCCCACACTGAACAACGACTCTTAGTAGAACGCAGTATTCGGCCTGTAGCGCACGACCGCAGAAAACGTCAATTTCAGCAGTACACAGAATGTATTATGTCTCGCCATAAACACAACGCTTCGCATAAGTTCAGACAGCCTAAACAATGGTTAGTTTGGCGTTAACGGATACACCCTGACGCTGTTGGACCCAGCCAATAGGAACCCAGTTTAAGCAATGGCTAGCTTGATGTTGGACTGACACACTGCGCAGGTGCCACAGTCCGCACGCCGACAATTGCGGTAAGTTACTTAGTTCGGGCTGCAAACTTATCCCGTAAAACATGCGAAACCCTTCTAGCCTGCAGCACAGTCGGTCGTATTGATGGAGCTAGTGACAAATGATCGAAACCTACAAACCTCCCCAAACCTGGGCGAAATACGGACGGATACTGTTCACTAACATCTGTGGCCTCTCGACACGTGTACCCAAGATGATCATGGTTAAAATGAACAAAACCAAGACACTGGATGGAATCAATGCCGAGAATCGGCGTGAACTCTTTCTCCACCACCACGAAGTCCGACTGATGTAAGGATCTATCTTTGGGATTGATCGCCTCGATTGTAACCATGTCATTCGGTTGAAGTTTGGAGCCTTCCCACATGCGCAAGAATCCTTGATCTGGTCGCACATGAAGTCCTGGACATTGGTTCGCAGATATTTTGTTGATGGTAGCACGATTTTGTCGCCAACCGATAAACTCGCGTAGACGGACGATTTGGTTCCGTCCTCGACACGTTGCTGACTGAATGTCCAGAGTCGGAGGGTGTTGTGTCACGACTGAGTGAATTCACTTTTGGAAACTGGCAGTAACCAGCGAAAAGATTTCGTCTGCTACATATGGCGCTAATTTGACGACACTCTGGACTTTGATCACGATACTTCGCGTGTCGCGCGGCGCAGAATTTGCTAGTTCCTTGTGTCTTGGTAACAGGCTTCGCAGTTTGTCACGTAAACTGGACACGGCACATAGCTCTGCATCAGATAGAAACCGCATTTGTTGGATGTGGTGTGTATCTGACAATTCACTAAGGCATTGCCTGAGTGATAACTGTCGTTAACGCAGCATACGCTTGGGGATGTTTTCATCATTGATCCCAAGCACGATTCTGTCCACAATCAGACTGCCGGCCATACGATTGCGGAAATTACGGGAACGAGCCAGGATCTCCAGCTCCGTAACATAGTGCTCGCTAGCTTCGTTCGGGTTCATGTTTTGAGTAAAAACGAGATATCTGATACGTCTCGTTAGTCGCGCCACCACAGAAATCGCCAAATTCTCGGATGACTAAATCTAGACCAGCTAAGTCCTTGTTATTTTCGCACTGCATCGTTTCCAATACATGGCGTACGTCAGCTTCGCTCGTATTTTGAAGATCATCAGGCGATACGTCATCGGTTGTTCATTCAGACGCACCGCTATGATCCACCTGCTTTGCTAGATTCTCCAATGACTAGCCAAGTTGTGTGCTTCCATGTTCAACCGGGCAGGCGTTTGCACGGCTGGCTGCACTCCATTCAGCAACTGAGCACTGTTCGGCGATCTTGCCTTGGTCTTCTCTGACACCATGTCGCAAAACTCGGTTTATTAGACAAAGTAAGCTCGGCGAAAACAACAGCAAAGCAAGCGTGTAGAAACCTCTATTTAAGTTGCTGGGTCATTTCCATAACCAACGGAGCTTCTGCATTCATGAATCGGTTGAATCAGTTAAACAAGCCCGCTCCAGTGCAACCAAATAAGAACCAATCAGCGCGTAGGCGAACTATGCGTAGGCGTCCAAGCAAGTGCTCTGTTCGCTTGCGGCAAGCCAGCAGCCTGCTTCACCATGTAAATCCTTACCGTTCTTGTACTTACACAGTCCTATCACAAAACCTGTCTTGGAAGTAATTGTGAACTTCCGTCATTCGTTCTGCACCTCAAGCTTGTGTGGTTGCGCCTACTGTTACCTATATCTATGCATATCGGTTATTGTTAATGGTGCCGAGGAGACAGTATGAAACGCATATATGTACAGCCTTCTTCTTCTTTACGTGCTTTTCAAACACTCAAGGTCACCGAAACATGGTTGAACACGGAAATCACCAATACTGAGACTGTTCTACCAAGCATGACTTCCCTACGAAAAGATCGACCCAGCAGATGAAGCGATGCTGCTGTATTACCGATCTGACCAGTATATTAATACTATCCATGAGTCAGATACACTAGTTGTCCATTCTCTTTGATGCAGTCTGCACCTTAGGCGTGGTGATGTAAGTTTACTAGCAATAGCTTACCGTCCTCCAATGTCCACCTTGTAAATGTATCACCACGTATTTCCTACGATGAAGCGAGTCTTGGCACAGCCACATAGTCACCTTCTTTTTGTGAGAGATTTCAATCATTACGCAATCGAAGTTCCAGCATCGCTAGACGAATAAGCCGAAGCTGACTTGCAAGAGATGACTGCTGATATACATTTGCACAACCGCCTCACCTTTACCACACGATTCAAAACAGGTGACGCACCATTCATTTTGGACCTTGTGCTCACCAACGAGAAACTAATGGCCGACACCTTGACCATAGACGTACAATTTGACCGTAGCGACCACGCGATGTTGCACTTTCGTTATATGTGCTACGTGGAATTCGTCGGTGAGAACAACGACGAAACCTACGACGTACTGTCCGACTTCTTTCAAGAGCCTGATTGATCTATACTAGCCGAGAAGCCATCCGATGTCGCCTGCATGGTGTTTGTAACCCAATTTGCCAGTTTAGTGGACAATATGTTGGATAGCACCCCAGTGACTTGGGGAAGAAGAGTCAGTTTCGCAAACTTCGACGGCGACTGACCCGAGAGCTCCGTCGCATTAAAAATGCATGGTGGACGGAGAAGGCGAAGCAGATGGAATGCTACGCCGAACGCCGTCAACACAAGAAATTCTTTGACTCCTTGAAGGCGGTGTATGGACCGAGATTGGAGCCGCTGAGGACACTGATCGATGGTAGTTCAGGCGCTACCTGCACCCAGACTGCAGACATACTGCAGGTCTGGCGGAAACACTTTGACTGTCTCTTGAACAACCGTTCAGAGATCGACTGGCCTACATTGAATGGCCTGAAGCAGCACGATGTGAAGGCGGATCTGGCAGATACGCCGAGACTGGATGAGACACAGAGAGCACTTGCTCAGCTGCGAAACGGCAAATGTGCTGGAGGTGACGGGATCCCACCTGAAGTATTGAAACACGGTGGACCCGCGTTGTTGACTGCGCTGCACCACTTGGTGCAACGCGTGTGGATTGAGGAGGAGGTGCCTTCTGAGCTGAAGGATGCCCTTGTGCTACCACTGTACAAGGGCAAAGGTAGCAAGCAATGTTGCACGAATTATCGTGGCATCAACTTGCTGAGTTGTGTGGGCAAGGTGATTGCCCGAATCCTGCTCAATCGCCTCGTGAGTCAGATTGTGGAACCTCACGTGGCGGAAGAGCAATGTGGATTCCGTTCGGGTCGCAGCACTATAGATATGGTGTTTGCGGCTCGTCAGTTGCAAGAGAAGTGCAGAGAACGACACCAGCCTTTGTACTCGCTTTTTGTTGATTTCACCAAGGCATTTGATACGGTGAACCGCGAGGCACTGTGGCTGGTGTTGGGTAAGTTTGGTTGCCCGCGTAAGTTTGTAAGTTTAATTGAATGTCTGCACAGTGGTATGCGAGCGAGGGTGCAGCTGAGTGGAGAGACCTCTGATGACTTTGCAGTTGTCTCTGGTGTGAAGCAAGGCTGTGTTAGCTCCTGCCCTGTTTGATATCTATCTTCATGCAATGTTGTCTTGTGCTTTTGATGCGGCTTGTGCTTACGGTGTTCGTGTGGAGCACCGTATTGATGGTGGGTTGCTGAACATCCGTCGTTTCGGTGCGAGAACTCTAGTCTGTGAGACAACTATCCGTATGTTGCTGTTTGCTGACGACTGTGCGTTGTTTTCACACAGCGCGGATGAGTTGCAGCACATGACTAGTGCTCTGGCTTCGACAGCGGCCAAATTCGGGCTCACCATCAACACAAGCAAAACTGTCTGTCTCTTTCAGCCTTCACCGGAGGTGCAATCTTCAATATTGCCGCGAATCAGCATTGGTGCTGAAGTATTGGAAACCACCTCCCGCTTCTGCTACCTTGGGAGTGTGATGTCGACTGATCAGCAGCTACACGTTGAGTTGCGTAATCGCGTGTCGAAGGCGGCAGCGGCATTCGGTAAGCTTGAGTACCGAGTGTGGAACAACCATCAGCTTAGCATTGGCACGAAGCTGACGGTGTACAAATCCATGGTACTGTCCGTTCTTCTATACGGCAGTGAAACGTGGACGATGTACCGTCGGGATGTGCGATATCTCGAGCGGTTCCATCAGCAGTGTGTGCGACGAATTTTGCGGATCGGCTGGGGCGCCAGAGTTGCAGACACGGAAGCGTTGCGCCGAAGTGGGATGTATGCAGTGGACGGCATACTTTTATTGAGACACCTGAGATGGCTCGGTCATGTGAGCCGTATGGATTCGACGCGAATACCGAAACAACTTTTATACGGTCAGCTGAGTATAGGGAAGCGGCTTGCTGGGAAACCCAAGTTACGTTACCAGGACATGATTAAAGTGAGCCTCACACGTTCTAATCTTGATTGCAGATCATGGGAATCGAAGGCGGTTGATCGTGGTGCATGGCGCGATCTAATCACGAAGGCAGTTGCTGAAGTGCGAGAGAAAGCCCTCATGCATGCAGAGAAGAAGCGGCAAGTGCGGAAGCGGCAAGCACCGATGAATTGTACTCCATCGACATCGAGCGCATTGTGCTGTAGAACATGCGGTCGCGAGTGCCTTAGTCAGGCAGGCCTAGTGAGCCATGAGAGAGGTCACTCGGGACCACTGCCGAAGCGACGACGGGTCCCGCAGTGAACGTAGGCAGCACCGGCGCAGCGTTTGTAGGCACGCTGAATTCGATTTACTAACCGCGTGCTTGCATGCTAAGTCTCTTTATTTCAGGTGGTGGGTTTTCGGTTCTCTCCTAATGCCTTTCTTTCTCATATAAATGTCTAGTGGGCCATGAGCTAGGTCCTTTGGGACCACTGCCGAAGCGACGATGGGTCCTGCAGAGAATTACGACGAGCCGGCGCAGCGTTTGTAGGCACGCTGAATTCGATTTACTAACCGCGTGCTTGCATGCTAAGTCTCTTTATTTCAGGTGGTGGGTTTACAGTTTTTATCTTAATGCTTTTCTTTCTCATATAAATATCTCCCTGTACTCTATTCCATTAACTTGCACACATCGCTTCAGCCTATTGTATTCGATTTCCATAACATTTTTGTGTTCGTGGCATACCGTGAACTATACTTCCTGACCTCGTGCACTTAGCTAGGATGTGTTTGTAAACAACTTATTACGTATGCTATTTAATTAAGGTTTATGTCACCGTTTCCTTATGCATTAATCGAGTTTTTCTCTCTTTTTCTTTCTCTCTCTCTCTCTCTCAAGTGATTGGCTGTTGTTTGATATCCCCGGTGTGGCTGCGCTTGATGTGCATGTTGACAAGGTGCCTACCTGTCTATTACCCACTACCTCGTTCATACTGGCTCCAGGAGACAGTTGGTCGTTGCTGGAGGGGACCGGGTGCACGGTCCTTGTGGCCGTGTTAGGCTCTAAGAGTGGTTCCATGCACTCAGTATGGAGCGGACTACGGTCCAGCCACCGCCTTGTGTGCGCTTGATTCCCAAATACAGTGTGCTTGTGTTTGCCTGTGAAGGAGTGTGGGCCGGCTCCGTTGATGAAACGTGGTACCCATCCGCATTCCTCCCGGTCTTATTCCTTCGGGTTTACACTGGATATGGGGTGTGTGGTTGGAGCTGTGGGTGGTGCAGCGCAAGCCATCCATGGTCCCTCTGTAGGCGCAGGCGTCCTGTGGCTTGCCACAGTGACAGGCAAATCCGAAACCGGATGCCGCCAACCATGTTGGATAGCTGTCTTAGGCCCTAATCAAACAAAGTCCTTTCTGAGGTGCAAGACTCCGTAATATATAGCCTCAATGGATTCAGCCTGACACATTTAAAAGTCTATCCGCGTAATCAAGCCTGAGATGATAACACAACTTGACGAGAACACTGCGTCAAGTTGATATGTGAAGACAAACTCCGGCACCAGCAGAACTTAGCGCCAAAATTCAGTGCTAATCATAAAATTCTGAATAGGCACGTCTGCAGGCTCCTGATAGCGCAGCGCGAGTCCCTTGTTCTACGCACAACAGATAGTCCGGCACAAACTACACGAAAGGCCGCCAACGCTTTCCGTCGACACTTCATTCGCATTTTCCAGAGTGAATAATCATCATACCCTATTTGATACAGCTCCCACCGCCCCTGGGTTAAACCACGTATCGTTCATGGCAGCAATTGTGATGAAAAGACGATTGCCGTTTCGCGTGCACAGCTCTCCTGGCGTGAACGATATCAGACTGAAGGCATCAAAGGCAGCCGCCATGAATCGTGCAGAATCATCAGCTCGATTTTGACAACCATGTGTTGATGCAAGTACCCACAATGTGAAAAGACGGAATAATCACACCTATGTACAAAAGTGTTAATCGCGCGGAGTTGATGGACAATGGACAATGGTTTATTACGGGTAAAAAAGCATCGCTTAACAAGTCCCGTGGGATGGAAATTATTGCGAAAATAAATTGCATAATAAAGTGAAAAGCGCTGTGGTGGACTCACCATAGACTTATGTGAAATAGCGGAGATGTTCGCGTATTAAACATAAAAATCCATAAATCCAATGGTTAAGCGTTTGGCAAGAAACCGTTTGATTGCGTTTTGTAGCCCCTGGCTAACAAGTCATAAAAGGAAATGTAAGTGAGACAATGCATCGTCAACACGTTTTTTAAATATCGCCAGATTGGGAGCAGAGACGACATAATTAGGGAGGGCATTCCAAGGCTCACACACGCGGAGAGGAAAGAAATTTCTACGGCATTCAAGCCGGCTGTAATGAATTGTCAGTTTCAGAGGGTGACCTCTTAGTTTAATGTTGGGGTTCAATTCCAGCAGCGGACGGCAAATGTGGTTTGGGTTCTTCAGAATCTGGTAAACCATTATGAGATCCCCCCGCAAAAGCCGATATCGACTGCTGTACATTCCTAGAGATTTCAGTCTAAGCTGATAGGGCAGATGAAAGAGGCCCCTGACATTCTTGGTTGCCCGTCGTTGAGGAGTCACGAGAGCAATGAGATCCTGTTTCTGCCACGGCTGCCACGCCTGAATAGCATATTCCACATGCGGGCGCACGTAGACGTTAAGCATTTGGGGAAATATTGATGGTTCAAACCGACCGAAGGCTCTGCGAAGAAGGCCGAAGTGTTGATTTCCGGTTCTCGTCGCCTTCTCTGCTTGTTTGGAACACCCGAGATCTTCCTGTACCAATACACCCAGGTCACGCTCATGAGAAACCTTTGCCAAGGTGTGGTCTCCAATCTTGTAGGCGCTCACCAGCTGGTGACGCAGATGCATCACATTGCACTTAGCCATGTTCAATTGAAGCTTGTTACTCTTTGACCATTCGTAAATGCAATCTAGGTCATGTTGGAGCAGATCCTGATCTGCCTTGTTACTAATCGCCCGCCATATCTTGACGTCATCGGCGAAAAGCAGGAAGTTTGAGGAGATGACTCTTGCCAGGTCGTTGATAAACACCAGGAATAAGCGCGGTCCCAGCACTGAGCCTTGCGGGACACCACATTCCACCTCAATTGGGTTAGAAAGTGATCCCCTAACACGTACTTGGAGCTTTCGTTGGTAAAGGAAGTTGCCAATCCAACCAAGTACAGGATCTCCGATTCCGTAACTCTGAAGCCGTTGAAGTAGGATGCGGTGATCGAGGCGGTCGAAAGCTTTGGAAAAGTCCAGATAGATGACGTCGACTCCGACCCCATCATCGGCCACTTCCGTCCAACTACCTCGAGCAATAAGTAGGTTGGTGGTGCATGACCGGTGTTGACGGAAGCCATGCTGTTCCACTACCAAGATGTTGCATTTTTCCAGATAGTCCATCAAAGCCTCAGCGACGACTGCTTCCATCACCTTCGCGAGCACAGGGAGGAGAGTCACTGGACGATAGTTTGCAGGATCGGAACGGCTACCGCCTTTAAAAATAGGGGTTATAATGCCACACTTCCACATAATGGGGACTCGTTGTTCATCAAAGCACCTTTGAAAGAACTGTGACAGTGGTTCAGCTAGCTTATTAGCCACAGCCTTCAGTGCCTTCGGGCGGATGTTGTCTGCTCCCGGAGAACTATGTTCGCGCAGTGAGAGTAACTTCCTTAGCACAATTGATGGGTTGAAAATAACATTTGTAAACAGAGGTGTCGGTAATGAGCTTGATATTATGGGACAGGTAGATGTTGCGAGTTCAAAAATTGGTGCGTATTGCAGCCGCAGTGCATTAGCTGCTTCTTCGGCGCTTTGTACTCTACCGCCTGTCGTGAATAGTGGGGGGTATTCCATGCTTCACTTTACGAAGCTTATTGACATGCTTATACAGCAGTTTGTTGTTTGCCATGAACTTTTTGGCTAGACACTGTTGATACGTTATTTTGTCCTCACGGACAAGTGCGGTGCAATGGTTGCGATGGGTCAGGAAATTTCCCCAAGTCTCTGAGTCGGGGTTAATCTTGTAGGCACGCCATGCTGCATCCCTTATCGCCAGGCATTTGCGAGTCCTACTCCTTATAGTTGAAGGCATTTTCGCGGGACGAAGGGGTTTGGTCTCTGATGCTTTGTTGACGATGTCGCTGAGCTTATTAACGAACTCTGCCCAAACGTTGTCAAGGGGACTTTTGTTTGAGAATTCCCAGGAAGCTGCGTCGGCGAGTTCTTTCAATACGTGGTAGCGTGTGATTGTATGAGTTAGTTCCGAGTGTTCATATGGATACTCTGCATAACACACATAGTCAAAAGTTATTACTACGTGGTCACTGAGACCTAATGGACTATCCATCAATAACTTCTCAATCATGAGCTCTTCATTTGTGAGCACAAGGTCCAATATGGACGGTTTGTTTGCTGTCCTGAATCTAGTGGGCGTGGTGACATGATTGTACAAAGGGATATTAGCGATCAGTTCCTGCAAGTCTGCTTTGAACTGCTCACTGGGCGATGCCGAAACCTCCAGATTGTGTAGATTGAAGTCCCCGGAGATGATAGTGTGGCTGTACCTAGTGCGTGTTACTCTGTTTAGGCCACGGATCAAGCAGGAATCCATTTCCAGAGTGGACGTTGGGGGGCGGTAAACGATAGCTATGAGACATGTATCGTTGTGTCTCAGTCGGAGACGGCACCAGAGTGAGTCGGTAACGTGTGTTTCCAGGTCATCAATTATGGTACATTGTAGATCTCTGCGGTAGTAGAGTAGGACCCCACCTCCTCTGCTGGGGCGGTCGTTCCGGATGATTGACATTCCGGCTATCTCAACCTCAGCATCAGTCACCTCTTGATGCAACCAAGTTTCGGTAATAGAAATTAGGTCCCAAGCATTCGCAACCTGACGCAGTCGAAGTTCGTTAATTTTACTGAGGAGCCCTTGGGCGTTGGTGTACATACATGGAAGTTTTTCAGATTTAATCAATGTTTCAGAAGTTGTATAACTCATAGGTGAAGTTTCGCCGACCAGTGAGTGGCCGGCGACTGGATGGATGGATGAAGCAAATGAGGTTACGCCGACCATTAAAGGGTCGGCGACTAATCGTTTTTTGGATGGGTTGCATACTCTCCAGAAGTATTTGATATGTAAACTGGTATCAGATGCTCCGAATCCTGATGTTTGCTCGTGCTCTGCTGGGCCCCTCCGGATAGTATGGCTACTCTTGAAACCGTTCCTGAGTCGGGTCCTGCAGCTGGCGTTTTCATTAAGAGTTGTGCCCCTACTGAATTGTCATTAAAAGGTGTTGGTGTTCTTGCTGCTTTCAGACGAATTTCCGTTGGCAATCTGCAACGGAATTTGATCCAGTTCGCTAGTAGGGTTTGTGCCATTTGTTCCGACTGTAACACAAGTTGTAAGAGCCTGGGACCGCATCCTTTATAGTTTGGTGATATGGGGATCCTTGTCAACGAGGTGACCACCACATTTTCGAGAGAAAGAACCTCCCGGATGTAGTGCCATTGCTCGCGGTCATGCATCTGAGCATCGTCGGAAGAGAAGTCAGTAAGCTCAGGAACACCGTGAGCAATCACTGTTTTCTTATCTTGACTTATTCTGTACCTATCTTTGTTGGTGGGATCCCCTGAACGTTCTTTCCACGGGATTTCGGGTAGTATGCGCACTCCACTTGAGTCGTTGCGCAGACGATTCGCGGACATCAGAACGGCCTCAGTCTCGTCCGCCGAGTTTAGTGTTACTCGAAGTAACCGGGGTTCGCCGTAGTGCAACGCGTTTGGGTGGCGCGAGATTCTTTTTAATGTCGTGGGATTAGCATGGACTCCGATCGACGTACAGATGGAAACCCACTGATTTCGATCGTCCGTCAACTTACCCTTAATTGTATTGGATTTGGATTCGGGGACATTAGTGCATACAATATTTAGGACACCATGGTTGCGCCTGGTGGCTACTCGAACTACCGTACAATCACTCTCCTCCCATTGTTCTCCAGAGTAATGGAACGTAGTATCGCAGAGGTTTGAGAGCAACAACATTCTATTGTTGCATCAACACAGACTTCACCGAAGTTGGTCTTGCAGTACAAAGATGTTGCTAGCCCGAGCAAACTGGGCAGAGTCAGTCGATGTCAGATTAAAAGTTGAAGGCATCTACTTGGAATTCTTTAAAGCCTTCGATCGCATAGACCATCACAATTTCCCTCAAAAGCTTCGATGCTATGGAATTGGTGACTCAGTGCTAACTTGGATAAGCAAGTTCCTCTAATAACGTGCTGAGAGTGAGAGTACGCAGCTTCATTTCCGACCCGACCAAACTCCAGCATGGTGTGCCCAGAGGATCGGTTCTAGTACCAGGTTTATCCTAGTATTTATCAACAAGTTTGCTAGTATACACCAGTCGAACTTCTTACTATTTGCAAACGATGTCAAAATCTGCTATGACATCAAAACAGTGGACCATCACATGCCACTGCAGAGCGATGTTGACAGGGCTTATATGCGGTCATCATAAAACCGGTTTCAGTCCAAAGTGACGAAATGCAA
This sequence comes from Dicrocoelium dendriticum, assembly GCA_944474145.2. Lineage (NCBI taxonomy): Eukaryota > Metazoa > Platyhelminthes > Trematoda > Plagiorchiida > Dicrocoeliidae > Dicrocoelium > Dicrocoelium dendriticum. Next base: position 82,292,584 of record OX104066.1, on the reverse strand, counting down.
AGTGGTGAGCAAACGCCATCAACTTACCCGTGAATATCGACCTGGGACAGGTTGATGCAACGTGCTTCCCAGGAAATCGACCTAGGGATGATGGTACAGGATGAGCTTAGCGGCTCGAAACAGGTCGAAAAGGCATCGAAAAGAGTTAGTCAGCATCATGGTATCTTACGGAGTGCTTTCGGAAAGTACGAGTCCACAGTCTTATCACAAATGCTGAACAGTTATGTGAGGCCACACCTGAAATATGGTCGACGCCTGGTGTCCTTGGGGTAAGGGCGACGTTGACGCACTTAAAACTCCCCAACGTAGAGCGACAAAACTAAGTGGGTTTTTCACCTCCCCTACAAGGGCAGATTACAAACCCTGAGATTTTACAGTTGTGAATCTCGACGTCAGCGAAACCTTATCATGCTTTACCTAATACTAATGAACCCAAATAACGCCCGTCGCGACCTGTTACAGCTGAGTCAAATTACCACATTAAGAGGACACCAGCTCAAACTGGCCACACACAACAGTTGACTTGATTATCCACGCAACGTTTTCTCTCTTCGGGTGCCCAGGACATGGTGTGCTCTTCCAACTCACGTCATCATTACCCCTACATTAACACTTTTTAAAGACGTCCTGATGATACGCTTTCTCCCTTGCATTACTTGATATAGTCCGTTTCATTCGGAAAACAAAATAACGCGAACCAAAAGATGTGCTCAACAGGAACATCCGCCAAGTGGCGGGGAGGGAACACCCAGCAATATTGTTTTTTCATTCGGTTTTAGAGAGCAGAAATGGAATTCTTTTGTCAGCTCCATCGCTTCGCATTCAGTGCAGGGACGGTGCTAGTCACCGTGAGGCTGTTTTGCACAAGCGTACACAACGATCACAGCGAAAGCAGCAAGTTCCTTGCTTACCAATCAAATAAGGGTCCAGTACTCTTTAGAAATATCCCTCGGATTGTGCGCCAACGATCTGCACATTAGACTGTTCCAGTCCTTCACTACACGGGTGGACAAAGTGACATCAGAGCGGACGCGGGGCCTCCTCAGTTTTCACAGTTTCCAATGACGATCCTGATTAGAACAATCGGCATGGGGCTGAAGGAACTCCTTTAGAAGACTGCTCATTAATCATCATCATCATTACACGTTAGCTGGAGGTGGAAAACACCTCAGCTATTTTGCCGCAATACAAAAGGCAAGAAAAGAAAAAACAACAACAAACAGTGGCACGCCCGCTGAGTCCCCAGTAACGGATGGACATCGTGCCGGAGAGCTAACAGCTGGCTGCCGCTTACCCCACATAATCCGTGTCATGTAAAAGTTTGGGTCTGACGAGATTTTACCGAAAAGATATCTTAACCCTGAACTGTTTTCTGGCCTTGATTCATTTGATTACAATGGTAAAAGAAAGTCATATTATGCCTAACGATTGAGATCGTGATTGGAGGGGGATGCTAAACAGGAGGGGGGATGGACAAAGGAACTCACAACACAAACGCCGTTGGGGCCGGCTCCTAGACATATCAGCAAGTGTGTCCAACCAAACGTGTTCACCGTCCTTAGGACCCCAACCAGGCAGTCGGGATGCACCAACCGACGCCAACTTCGAAGTGAGGGTTTTCATTTCTCTCGACCAAGTCATCACTTGGCCTCCCCTCCTCCTCTTCCAACCGCACCCACAACGCGCAAACAATGCACGTCGTGGGAGTCGGTGTGCTGGCATGCGCAACAAGTGGCCCAACCATCGGAGCCTGGTGCGTGATATAATGGCGCTGAGCAGTTCACTCGCTCTTGCTGCACCAACTACACGACGCCGAACACGCTCATTGCTCACGCGGTGTTCCCACCAGACGAGCTAAGCTGCTTAGGCAGCGATGATCGAATGTGACGAGTCTCTTCATGTCTGTCGACCTGATGGGCCAGGTTGCACAGCCATATAGGAGAGTTGAACGGACGGCTGCGTTGTAAACTCTGCCCTTGAGGGCGAGAGTAATATCGCACTGCTCATTAGTACTGGTAAAATATGCCTAACGTAAATCAGGTCGCCACGACGACGGCGTAATACATGGATAATAAGTTCATCTATCGAAGTATATGAGATTAACGGTGATCTGGAGCACCGAGATGTACTTTGATGAATGTTGTTGAAATTTCTCAATCAGGTCGTACTCGGTCTCTGTAAGAGGGTAGGCCGCTGGTAGCCCGTGCTCAAGGCTTGGGCACACATGGAATGCTAACAGTGATTTGGAAATTTTGGGCGTCGTTTTGGGAGATGACCTCCTTATAGAATGGAACATCCTAGTGGCAGCCGCGATCTTCTTCAATGTGTTCTGGGCTGTGCTTACATCCGGAGATATTAGTACATCGAGGTCCTTTTCACAGCTGGTGTTCTTAAGCAGGAAACTTCCAAGGTGGTAGACGCCAATTGGAGCAGAGGTGCAGATAGGGAGTACAGAACAATTTTTCCGATTAATGCGTAACGAACACTTCATCGACCAGCCGTGTAGCAGATTTAACGTTGCCTACTACCGTTCAGCGTCTTCAACGCTGTGAACCCCTAGCCATAAGTTGAGGTCAGTAGCCCAGATTAAAGAGTCTGCTTGAAGCTCCGATGGGAGGTTATTGATGTAGACGTTAAAATGCTCAGGGCCAAGCACTGAGCCCTAGGGAACCGCACTGGTCATGGAAGCAAGCACGGAAAAGTATTGATTTACTTGTAATTGCATGTTATTCCTGATAAGGAATTCATGGGTTCCAGAAAGTATTTCCCGGAGACATCAACCCAAGGGCTGGTATAAAGAAATCCTTCATAAGAAACCTTGTCGAAGTCGTTGCTGGAGTCAAGGAAGAGGAGGTCCAGAAGCTTTGCAGCATCTAACCGGCATGCTCACTTTTCCCTGGCCGAAAGAGTTTGGAGATGCACGAACACTATTTCTGAAAGCCATACTGAGCAGTGGACAATATATTCCGTTTCTCAAGATGCAGCTGCAGGGCTCGTTTGCTGATTCTTTCCATGGATTTGCAAACTACTATGGTTAAACAGATTCCTCGGCAGTTTCCGGGGTCCTGAGGATTCTCACCTTTGTAGGTAGATTTGACAACGCCCAGTTTCCAAGTAATTTATAGGCGGCCAGCGTCAAAAGAACGCGGAAACACCTGGCACATAGGCGCCGAGATGTATTCGGATACTGTTTTGAGAAACAATGGGTGTAGCCCACCAAGCCTTGATGAAGAGCTAGAGTCTAATTCCAGGAGCCCTTGCTCAGCCAGTTTAATACTGAGTTCCAAGTGCTCAAAGATAGAGTGAGACGAGGGTGCAAAGCGGGAAGCAAACGGGAAATTGATGGCAAAGGTAGAGTACAGTGAGGCGAGGAGGCTGGCTTGTTCATCATCTACGTGAAGGATAGCATCTTCTTCGCAGGAATACAAGGCGGGTATTCCATTATAGGATTTTGCTTTTCTTGTCAGGTGCCAAAAAAGAAATTTGGGGGTGGTTGCAGATTCCTCAGCTAAGTAAAGTTCACACATCTGTTTTTTCTGACGATCATATGAGGACCCGTTATCGCTGGAGAGGCTGCGTCCAAAACTGTCGCTTGATTTAGAGCACATGGGTGGACACTGACCATGCACTTGTAAGTGCTGATCTGCCGGTGTTTTTGTGGTCGCCCTCGACAACCCTGTGAGCGCATAGATACGTCAATTCGTGAAGCCAGATGTGCTGGATGCGTATCGAAGTACGCTGGCTTTCGGGTTGAGCAAGCGCTCACTGGATACAGTTGAAGTTTGTTGGTCCCACGTTCAGCAGACCTTACTAGAAGCAGGTAAATCATCATGCGGTAAATCCACTGGCCATTATAGACATTGGGACTATTTGCAGTCTCTGAAACATCTCGATGCTCACCGGCCCATTCCGCTGGAAGCGAAAACAATGAGACTCGTAAAGGCCTGAGGGCAAAACTTTGTGCAAGCCTGAAGAGAAAGAGTGAAGCGTGCTGGTCTAATCGTGCGTCAGAAATGGAAGTGATCGCTGCCCTTGGTAACCATCGGAAGTTATTCTGTCCGATACGGGAAACGGGCAGCAGGGGACCTGGAGTTAGTAGAACTATTTATGACGAGAATGGACAGCCTATACACAACTTGTGAAAACGCTTGAAGAGTTGCGCTGACTCTTTTGAAGGCAAGTTAACCGACCGGAATTGTTAGCTCTCTCACCGGCCAGTGACCGCCCTACTCCCTTGGCTGTCTTTTTGGATCCGCCCTCTCGCTCGGAAGTCGAACGTGAGATCGGACTGTTGAAGTTGATTAAAGCCGCAGGTCCAGGTGGTATTCATCCAGCTTTCTTTATATTCGGGAGCCCTGCTCTTGTTGATGATTTACACGAATTACTAGTGAAACTGTTGGAGCAGGAAACTGTTCCAAACGACTGGGATCGCTCCGTTATTGTCCCGATGTTCAAAAGAGGATCGCGTTCGGAATGCTAGTCGTGGACCAAGTACTGGGCCCTGGGGCACTCCGCACTTAACGTCGATTGGGTCAGAGATGACGCCGCGAACTCTTACATTCAGATATCGTTGAACCAAGAAGTTAGCGATCCAACCGAGGATTGGGTCCCCAATTCCACAACACTGCAGCTTGTGAAGGAGGATACGGTGGTTCAGACGGTCGAAAGCCTTTGAGAAATCCAGATGTAATGTGTCAACACCTACGCCGCTGTCATCGGTCTCAGTGCAACTAGATTTGGCAAGCAGCAAGTTTGAGGTGCAAGTTCGGTTCTTGCGAAACCCATGGTGCTCATTTGCTATGACATTTCGTTCTTCCAAGAAGTTCATCAGAGTTTCGGCGACAATCGCTTCCATGATTTTGGAGAGTACCGGAAGTAGTGTTATCGGGCGATAGTTGGCCGGATCTGTATGACTTCCCCCCTTATGGATGGGAGTGATGATGTCTTGCTTCCACATTGTCGGCACGCGCATCTCATCGAGGCATCGTTGGAAGAACTTGCAGAGGGGGTCCGCCAGGTTTACTGCAGCCAATTTCAACGCTTTTGGACGAATATTATCAACACCGGGAGAGGTATGCTAGCGCAGGGCAATTAGCCTTTTCATGACACCCGCAGTCGTAAACGTGATGTGGCTGAGTCCTGATGGTGGTACAACGATTGGGAACAGTGTATGCGGCGATGTCGTGCTCTGGAAGTTCGGGGTGAATTGTTGACATAGGGCGTTGGCCGCCTCGGTTGCGTTTTGTGCAAGTCCACACAATGTGTGTAAAGCAGAAATGCCTCGCTGTATTTTGCGGAGCTTGTTAACGTGTCTGTACAGGAGCTTGGGGCTTGAAAAAAATTGCTCAGCTAGATTCTGTTTGTGCAGTGTTTTATCTTCGCGTATAAGGTTTACACAGTGATTCCTTTGGATAGTGTAGGCTTCCCATGTTTCGGCACTCGGTGACTCCTTGTATTTTCGCCAGAGTAAATTCCTCCTGACAATACACTTGCGTGTCCTGCTGCGTATGAATGATTTCACTGTCTTCGCTGGTAAAGGTCTTTTTCTAGAAGCACTAATTACTAACGTGTTGAACTGGTGAGCAAATTCAGACCAGGCGACATCGGGGGATCCTTCTGCTAGAAATGCCCAGTTTGTAGCATTTATAAGTTTGACTAGAGCGCCGTAATCCGTAATGAGCTGGCATTTCTCGCTGTTTTCTGAGGAATACTCTGCATAACAGATGTACTTGAACATGAGGGCTGCATGGTCGCTACGGCCTAAAGGACTCTCTATCGATACCGTTTCGATCACAAGCTCTTCATTGGTGAATACGAGATCCAGGACACCCAGTTTGTTTCCTGTCCTGAATCTTGTGGGAGATGTGATGTGATTGTAGAGTGGCAGCCCACTGATTATCTCTTGTACTTCCCTTTTGAAGGATTCGTTGATACAGGCTGGGGTTTCTATGGTATGAATATTGAAGTCGCCAACCAGGAGAATGTGGCTGTACGACTGCGAGAGAATGGTCTTCATTGTGGAGGCTAGGCGGTTGTCCATTTCTAAAGTAGCCGACGGAGGGCGATACACCACACCCAACAAACATGCGTCCCCACGGCTAGGTTGAAGACGACACCAAAGCGCATCGACCATTTGAACCTCTGGGTCATCAATGAGATCAATGTGTAGTTCGCTACGATAATAAAGTACTACTCCACCTCCTCTACTTGGTCGATCGTTGCGTAGAATAGACATCCCAGGTAGTGCGATTTCTGCATCAGTAATCGCTTCATTCAACCAAGTCCCGGTTATCATAACAAGGTCGCTTGACACCGAGGCCTGACGCAGGCGAAGCTCCGTTAGTTTGCATGGGATCAGCCCGTACGCGCTTTTGTTGAAGTCTCAGCAAATAGATAACGACTTACTGTCCAGTAAAGCGGATGTTACCGTGTATTGCAACATTCAGTACTGCACGGATTGCTTGTCTGGATTGGGACGAGCATTTGAAACCTATGAAAGGAACTTCCATTTAAGTTTTATTACAGCGTCCAGGAACGAGCGGGGAGGCATACTTTGCGAGCACTACTGCAGTTGAACAAGCGAACCGTATAGATCAGGTCACGGTAAATCTTGAGGAACGCAGTTATTCATCGAAAGCGCCGTGTTGGATCAGCTAAGTGGAAGGCGCCACTGACTCTACGTGTTACTGACGTGCCGCTTTATTCCACTCTGCCGGTCGAAGTCAAATTTCGACACCTGCATACTACTACCTCTTCAGCGTACAGAACACAGACTAATACGCGGAGACATGGAACAAGGTCCTGCGGAACAGATACCCAGGAAGTATATTCATTGTGTTTTCGGTAAGAGAACATGGTGCAGGATAGCGCACATGTGAAAGGGGTTATGTTTTGTGTCTACAAGCCTTGGTTCCATCACTGGTTACCTTGAAAATGAATGCACCCATTTATATGCACTTTGACAGGTGATGAATGTTTTCCATACCATGAGAATTGTATCAAGACACGTTTGCAAAGACAGGCAAGCATGCGAAGCACCATGGCATTTAACTGACTATTAGTATACATTTAGTCAGAGCAGTGAGAAGACATTTGTTGCGATATGTTGACATTTCGATTGTTCTCATCAGTCGCAAAACACAATACAAGCGGGATTCATGGACAGTTATATACAGGGGGAAAAGGTTGATACACCAATCAAAATGTTAAAATCAAGACCACGGTAACTCAATTGATTGTCACAATAGTTTCTGTGCACACAACACAGGTTGATAAGCCCTAATTAACAAGGCCTCACTGATTGCCAAGATTAGCGGATTGTTGTTACGTAACAACACCTTGAACGCAGTCTCCGGGTTCACCTGATGTGGGGTTGCCAAGAGATGCTTGGTGATAGACGATGCGGGACTCCGGTTCATCCTCGGATCCACTCCGTTTTGTTGCGTCATCAGTTGTTCCAACCACCTCGGCACATGTTCAACTACCCTCTGAGCTAACTGACGGTCAGTCCTGCCCATGTAAATGTCACCGCAACCGCAGGTGAACTGGTAAACGACGTGAGAGGCCGAACTGACTGATGAGTTGCTCTGACGGTCATGAAGAACAAGGCTTCGCGTTGTATGAATGAGTCGCAACTGGGCGGTCGCGTAGGTGCGCGTAACGGCGGACCGGAGTTTATGTACGATATCATTTGATATGTGGTCTCCTTTGAACGGCAGGAACAGGTAAACATTCTTTTTCTCTGCGGTTAACACCGGTATTTTCTCCTTGGGAGGCCTGCTGTGGATCTGAACGAACTTCTCAAGATACCCATTCGACACCAAGGTTTTGAACAAAAATTCTTCTTCAGCTTGCAACAATTCGGGGCTGCATATTCGTCTGGCTCTGTAGAAAAGCGTTTTCACTAGGCCACGTTTGTATGCGACCGGGGCAAAGCTGGAAAAGTGGAGGTACTGCCCACTCCAAGTTGCCTTGCGATGAACCGTACGATGCAGCGTACCATCAGTCCGTCTCTTAATGAGTATATCCAAAAATGGCAGACTATCATGTTGCTCCAACTCATGGGACACCGATAGGTTTGGATGAATTGAATTCAGAGCTTCCAACAGCCGCGCAAAATGTTCGTCGGTGGTGAAGACTAGGATGTCGTCCACATACCGCTTGTACAATGTAACTTCACAAATGCTGGCAGTAACTTGTCTTTCTATCAAACCGAGAAAAATGTCTGCTAGTACTGGTCCCAGAGGGCTACCCATGGCGACGCCGTCGATCTGTTTATAAGCAGTCCCCTCAAACTCGAACAGTATATTTTCCGTGCACAATAGAATCATATCCCTCAAATACTCCAGCGGCAGGCCAACAGACATGTTTTGACTCGCGATGAAATCACACAAATTTTCAACCGTCTCACGTAGAGGCATGTTTGTGAACAGGGAGTCGACATCTATTGAGTACATGTGCTCCGCACCCAGCGACACATGTTCCAGTGTCTCGACCAATTCAAAGGAGTCCTTTAGACAATATGCAGTCAGGAGTTTGCGTACTGGCTCCAACAACAGCTTTGAGAACCGCAGTGACGTAGCAAAGCGATATCTGCGCAAGAAAGTACAAAGTTTATACACAAACGTAACTAAACGCGAAGAAAAGCAACTACACATGTGTGTACAAATCTGGTTAGTGTACACATTGTTGTGATAATTTATGAATATTTTTTTCTTTCTCGACGGATACGTGCGTATACGATGTAGTGCAAAGTGGGGGTACATACCTCCAGGATACCACATGGCCCTATTTTTTTTGCTAAGTCATTGCTGAAGCATCGCAGGCGGGTAGGATATTCGCAACAGAGTGTCATACGGATACAGGTGTGCGTATAGGAAACATGTACATGGCAATGAGCAATGCAGTAACGCTTCATCTGGAGCTTGCAATGCACTGTTGTGCAATTAGGACAATGTGTGGTATCTTTTGCATTCTAAGGGCAAGTTGCTAGGTGTTGAGCATCAGAGATGTAGCGCTTCGTCGACAAGACTGCAGGTGCACATCTAGTAAGTTGTAGTGTTATACCGTGACCAATAGAGCTAGGTTGGAAAAAGCAATTGCTATAGCACTTCATCCGAAACGGTTGTTTTCGTAAGCTCTCCGTTAGTTAATAAATAGCTGAAAAAGGTGAACTGTGGATCCAGTCACATCATCAGTGACTAACACAGTTGGATGCATATGTTCGATGGCAGTTACTCGCAAGTGGACGTAGGGTGCCTCTTGTTGAACCACTTGAGCCGACGCGCGATGTGTATGTCATGTGTCACACTTCAGGTAACATTCCCCATGAGTTCCATTTCTGGGAAGGGAACTAGGCTCCTGGACCCCTAAACCAGCGTGCATGTTACCTAAAAGTTCGACATGACTGTTTACGCAACGAATTTGCTTGTATGTGTAACATGACTTGGGGACATTTAAGAGTTGCGCCCTGACTGACGGTGCACTTGTTCACGGTACCTGGCTCCGGAGTTTCCCAAGACAAGTGGGGCTAGTTTCCAGTGACAGGAGTGCACTGGTACACCGCCGCTTGTAACTATCGCCGAACATTCCCCGTAAGTGGATAATGGAATCATTCGCCTTTCTAGCTCTGTCACTCCACTCTGTCACTTCAGTGGGACAATACTTGCCATGTATTTAAGTGCATGGGGCTTTTCAGGGGTCAATTATCTATGGGAACCGCGGAATATAGAGGTGGCAATATTTGGATACTGCGCTGTCGTTTGCGTCTGAGACTGCACAGTTGTTCAATAGGGACAAAATGTGCAGCGATGGCACGACATTGCAACAGCACTCCACAAGATTCGAAGAAGTGCACAGCTTCGCCGGTGGGTCATAAACTGGCAGCGCATTATCGTGATCTCCGTGCTTCATCGCCTTCCTTTAGTGTTGCGGGGTTGTTTTTTATTGGTACAGTTTGTTCATTATCACCAGTTCCCTAACAAGTATCCGTATCCAGACGCGCGTGTTCATTACATAACAATTAAATACGCATGCTTTATGAGCAAATTCACAAAGGGTGATATTGTGAAGCCTGACAGTTTGATCTCGTTTTAGCTGCTGTAGTATTGCAGTGCCACTGTTGGTATTTCGTGTGCCTGCTTCCCAGTTAGCTCTGGGAGAGTGCCCCACAGTGAATCCCTTATTGAAAGACCCAAGGAAGTTGGCTTCGATTTGTACCAAGGCCTGTTTGTGTAAAGCATTTTTCACATGTTCACGTGATCACACACAGAGCTTTTGTTAGACTTAGAAGCTGCTGCCCTATACGCAGATTAGTAGCGAGGTCGAATAATTTCCATCCCTTACCACGGATCTGTATCGACAGGTTGTTTTTAGTGTCATTTCATTGATCGGCAAAAGCATGCATGTCAAAAGAAAGGTATACGTGAAGTTATTTGCTAACGTTTGCATGTAAGTACGTAACCTCTCAGTCGTCAGTTAACTGTCCACATGGCAACATGCACTACTGTCTTGTATTGGTCATCAGAATATTTTGCAAACTTAGTCGTAATACCAATGTTCTTGAGTTTCATGAACATGCGTGCAAGCCGACTTGTTTGTATCCCGTCACAATTTTTCAATGTTACCGCTTTGCGGATACAGAGCGCTTTCATCACTCCTCTCAACGACGTTAACATTTACAAAATTTTCAAACAGCCATTCATCTTTTACTATGTATTAGTCATGTTCTTTATGCTGTTGTCCTTACCTCCTCAGATCAGATCGTGGACCCTACAGTCGTTGGCGTAACATTAGCAGAAGCCTTGTCAAACCGAGTGACATAGTGTGATTCGCGTACCATATATTGGCAAACTAACAATGATGGAACAATGTGGTTTCACGTCCGTTCTCTGCCACAGATCCGTTCGCTGACGGTTAAGGGTTGTTTTGTGTTGGCAAAGGCCCTCATTAAATCCGTCTCCACTGTAACTGTAGGTACCTATACGAACTGCTGACACTTGTGTACTTTCGTAATGTGCCATACCTCACCCTGTCCCTGATATATATTGTGATCCCCAGTAAAATTGGTTAAGAAGAATTTAGTTCCCAGTGCGCGCAACCGTTGAAGCAGCCTTGTTATCATCTACATAAGCCGTAGACTTTGAGCGCCCAACCTTTTAACATCCTCTTTTGTGACAGACTGACAAGCTTTCACTGATGAATCCTGCGACAGCGATCACTGCACTTGACTACATGCTCCAGTGACACCATTGAAGGCAATTTGTCAGTACTTGTATGCTGTCTCATTTGCTCGCCAGTATGGTAGCGGCAGCCCAAGACTTGCCACCATCGTCCAGTAAGCAGTCCGTACTAGAGACGGTAGGATCAGAACATCACGCACAAGCTGTTCGTAGCTAGTAATCATCAGTTCCAAACACGGGGAAGCTTACTACGGTGTAGTGCGAGCGCACAGGCAAATGTGCAGCACTGATTAAGTCTCAAAGATCATGTAAGAAGACTTTGCATCCACTTCACAATGCCTGCAGATATACTGCACCTCATGCCTGAGTAGTTGACGGGACATAAAATCACCTGTGTACAGGAGGCAGGGATGACTTATGGTTTCTGACGTGCGGCGACCAGTCCGAAAAGCAATCACACAGACTGAGATAACTTACACTGATGAACGGTTCGCTACCTCTCAAATGGCTGTAATGGCACACTTATTCGCACAGACTGTTCTGGCTTCGGTGTGTGCTTATCAATTATTAAACCGGAAGTAAAACTATGTTTTGCTCAGCCACCACCGACTGCTCCAGAACCTTTCGTTGTCGGCACAAACCTAACATCGTGGAAGTGGCGCATGAATATGTACCTTAGCGTGGTCACTCTAAGCTCACGCGGTCCCTATATTCTGTCTCATCTAGAAAGAAATGTGCAGGGAGCGTTAATTTCTTCCGGATTTTCCGCCACCTCCTCCTCAATGAGATTTGGGTGAAACTGGGTTCACTATTTGGCGATGATCCCTCTCAACCCGGTGCAAGGAATGAGTTTTGGTCCAGATCGCAGTGCGCGGATGAAACGTTTGACGGCTACGTCACCGCACTCCGTACTCTGGCATTGCGTGCTTTCGGAAATGTGACACCAGCCATTCGGGATGCTTTTATTTTGGAGCTGTTGATCCAAGGTGTTGTCGATGACGAAACTTGCAAAGCTTTGCGCAGGACCCACCGTCGTCTGTGGAAGAAGTCATCGTCATCGGTCGCAGATACGAGGCGGCAGCACGAGTCAGAAGACCGTCTCAGGCGTCTGGCTGCCATGTGTCAAGCTTCCAACGGACATCAGCATTTCGACCCATGAGACCATGGAACTCAAATGAGTGTTACTACTGCCGAAAATTTGGTACACATGCTCAAACATGTGGACATAACCGATCATTTTTGCCTTCTGCTGGTGTTCGACGCAACTCTGGAGCCCTCAAGCACATGGACCCACGGAGGTAAGCCCCAGTCTGTGCTTTGCATTTCCCCCTTATCAACGCTAGCGCAGCCATTCGTGAGCGTACTGCTTTATGGTAGGTCGGCACACGCCTTAGTAGACACGGGAGCTAATTGTTCTCTACTTAAACCCTCTTTATGCACCAGGGGCGTTAAACCTGGTACCCGTCATCACCTCAGAACCGCCAATGGCACCCTATTAAATGTAAGTGACATCGCTGTGGCGGATCTGGTCTTAGGTGATGAAAAGTTATCCCATCCCATGTTCATATCCTCGCAAATACCGTGGGACGCAGTACTCGGCTCGGATTTGCTACGTATTTTGAGGTGTTGCATCGATATGCGTCAGAGGTGTATGAAGTTTAATGATTCTTAAGTGGCCATTATTATAGACTCAAATCCTCTGTCCGGTGTGTATTCAGCAAGCCACACGCGCGCACCGCTCGAAACACAGATAACAGCTTTCTTATTCCATCTGAAGGATACTCTCTCGTCGGAGACTCTCTACACCCTGTACAGTATAGTGAAGAAAAATACTGCCGCGTTCGTCTGGGAAGGCTCATCTCTTGGCCGTACTGGGATCGTACGACAAAATTTACATATGGCCCGCGAGGCCTATCACTCAGCGAGCACGCCGTGTACCAGTGCAATATCGTGCGGAGCTTGAAAACATGATAAAACAAATTCTGGATGCAAACATTATTACTTCATCGAAATCACCCTGGGTATCGCCAATAGTCCTCGTCAAAAAGAAGAATGGTTCTCTGCGACTCTATGTGGATAATCGAAAGCTAAATGAAGTACCTCGCAAAGATTTGTTTCCAATGCCTCGTATAGACAACAGTTTGGAAACCCTTGGGGGAGCGCAATGGTTTTCTTCCCTTGATCTTGCATCTGGATATTGACAGGTGGAGGTCGATCTAAGGGGTCGTGAAAAGACTGCTTTTGTGATACCGTCGGGACTATACGAGTTCCAAACTATGCCCTTCGGTTTATCAAACGTGCCGGCCACGTTGCAACGTTTAGTGCACGTCTTTCTTAGAACTTTGATCCCACATCAGTGCCTAGTTTACTTAAGCGACGTAATCGTGCATGGACGCTCCCTGGAGGCACATTTGGGGAATCTGAATGTAGTACTATGCAGTCTTGTGGACGCTGGTCTCAAGTTGCAGCCACATACATGTCAGCTATTAAGGAAGGAAGTCACGTTCTTAGGTCATGTCATCACTTCATCAGAGTGACCCAAATAAGATAAAGGCGATTCAAGACTGGTCTATTCCGCGTTCCACGGAAGATGTGCGACAGTTTTGGGCCTTGCTTCCTACTATCGCAGGTTCGTCCGCAACTTTGCCGACATTGCCGCACCACTGCGCTGTTTGACCGAGAAGGGAAGGCCGTTACAGTTGACTCCTCAGTGTGATAAAGCGTTTGACTCTTTGCGACGAGCGCTGATAAATTCGCCAATTTTAGTGTTTCCAGATCTGTCTTCTAGTGCTGGTCAGTTTGTTCTTGACAAGGGTGCAAGCGACACTGGAATTGGAGCTGTCCTGTTACACGTCGGACCTGATGGGTTAGAGCATGTGATTGCTTACGTAAGTAGATATATGTGCAAACAGGAACGTAATTATTGCACAACACGCAAGGAGATGTTGGCTTTGGTGGCGTACACGAAGCCTTTTCGCCATCTCCTTTCGGGGCGGCGTTTCCTTATTCGCACGGACCACTATTCGCTTAAGTGGCTACAAAAGTTTAGGGACCCCGAAGGGCAAGTCGCCCGCTGGCAAGAACAACTTCAAGAATATGATTTTGAATGTGTGCATAGACCCAGCAGACAGCATGTTAACGCGGACGCTCTGTCACGACGCAACGGCAGACACAACGTCGACTGTCCCTCGTGTTCGGATTATCAAATAGCCGTAGTGTCGCTTGACACTTCCGATTCTGCTGAGTGGTCGGATTTCCAAAGGAACGACCCAGAGCTCAAGCTTATTTATGAAAAGCTATCCACCGATGGAATCAAACCTACGAAAGCGGAGATGGCAGGCTTAAGTTGGGAGGCTCATTGCGTGTGGTCGGTATGGCAACGCCTCGTAAGTTATGATTAAACCTTGTACTATCAATACGGGCTGAATTATTCCAAACGAATCGTTGTCCCCCAGTCCAAGGTCGATTTCGTGTTGCGTCAACTACATACCGAATTAGGACACCCCGGGCAGAGAAAAATGGATGAGGCTGTTGGACAGCGATTCTGGTGGCTAGACCAGCGCATAGATGTGGTTGACTTCTGTAACGCTTGTCAGGAATGTCTTCGTGCGAAACCGCCTCGGAGGCCAAACCGGGCACGTCTACAATCCATCATCACCGGGTACCCAAACCAAATAGCTGCAGTAGACATTATGGGACTCCTATCCCAAACAGACCGTGGTAACCGCTACATTCTAATCCTGGTCGTCCATTTCACGAAGTGGTGCGATGCCACTCCTATTCCCTACAACGGCACAACTGTAGTGGCACATGCAACCTTCAAGCAATGGGTCACGCATTGGGGCGCCCCGGAGCAGTTGCATTCTGACCGAGGTTCGAATTTCGAGAGCACTATTGTTTCTGAGCTAAGCCATCTTCTTGGTATCCGTAAAACGCGCACTACTGCTTACCACCCGCAAGAAAACGGTGGAGTTGAATGCGCAAATCGGTCGTTAAAGTCTCTGCTAAAAGCGTTCACGGACGAGTACAGCACACGGGAGTGGGACGGCGCGCTACCACATTGTTTGTTAACCTATCGTTCCACTGTTCATTATTGGACATTCCACTACCCACATTATATGGTCACTGGGCGTGAGATGCGTCTGCCGTTCGATTCGACTGTACCGCGACTAGCGTCAGATCCGCTGATAGCCACGTAGCATGAAAAGATGGTACACAGGGACTTAATTCGTGCAAACCAACTCGCAAGGAACTGCTTGTCTAACGCCCAACGTCACCAAAAAGACTACTACGAGAGACGAGTCGAAGGTTTACCGCTACAACCTGGGCAGTTACTCTAATTGCATGCACCGGCGCCCCCACCGGGACTTTCCCCGAAACTACACAAGGTCTGGGCAGAGCCGTTCACTTTTGAGGAAGTGTATAACGATGGTACCTGCCGTATCACGGATAACACTCAAGATCAGAGACATTCTTTTGTGGCCCACTTTAACCGCCTGAAACCGGCGACTCTGACTACCAGCGACCCATGCGTCTCGCTTGAGAACAAACCGTTAGTTCCAGAGGCCACCGAGTACGTGAAGATAGGTGATACGACGGCACCAGAGCAGGGGACAGCAGGTGTTGAGGACAACACTTAAATCTGAGGGCAATGTAGTGGCATCGCACTCACTTTAACCGCCGTCTCTTCATTCTCACTTTTTCTCTTATTTTTCAGTTGCATATTGTGAGACCTCCAGCGCTAACAAAACCACGAACAGAGTCGTGAACCATAAACATTTTATCTCTTTTATCTCTTCCATTGTATATTCTATATTGAGCCTGTTTTACTGCGTTGTACGACTTCACTTCGTTCTGCGAATAGGCGCTGCTCATCGTCCACTGTGTTCTTCCGTCCAATACTCCCGCCCACCGTGTTTACCTGTGAATTGCTTAATTAATCGCGTTGTTGTGCTTGATGTCCTTCAGCTCGTGGATATATCCGGCCTTCCTCCGACTATTGCACACTGCACATTATGGCAGACGATCTGGCTACGTTTAATTGAGTGGTCCGATTATATTCCCGAAAATTCGCGGACATGGAGAAGGAAGTGAAGAAATTTCAACAGGCTACTGCGACGTCCTTTTATAAGCGGACGGTGGTTACTCGAAATCGGTATAAACCGATGACAGGGGAGGATTTGCCAGATGACTATCCATACCAGTACGTGCAGTACCAGTGTGTGCATAGTAAGCGGAGCAAGGTTCATGGTAAACGGTATGTTTCCAATTGTTAATGCTCTAAAATGACCAAACCGTTATAGGATGCTAGACCGCAAAGTCGTTTTCGTTCGTAGCGCCCAAGATGATAACTGCTATCTTTTATATACTATTTAATTGTTGACCAAGTGTATCTTATGCTTTCTTGTTTTAATTTTCCTTACAACCGGCTCGACACTCAACTGTCTAGTAAGTTCCCGCGCTCACGTGTTCGCTCTTGTCTCGCTTCATCCGTCCGCGTCTTCTTGTAGCCCATCGAATAGAGTCCGCTGTGTCCGACTCCATTTGCCTTCTGATATCCGCGCTTAATTTCGCGCACCGACTTGGACTAGTATTTTCTAGTCCTACACGTTCGTCTTGAGTAACGATTGTTACGAGCGTGGTGAAATTTATCTGCGGCGTACTCATGATTTTCAGTTGGGTACTCCGTGGCTGTATTCTCAGAATCGTTGCTTGACGGAGTCGGAGGAGCAAGAGGTTGTGAGCCTGATATCACTATTTAAAAGCACCTTTGAGATTCTTCATTACTTGAACCGGAAGCATGGGCGAGTGTTGACGGTGGAAGAAATAAACACGGTGACAAGACGTCACCCGAAGCGGCAGGCGGGGGAGGAGTGCAAGATAACGGAATTGCTGGAGAGGAATGGCGCATGTCGGGTAGTGAGAGAGGGAAGCATGGCCACATATTTGTTTTTCGTGCCCTCTTGCGTGGGATCGATAGCTGCGCGCTACTGTGAGGTGTTGTTGGCGGATGCCAGGCACCAATTAATTTCTGGCGGCTATAAACTTCACCTAACTGATATAGCAGGGACAGCTAATGTAAGGAACGTGGGCATTAAATTAGTGGAGCAGTGTGTTTTTTTCGGGTGTTTTCCTTTTAGATCCATCAAGAAGTCAGAGCACCCCTAGCAACTCCTGGATGGACGACCCGCTCAAGAAGGAACACTTACGGGATTCATCCTATCGTTCCAGTCCCACTTGAACTTAAACTTAATAGATGGTACCGGAATTGCGTATTCATTTTTTACGCATTGTTGCCAAATGAGACAACACACAGCTACAGATAAGCAGTGGAAGCTATTAGGTCCATGTTGCCTTGCACAGTGACAGTGCAAACACTTGTTATAGACAAGTGCATGGCGCACGCTGGCGCACTGACATCTGCGTATCCCAACGCGGCGGTTGTATTTTGCCGTTTCCACCTTTTGAGGGATATGTACCGATGATGTGGACAACTTGTTGGCGTAGGCCCTGTGGTGATGACCCTTCTTCGGCAGTGGTTGATGTTTTTGATACACCCACGGGACGGGGGGCATTTCAACAGATTCTGAGAGCGCTTGCACGAGCGCGGATCCGTCTCGATACATGCGACGTACCTGGCTTCCATGGGTGTCTCATCGTCAGCGTGCGGTATGTTTATTCGGTTGCGCGAGGACGAACAACGTGGCGAATGAAAATAAACATCTGAAAAAAGAGTTGACGGAGCAATCCTCTCTGAGATGGTTATTCACGGCGATTATTGAGGGCGTCAATTCCTAGGTGCATGACCGTCAAGTGGCGATCGGGAGACACAGTGCGACGCCATATGTATCACCTGTGGAGCTGTCCGTAGCAACCCACATATTGACTCGCGTTCTCCCCTACGCTAGTAAACAGTTGTTGAGGCACTGGAGAAATGCAGGGATAACGTCATTGGATAACGCGGGCAAGTTCTGGGTGGTGGAATGCACCTATGGTTCAAAGAGCCGGCGGTATCGAATGATTGAAGACTCCTTTGAATGTGTATTTCATCTGCAATGGTTTGTGCGCAAATGTGCCATGTGACGACCAAGAAGGGAATGCCGATGCCTAGTATTATAGCGGACTGCATATGGAATGGTCCATGCAGTCGCCCGCTTGCCTTGTTCCCGGAGGCTGCCGGTGTTAACGATGTGACATACGTAGACGCTGGTGATGTGCTGGAGTTACTCGCGGTGGACATGGCACTAAACTTCGCAATGCGGAGAGGGTGACGGCGGAATTGAAAACGCAGGTTTGCAGTCTTGGATCGGCGCGGTGTTGAGGAGTCTGAAGAGGCTACCTGAGGTGAGATCCGGGTATAGTGATGTGTCGCTCTACTGCACTACGCTACATTGTAGTAAACCTATACCGTTGGACATGAATGACTGGTACCATCGGTTGATGGGAAACGTGTGCCAGAGCACGGCGAGATGTGGGCTGCCTAATGTTGGGAAAAGTATGCGAAGCACCAGCACCGTGCATCATAAGGTTGCTGTACTTGAAGTGCACGGGGAGGGTTTGTCAGGGGACCACAGCAACGAGGTTGGGAAACCTGCTTCTCATGGCTCCGCCAAACGGAAATCTCCCCTTCAACTGCGAGTGACGGAGGTTCCTGCTCAATACACCTCAGTACGTCCCTTGAAATTTATACGTCTAGGCACCACCATGTCTGGCTGTTCTAAAGTGTGAAAAAGAGGCGGAGGACACTAGAACCATCTGTTTTAAACGTATGCGCTTTTTGTCTGAGGGGAAGTAAGATGTAACGGTGGATAATGAAGTTCTGTTGGTGATGTGTGACCTATGCCAACGTTGGTTCCATGCAACACGTGTGGCTTATAACGGGGAAGAAGAATATACTTGCCTGCGCTGCGATCTGTGAATGGAACCCTAACGTTGGAGGTAATATCCGGTGGCACTGGGAGCCAATTGATAAGATGTATGTTAACGGAATTGGCAACTCAGGAGCCCTTTACAGTGATTCTTGGGAGCGGTAAGGCGCTATGTTAACATTGGTAGCTGTTTCATTACTCACGAAGATTGTGTGGTTTGCAACGCTACAGAGGTAAGTGCAGCATATTTGGTTATCACGCTGTGACATTAGCCCATTTCTGCGTACCTTTCCACACATGAAGGTATATAACGCACTTTCCGTTCTGAAGCGCTGTGGCGCTTTATCCGAGATGGCCCTGTTGCGCGGGAAGTTGGAAGCCACATGCCAAAATTTAATGGGGTAAGAGGATGTCGTTGCATCCTATCAATATTCGCCTGATTTACTCCATTATGTTTATTGGATGGATTGCCACACGTTTGCGCGATTGTCAGGTTCGTTAGTCGGAATGTGTTATGGAAGGTAACGTGGGGTAAGAATACCTCTCGATGCAGTGACAAACGCAAGGTTGCGTTACGGTTACATGCCACCAGGACTTTATTTTATGTGGACGGGTAACTTGACAAAAGAGGACTTTGTTGTGGTTGTGGAACATGCAGATAAAGCAGTGTTATCATTGCTGCTCTTGCAACACATGTACCATGCAAACAGTTAGTGTTCCCTATGCATTAGCGACAAAACCTATCAGGTGAAGTGAAAATGCATCCCCATATTACAGTGTTTTAAAGATTTAGGGATAAGAGTCCACATAGGTCAGGGGTTGGAATATCGTATTGTTTGTATCATCACGGTACTCAAAATAATAGTAAGCAATCCGCTATTGATGTAGTATGCTTGTTACGGTAGTTACGCGTAAACGGCTAACAGTGAAACCGCGGTTTAGAGGTTAGCATCCGGTTGGTAATGGAACCCAACAACCTTTGGAGCGATTCTCTTTGACTTTACGGATTCCACTATTAGATGAAGTGTGGGAGTATGCATCGCCTGAAATGGCAGCTGGACCAATGCTTCAGGTTAGGATGCATGAGGATGACTTAGGGAAATGAACGCCAGTAGCATTACCATAAATGTGAAGGCCAGCTGAGCAGACTGGCCGTATCTGTGTAGCAGTCTGGAAATTCTCCGGTTTGCCTGTGTAAAATTCTAACTAAAATTATTTTATTGTACACCTAGGCAACCGGTGTGGTTGCTTGAACTGACTGCTGAGTTTGAATGCATGACTTGCTCATCGCCATTTTTGCCTGGCGCTCGTTTCGGTTGCAACTCGCGACTGCCCTGTGTACTGTGCATGCTCCCTTCCCATAGCTAGAGCTTCCACGGTGTCGTTGCTTTATAGCTAGATAACAGGGAATCTTTTACTGTACCAATAAAAGTTTTCCTGTAACTCCAGCTGTCTTTTTGTATTGCTCTCCGGGCTCCCGGTACAGGTTACTCCCTAAACCTGGCGGGGAATAAGAATGGATACCAAAATGCATTTATGCAGAAGAATCCGGAGACAAATAAGTACTTTAAGCCATTATTTCCGTGACCGTCGCCTGTTTCAGGGTCAGAGGAAGTATGACAGCGGTCTATACCTAGTAAGGTAGTATGGCATGATTACGGCACTTGTGACCTCCGTGGAGGAGATACACATCTTGATAACAATGTCAGGATGATCCCATTATGTCGTTAGGATTGAATGGCAAAATGAAGACTGACGCACGGCTCCCGGTGTCACCCTGCGTTTTTCTGCGTGACGCAATCTTAGCACCAACGACGCTTTGATAGCTATGATTTTAAACAGGTGGACGGCGCTGCGTAAGTTCTTTGATGATGCAATGGGTCACGGGTAGCTGGTGAACCGTGTGTTGAAGTTGTAACAACGGGGTCACCACATGAAAAAGCTTGATGCACGTTAGTATGTTGCTGGGTGTCGGGATGACCTTTTCGCGCCCAATACATACATGGAATAAGAAGTTAATAGGGGTCCACCGCCGCGAAGAGATGTATGGGAACCTCAGAAGCGTCATTATGCTGTCCCTGCCTGCGGCCATTTGCCGAGGCCAAGCGCCAACATACAAGCTTGCACCTCAAAGCCTTTGCCTGTCGTCTCTGGGATTGGGCTAATCGGGGCGCTGGATGATTGTTGGTGGTTGTAACAACCTGATTCCAGCAACACAAGCGCGATGAGGCCCGTATATAGTGGGATTCATTCATGCTACCCTGTCAATTTGATTGGTGCCCCGAATGTACTCTTTCGTCTGCTCAATCGCAGTAACTTCTGCGGCTCACCTAATATTCCACTGACTTCAATAACCTCACCGCTGACCGGCACACAAAGTTTTCATCAGGAAGATTACGAAGTACGCTAATGAACGTCTCAGTTCCCCATAAGAAGACGATTGCATAGATTCTTTTATCTTGTCAACTTCGAGAGTGGGTATGAAGCGAAGGTTCGTAACCGGCGACCTACTTCGTGTTCTCCGCATGCCGGGTCCTTTAGTTGCAGAGCCAAACGGTCTCCATAGCTTCCAGGGTACAAGGTAGTCTCGCGCTGATGGCGCTTGGGCAGACCGGCTATCATTTCGCATTTGACTTCCTTTATTATATGTCGTGAAAGGCATGTGAATCCTATTGCTTTTCAGCACCATGTCTCCTGCGCTTCTTGCCCGCCAGTGCATTGCTGTTCGTTGTGTGCCGCCTTTATACACTTCACAACTGCTGGTGGACACGACTCTCTTTTGAAAACCAAGAAAGTATGTGGTTTTGTAATTAAAAGTTGCTTATCAGCAACATGTCTCCTGCGCCTCCTAGCTGACAGTCAACGCGTTGTCTTGATACAACTTACTGAATGGTGGCATGCTTCCCCTTGGAAACCGATTGAGTAGGAGGTTTGATGATTAACACTTCCTTTGTAGCAGCATGCCTATAGCGCTTCTTGCCCACCACCTTTTTGGCATGTCACGCAACCTACTCCGTATTCCGAAGCACAGTGCCTTCCATGCTTTCACTTAATTTTCCTTACTCCACTGAATCAGTTCGCAGTCAAACGCTGCTTCCGGGCTTTATAACTCACCTCGCATGTAGCATAACCAATACTCAGGTTTCACAACTGGTCCCAACGAGGTTCACCAGGCTCTTGTAAGTCCGCAATGATAACTACGTCCGCTTTCCCATAATTTCCTGAACGACCCCACGGCCCTTTACAGGGACACCCTTTGTCCTATAGCTTTGTGGTGCCTCATTACAAGCCTCTCGTGCCCGCGCTTCGGCTTGCATGTGCCGCACCACGGCCGTTGGTTAGGTGGGTGGGTCTGTAGTCGTCGACCAAATTCTCTACCGTTATCTTACACTGCAGGTTGCTTACCATATCACCTCGCTTTGATACCTGATCATGTGCCGCTCACCAGACCCTTGACGTTCTCTGCCTACAGATAACATATACAGCTTGACTACTTGGATTTGCGCAACATGAGTACCGCTTGAATCCTTAAGCTAACTTCCTGTTAACTGTACGCATATTGCTTTCATGTCTGTTAATGGCGCAATTTACCATAAACCATTCCTCAGTGCTTGCACGTTGTGGGTCAAGAGGGCAGCAACCGTTCCCCGTAATGATGTGAATATTTGTAATCCGTACAGATGTCTGCCTTGAAGTTTACGCCATGTTTCCCTTTCATTAACAAGTTGCAGTGAATATGCTATGTTTCAGTGATAATGCAGCGAAAGGGATGTCAAACATTTGCATTCCTTGACCTAAAAATTAAATTCCGTGTGACACGTGTACACCTTGTATCAATGACATTGATAAAGTCAATTCCATGCACGCTTCTTGAAGCGCCACTTTAGCCCAAGTCAGTGGCTTCGCTCGTAGTGATAATGACGTCCGCTATAGGACTTATGTGCCATTAGGCAATACTCCTCGTGGAGGCGCGCCGCGTCTAGGGCGGATACTTTACCAGTAGCCATTTTTGATGCCGCTGGTTTAGGACCCACGTAGGCCCATCAGGAAGGCATGTGAAGCCAACTGTTGCTACTTCCATAGTAGCGCTGTTGATTCAGTTGCCTAAAGACTTACATGGGCATGGTAAACAACGTTCATGGTGGCGTGTGAAGCCCAAAGAATATTTGGTCAGCGGTGGTACTGATGACACCGCAGTACCGCCGACATGGTCTCAATAAATGCCAGTCGCGAACATCTGTGGAGCCAACAATATCCCCTGCGCTAGTCGCCGTATTGCAACAGATACTATGGGACATGTGTTGGATAACTACGAATACCTCTTTAAGGCATGTATTGCCAATATTTGTGGCTTAGCTCGTGGTAATCTTGATGTCAGTGTCTTGGGACGTACTTAGACTAAGTAACCACCGTTCATGTAGGCAGTTAGAGCTACCGGCAATATTAATATTCCTCTGTTGGACATACATGAGCTTGCGATAGTGAAGCCGAAACTGATACCAGTTAATTTATGAGCATGCCGCCTCTGTTATTGGACCTATACTACTTCTCCGTGTACCGCTGATGCGGGCGAGGCAACAAAGGGAGTCACTTTGAGTGCCCACAATAATGCCAACTCTGTGGCACTTATATATGCTTATTTAGGCTTAATAAACACCCGTCACGTTGGCGTGCATATCAAACTATACAGCGCCACGTCCCCGCGCCTCTTGCCTACTAGCTTATCCACCTATCGCCCGTAACTTGTAATATGCCGCCTCCTGTACCTTATTCATGAATGTTCCAATAAAAGACCATATAGAAAAATGTGAGTGCCCAGGTACCTGGTTCACGTTTATTTTGAAGTACCTTGTCTACAGCGTCTCTTGCCCACCTACTTGCCCGCATGATACACGCTATTATTCGTCCACCGCACCGCAGTGTCACCCATGTTTACACGTGAGTGCTGCTGCGCCAACCAATTACTTTTCAGATTAACCATGTTCACCCTTGCTTTCGTACTTTACAGCCCACTCCGCATATAGCCTAACCGGTAATCTGGTATCACAAATGCCTGCTACGACGTTCCCATGCCTCTGGTTAGTCCGCACTGTTAACCGCCTCCGCTTTCCCATTGTTTCGTGAAGGACATGAGGCCCCTTTTAGGGCCACTCTCTGTCCTATAGCCTTGTAGTGCATTCTCACAAACCATAGTGCGCACTCATATGTTTGCATCCGCCGCACCACTTGACCGCTAGTTCAGTGGGTGAGTCCATAATCGTGGACCACATTCTCTACCGCCCTATTAAACTTCCAATTCTTAAGCATAGCCCTTCTATGCCGTGGCCGAAAACCACTAAACATTTTTCATTATCGCCGCTTTGCGGGTTATGGGAACTTCAAATACTCCAAACTCAGATGACAGTAGACACATATGGTTCCAATATCTGTTCTCACACCCAAGAAAACACTCTCACTTGTACGTACGTCACTCTGGTGTGGACGTTCTTAGTCATAGGCAAAGCCTCTAATTCCGTTCCGTTCAGCATCCCCACCATGAAATTTAATAAGTGCGCTCCTGGTGTCTTTGGCAAGTTACCAGTTGTATTACAACCACTTTATTTCCCCTAATAGCAATGCACTACACGGCGTTCATGCGCGTAGTACTACCTCAAGCAATGCTATATGGACCATACGATCCGTTAGCCAATGGAGGTAAATCATTCTAAAAATTATTACGCATCAGATTATCCAGTGTTCTTCTATTGTAACATCGTGAGTGGATTTCTGCTTACATAGTATAAACGTTAACTTACCTACTCATTAAGTTTTGAAGAAGGCTCAATGCATGCTGCCCATCCGAAGTCAGTATGAATGGCTACGTTACAGTTGGTTAGTGAATACGGCAACAATTATGCGGATGGCCTGTGGTTATGCTATATGATGATTACCAGTACTGACATTCAAGGGAAGTAAGATGCATCCCTACATAGGGTGTAGCCCAAAAAGATAACTGCTATCTTTTATGTACTATTTAATTGTTGACCAAGTGTACATTATTGATTCTTGATTTAATCTTCCCTACAACCGGTTCGACCTTCGACCGTCTTGTAAGTTCCCGCGCTCATGTGTTCGCTCTTGTCTCGCTTCATCCGTCCGCGTCTTCTTGTAGCCCATCGAATAGAGTCCGCTGTGTCCGACTCCATTTGCCTTCTGATATCCGCGCTTAATTTCGCGCACCGTTTCGGACTAGTATTAACTAGATATATATGTATAAAATCGGACAATATACATATTTCCATACTACCTGGAATATCTGGTATTTAATGTTTAACTGCAGGTTCATATTATTATATATACCCTTACATTTATGCATTATATATCAGGCTGTTTCTATTCATAATTCTGTTTGCATCGCCTTCTCGCAATATGCCTACTGTATGCCCGGAAAACTATTACTTCGAAATGAATTCTGCGTCAATAATTTGCAGCTAATTTGACACAGTGCACAACTGTACTGATCTTATGAATGCACATTACGTCCGTCACTGTACAAGGTGCTAATTTATGCCGATCATTAGCTGGTTCTGTTTACTCTGATACAGACTGTGCAAGTGCATCTATTTATTCGCATCGTTAAAAATCATATGGCCTCTCTACCTACTTCACCGGTTAACATTTAACATCTAAGCATTTTCGCTTCATATTCCTGCATGATTTCATTTATATCACGTTGCGAATCCCCTGATTTCCCTATTATAGCAAATGATATTTCATACGCGTTCATCATCAACGAAAAATTACAGAACACCATGACCGGTAAGCCTGAATTATACATTTCCCATAACGTTTCAGTACATTTTCATTCATAGGATACTTGAAATAGGCTTACGTTTATTAGGTGACTAAGATATTTCACTGTTTAACGAATCCTTAAAAATCAATATTTTGCTGCAATTACGTCTCTTAGAATTTTCGGGGATGGGTTACCATGGTTACAGTGAACCACGTTACTACAAACGTTACCTTAGCACACTACTTTATCAACATACACAGTAAACTCCTTTTTATAATTGCTACCCTAATAATTAATTCATATGCATCGCGATCGCTCTCTTGAGGCCTGCCGTTCCAGTTCACCTTGTCCAGTAATAAGATTTCCGCCATAGTGCAATCAAACGGTCCCTTCTAACTCCGGACTGGGATTCTAACCAATCTGTTATGGGTATAATGTGGTGTGGGTGGTATGGTACGCCAGGCTATAAGTTGATTAGGTTGACGGTGAAGATTAACATGGGTAAAACGAAGATGTATATGGCGAATACGTCTGCGTGATGATATAAATAGACGGCAAATTAAACTACTCTGTGGTTATTCAAGTGGATAACACTGGACAGTAAATCGCAGTGGCGCCACTTTAGAAGCAACCATCATGGCGGAAGATATGGCTACGTTTTAGCTTTTGTTGCTTTCCTTTCCCCTTAAATTTGCTGACATAGAGGAGCATGTGAAGACATTTTAGGTAGCGACTGTCACGTAATCCTACAAACAGTGTGCGTTGACTATTCTTGCCCTCAAAATGGACTGGTAAATATCATCCTTACGGGCGTGGTGAAAATGTAACTCGTTCGCAGCAGTTTTAGGATCGCTGACATCATGACGAGCGTTTTTTAACCTACCAGCAAACGCTTCCATTGATATGTCGGTGAGCCACATGGAAAAGCATCGTTAGAAGCCCATTTTTGGTGTTTATCCGCAAACAATAGAGGGCAGTAAACGGGCTCGGAGAGAAAGGTGATTGGCCGCGTTCCCCGCTTACTTGTGCATAATCATTTCAGCCTCTAACTAGATGAAAGATGCGTATGCAAACATATGAACATGTAGTGACCTTAGTGCTATTCTTTCTTTTCCTAGTAAAAACGCAAGAATTGATTAGCACGTCTATGTGCTGAGAGCTCTTCTCGCTTGTTGGAACGCGAACCTGGACGCTGGTTGAGCTAAAGCGTATTTTGTCCCTGGATCCGCAGTCCTGAACTTTTGAGGTTTCTAAAGCCTTGGATGGTTACTCGTCTTTTGATCACTGGACGTTAACCAAGTACTCGCCTCTTGCACGGCATTAAACATTTGCAAAAGGCGCATTTACTTTAACTTCTTGTCAGTTGATCATTTCAGTGAAACTTGTCTGGGTGCCCTCAGTTGCTTGGTTGTTGTGCCTCTGCTGTTTCGCAAAGAACCTGTCGTCACATACTTGGAGTTCACGTCGAATTTGTATCGTCAGTTACGATTTGGTGAGTCCATTTAAAAACATACGTAAACACTAGGTATTGCCGAATGGTCCTTTAGTCGATTGCGTACATGGCCACGGTAAACCGGTTAACAACTGTTGCTTATCTCTTATTTATTTGATTTTCTAACTCTGCTGTCGAGGTGGTTGTGACTGCAGTCCTATCTCTTCGCGTCCTTCCGACTACTGCTTTGTCATATATTGCCAAGCGGAGTATCTCAATGCGGTTACAGACTTGACCGGGTGCCTGCCATGCGGTATTTGTTGCTGTCTGTTCTTAATGGAGTGTACTGGTTTGCAACTTATGCACTATACACGTATGGCTAGTAGCGACAGCATACCGCACATTTGTCTTGTCTGCTGTGTTCGTAGCACTGAGCCTTATACGTCAGGAACTAGCACTTCGATGTTTCTGGAAAGCGTGATGTTTGCTGTGTTCGCTAGACGGGAAATTGGTTTGCTTTAGCAACTTTCTGAACTGCTTAGGTCTCCGACGGAAGGCAGTGGAAGATACAATTTCTGGACTTGGCGTTTGTTTCTCACAGTCTACTATCAGCACACAATTTACTAGTAACGCTGTTGGCAACGCACCCTCATACCGTGTTTGCTTCGTCTGTTAGCCAGGGAGACAATCCGGCTTCTGCCCTTGTCGAAGGAACGGGGTAGAGAGCAAAAATTTGCAAGACCCAAAGCGGATATACCATGTCCGTCGGGTGCCTTATCCCCATTTCTCTCCATTTCTACAGCCGCTGTGTCCTCCAAGGTTGATTCGTTTACGATGTTGGAGTCTAAAACATCGACGCTAATGCGAACCAGCTAACTTCAACAGAGCGTTTGATAAGTACTCCGCCCCGTTCAATTTCGTATACTAATTGCATCGCTATTTTCAGTATCGCCAAGAAGTCATGCTGCTCTGCTGAAGGAGCATATGCTAGATGATCTACATTTCTTTAAGATATGCATAAACAAAATTTACTGCTGGCTTTTCTGCGTCACTGTGCGAAAACTTATCAAACGCCGTAGCTTGTCGACTGAGAAACCTGTCGCGTGTTTCTCGGTCCCCTCCAGAGATACACCAAGCTCTTCTACGTTTTGCCATTAGGCTCAAAGGCACTGGTGTCATGTTGCGCTTAGAGCTCGCTTTATAGGAGACGTTGAAATTGCGGGTGCCTGTGCCATATTGAAGCCAGTCGTGAAGCCGGAGAAGAAAGCTCTTAGTTGGTTTTCGAGCGGTGCGTCGGCGGTGCACTTCCTACCTGCCAGAACCGGTTCCGATGGGGCCCGATCCCAGGCTCACGATACCGAATACATAAAGGTGAACTTCAATAATTCGCGTATCCTGCGAGACAAGCTCTGCCAAGTCTTCACCTTAGTTGACAACTGCGGTGATAATGTCCTTGCTTTCACTGGTCCACTTTTGTCCGCCGAGGTCACGCAGACTGAAGTGGGTTTATCGGGCTACGCACTACTGTGGCTTGCGCGCCCTCACAATGGGGCTAGACCTTACCGCTTCAGAGATCCATTGCGCTATGCGGGTTGGTGTTTTTGCATCTTCAGCGCCATTCATGCCACATTGGTCAATTGTTAGGGGCCAGATAAACTCAGCCTCCAGGTTTGGGGTTGGAATGAGGCGGCCCCTTATGCCTTAAACCGGATTACTTGTAGAAAAACTACGAATTTGCTGCCTTGCGGATAGGTTTATGATTCGAAGGCTTTGGTTGAGAACCCTAATCTTTCTGCTATCCAGGCCCGGGCAACCTAAACAATGCAACCCAAACAATGCAACGAATCGCCCTTAAAGCAGTTTCCTGAAACACTGGCCACCGCAGAGAATAATCAGCGGTGCCCAGTCTGCTGTATCGAGCAAGGTGGATAGGAGTTTGGATGCTACCACTCAAACCTACCCATCTTCTTATTCTCCCTCTTACGCTTTCTCACGCTTACCGTCCCGTTCCAGCTTCACCTATATCCCCCAGATTTCAGGCCCCAATTCTTCATCATTATATTATTATACATGTCAGCTAGGGGTGAGTACCACCTCAGCTACTGTGCCGCAATACATAAAGGCAAAAGGAAGATAGATGCAACAGTTGCGTGCCAGCTGCGCTACCAGCAACGGATTGGCATCTTTCCGGTAAGCTACCAGCCAGCCACTACGCAAAAAGAAAAATTATTATGTTTTACGCTACTAAATGAGAGCACGGGTGGAGGGGACGCTAAAAGAGATGGAGATGGACGAAGAAACTCACAGCAGGAACACCACTGAGGTCCGCTGCTTGCCATGTCAGCACGTATATCCAGCCAAACTTGTTGACCGTCTGTTGGACCCCAACCAGGGAACCGTGACGCTCTAACCGGGGTCAGCTCAGAAGTGATGGCCTGCATTCCTCTGGACCAAGTCATCGGTTGGCCACTCCTCCTCTTCTCCCATCCACATTCCCGGTGAGCAAACAACGCACGTCGTGCAAGTCGGTGGGCTGGCATGCGCAACACGTGGCCCAGCCATCGGCGACTGGTGCGTGAAATAACAGTGCTGAGCGGTTCAGTTTCATTTTCTTGTACCGTAAACTAGGAGTCGAACACGCTCGTTACTCACGCGGTGTCCCCTCTAGATGCGTGCCAAACTGCGAAGACACCGATGGTCGATCTTATGTGCCAGGTTTCACAACCGTACAGCGTTGTACACTCTACCCTTCAAGGAGAGAGTAATGTCGCGCCGCCGCCGTAGGCGACGAAGGTTAGCAAAAGCATTTCGAGCTTTTGCTATACAATGCTTGAGCTCGTCTTCGATCCCAAGGGCGCTGACACAACTTCCCAGGTAGTTGAATTTCCGAACGACTTCTAGCTGATCCCCACCAAGAGTCAGCGCAGGAGGCCATCCCTGCCAATCTAGGAGGAATGCTTTGCATTTTGATGGTGCAAAGCAAAGCCCGAAGCGGCTGACAGCTAGTGCTAATCTGTCCAACGCTGCTTGGCACGTCTGCGAGCTGTCCTAGATGAGGGCAATGTTGTCTACATACGCCAAGTCAAGAGGTCCCGCTTCTGGGAGTAGCTCCACACCTTCCAAGTCATGTCCTGCAAACGCAGTCCTGCTTTCGTCAATATCGAATTTGAAGAGGAAAGGTAACAACGGGCATCCTTGTCTCACATCGCCGGCCATATTGAAGGGCGGCGACAGCTTGCCGTAAGTTCTCGCTTTGCCCGTGCTACGCGAGTATACTGCGTGGACGTTATTTACATATTTCTCAGGTACAGCCTTCCTGAATTGACGATTCCATAGAACACATCGATCATCTGAATCGAAAGCACCTTTGCTTCGAGGAACACCACTACGGTGGGATGCCAATATGTGTGACGGTGCTCCAACAACTGACGCAAGGTAAAGATGTGGTCGATGCAGCCACGACCCCTACTAAATCCGGCTTGCTCCTCACGAATCTGGCTTTCACGAGCGCCAGTTAGTGTGAAGAAGTTTGGAGGCGATGGAGACCAGACTGATTCCTCGAGGTTTGTCGCATTCCAAACGCCAGCCCCCTTTGAACATTGGAAGGATAACAGAATGTCTCCAGTCGATTGGGACGGTATCCTGATCCCAAGGGTTCCCTAATAATTCATGTAAAGCATCAACAATATTATAGCCTCCGAATTTGAAGAGGGTTGGAGGAAGATCAACTGGTCCCGCGGCTTTGCTCAAATTCAACAGTCCGATCTCACGTTCGATTTCTGAGTGAGAGGGTGGATGCACTGGGACAGCACATGGAGCAGCGTGATCACTGGCCGGCGAAGAACCTAACATTTCTAGCCGATTAAATTGCTTTCCAAAATGCTCAGCCCAACGCTCCAAACTTTTTGACCTGGCCTGGCTGTCCACTCTCGTCACGTATAGTTTCACTAACATCAGGTCTCCTGCTGCCCAGTTCCCGTATCAGACGGCATAGCTAAGGATGGTTGCCAAGGGCAGCGGCCACTTCCATCTCTGACGCACGATGAGATCACCAAGATTCACGGTCTCCCTTCAGGCTAACCCGGATTCTTTTCCGGATCTCTCTTCGAGTTTCATTGTGTTCGTTTCCTTGCCGGAATATGCCGGCGAGCTTCGCTAAGTTCCAGAGACTGCGAAGAGACCCAATATCCAGGTTGGCTATTAGACTTACCTCATGAGGAGTTTCCTGCTTTTAGTAAGGTCTGGCGAACGTGTGACCAGTGACCAGTACTTGTCTCCAGTGAGCGCTTACTCAACTCGCATGTCAGTGTACTTCGATAAACACTTAGAACAGCTTGCTTTGTCAGTTGGCTGGTGTCAGTGCTCTCACGCCGTCATCGTTGTCGTCCGCCAAAACGCATCCGCATGTCAGCACATACACGTGCGTTGTCGCTGTCCTCACTTGCGCTCCAAATCTAGCGACAATTGTGGATGCAAACTCTCCAGCGGGTACTGTTAACAATGTGACCGATCTGCGTCCATTGCTGGTTCGAGGCTGTGGGCGCGAAGTCACCCTTCGGCGGGTGCGGTGGCGGAAGTTAGTGCTCGAAATAAATAAGCCGGCATCTTCACACAATTGAAGCAACCGCTCATCGTTATCATTACGTGAGCCTACAGCGTGCTGAACCGCAGATGCATTTCATCAGTGGACAATTTTCCAATTTGTGCGTTCAGATCCCCAGCCAGCAGCTTGGCCGGTGCTCGAAGCTGCACCATCACCGGATAGGCGCAATGAAAAAATACTGCTTGCGTCACCTGCAGCCGATGGCAGCGGGAGCACAATCTCTGGTCTGGCAGGCGGTTCTCTGTGAAACAGCAGATATCCATCGAGAGGATCTCCAATGTTCGGGCAAGTGCTGCCTGCTGACCGATCTGTAGTAATGTGTGTACATTGAGGCATGCCAATCTGAAGGAGGATCGAGGGCTACCAATGAAAACCGATGAACTGGAATGGACCACTTGGTTGGAAATGGACTTGTCGACAGGAGAGGAGTGACGCTCTGCGTCAGTATGTGAGTTGGAATTAGAAGATAAATGCCTAGCAAAGCATGCTGGCAGAGAGCCAAGAATCGGGTGGTTGGAAACTGTAAGGATATAAGCGAAGTTAAGACGGGACGGTAGGAGTGAAAAAGCGTAAGAGGGGGAATCATAAGACGTGAAGACTTGAGCAGTAGCAACCAAGCCCCCATCCACTCTGCTCGATGCAGCAGATAGGGCACCGTTGATTATCCTCTGCGGTGACCAGAGCAGCACCAAATTGTTTGGGGAAAGATCCATTGTATTGCGTGGACAGGATACTCTCAAGTTGCCCAGACCTAGACAGGAGAACGATTAGGGTTCTCAACCAAAGCCTTCGGTTCAAAAGCCTCACCGCATGGCAGCGGGTTTGACATTGGGCTACAAGGAGTTCGTTTTAAGGAATAAGGTGCCATCCTCATTTCATCCCCCAACCTGGAGGACCAGGAGGCTGAGTTTGTCTGGCCTCTAAACATTGATCAATGTGGTATGAGTGACTCTGAAGGTGAAAAAGCCCCACCCAGCATACCTCATTGGGCCGCTGAGGCACACATACTGTAGCACTACGGTAAGGCCCAGCCTCATTGGGATGGCCCAGTGCACGGAGATTGCTACAGCTCGGTCCACAGGCAGCGCTTACCCGAACTTCAAAGACTCTTAATTTGTGGTAAGTGCCCAAGCGGAGGAATGTTTTAAAGAACGATTGGACAAATACATGCTAAGCGTGCTGGATTCCGCTGCTTTTGCTGCAGCCGTAACAATCCCTCGGGGATGACACTTAAGCAATGACGTGTCATGCAGCCAATGTACAGGAGTTGATGGAGCGGACACAGGTTTTCCCTTCCCCACTCTACAACTCCATAAACTCCATCGATACCTGTTGCTTATCGAAGATCCGCCTGCAATACTCGAGCTCTCTGCTCACTTTGCGATTCCCTCCAGGTGACACCGGCAGTAATTTCTCATTAATAAATAAATAAATAAATATTTTATTCTCGACAAAGCGAGACACGCCTTTTTGGCATGACGATACAGCTTCGAGCAGCGGTGAAGCCGGTGTTTGTATTGCTCAGAGTCCCCTGAGCCCATGCATTACCTGTAGCTCAGCTAGCTGGTACCTGTTGCATTTTATTCCCTTTTTCTTTTAGGCATTGTGTCACAGTAGCTGAGGTGTTTCTAACCCATAGCTAAGGTGTATAATGATGATAATGATGGTGTGGCTGCACCTTCGATCGTCGCGCAGGTGGCGTTGCTCTGTACGTCAACCAAGCCTTTACTGTCTTGACGACGTGTACTTTGCGCACCCACAGATCCCTTTTATATTTCATCTGTGCAACTGAAATTTGTGCTGGTCGATAGAATCCCGGTAGGGTTGAGGGTTGTCTAGTTGATGTCATACATTGGGAGAATAGGTGTTCAATAATGATGAAATTTATTCGCCCCCACCTGAACTGCCAGAATTTTCTTCTGCGATGCCGTTTCAATCCGTTTTGCTAATGAGTTATCTATCTAGTCTTGCGTGCTCCCCTGCATCAGTTCGTTGAGGTGCCCACTAGATTTATTATGCGACAAAACCCGTCCCTTTTGGACCTTTGCTAATAAATTCCTTGACTTTGTCATGGAGGTGAGCTTAGTCTCTACCTGAGGCCAACTTAGAAATAACGGCATTCATGCTTACCCTTTGTGGGGTGTAGGCACTGATGACAAACTGACGCCTGCCACGCGAGACTTCAAACCTTTGAACGCACACGTTCGTCGACTGTTTGG
Organism: Dicrocoelium dendriticum; assembly: GCA_944474145.2. Classification (NCBI taxonomy): domain Eukaryota; kingdom Metazoa; phylum Platyhelminthes; class Trematoda; order Plagiorchiida; family Dicrocoeliidae; genus Dicrocoelium; species Dicrocoelium dendriticum. The sequence continues at coordinate 82,258,507 of OX104066.1, read as the reverse complement.
GATGCAACTCCTAATGCCAAATGTTATCCACCTACAACGATCCATTGCACATGCCGTCCGCTTCAATGCAGGTAATTGCACCGCAGATATACTCCTGGCTTTTAGACCGCAAGTAGACATGCGCCGCCCGGATTCCTTGTTTGGTGGTGCAATTCTGTCTCGGAGTGCATGATGCCTTTCTTTACACGGGATACAAACCATTTCTCCGTGTTCAAGCTTTATGGCTCGTGAGCGAGTTACACACTCAAGGTCGGGAATATTGTGAATGGTTTGAACCTCATAAAACATTACTGCATTGTGCTCCTGTACGTTGAGTAGCAAATTCCGTCAAACATTGATTATCATGTGACACTTTACTATGTTCTTCTGATACCCTGTACTTGCCTCACCTTGGTGACCATCATCATCTTGCGTAGACCATTGCAGTAACCCTGCCTCACCTTTATGCAGTCTAGGTCTATTGATTTGAACTACATCTTACTCTTATCCGCAACCTAGCGGATGGCAGCAATGGTGTGTGGCAGAAATGGACACATTTCGGAAAGCAACTGCGGGTCAGATTATCTGTTCAGTAGGTCCGCACTTGCGGTCTATTTTTCTTCCATGTTGCACTCGTCCATACGCACCCTAGTCACAGATTGCCAGGTGGCACGCACCATGCTAGGTGATCATGTGTTCCTCACCGAATCCAACGGCATTTTTTATTTCCAGTTAATCAGCTCCTGCAAATTTATATTGTAAAAGATGCACGCTGACTGCCTGGATGTGCACAACCTCGGTTCCGCTTGAATCTGTAGGTCAAGCTTGCGTTACATCTATGCATATGAGTTTCCTGTGCTTTTGTGGCACAGTTGGCAATACACCGTTCCTCAGTGCTTGCGCGTTGTGGGTCAAGAGCGTAGAAAACGCTATCCATAATGACGTGAATATTTGGAATCGGTACAAACGTCCGCCTGAAGTTCATGGTATGTTTCATTACCATGTTGCATGGATTGGGCCATATTTCAGTAATTATGCAGCGATAGGGATGTCAAATATTTGCATACCATGACCCGAAAAATGAAAGTAATTTTGAACCGCGCAAACCTTGTATTAATGACATTGATAAAACCCATTCAATGCATGCCCATATGGGCACAGTAAACAACGTTTATGGAGGCGTGGGAAGTTCGAAGTATGTTTTATTATCAGGGGTACTGACGATAAAGCTGTGCCGCCAACCTGGGCCCAATAAAAGCCGGTCGCGAACGTCTGTGGAGCCAGCAATATCCCTTACGCTAGTCGCCATAATGAAACAGATACAATAGGACAAATATAGGATAACTACGAATACCTCTAGAAGGCACGTGCAGCCAATATTTGTAGGTTACCTCGTGGTAATATTGATGTCAGTGTCTTGGGACGTATGTGGACTAAGTCACCACCGTTCATGGAGGCTCGTATGGCTGTAGTGACCTGGAGATTCCCATGTTTGGCTGCCGCATACTGCGTAAAATATTACAAGATCACAAAATTATATTTTCTCGAGGTACATAGCAAATTAACCGCTCGCCTGTTTGAACGTTGCTCGCGGTTGTTTGAGTCAATATAGCATCCGCCTTCGAACGGCGAACGCTGATCGGCTCCGCGGCCATCTTTGCTCTCCGCGCACGCGACCACACCTTTCCCCTAGCTAGCTATCTTCCGGTGCCTTATTTTTAGCCCTAGATAGCGTTTCGCCTCACTTAATAAAGTTTTCTAGCGTTACTTTTGGTGTTCTCCACTCATCGGAGGTTGGCCTTATATTCACGTATTGGTTCTAAAGCGTATCGATCCTGCTTCACGCTTTATGGCTACCGTCAATATTGGTGTACCTCTGTTGCACATATATACCCTTACGCTAGTGAAGCCAACCTGCATGCCGATTAATTTGCGAGCATGCCGCCCCTGTTATGGGACCTATAATATTTCTCCGTGTACCGCTGATGCGGGCGAGGCAACAAAGGGAGTCTCCTTGAGTGCCGACGGTAATACCAAATCTGTGGCAGTTATATAGGCTTACTAAGCACACTTCACGTTGGCATGAATATCCAACTATATAGCATCATGTCTCCCGCTACTTGCACTTGCGGCGTCCCCGTACTTCATTCATCAATGCCCCAGTAAATGACCACTGGGAAAAAATAATTGTGTAGGGACCTGATTTACGTTTATTTCCAATTACCTTGTCTACCGCGCCCATTGCTTACCTTCTTGCCCGCATGCTACATGCTGTTATTTGTCTACCGCACCGCAGTGCCACCCATGTTTACACGTGAGTGCTGCTGCGCCAACCAATTACTTTTCAGATTAACGAGGCTCCCCATGCTTCAGCACTTTACAGCCCACTCCGCATATACCCTAACCGGTAATCAGGTACCACAACTGCCAGCAACGACGTTCGCTGGCTCCTGGTTAGTGCGCACTCTTAACTGCCTCTGCTTTCCAATTACTTCGTGAGCGAAGGCTCATTTCAGGGCCATCCCATGTCCTATAGCCTTGTGGTGCATTCTTACAAACTATAGTGCCCACTTATATGCTTACATGTGCCTCAGCACTTGGTCGCTAGTTCAATGCATGGATCCGTAATTGTAGACCACATTCACTAACGTTCTATTACACTTCCAGTTCTTAAGCATAGCCCTTCTATGCCGTGACCGAAAACCACCAAACATTTTTCAGTATTGTCGCTTTGCTGGTTATGAGCACTTTGAGCACTCCGAACTCAGACGACAGTAGTCGCATATGATACTAACGTCTGTTCTCACACCCAAGAAAAACAGTCCAAATAATACATAAGTCTCGATTTGCAGTGGGCGTTGTTGGTCTTGCTCAACCCTTCCAATTCAATGCCATTCTGCATCCATAACGCAAAATTAATAAGTGCGCGCCTGGTCTCTTTGGTAAGTTACGCGCTTTGTTGCAAGTGCTTCATTTTCACATAATAAGAATTCACCATACTGCGTTCATGTGTGTACTAATACGCCAAGCAATGCAATATAGATCATAGGCTCAGTTAAACAATGACCGCACATTATCCTAACAATTACTGCATATCAACTTGTTCCGTGTTCTTACATTGTGTCACATATAGCACATTTCCGCTCACATACTATAACTGTTTACTAACTTAATTGACTTTTGAAGGTGTTCAGTGCATGTTGTCCACCCGAAGTCAGTATACCTGGAGACATTTCAGTTGGTAAGTGCATGTGGCAACCATTATGCCGATGGCCTATTATTATATCGTAGGGTGATTGCCAGTGCTGACATTCAACGAAAGAAAAGTGCCTTCCTACATAGGGAATGAACGAATTTATCGATCGACGGAGGTGTTACCACTTTTCCCAATTTAAGTCACACTTGCAAACATCCATATATATTCCATTAATAAAAATACGGCTAACTATACGGACAGGTGTTAGCATGGTTTACATATATATATATATATATATATATATCAGGTGGTGGATTGCAAGTTTGTCTTAGTGCTTTTCATTCTCATACCAACGTCTACCAGTAAGCGCTTCTGTAAATTTGCACACGTCGCTTAAGCCAATAGTAATTAATTTGCATAGCATTTTCACGTTTGTGGCATTTCCGTAAAATATGCTTTATGACCTCGTGCACTTAATGCTGATTCTTTCGTAATCATTTTTATACGCTCATTTAGTGAAGAGTTATGTCTCAGTATCTGTATGCATTATCCTTTTTATTTAATTACATCTTATCGTTTCAAATGATTGGCTTTTGCTTGATATCTCCGGTGTGGCTGCACTTTAAGTGCATGATGACAAAGTGCCTACCTCTCTTTTACCCACTACCTCGTCCACACTGGCTCCAGGAGACGGTTGGACGTGTCTGGAGGGGACGGGTTGCACGGTTCTTGTGGCGGTGGTAGGATTATAGAGTGGTTCCATACACTCAGTGTGCAGCGGAATACGGTCCAGCCACCGCCTTGTGTGCAATTGATTCCCAAATACAACTTGCCCGTTGTTGACCCTAAAGCAGTGTGCGCCGGCTCCAATGAAGAAACGTGGCTGCCATCCACACTCCTCCCGGTCCTATTGCATCGTGTCTACAATGTATATTGGTTGTGTGGTAGGAGCTCCGGGTGGTGCAGCGCAAGTCAACCGTTGTTACTCCTTAAATCCACGCGTACAGTGGCTGGCCACAGTGACAGGCAACACTGAAACCGGATGCCGCCAACCGTATATATATAATTTATTTATATAATTTATTTATAAATTCAATTTCTTTATTGCCTGCCTTTTAAATCGTTACGTGACTGCTCGCTATATATTTATTGCGTTTTCCATGTGAATGGTACCGTTGCAAGTAAACCACCGAACTAGTTTCCACTAGATACCGTAGGAGAAAATGACATTCCTAAAACAGCCGTTATCAATCATGTTGGCTTGTTTGCACTTTTAGGCATGCCATTTGACTGTGCAACGCCGCACAAACCATCCAATGCTTTATCCACGATGTCACTCGGGGGCTAAACTTCTCCTATTCCTACTTTGATGTTAGTTAAGTAGCCACTTCATCGGTACAGGGGCATTTTGATTACTTTCGGACTCCGTCTCAGCGCCTTACCAAATAAGAGGTCGCAATCAACCCGACTGAGTGCGAGCTCGGAAAATCAACTGTAACATTCCTTGGCCATCTAGTTTTATCGTCTGGTATCAAAGTCTTTCCTGATGGTATCTAGGCAATCAAGTGCGTCCCAGCTCCGACTTTGTCCAAGCACCTCTGTCGAGTTTGTGGTTTTGACAACTATTATCGGCGCTAAATTTATCGCTGCGCCCAGCTCACGTAGACGCTGATTGACTTACGCAGAGGAAATGAACCTACTTACGCTTTCCTTGACACAGCACAGACAGGCTTCACCGAGTTCAGGGATGTCCTCTTCACCTTAGCTCTACTCGCTCAGTCCCAATCCACTGTACCCACTTCTATTACGACTGAGGTTGGTGGGTAATAACAGCCCTTGTGTAAGTCTCCAAACGCCTGCAGTCAGCAAAATCCCTCTGCAGCACTTTTGACAGAGAACTGTTGGCCAAGTACCTAACCTTTTTTTACTTCCAGCACACACGCAAAGGCCGCGCTTTCAGGGCCTACACTAACCGCAAGCCCCTCAAATTTGTCCCTAACGCTGCTTGAGGCGAATACGCCCTACGGGAAACAAGACAGCTTGACTTTGTCACACAGTTCACTGCTAACGTACGTCATACCCCAGGTGTCAACAATCCCGTCGCCGACGCTCTCTTCCGCGACAACCTTGCGTTCCCGTTTTTCCTACCGTCTACATTGCCACCATGGCATTGGCTCAGACTCAAGATGAAGACAAAACGCACTACGTAGTCCACGTTGCTGCAGGTGCAATCTGTACCTCGCCAAACCGCGAAAGAAACCACTCTCTCTGGCACGTCCACAGGTTGTCGTAGACCTTTCGAGCCCGTCTCCTTCAGCCGCACATTATTTGACGCATTATACTCACTATCGCATCCCGGCATCCGGGTATCTCTAAGGAATTGGTCACCGAGGTTTTGTTAGAAAAGCGCAACGTTTTACGTACCTAGGCTCGCTCCTGCCAGCAATGCCAGCGCCCCAACATACATCGTCACACCCGCACTCCTCTAGGTTTACTTCCCGCCACGGACTCCCGTTTCTCACGTGTACACAGACCTGTTACGTCCCTTGCCACCTTCACGTGGGTTCGCATGCATGCTCTCATGCGTCGATACCTTAACCAGACGGCCAGATGCCATTCCCGTAACAGCTTGCGCAGCTGAGGCTGTCACGCGGACCTTATTAGATCAGTGGGTCTCGCGCTACGGATGCCCAACCACTATTAGAACTGACCGTGAAACACCCTTCGATTATTCACAATGATGCGTACGGGAACCTTATGGCTGCAGCTGCGTTCATACCACAGCGTTTCACCCAGCAGCCAACGGTTTAGTTGAACGCCTCCATAGACAGCAAGCTAACGCTGTGCGCCTCCCTTGACCCTAGCTAAAGCGAAAACGTTTCGCTCGTACGCTCGGCATTAAATAAATAAAAAGCTATTTATTCTCGATTATGGGAGGTGGGCTCATGGATGCATGGTCAGCGAGATGCAACTGTATACATATTTTATAGCATTTGTAACGGCGACAGTAGTAATTTTTATATTTTCATGCTTGGAATCGTTCAGTGGTGGAAACGGAAAACAGTTGTGTTGTCGTGAGATCGGGACCCGTTTTTATGGCAAAATCAGTCTGCCATATATTGCACTAACACCTCGGCTAATAATAGATTAAGAGCCATGAATGATCCACTAGCAGATAATTGTTCAGCACGATCTAGTGAGTTTTGAAAATATACGGAGTTCTTGCATACGTGACGCAAAGATCAACCGTGCTATCGTAGAAGGTAACGTGACGACGGTATATGCGTGAAGTCGGAGAAAGTAGGGACAACAGTAAATGCAGAGGTAGAGGTTCCGGTGTAACGACTGTATCTAAAATGGTGACGTTAATTGAGCTGCCAGTGTGAAGTCCTGGGCAATAGCATCAAAGCTGACTTGCAAAGTGCACCGGCAGAGCTGATTTAAGGCAAAGAGCGCAAACCGTCAGGGGAATTCGTTTCTCCTCCCACCTCGTCGAGTAGGCCTCCGCCTAACTACGCGTTCTCGCTGGCTCAAGGCACACGTTCACTACGCCCGACTTCACCCCAGCTGCAGCTTATAGATGTGAAAACGCACAGCGGACTCTATGGCGCACAGCTAATCATTTGCACCGACATGGTGCCGTGCCCACTCCAGCCTGCCTGCGCTGGTTCGTTCAGTGATCTGCAACGGACTCCGAACCACTGAAGTTAGCCCAGAATAGTCACCGAAACACGGTGTCCATCGACGGCCACATTGTCTTTCTTTGATGAAGCACTTGCTACTTATCCGGATGCTATCACACGCGCACCGGCACCTGCGTTGACCCCCCATGTCCTAGTGCACCCAAAGCCCGTGGATCCCCTTGATTCTCCACTAACCCAGCTTCAAGCCCAAGCAACCGGTCGGTTTTACAAATTCTGTATACTTTCTTTATTTCCATTAATACGCGTTTTTCGTCTTTCGTGGTTATCGAGCATGTCGTCCACAAACGTTTGCAGGATCGACCAACAACCCAAAATAGTTTGAAAACTTTAATAGCGTATTTGCTTTGTTCATGCATGCCGTTCTCTTTCCGACAAGACACCATTTACCACGATATCTTCCCAGCACCTTAAGTCCTACCTTAAGGAAACGGAACCACCGGAACGGCCAAGGCAATGCTCGAGTGACTCAAAAACCGGCACAACGCTACCCACGGATGACAAACCAACCGGCCAAACGCAACCAACGAATGACTCGCCAGCTGGCTCGGGGCAGCTTCCTTACCCATGGAACAACCAGTCGCCCTAGACCGCGGGAGACGAAGACCAGATTGGCCCATTCCCGCATTGCTACTCGTTGACGAACTCGACGCCCGGTCTTCTTCCCTGGATGTGGACCGTGTACTGGGGCGCGATGGTAGCTTGGCAAACCTAAGCGCACGGTCCAGCCACAGCGGAAGGAATATGCTGTCAGCCCATTTCTGTACTAGCCAGTGCATTATGCAGCCGTATCATCCCATGGAACCTGTGGAAAAATTAGTCGCCCTAGACCTCGGAAGGCGAAGACCAGATGGGTCCGTACACGAAGGCTGCGCCTTGTCGAACTTGGCGACCGGCTTTCTTCGTGGGATGAGGACCGTGTGCTGGGGTGCGGTGGTGGTGACAAACCTAAGCGCGCTGTTGGGCCGCAGCGGAAGTATCTGGGAATCAGATAAAAACATAAAAGAAAAAAGGGAAAATATATAATAATGATTGAAAGCTGGGCTGAAGGGAATCACCTGCCCCGTGCGGTCGATCAGGCAATCGATCAAGCGCACGAATACGTTTTCAAACACTCGGCTAATTGGACTTTTGCCTCAGAGTTGAGAGGACAGTGTTTTCGGCGGCATTTTCTGGCTACGTTGGCAGAGTTTTTGTTAACACGTTTTTCGTGGTCAAGACTGTTGGAATTTTGATTTTTCTTCAGCTGGGCTAGAATTGCTGCGGAGAAATTTCTGGATGGTTAATTCGGAATAGCGAAAAAGGGAGGATCTAACAATGGCGACGGAGATGGGATTCGAACCCACGCCCATACAGCCAATCGACTCCAACGATGGGCACTTACATTGTTGGGCTATGATTTTGAAATCCGTTATCAGTCAACGAATTCGCTGGGCCAAGGAGATGCGTTGTCACGCCTCATTGATTCCCAGCAACAAGAACACGAGGACACCATCATTGCCTCAGTTGAGATCGAACCTGATGTCCAATTCCTGGTGAACGAGGCACTACATGGTATGCCAGTTACGGCCGATGCTGTGCAGGCCGAAACGCTTCGAGACCCAATCCTGAAGAAGGTGACACACTTCCACAGAACCAGCTGGCCACGTTCGTGTTCATCTGTCGAAATGCAGCAGTTCTATCAGCGAAGGCATTCGCTTTCCATTGTGGACGATTGCATCATGTTCGCAGACAGAGTAGTCATCCCGCAGGCGTTGCAACAAAATGTGCTGCGACAATTCCATGCAGGACATCCAGGGCTCAACCGAATGAAAGCGCTTACCAGAAGTTATGTGTATTGGCCGTTTATGGACAGGCAGCTGGAGCAGCTAGCTAAAAGTTGTGGCAACTGCGCTACCGCCTCAAGGGCACCGCCAAAGACTGAACTCCGCTCATGGCCTAAACCAACTAAACCTTGGAGTCGTGTTCATGTAGACTTTGCAGGCCCAATCAATGGCCAGGGCTTTCTCATAGTGGTCGACGCTTATAGCAAGTGGCCCGAAGTGTTCCTCATGAGAAGCACGAAAACCAGCGCAACCGTCTCTAGGTTACGACAAATTTTCAGCAGGTTCGGCTGCCCCGAAACATTGGTGACGGACAATGGAGCACAGTTTACTTCGGCCACATTCATGGAATTTTGCCAACGTTGCGCCATAAAACACGTGCGGTCTCCACCATTCCACCCACAATCGAATGGCCAAGTGGAGAGGTTTGTGGATACATTCAAACGCGCTCTCCTCAAATCAAGGAGGGAGGGAGACATAGAGGAGGTGATCGACCGCTTAGCAACAGCTAGTCGCCATAGCTTCCATTCAACTCTGCGGATATCCGGAGATCTGTAGGAGTAGCTCCATTCGTACAATGTTCATTATCTTAGAATGTTTGCGTCACAGCTCAGATGTTTTGTTGACCTATTATATGCCACCGTAGGACCCACTAGAAACTGGAGGCGTAATCCGAACTCCAATGCTTGCCATTCATCTCTCTCCTAGCGCACCGTTATCCATCGTTCATCTTACTCGCCTCAACGTTTCTTGACAATAGGTAGACTTCGTTGGCTCCATGTAGCCTACAAGGAGCCACTTCTTGACTCTCCAGCCTTCATTTTCTTCTGCCGTATGTCTCTCTTAAACCTCGCTCGTCTGTTGACTTCTTCATCGAAACTGTAGGTATCCAGTAGTGGACAAACGTCTTAATACTATGGCTACAGCAGCCACTGATTCATTCTTTCCTAGGGCCACCGTCTCTGCTTACCAGCAGCTAGTCGCCATAGCTTCCATCTAACTCTGCGGATATCCGGAGCTCGCTCCCTCTTACAATGTTCATTCTCTTGGATTGTTTGCGTCACAGCTTAGCTGATCTGTTGACCTATCACTTACCTTCACTGGCCTATAGATACACTCATCGACCCTATAGGCATACACAGTGACAAAACGTCCGATTGGAATAGCTGCATCTGGCGACTGAGTCACTCCTAGCGCCAACATCTGTCGGTCGTCATAAATTCTGCATTTCTCTACAGAAGTAGCTAATGGCCATTGGCCCCATGCATATGCGATGATCCAGTGCTTGTTAGTAGCCACCCCGTATCTGAATAACCTTTACTCCTCTAGAATATCTGCATCCAGTCCCTCCGCTGTCCTGCCACCAATTGAGCTTTAAGACTCTCTCGCAGCAAACTATTTATTTTCGCTTATTATGCCCCCCTCTCGGATTACACTAACTACGTGCTGTTCATGCACCTGACAATCACTACCAACATTCTAACACTCTTTGCTCTATCCCCACGCAACTATCGACTCATATGAAACGGATACTCCTACTTTACTTACTAGTGCAACGCTCTTGTCACTACGCAGGCGATAGCAATCCACCTATACGGCTAATGACTCTATAGGATACTCAAAAGACATTTTCAGCATAATTATTGGTGCACAGTGTACATGCTTTTGCCTCAAGCCCAAATGTTATAACCCAAGACATTAACAATATTCAATTCCATGCCTGTTCTTGCGGTCTTCTCTCGGTTGTCTCCCACTTTCCCTTTTCTCTGAGGTCCGGGACATCTTGGAGATCTGGGATTGGACTGAGGAAAAATTTTGGCCCAAGACGGACGTAACAACCCACAAGGACTGACATGGAGGATGGTAAAACTCCGCAAGGACCAACCTACAATCACCATAACCCTTGTCCAGTATGGATAGCTGGACATATCCTCATACTCCCATACATTATACATCTGAAAAACCTGGACAGCGGAAAAATTGAAACTTTTGCTCACCTGGACATACAACAAGAAGAAAAATCGCGATGTCCCTCTCCTCCAGCGACCTCAAAAATCATGGCGACCCAGAGCAAAATACCCGTCCAACTAACAGAGGAAATTAGAAGCCATTACCCCGCGAAAAGCCGAAGGTGAAACCAGTCGTCAAGCGGCTTCGTCAGTTCAACATAAATGTTCAAAATGCTTTACGGCAGTGTTGCAGGACGTGGTGGGTTTTCGCCAGGCAAGCGTTCTCCCTATAAAAAGCCACAAATGTCTGTTTAACAACACTGCGACGTGGCGGATGTGACTCGCCACTGAATAGAGTCACAGCCCACAACTACATACTGGCAAGTCGACTAGATTCACATATCAACTCTTCTTGACACCGTTTCAACTACACACGATTGAACCCGGAGTATCATCGTGATACACAACAGTTTTTAAACCTCGATCATGCCTAAGTTGGTGCGTCTCTATGAAACTGAGAATAAACTATCTATTTATTTATTTTATCATGGACATACGACCAATTTTCTACTATTACTGTCACAGTTGCCATAAAATGTTTGTACAGTTGTACATCTCTGATCATGCCTCCATGGGCGTGCCGCGCATGGTCGAGAATAAAGTATTTATTTATTTATTTATTTCTGCATCGATCTACACAAAATTTACAAACACCGGGTGGAATAACACCAGCAGAGGCAATGATGAAGAGAAAACTTCGCATGCCATATGATGCCGTTCGGCCATCCTCAGAGTCCATAGCTGATGAAAGGAACCTAAAGATGGAACGTGATTTTAATCGGCGGTTTGGTGCCAAGCAACGTTCGTTTAGACTGGGTCAGCCAGCACTTGTGCGTGATTATCGGGGCGGACACGCGAAATGGACGCCAGGCAAGAACCAGCGCAAGCGCGGAAGTGTCATTTCCGACGTGCTGTTTTGAACGCAGGTATGGGTACGCCATGCAAACCAACTGCGAACAACAATGTGTCAGCCACAAGCAACAGAATCTGCCAAGCTTCCATTTGACCTGTTGACAGACAGGTTCAACTTGCCTACAGAGCCAATAGAAGAACCCTGTCATCAGACGAATAGTACCAGACCGCAGAGCACGGAATTCGAATCCAGTACACTACAGCCAAGGCGATGCACCGGTAGGCGAAGAATCCCTTCCAGCAGGCTCCAGGCTAGTCCCCGGCTAGCTTCATACACAACGGCAACAGCTTCAGGCGGGGAGGTATCCGGGAATCAGATAAAAACAAAAGAATAAAGGGAAAATATATAATAATGATTGAAAACTGTGCTGAGGGGAATCGCCTGCCCTTGCGGTCGATCAGGCAATCGATCGAGCGCACGAATACGTTTTCAAACACTCGACAATTGGACTTTTGCCTCAGAGTTGAGAGGACAGTGTTTTCGGCGGCATTTTCTGGCTACGTTGGCAGAATTTATGTTAACACATTTTTCGTGGGCAAGGCTGTTGGAATTTTTGATTTTTCTTCGGCTGGGCTAGAATTGCTGCGGAGAAATTTCTGGGTGGTTAATTCGGAATAGCGAAAAAGGGAGGATCTAACAGGAAGGAACACGTTGTCGGCCGATTTCTGTACTAGCCAGTGCATTATGCAATCCTACTATCACGATCAGGAGGCCTACCAATTATGCTCTCTGGTCCACGCGATTATGATTTATATTCCATTGCAAAAGCCTGGACCCAACGAAATCTGCTACGCAGCCTAATTTGAAACCTCGCGTTTAAGACCATGCACATATTCGTACTCATCCTTGCCCATTTCCCTCCACTAACAGCTCCATCAAAGGCTTCCTTCATGCAGCTTCCTAGACTGGACCTTTTAATGTACCGGGAAACACGCGCTTACAGCATTGTACAACCATTGAGTTTATTCCTGTTTGAACCATCGAAACGTCCACTTGTGTTACTGACGGCAAGTTCGTTGACATAACTGGATTTGGTAAGTATAGCTAAATAGAAATAGATAAATTTCTAGACTGTCCAGCGGCTGCGCCCGTAGGGGAAATGCTCACTAAGTATACTAATCTTATGCTCTTGCGTGGGCTTAGGAAAGGTGTGAGTATATGTTACTTGTTGGCAAGTAGGACTGCATTGGCTTTGTTAGGTGTACAACTGATGGGTTCTTACGTGCCCTTGACATGCTTCTGGCTGATTCAGGCGATCTTGGGGATCCTCGAGATTTTTTATTGTGAAATTACGCAGAGCAGTAGTTGTGCAGGTTCTCTTTGGAAACAGCATCCCATTCACAAGAACTTCACTATAAATTCTGGACTATCTCCGTACGCTCAAACAACACACATTTATTAGTGAGCGCATGGAAAGGAATAAGAGCGATGGAATTATAAGGAACAGGAAAATAGTAAAAATAATTTTCAGCAATGCAACACATTAAACGAGATTGGTACAGGACATACTAAGGCGGCAAACCATGATAGGAAATACCTATTAACAAAATTTTGTAAGTCACATTCCTTGCGTTAAAGGTGCGCCTTGACGCCATAATTCCACATGAGTAGCCCACAGCACAAAAGAAAAATCTTTCCTTAAACTACAAAAGTAAGCTGCACAAAACAAGTTTTTTGTACCACAGTACGTTACAGTAAAAGCAATGCAATACGAGCAGCAGTTCACGAGTTATTCGTGATCGTACGGCTAGCTACGAAAAACGCCATTACATTTTCGCTAAAAACGGCTTTCTGCTTTACAAGTAGATAGCAGAAAAAGGAAAGGATAGGTAAAAGGTGACGAAGCGGTGTAAGTTCTAAGCAAGCATAGCTATTTAGAAATGCTCTCTATAGCCCGTAATACCCCGCGACAACTAGGTAAGACGTAAGTGGCCGAAGATAAAGCTTTGCAGGCCTATTTAGCAAATAAGAGCAACTAAATGATAAGATTCTGCGAAAACATTAGGTATCCAATAAGGAACGTTAGATATGCTAGAGACTTCAAACTAACTATTAATTAACTCACGGTCAAAAAGGCCTCAGTGATTTTTTAGTGGATACTGAGCAACATAAACGACTAGCAACATGGCGTTTAGTAATTTTATGCCTCTACTTAGTTGCACAGCTTTTATCAAGGTTGCATGAGCAAGGTCTACCGAAATAATGCAGGAGCATTTTAGAATTAAGGAGTAATCGCTTAGATAAATATTGCAAGCTTTATCCCTTAGAGACATTTCTATATACATAAGGCTGTCTCCAACACCAGTGAGCTAGATGAACCGGTCACTACTAATAGAAATGAGTATCGGAAAAATCAGCAAAATTTAGCAAAATGCTTCATGGCGTGCAATCCATTTAGGTGTGCGTTGGTGTGGCATTACTATCTGTAATTCTGGGATTGAGCTTGCTCGAACATAAGGGATTATTATGCCTTTGCTTAATTTCGAGCTATTTCATTCCAGTGTTAGGTTCTGAAGCGTGCCACCAGTGTTCCTCCTGAAGGCAATGTTAACTAACACGGTAAAGTCGCATCAGCTAGTTCCTTGGTGGTTTTCCTAGCAACAGCTGTTCTAGCACCCTAATAAAAGAGTGCTCAGGCAAATCAACAGTAGGATAGTAAGTAATAAGATGTTGGAGCTGGTTGTCAGCCCACAATTGCGCGCAACGCATGGTAGGCGGTGGAGACAGGTAAAAGATAAATTACGCACGGGCGGTCCATATAAGTCATAGTGGTGGTTAAAAGTTTTCTGAATGTCCAGTCAGCCAGTCGGATAGGGGCCTCTCTGTTGCTGCTTAACTTTCATGCCATTGTAATGGAACCTGGAAACGCGAAGGTTTTACTAGCAAAGGTGGTTGAAGCAGAGGATATGATTTTCAAGTTGCCTGTCTATTAGTTTTGTCAGTGTTGATGGGCACATGTATAAAAGAAAAACGGTATGTAGGGTCAAGAGAGGATAAGTGGTAAGCAAAATATCTGATTCTTGGGCCTATAACTTTTAAAGTGTCTTTTTCTCGGCAAACTGGACAATAAATATTACTTTGCGTAAGCATACCGATGGTAGTTGGAAACCACGGAGTAAAATGACTGGTACTCAGGCTTACTTATAACACATCAATCAAAGCAAAGTAGCAAATAGCGTTTCAAGGGTACATGGAGCTACTCCTTTTTGGGTCACACCGGGGTCACCAAATAGCGTTAGACCAACTCGCCATAACTGGTGACACCCAACTTATAATCGGCGAAGCACTTAAAATTGGTGAGTCTGTTACTAACTTTTCCTTTCTTATTCGGCCACGCATTTCATTAACATTACTACTGTGTATCTGTATCTTTAATTGTGGGTTTCCATTCAGCTGGCTCAGTAATTTTGCCAAGGTGGTTATACCTCCAGCTTCGGACGCCCAGGTTAGTACCGTTAGTCTCCCTATACCTCCTTTTCGCGAGACTAATCCTAAGGCCTTGTTCTCGCAGATAGAAGCACAGTGCCTTTCAGGTCGAATTAAATCGGGTTACATTGATTCAGCATGCCGTATTCGCGCTCCCATCGTATGTTATTAATGAGCTAGGTGACATGCTAGGTCTGCCCGTGGATCAGCAAAATTACGAAACAATTAAAGCTGCAGTTCTGAAAAGAACAGGCTTGTCCGACCGACAAATAATAACAGAACTACTGAGCGAAACACAACCCGGTGACTACAAGCTGTCTCAGTTGTTAAAAGATATGCAGAACCTTGCAAAACACACCACTGTAGATGACTATTTTCTCCGAAAGATGTGGTTACAACGAATGCCCGTGAGAGGTGTCACGTTCTTTCTGCTATTGGCGATGCTCTGCTGTCTCTGTCAGCTGACACCGTTGACCGTATGGTGGAATCTTACGCCCAAGTTTGGCTTTCTAATCGACCACTGATGCTGTTAGCAGAACTTAAGGCGCAGATGGTCGAGCTTAATAAACGACTCGTAGGCAGTTCAGTTACCTTATCTAACGGCCGCTGTCTTTAAAGCCGCACCCGTTCCCGTCCCGCTTTGTAGTCCCACGCCTAGACCATGTTATTGTTGGTACCGCAAGCGAGCTGGTCCGCAATTCAGGTGGCACCTTTCCCGTTGTTCCTCTATGCACTAAACCCAAGGAAACAGACCGATCAGCAGGTAGGGGCGTCGTAGGTCGCCGGTCAACGCAGTCGCCTCTTCGTCTTTACCCGACAGAAGAACTGGACGAAGCTACCCTGTGGACACGTGCAGAAGTTAACGTTATCCCACGTGACCATGATGACTGTAATGGATAGGAGACAAGCTCATTGCGCGCAGCCAAATGAATCATCGTTTGTATGTACGGTAAACGTTCGCGCGCGCTCAACCTTGGCCTACGACGATCTGTTAAACGGGTGTTGCTCACTGCAGAACTCCAGACATCCATATATGGACCCCAATTTCTGAGGCACTACGACTTGCTTGTAGATACAAAGCAGCATCGTCTGTTCGACCGCTTATCGCGTCTCTGTCACTGGGACCTCGACCGATACTGGTACTGGCCGATACTGAGTTCCAACCAGTCCCGGATACGGGACTCAGATGAGCCAACCCATCAAACAAATGCTCTTCAACTGTTTTCCACAGGTATTCCGTGCAGTCACACCGATGCATGCCGCAACTGATGCCGCAAAACAGCATATCCTTAGGAAAGGGGCGCCTGTTTTTGCCATGGCCCGACGACACACTGGATACACTTCGTATCGCTTAAGCGGAAGGCGAGCACATGCCCGAACTAGGTATGGTTAGGCCTTCAAAGAGCCCGTGGGAGTCGCGGCTTCGATGGTGCTTTAAACGTCAGGAGACTGACGCGCATGTGCCTACTACCGCCCTCTGAACAATGTAAACGTTCCCGACCGGTATCGCACGCTGCACATTCAGGACCTAACGGCTAACCTACCTGGTGCCCGTGTGTTCTCAAAAAATTTTCTGGTACGCGCTAACCACAAGATCCCGGTCGCCGACGAGGACATAACTAACACCGTTGTCATCACATCATTTGGTTTGTGCGGATTTCTTTGCATGCTAATTGCTTTTCGCAAGGCAGCGCAGACAGTACAGTGGTTTACAGATTCCGGCACTCCTGGATTAGGCTTTGCCTACCCTTATCTCAAGGATATATTAGTAGCCAGCTTATCCGAGGACGCTCATCCAGCTCATCTGAAAATCCACTTTAAAAGACTAGCAGTCAGTAGTAGCACTGTCAATGCAGACAAGTGTACCCTTCAGCAGCCTCCTATAGAGTTTCTAGGTCATCGCATTGAGCAATCTGGCATAAGGTATTTGGACGACCAGCTTCAGGATATCCATGACATTCTGCTTCCTTTACACGGCAGCTGCCGTTCACCGTTTTAACCGTATTATCAATTCCTATCGAAAAGTTCTTCCGCGTTGCGCTGATTCACTCAGCTGGCTGACCGACCTACTCCGTGTCGCAAGAACAAGGATGTAGAACATACCCTTGCAGTTATTGAAACTTTCAATGGCAGTAAAGGTAGTTTAGCCACCTCAGTTATGCTTCATCCTTTTACCGTCAAAGTTCCGCATAGCACGGACGTCGATCCACCAAACACCGCTATTGGCGCAGTCTTACAGCAGATGACAAATGAATGTTGGAATCCACTTGCTTTCTATTCCAGACACTTGTAACTAGCAGCACTTAAACACAGCACATTCAGCCGGGAACTGCTGGCTATTTACTCGACGATCTGGCCCTTCCGACACACCCTCGAAGGTAATCAGTTCTTTATCTTCATTGACCATGAGCCACTAAGTTTTGTCTTTCGAATTCGGTCCGCCACACACACACACCGCTTGTGGTTCCTCAGCATGCTTTCGTCGCCCAATTGCAAACCGATAGTGGACACATTGGTGGTCAACAGTATCTTGTCGCTGATGCGCTTTCAAGTGTGTACGCAACAGCTCCGCCTAGCAGGTAATTGACCCATCTACCATAGCAGCTGTGCAATCAACTGATAAAAGTGCTACAGTGCTTTCCGATTCCTCCCTGCAGATATCCCCACACCCTGCCATCATCCGAGGGCACAAGCTTTTGCGACACTACTACAGAACTACCCTCGACTCGTCGTTCCTGAACTTTTCCGTCGGCTTATGTTTGGTGCGCTTCACAACATGGCCCATACCGGCACTAAAGCCACTGTGAAACTCACATCCGATCGATATGTTTCGCCTGGGATGAAACGTGCTTTTACGCATCGGGCACGCACGTGCCAGTAAGCTAAGGTCCAGCGGCGCGTTTCCGCTGCACTTGGTCGCTTCCCACCCCTTTCAAAGCGATTCGTTCATGTCCAGCTTGGCTTGGCCAGACTGTTGTCCACGTCCAAAGGAATGGCCTACATTTTGACCATGATCGGTCGTTGTACCCGTTGGCCCAAAGTCGTTCCCATCCAGATGTAGCTACGGAAACCGTTACACGTGCTTATGTCGAAGGTTGGGTCGCTTCACATAGCTGTCCAGCCACAGTGCCTACAGACTGTAGCCACCAATTCAAACCTTCGCCTTCCAACGAGCTACTTAAGGTCATCAGGTGCCGACGCATTCGTAATAACACCTATCCTCTACATTTGAACGGCATGGAGAACGTTTCCACCGACAGCTGAAAGCTACACCCAGCGCCGCGACAGCACTGAGTTAGACAGGAGCTCTGCCCAGGATACCCCTTAGCATCCGATCCTCCCTCAAGAACGGGATGCATTCGTCCAGCGCCGAAATGCAGTATGGAAAAGCCCTACGTTTATCTGGGGACATGTTTTCCGAACGTCCTAGCGTTCCCCGTTACGACGCGAACTACGCTCGATAGCTAGCCACCAGCACGCGTCAGGTCAAGTTTACTGACATCAGAAAACAACAGCATAAATCATTCGTGCTTCAAGAGCTTCAACCCCGCCCGTTTGACTTCCTCCGTGTTGATGGCCTCCGTAGACCACTTGAGCGACCGTATGAGGATCTTCAAGTTTCAAGCACTTAAAGACCGGGTATTTATCGACTACTGATACGGCAACCGTGAAGTCATTAACACGGACCGCCTTAAGGTTGCCCATCTGGAACCTGAACACCAAACAATGACCGCTCATCTTCCAAAGAATCAACGCAGCCTATGACGAAAGATACGTCTTCTCCTAACGTTGCTGACTCCAAGGGGAACGATGCACCTGAGACGTCTACATCGGCTTCATCGATTTTCACCGAGGCGGGCGGCAAATCATTATCCACTCTCCCAGCTACGCTATCCGACCTGTCGCCTAAGTCGACAACCTCGGCACCCGAACTGCGGAAGTCGACTAGGTAAGGTAAACGCGTTCACTGACGTTTGAAAGATTGGTTTTCCTTCCGCTTCTCTTTTGCGGCATTCCATATCTTCCTAGTCAAGGTGGTACTAAGAGCACAAATATGTTAAAAACCTTTTGAAAACCCAAGAACGCATAAAGCGTTTTGAAAACCCAAAAAATGAATACAACGTTTTGAAAACCCTAAAATATATTTTTGTCGCTACTCCGCCTTTCGGTAAGCGCCACTTTCCTCTTTGCTCGCCACTATGGTCAAGCTACATATTTTGTTTTCGTTTCATATGTGACCTGGGAGTACGAGCTGAAAGCCAACAACCGGCGGTTATAATCAAACATTTGACGTTCTTGAATTTAAATGCATTTGGCGCATACAAACCTCCATCCATTTTGTGTTTTGCCGCCTTTATGCATGACACGGGTGGTAGCTCTCTAGGGTCCGATCGCGCTAGTGCTTCGCCAGCAGCTTCATCAGGTCTCACCACTTGGTCAGCAAAAAGCTGTCCGGCGACGGACGGCCCACCCGAAAGACCACCCACGGTTTCCCTTCTAGGAGGGACTGTGTAGTGACTTGGAGATTCCGTCCATTGATGTTTAAAGCCAGGCTAACTACTATGAAACCCTAGTATTTAGGATTGATTTACATGCCAATCGGATGAGGCTCCAGGTCACCACAATACATCTAAACCTGCTAGTGAGACGAAGTTTTGGACAATTCTAGTGCTAACCTTAGGTACATTAATTGCATGGACAGCAATAATAGATTATAACATCTTATAAAAGGCGTAGTTCTGGTAGGATGACTTTAGTTGGCGTACCTCAAAAGTCATAAGCCTAATATATTTTCCAAGGATCCAGTGGTATAAGAAGGTGGAAAGTGGTAAAAGGTAATGCTGAAGCCAAGCAAGGAAGGTGTAGATAAGATGTAAAGATTGACGTTTGCCTGGTCGGATAGCTTCGTTATTGCCCTGCAGTAACCTATGTGCGGAATGCCTACGGAGTTGCGGACTTGCCAGTCATTAAGCTATGCTTTATTTTCTGTTGAACCTTTTAAACCTTGACAAATTGATCATAGAAAAGCAAAGCCGTTGCTCTAGATACTAATTTGTCCATGCAGCATTTGGACCAACATGTCAGTCAGGGTACAAAGCAAGCCAGGAAATAATCAGAAATGGCTAAATAACTTTTTGCATTCGGAAATCTAATCTTAACACCTGTAAGTTGGTTGCGACTGATCTGACTGAGACCTCCTGGGCGTTGTGAACGCTGTGCTGAATAGATTGAAATTATAAGGGTTATTGATGGAGACCATTCATGGGGTCGGGCTACCCATTATGCCGTACAAGATGCTTTTTGTGGAGTCCACTCTTCCCACAGTGCAGCCGTAAGGTTGTATCGCTTCTTTTGCAGTCTGCAAACTACACGTTGAGTTCACTCGACTCCAGCCTCTATCCTTGCAGTAGTTGACACGTCACTTGCGTTATAGCGATAACCTACTAGTATCCTAGGCGACACCCAGCAAGGACCCGTGGAAGACGGAGTGACTGAGAAGTTACGAAGGGCTACTGGTGGATAAATGTCTACAGGGGTCAAGTAATGAGGAAGCGACGGGCAGAGTATATAGTACATAGTACCTAACAATTCGAAGAATGCTAATGTGGGTTTGTTTTTGAAATGCCGGCAGAATAACTGAATCCCTAAATAGTTTATTCTCGAAGGGCAAGGTGCAGGAATGCATGACCTATATACCCAAAGCTCAGCAACTGCAGGTACGTACATCTTCCCAAATTTCCAGGCGAGCAAAGCTAAAGCTGAGTTACTGATAAAAATGGCAGCGGGTAAAGAGGCATGCACACGTTGATACTGTGGAATCAGCCGGGCACGTGGAGCTAAACGCATCGACCTGCAATGGCATTAAGCATCCTAGATGGCTAGAAAGGCGTAGGTTGGGTGGATAGTGATGGGTCGCTAGTGAAATAACTAAACATCCGTTAAAGAGAACCTCACCGTGCAAAGCTGGGGCACTACTGTGCCCGGATTATACAATTTATATTAGTTAAGCTTTGGTTTGGTGGGGGCTAGACATAGATTGGAAAGGAAAAGAAAGGTCAGGAATATTTATACTTTTCGAGTTCTAGACGGCAAAGAAGCTGATGGAGGGTGCCTAACTTAACAGTAAGCAGTAGACACAAGCGGCTATTGGGCACCTATTTAATAAAAATGAGAGAGAGTGGAGCCAAATGTGATGGACGATATGCGTCAGGTAGGTTGCCAGTGTCAGCTGTCGGTTAACAGGGGAGAACGCTAAGTTATACTGGCTGTAGTGCTGCGCTGCACTGTCTTATGCGGTTTAAGGCAACAGAAGATCGAAGCGGGTGTTAATACCTTTCTAGTATTGGTGTCCAGGAAACGAGGTGTGCACGCACCAGCATCATCATCATCATCATCATTATACATGTCAGCTAGAGATGGTAAAACACCTCCGCTATTGTACCGCAATACATAAAGGAAATACATACATACATACAATACATAAAGGAAAAATAAATACGACAGTTGAATGCCAGCTGAGCTACCAGCAACGGATACGCATCGTTCCGGTAAGCTACCAGCCAGCTACTAGGCAAAAAGAAAAATTTAATTACGTTTTACCCTACGAAATAAGATCGTAGATGGAGGGGGAGACTAAAGGAATGTGGAGGGACAAAGAAACTCACAGCAGGAACACCACTGAGGTCGGTTCCTTGCCATATCAACAAGTGTATCCAGCCAAACGTGTTCACCGTCTTTTGGACCCCAGTTCATCGTCTTTTGGACCGCACCAGCATGACATCTAACAAATTGAGATACGGTTGCTGCAGCGCGCAACCATGGGATCATGTTATATTTCCTAGGTACCGAGATCGTGAGGCAAGGACAAAGCGAAGGTTGGTGTGGTCAATTAGGACATGGAATACCCAGCCAACAGGAAGAAGCTCGTAAGGGTTGAAGTAAGTGGCTGATAAGGTTACGGAAAAGGGGACGGTTTAAAATAGTCCGGCAACGTGAACAGTTCAGTGGCCAGTATACGGCGCACATCTCAGTAGCAAGAAAAATCAATCGGGCCAAGGAATGCCTAAAAGCAGGGTGTGAAGCAATCGAGCTATGGAAAAGGAACGCTGATGCCAAAAGTGAGAAGCAACTTTGCTCATAAAGCCAAGGGCCAGTGTAGCCTCCGAAGCCGGAATGTTCCAAGATGCTTAAACTGGACTGGAAAGTTAGGGCAGCAGAGCATGTCAGGACTGATATATTGGGCTAGCGCCAAACGCATACAGGCTTTTAATGTAAGCTTGGCAGATGGACCATAAGACTGTCCGAGGTAGTATTAGCAGTAAAGTAGGATGAGGAATGGAAGTGAATGCGACACGTGAGGTCCAAGTGGTGAGAGAAAGTGCTGATGGAAACAGGAGACGTCGGCCTAATAAAAGTTGATGACCCCACAGAGTATGCGTAGTTTAGCAGGGATAGTTGAATAAATTCAAAAGGGATAGAGTAGACCCGGATGAAAATGAGTGCAGCAGACTTTACTGTAACGTAACGAAACTTAGTAGCGAAGCTGAGGGAAATATTCCGTTAGATAGGGGTATTCACTTAGAATAAGGTGGACCAGGCATACAGCATAAATCGAGATAGAAATAGCAGTATGCACCGGATGCTTTAACTCAACGGAGGACCGCGGTCAAATCTAGGGTTGTGATCAACGCAGTGGCCAGAGAAGTGAAGCAGTGGAATGACAGCTTAGTAGACAGAATTTGACGCAGGGGAACTACTATGCGGCCAGAGCGGTTAATAATAGAGAAAGAATAGCTTGTTTAGAATGTCCTGGGCTAGGGAAACCAAGAGACCAGGCTGGTCCAAGGGGAGTAAAAATGACGGCAAGCTGCTAACGTGAAGCGTGCGAGGACTGCGATAGTAGGCTGGCGTTAAAGGTAGGTAGCAAATTATTGAAAGGTTTGGAGATGGATCCTAGGAGAGCCAGAGTTAGTACACGCAGTTGAAAAGGGTCGGGCAAAAGAGTGGATGTGACATGAGAAGATCCAGGTTTGAATGGCTGTTGCTGGATGAATAAACGCATCTGTCAAATACAGAAGGGTGGCGACCTTCACATAGTAGATGTAGTCCAGAAGGGATACTATAAAGAAGCGGATAGTGAATAGGACAAATAATGACTAAAATGTGTGCGGCAGACAGTAGTGCGCATTGAAAAGCTAGGTTGGGAAGCTGAGAGTTGAGAGGCCATAAGAGGCAGAAGTATATAACAAGGAGAGCGAAAGTTAGGCGTGTAGTGTGTGAAGTAAGCGATAACATGGGTGTGAGAACCTTGTGTAACTTCGCGAGGTGGGACCGATGTTAACTGATATAAACATTTGACCACTATCCTTGGCTAGATGTCAAGCAGAAGATGATTGTGTAACTAACAAGGCATAGGACACGGGTGTATTAGGGAGTAAGAGCCGGAGATAATAGTGCAGAGATACTTTGTTTTGAAATTCATGGGCTAGGGCACCTCAGTTGTTGGACTGGTGTACAATTATTTAGATGGATAAGCATAACGTGAGGTGCTTGGTAATAAAGGAGGACTTGGCCCATTATATATGTTTTCCGGAAGCGCCAGCAGCATGGAGTCATCTAGTAGATAAGACAGGCGCGGAGTAAAAGGTAGGCGCAAGAAGTTACTAAGAAATAAAAACCTCGATAGGGAAGCAGTGAGGTGAGGTCGATTCAAGGACCGGAGTAAGCAGGTAGGTATGGGGCCAACAGGAGAGCGAATGCAATAAGCGGCGGCTAATGCCTGGGTCAGATTTTCTCAGGTAGATAAGAGGGAGGTCAAGGCAGGCAGCAACAGAGATAAGTCTGGTCAACTAACTAAAGGAGTATCTGTCTAACAAAGAATGAGTCAGGTAGCGACTTAAAGATGCGAGGCCTTTGCAGCAAGAGACAACGTAATCTGTTACACTAAAAGCGGAACTGTCCAGAGACAAATAATAAAGCAATACATACTTTATTCTTGTATACTTCTAGGCACACCAGATCTGGCGTGCCCAAGCTTATAGAAGGATTTGTTCCGCAACAGGCAAAGTGCTTTGAATGAAGTGCGCTGATCGCACAAAATACAGAAGCTACCGAAATAATGGATGCACTGGTCAGGAACGGAAGCTTTACTTATGGGTCGTAAGTCTGGGTTCAGGCATGTGTAACAGCGTAATATATGGAGTGCCGACGGATGGCAGAAACAAGAATGTGTCTTTTAAGTGTACATACCAAAAATTTACTGTAATGCTATAAAAGGTCGCTCCGGTTAACTTGACAATGTGAGTAATTGGGCAGTGACTTTATTCACTGGCGCGTCACATCCGCCAAATTGCGTTGTTGCTAAACAAACATTTGTGGCTGTTAACAGAGAGCACCCTTGCCAGGCAAACTCACACCACGTCCTGGAACGCTGTCGCCAACCTGCTTGCATGGTAATGCATAACTAGCAACGTATCTTACGGACCGAAAGTTTACTTAGCTATTTGCAGTCATATAAGCTCCAATCCTATGCACTAGCTAACCGAATTGCCTAGTCCAAGTTTATCATCCATCGTTAAACCGGTCAAGAGCTGAAACGTTCATGGAAATCGGTGAAGGACTGCACAAGCAAGTATGGATTTCAAATTAATGGTATTTGGCTTTCCCTTTGAGATATGCTGGTCCTAGCTTAAAGCCTTGGTGTCCAGGAATCCAAGTCTACAATAGCGTTGTCACTAACCCTTTTATCATTTGCTGGGATAACAGTAAGCAACTATCGAAGCGCCATCAACATTTGAACACGGTAGCCAGTGCATTATGCACTGCTGTCGAGATGTTGCAAACCACCAGCCAAAAAACGTCCGCATCGACCCAATCTGATCTGGCCGGTGTCAAATTCGACAAGGGTCATTAACATATTTCAAGCACACATGCACCGCAATGCGTCCGCACGTCGTATTCACACCCCCAGACATGCGTGGATGAGTAAATACAGTTGACTTACATGCCATTGGTGGGTCGGCAAATTAGTGCGTTCCAATCTACCCCTGACCAGCGCGGCGACTGAGCAAAAACGAAAGACTCTTCTCAAATGCACTGTACAAGCAAATTCGTTGCGTAAACAGTCATGTCGAACTTTTAGGTAACATGCACGCTGGTTTAGGGGTCCAGGAGCCTAGTTCCCTTCCCAGAAATGGAACTCATGGGGAATTTTACCTGAAGTGTGACACATGACATACACATCGCGCGTCGGCTCAAGTGATTCAACAAAAGGCACCCTACGTCCACTTGCGAGTAACTGCTATGGAACATATACATCCAACTGTGTTAGTCGCTGATGATGTGACTGGATCCACAGTTCACCTTTTTCAGCTATTTATTAACTAACGGAGAGCTTACGAAAACAACCGTTTCGGATGAAGTGCTATAGCAATTGCTTTTTCCAACCTAGCTCTATTGGTCACGGTATAACACTACAACTTACTAGATGTGCACCTGCAGTCTTGTCGACGAAGCGCTACATCTCTGATGCTCAACGCCTAGCAACTTGCCCTTAGAATGCAAAAGATACCACACATTGTCCTAATTGCACAACAGTGCATTGCAAGCTCCAGATGAAACGTTACTGCATTGCTCATTGCCATGTACATGTTTCCTATACGCACACCTGTATCCGTATGACACTCTGTTGCGAATATCCTACCCGCCTGCGATGCTTCAGCAATGACTTAGCAAAAAACAATAGGGCCATGTGGTATCCTGGAGGTATGTACCCCCACTTTGCACTACATCGTATACGCACGTATCCGTCGAGAAAGAAAAAAATATTCATAAATTATCACAACAATGTGTACACTAACCAGATTTGTACACACATGTGTAGTTGCTTTTCTTCGCGTTTAGTTACGTTTGTGTATAAACTTTGTACTTTCTTGCGCAGATATCGCTTTGCTACGTCACTGCGGTTCTCAAAGCTGTTGTTGGAGCCAGTACGCAAACTCCTGACTGCATATTGTCTAAAGGACTCCTTTGAATTGGTCGAGACACTGGAACATGTGTCGCTGGGTGCGGAGCACATGTACTCAATAGATGTCGACTCCCTGTTCACAAACGTGCCTCTACGTGAGACGGTTGAAAATTTGTGTGATTTCATCGCGAGTCAAAACATGTCGGTTGGCCTGCCCCTGGAGTAGTTGAGGGATATGGTTCTATTATGCATGGAAAATATACTGTTCGAGTTTGAGGGGACTGCTTATAAACAGATCGACGGCGTCGCCATGGGTAGCCCTCTGGGACCAGTACTAGCAGACATTTTTCTCGGTTTGATAGAAAGACAAGTTACTGCCAGCATTTGTGAAGTTACGTTGTACAAGCGGTATGTGGACGACATCCTAGTCTTCACCACCGACGAACATTTTGCGCGGCTGTTGGAAGCTCTGAATTCAATTCATCCAAACCTATCGGTGTCCCATGAGTTGGAGCAACATGATAGTCTGCCATTTTTGGATATACTCATTAAGAGACGGACTGATGGTACACTGCAGCGTACGGTTCATCGCAAGGCAACTTGGAGTGGGCAGTACCTCCACTTTTCCAGCTTTGCCCCGGTCGCATACAAACGTGGCCTAGTGAAAACGCTTTTCTACAGAGCCAGACGAATATGCAGCCCCAAATTGTTGCAAGCTGAAGAAGAATTTTTGTTCAAAACCTTGGTGTCGAATGGGTATCCTGAGAAGTTCGTTCAGATCCACAGCAGGCCTCCCAAGGAGAAAATACCGGTGTTAACCGCAGAGAAAAAGAATGTTTACCTGTTCCTGCCGTTCAAAGGAGACCACATATCAAATGATATCGTACATAAACTCCGATCCGCCGTTACGCGCACCTACGCGACCGCCCAGTTGCGACTCATTCATACAACGCGAAGCCTTGTTCTTCATGACCGTCAGAGGAACTCATCAGTCAGTTCGGCCTCTCACGTCGTTTACCAGTTCACCTGCGGTTGCGGTGACATTTACATGGGCAGGACTGACCGTCAGTTAGCTCAGAGGGTAGCTGAACATGTGCCGAGGTGGTTGGAACAACTGATGACGCAACAAAACGGAGTGGATCCGAGGATGAACCGGAGTCCCGCATCGTCTATCACCAAGCATCTCTTGGCAACCCCACATCAGGTGAACCCGGAGACTGCGTTCAAGGTGTTGTTACGTAACAACAATCCGCTAATCTTGGCAATCAGTGAGGCCTTGTTAATTAGGGCTTATCAACCTGTGTTGTGTGCACAGAAACTATTGAGACAATCAATTAAGTTACCGTGGTCTTGATTTTAACATTTTGATTGGTGTATCAACCTTTTCCCCCTGTATATAACTGTCCATGAATCCCGCTTGTATTGTGTTTTGCGACTGATGAGAACAATCGAAATGTTAACATATCGCAACATATGTCTTCTCACTGCTCTGACTAAATGTATACTAATAGTCAGTTAAATGCCATGGTGCTTCGCATGCTTGCCTGTCTTTGCAAACGTGTCTTGATACAATTCTCATGGTATGGAAAACATTCATCACCTGTCAAAGTGCATATAAATGGGTGCATTCATTTTCAAGGTAACCAGTGATGGAACCAAGGCTTGTAGACACAAAACATAACCCCTTTCACATGTGCGCTATCCTGCACCATGTTCTCTTACCGAAAACACAATGAATATACTTCCTGGGTATCTGTTCCGCAGGACCTTGTTCCATGTCTCCGCGTATTAGTCTGTGTTCTGTACGCTGAAGAGGTAGTAGTATGCAGGTGTCGAAATTTGACGTCGACCGGCAGAGTGGAATAAAGCGGCACGTCAGTAACACGTAGAGTCAGTGGCGCCTTCCACTTAGCTGATCCAACACGGTGCTTTCGATGAATAACTGCGTTCCTCAAGATTTACCGTGACCTGATCTCTACGGTTCGCTTGTTCAACTGCAGTAGTGCTCGCAAAGTATGCCTCCCCGCTCGTTCCTGGACGCTGTAATAAAACTTAAATGGAAGTTCCTTTCATAGGTTTCAAATGCTCGTCCCAATCCAGACAAGCAATCCGTGCAGTACTGAATGTTGCAATACACGGTAACATCCGCTTTACTGGACAGTAAGTCGTTATCTATTTGCTGAGACTTCAAAAAAAGCGCGTAGGGGCTGATCCCATGCAAACTGACGGAGCTTCGCCTGCGTCAGGCCTCGATGTCAAGCGACCTTGTTATGATAACCGGGACTTGGTTGAATGAAGCGATTACTGATGCAGAAATCGCACTACCTGGGATGTCTATTCTACGCAACGATCGACCAAATAGAGGAGGTGGAGTAGTACATTATTATCGTAGCGAACTGCACATTGATCTCATTGATGACCCAGAGGTTCAAATGGTCGATTCGCTTTGGTGTCGTCTTCAACCTAGCCGTGGGGACGCATGTTTGTTGGGTGTGGTGTATCGCCCTCCGTCGGCTACTTTAGAAATGGACAACCGCCTAGCCTCCACAATGAAGACCATTCTCTCGCAGTCGTACAGTCACATTCTCCTGGTTGGCGACTTCAATATTCATACCATAGAAACCCCAGCCTGTATCAACGAATCCTTCAGAATGGAAGTACAAGAGATAATCAGTGGGCTGCCACTCTACAATCACATCACATCTCCCACAAGATTCAGGACAGGAAACAAACTGGGTGTCCTGGATCTCGTATTCACCAATGAAGAGCTTGTGATCGAAACGGTATCGATAGAGAGTCCTTTAGGCCGTAGCGACCATGCAGCCCTCATGTTCAAGTACATCTGTTATGCAGAGTATTCCTCAGAAAACAGCGAGAAATGTCAGCTCATTCCGGATTACGGTGCTCTAGTCAAACTTATAAATGCTACAAACTGGGCATTTCTAGCAGAACGATCCCCCGATGTCGCCTGGTCTGAATTTGCTCACCAGTTCAACACGTTAGTAATTAGTGCTTCTAGAAAAAGACCTTCACCAGCGAAGACAGTGAAATCATTCATACGCAGCAGGACACGCAAGTGTATCGTCACGAGGAATTTACTCTGGCGAAAATACAAGGAGTCACCGAGTGCCGAAACATGGGAAGCCTACACTATCCAAAGGAATCACTGTGTAAACCTTATACGCGAAGATAAAACACTGCACAAACAGAATCTAGCTGAGCAATTTCTTTCAAACCCCAAGCTCCTGTACAGACACGTTAACAAGCTCCGCAAAGTACAGCGAGGCATTTCTGCTTTACACACATTGTGTGGACTTGCACAAAACGTAACCGAGGCGGCCAACGCCCTATGTCAACAATTCACCCCGAACTTCCAGAGCACGACATCGCCGCATACACTGTTCCCAATCGTTGTACCACCATCAGGACTCAGCCACATCACGTTTACGACTGCGGATGTCATGAAAAGGCTAATTGCCCTGCGCGAGCATACCTCTCCCGGTGTTGATCATATTCGTCCAAAAGCGTTGAAATTGTCTACAGCAAACCTGGCGGACCCCCTCTGCAAGTTCTTCCAACGATGCCTCGATGAGATGCGCGTGCCGACAATGTGGAAGCAAGACATCATCACTCCCATCCATAAGGGGGGAAGTCGTACAGATCCGGCCAACTATCGCCCGATAACACTACTTCCGGTGCTCTCCAAAATCATGGAAGCGATTGTCGCCGAAACCCTGATGAACTTCTTGGAAGAACGAAATGTCATAGCAAATGAGCACCATGGGTTTCGCAAGAACCGATCTTGCACCTCAAACTTGCTGCTTGCCAGATCTAGTTGGACTGAGACCGATGACAGCGGCGTAGGTGTTGACACATTACATCTGGATTTCTCAAAGGCTTTCGACCGTCTGAACCACCGTATCCTCCTTCACAAGCTGCAGTGTTGTGGAATTGGGGACCCAATCCTCGGTTGGATCGCTAACTTCTTGGTTCAACGATATCTGAATGTAAGAGTTCGCGGCGTCATCTCTGACCCAATCGACGTTAAGTGCGGAGTGCCCCAGGGCCCAGTAGTTGGCCCACGACTATTCCTGATTACAAAAATGATCTCGCGACAGTAATCACCTCTGACTCCTTATTTCTCGCTGATGATCCCAAGATATGGTGAGCCATTAGAACAACCAGCGACAATGCAGCACTTCAGGATGATCTGGACAGGGTCTACGAATGGTCGACTCAGAACCTGCTTCAGTTCAATGCTACAAAATGCAAGGTGTTGAGCATACGCCATAAAGCCACTTGCGAATACAGACTGAGGGATCAAATATTGCAGCGCACTACAACGGAATGCGATCTAGGCGTGGTAGTGCAGGAAGATCTGGGCTGTTCCCGTCAGGCCGAGAAAGCCTCCAGAAAAGCTAACCAAAACCTTGGCCTTTTGCGGAGGGCATTCGGGCGCTTCTATCCTTCCATCTTTTCTCAGATGCTCAACGCCTACATTTGGCCTCGTTCTGTGTACGCCATCCACGCTTGGCAGCCATGGCAGAAGCAAGACCTTACCGCACTTGAACTGCCACAACGATGGGCGACCAAGAACGTAAAGGGCCTGTTTCATCTCCCTTACCGATTGAAGCTGAAAACCCTCGGGGTCTACAGTGGACAATATTGACGCCTGCGTGGCGACTTGATAATGACTTATATGATCCTGAGGAATCCAAACCATTGTTGTCGTCACCTACTAAAGCTGAATAGCAATACAACACTCAGATGACACCATCTAAAGCTGGCCACACAATGCAACCGGTTGGAATGCCGCCGGAATTGCTTTTCCCTTCGTGTGTGCCAACACTAGAACGCTCTTCTCACATACGTTGTTTCTTCCCCCATGCTATCGTTATTCAAAAGACGTCTGGATGATTCGCTTATCCACCTACATTACGCTATATAATCAGAGATGTCCACGTTGAACAAACACGAAAAAATACGGTGCTCATTCTCAGCTTTTGTGCCTCACTACTTACACACTGCTGTTGCGGAATATAGCATCGGATATATTACAACTGCATTCATCAATTTACCCCAGTCCAAGAAAGCGGTGCACGAGTAAGCGTTGGTCGTTTCTCTTGTTCTTAAGACCTGCAGTACCCATTTTACTTCCCATATTATTCTACAGTAACAATTCAGTACGTATTCTACAACGTTTCTATGAATCAGGTGCACTTGAATTCACTAGACGCTTAAACTAACGATTTACGCTTATGTTTACTTTCACTTCAACCATCCTACGGGACATGTAAAGCAATCACTTTTTACATGTAATATATCATTGTTCATTTTTCATTGTACAAAAGTAAGTCTTTAAATTCGCCTTTACTTCCTTCGCTTTACGCGATACCCATTAATCTTGCACTACCAGTCCCTGATAGCCAAGAAAACTTAAGCAAGAGGACACAATAAAATCGGAAGGCAAGCAGTTGGTGAGAGATACACAAGCGTAATACTGATATGTGAGCACACAAAAACGGACCGAAA
The DNA here is from genome assembly GCA_944474145.2 of Dicrocoelium dendriticum. Classification (NCBI taxonomy): domain Eukaryota; kingdom Metazoa; phylum Platyhelminthes; class Trematoda; order Plagiorchiida; family Dicrocoeliidae; genus Dicrocoelium; species Dicrocoelium dendriticum. The sequence goes on along the minus strand of OX104066.1, from coordinate 82,226,962 downwards.
GCTAAAAATGAGCCAGTTAGGAAAAACCAAGGACCTCGGGTTGCCACAAAGAACATCGAGCTGACGCGCAAAACCCTTAAACCTAGGTTCCATAACAGCATAAACTGAAAGTGAATTCCAGCGCTCTTTATGAATGGCGCCTAGAATAATAGTCGATAACAATGACAAGTAAGAGTAGTGTCAAGTACGGAACAGTAGAGAAGTTAGAGGCGACTGCACCCAACCTGTAATGTACAGACTACAAAAGTAGGAAGCGAATCTACAAGAGCAAGGAGTGGTGCAGCACGGCACTCATGAATATAGTGTGTATCAATGGAAGTGCCGTGAGTAAAACGAATGGACGTTGTGAAGGTTCACTCAACAGTAAAATCCAATGTTGTAAATTACTGTAGGAGTGTGTTTTCATGTGCATTATAAGGACCTCCCCTAGAAGGCTAAAGGATGGAATCCTTAAATAGAGCTGCAAGCAGTGAGAGGACAAGTGAGGATGCATGCTAAAAGCAACCTATGGGCTTGAGCACGAGTTTCCAAGATGGGGTGTGTAACGGAGTCCTCTGAGTCCAGGTTTCTGTTATCTATTATTTGTGAGAATCGTATGAATCATAGTACACCATCAGTGGGTTGACGGAACGGACTCTTCGGACTGGGGGAAAACTGCTACTCCAGAAAAAACGTCGACAGGACATTTCTTTTGCTGCAGTCCTGACGGTGCGCTTGGGTGGTGTCACTCCATCCATCACGCTCCAGTCCACATTTCTCGTCTCACGAAGAAATGTGGGCGTCATCGCCAGCACTGCTTATCCAGGTGTTTGGGGACCAATCGGGTCTTGGCCGTCCGCGGTCGAGGGCAACTGGTTGTCCCTTACGTCAGGAAGGGGCTTTAAGCCGGTTGATGAGTCACTGGAAGCTTGCCTTGGCAGTTCCCGTGGTTGGGTTTTTGGTAGGTGGAACACGGTGGGGATGAGCAAATATCTGGGAAACTGGCTAGACGCTGGAGAGTGAACATGGCATGCAAGATAAACGTGACTACGAAATTTAAATTTTCAAAATGTGTTGGGTTCTTTTTGTCGATTTTGCAAAATGATTTGAATGAAACGCATGATTACCGCTATAAACGAAATACTCGTGTTAATGAAAATAGCAAATGTATACAAAATCCACGGAACGGACCGGAAGTTTTACCTCTCTATCTTGTCAGGCGGTTACCTGGGGTTGAAGCGGGGTAGCTGGAGGATTGTTGGGTATAGCCTGGGATACTAGTCGGTAATCAATGACACGTAAGAGAGATGTCAAATACGGGACAGTAAAGAAGATGGAGGCGACTGAACCCAACGTATGTTGTGCAGTCTACAAAAATAGGAAACGAATCAACCAGAGCGAGAAACAGTGCAGCAAGATACTTACCAAGACGCTTTATCTTAACTGATGTGCAGTCAGTAAAACTAGTGGAAGTTTTGAAGGTTAAAACAACCGAAAAATCCAATGTTACAAAATACGGAAATAGTGTGTTTTCCGGTACACTACAGGATCGATGGGAACAGGAGGTTCAGGAGTATCCAATGCTAAGGAAATTGTCGCAGGTGAGGGTGTTTGTGTGATAGCATCAGGCGGGGTTGCGAATGGTTCGTCTAAGAAATGTGGGGTACTACTCAGATTCTAATCGCAAGGAACGGCACGTAAGAGGCGTGCCTAGTATAGAAGTAGAGAGGACAGTTAGCTCATCTGGACCCGACGTACGTTGATAAGTGCTACAAATGATGGAGAGCAGACAAGCCAAAGCAGACAGTATTATGCAGCGTGACTAAGCAAAGAAGCAAGTGACTTGTAAGTACAAACAGTTAAACAAATAGATGCTTGAAAAATATACCAAAGCATAAAATCCAGCGTCTCAAACTACTGAATGTATCAATGATTCCTGTTCACTACAGGGGTCTTCCGCTAGAAGGATGAATGTAGGGAGCCTTGGATTGAGATGTCAGGGATGGAAGCAATTTGCGAGCGGCAGAGTGCAGTGCATCATAAAATACACTCTTTCAGTAAGTTACAACATTTGATTTTACTGTTGTTTGAACCTTCATAACGTCCATTTATTTTACTGACGGCACTTCCGTTTTCAAAATCAGTTTTCGTGGATCATATGTTATGACGTTCCTTGCTGTCGTTAATTCGCCTTCTACTTGTGAAGCCCTTAAAGTACCCGTGGGGTTCCGGTGCCTCAAACTTCTCTACTGTCCTGTATTTGCCACTTCTCTTACTGTCATTGTTATCGACTGGTATCCCAGACACCACAAAAGGCTTGGTGATCCCGACTTGACCGTCTCCTTCAGAAGTACTGTCTTCGACACAATCCACGCACCAGCACACCCCAGTATAATTGTTTCTTTGAAACTGGTCACCGAACATTTCGTTTGGCCACGCGTAAACAAATATGTCCAAACCTGGACTCGCGCTTGCCTTCAATGTTCGCACTCCGAAATTCATCGTCATACCCCTAGTCCCATTGACTCACTTCCCACCCACGACTCTCAGTTCTCGCATGTACACTTAGACCTAGTAGGTCCCTCGCCTCCTTCACGCGGATTCGTAAACATTCTTACTGGTGTCCACAGCTTCACCAGATGGCCAGAAGCCATTCCTGTAACAGACTGCACAGCCGAGACTGTTATCCAGGTGAGTCTCGCACTTCGGATACCCATCCACCATCACAACCGACCGTGAAACGCCTTTCGTTTCATCAATATTGTGCGTGTGCCCGTTCGAACCAGTTCGACGAGCTCTAAGTGCTTCCCACCTATTGCATCTAACTTGTGTGGATTAACTATTGCTCTAGTTCTCAGTTTTGGCATATTCTTTGTCGAGTTCTATGTGCATAACCACATCAATCCGAAGCTTTCCGGGAAACCTTTTGGTCTCATTCGAAAGTAGATACTGAGGACTTCCAAACTACCTGGTAACCATCGCTGCAAGTTTCAACATAACCAATTTACAGTCATTTTGCTATGCTCATCTACTAAAATATCGCGTCCAAAGCACTTAGGGACGCTTATCGGTGCCCACTTATCAATACACGACCGCTTCGTGTGAGTGTGTACGTTCAACTGCGAGACTTTTGATTGCCGCGCAGTCTGCGCGCGGCCGCTCGTGAGCGGCAGTGTGACATACATTTGTCTCGGCCGACTGCCCTTGGTGTAGTTTGAACAACTCTCAACTCGTGTGCATTTTTTCGTGTTTGTGTGTGAGTGCCAATACCACAAACCGCTCAGATAGACCGTGCTGCGAACGATAACAGAGCAATCAGCATTCTAATGGTGCGTCACCTATGACCCTCAGATAATTACCGTAAAGGCCTTAAGATCGGGTTAACCTGTTATAGCTGCGTTGCATCGGACTGTCCGCAATGTAGGTAAATCCGTCGAAGAAGTGAGAAAGACAAACAACGGTGCTGAAACATTTTGGTTTTGGCCAACGCTTCAACTCATTCCAGTTGGCAACCGTTTATCTTTGCTCATGAAAAGTGCGATAGGAAGACCGAGCTAATCGCGCATTTTGTAAATATTAAGATCGCTCCCTCGGAGGTAAATATGATCACGCTACTATTTTAACCAGCCAACGTACCTTCTGACTCTAAGCCGAAGAAAAGAGCTACACTCCAACCGCACTGCAGTGTCTGTGTCTCTAACTCCTCTGGGTCATCTCATTCCCATAAGCGAACAACCATGGAAGCTTCACCTGGAGATTCAGCCATGACACTGACAGCACAGAGCCTGAGGCAATCCGGTGCATATACTCATCAGGTAACGTACGCATTGCTTGCCTCGATAAACAAGCCGATAGCGACACACCTAGGTCTTTCTTCTGTACCGAGCAAACGTGGGACGACGCCGCTTTCACCGTTAACTCCAGTGGTGGCTTCTGAAAACCTAAATTACGAGCAACAGCTTTAAAGCTAACACTCGCTAGGCAAAACCACGCTGCGTTAACTCTCATGTGTACTAAGGATCCCGCGTCCAAATCTGGCACGATAAGAGGCAAGTTGCTAGACGATCGTAACCAGAGGAGTTTTATCTGTGAGGCGATTGGTATTCGGCTTGAGCTCACTATCTTGAGACGCCTAGCGCGACACCAGACCTCACTGCACGCTGTTGAACCTCGAATTCTACGAATAACACTAAACTCAGTGGATGAGTCCATGCTCCCAACAGTTCGTCTTCGCAACTCTTCGCAAATTTTGGACTCTGTACGTACTACGCGATTACTCGACATTTTGGCGTACCATACGGATTCGATTTCTAGACATAAATATCGTTGAAAGCAGTGTTTGAATAAACACTAGGAACAGATTTTGACTTTTGTCAAACTCTTCTCCAATGCAAGAGAAAAAATGTTATCGAAGGGCTTGGAATGTCCCGAGGCAGTCACCACCCGTTCAATGGCCGTGCAGTGCAAGCTCTGCAACGGTTGGTTACACATTGCCTGTAGTAATATCGAACTTAATTTGTATGAACTTCCCCAACAAACCTCCTCCTCTGTTGTCTTTTCTTTTGTGATGTGTGCCAACTGGCTGAGGCGGATGGGCGCCTCGAGATCTGTGCAGCCCCTCTCAGCTCTGGGATCCACGCAAGAAAAACAAAGGCTGATCTCCTCCTGTCAGTTGCCGTGTCCAAGTTTGTGCCTAAAAATCTAAGTCGTAGTGGAGACTCCTCTGCTTCCTCGTCGGTGATCATAGCACGTGGTGGACGCAAAGCCAAGACGATCACTTCTGATGTCAAACGTAGCCGGGTCTTACCTTCTTCACTTTCAGAGCCGCTGACGCCCGCTTGTGGCAGCAATGATCATAAACCCAAAAGGTATGCAGCAGTTGTTAGCAGTGGTGCAGCTCCATCCACCGTTAACCGAAGTGTAGTCGTTCAGGAAAAAACATTCCGAAACGTACCGAGGCTTAAACCAAAAGTCAACCCGTCCTCCTTCCCAACTAAAACAAGTTATTGACAGAGTATGCCAACTAGAAAAGCTGATTAAAGACAATCCGTTTTCCCTGCCGCCGATTCGTTGGAACAGCACAAATCGGGACCGATGCTTGCTCATCATGAAAGCTCCTGAATCCGATAAGGATACTGCGGCAGCTAGGATACTGGACGATCAGGACTTTCCAGAACGAACGGTTTGCAAGATTTTCGACGAAGGCGAGATGGGCATCAACATTGTTTCCGCCTTTGAGCTCGACAGAAAGCAAGAAGGCTGCTCGAAAACTCGTCCCCTCAAGGTTATCTGCCAGATTGAAGATGATTGACGTCGGATACTCAGACGAACCTCAAATATTAAGGAGGAATCTTTTTATGTAGTGAGACATTTTCCTCCAGAATATCGGGTCCGAATGAAGAGCCCTGTCGAAGAACTACGGAATCGTCAGGCAAATGGTAAAGTTACTCTCCACATTGTGGATTTTCGTGTGGTACAAAAAGCACAGAGAGTTTGTTGGAAACCAATCCTCGTGATACCCAGGTAGCAGTACTAAAAAATGTGCTACACTTCATAACTGCCAATGTACGTAGCATAAGAAAAAAGTTCGGCGAAATTCAACTCCTTGCTCAACAGAGCCAACCGCATTTAATGGCTTTCACAGACTTGATTATCTTCAGGCTTACTAAACCCAGAGGTTCAAATTCCGGGATAGCACTTCCCTCGGATCGACCGTTGTGGAGTGATGTCTGTGGGCGGTGTGATTCTGTACTGGAAGGAGTGCCTCAGTGCAAATCCCGTGGAAGCCGTCTGTGTCAACGATCCTGCTTCCGAGCTTTTGTGGTGTAGGATTCATGATGGGTGTAGGCCTCTTATGGTCGGTGTTATTTACTGAGCAACTATGGGGTCCGGAACCTAATTACTAGAGTCGATAAAGAAACACGGCAGGGGTAGAGACTCACTGACAATGAGAAAATTTAAAGATGCTGCTATTGATTTGGATCTACTCCATCGTAACGTCTCTCTGGATTCTTTTGATCCTCTTTTCCTTTAAACTATTCATGGTTGTTATTTGCTCCAGCATGTTGTAGTGCCCACTGGAATATATCCAGGTCAGGCTCCATACATCTTGGACATCGTACTCACACCGGCCTACTCAGATATCTCCTCACTGACTGTACTACGACCTATTGGTAAAAGTGATCACTGTGTGGTTCCGTTTGAGTGGACACGTCGTCACACCATTCACGACCAGAGTGTGTACCGCCGGAACTTCTGACTTGCGGACCCACACCGTCTGAGACTTGCTGCAAGTACTCTAGATTGGAGCATTGCTGAGTACCAGGAAGGTGACGATGCATGGGGCCACTTATACCCAAAAATAATGTCGCTCACTGGTAAATTAGTCCCTCTCTTTAATAGGAAGCGGTTTTCAAAGGGCCCTCCTGGGATCGACTATGAGTTACGGATCCTTCTAAACAAACAACGCAGATTATGGGCTAGATTTAGACATTAGACTACTCGAAATATAAGGCGGTTATGAACATCTGCACACAAACAAAAAGCGGGAAAAGACAACCGTACGAAATTCCTTAGACAGAAAACTCCAATACCACCCCTAAACTGCTGTTCTCGTGTCTGGAAAGGAGTACAAAAGATGGGGTAGGATACCTGCCCTGGATTCTACCAATAATGGTACCTTATTATATGAAGATGATGCCAAACCTGATCTCCAGGCTTTGCAGTCTTTTTCAGCGAAGCTCCATTATCCCCTGATTTTGTGTCACCTTGCCCCTCGACACTAGAGCATATTGAGCTCAGTGACAACTTGCTTATGCGACTACTTCTTGAATTAAACCCGAATTCTTCACCGGTTCCAGATGATCTGCACCCTTTGTTCCTCAAGACGATGGCTCAGCACATTGCTTCTCCTGTTTGCCAAGATTTAGTCGCTTCTTAAACTCCAGACGCCTTCCTAAGGCTTGCAAAATGGGTACTGTGACGCTCGTGTACAAGGGAGAATATTGTCAGGATCATGCAAACTACGGGCTGATCTGTCTGACATCCGTAATTTGTAAAATCAAGGAAAGAATTCTTAAGAGCCATAAATCTTCACCTAGAGAATCTGCATATCTTCTTGTACGCTCGACATGGTTTTCGAAAGTCACGTTCTTGTGTCTCTAGATTGTCTGTAGCGACAGCAAAATTAGCGAGATCGCTGTAGGTCGGGTATCGTCTAGATGTGGTTTTCGTCGACTTCAGCAGGGTATTTGACAAGGTTCTTCATAGATGTCTCCTTCACAAACTCCTGGGAATTAGCGTTTCTGGGATGATTCTCCCCTGAGTCGTTGACTTCTTGAATGGCCGAAGCATGCAAGTTAAAGTGAACGAGTAGGTACTCCAATCCTGTTTTTATGACCAGTAGGGTCCCACAGGGCTGTCCTTGGTCCTGAGCTCTTCAAAATCTACGACAATGATCTTTCGTCTGGGCTGCAAACTGATTGCTTCATATATGCCGATTATCTGAAACTGTGGCTAGAGGTGTCCAAGCTTGATGATGTTGAACTGCTGCAGACAACGCTGGACAGGTTGCACTGCTAGCCAATGGAGTGTCAGCTACCTCTTAACCATGCCAAGTGTTCTGTCCTCCGAAATGGTACCCCGGACCCTTTAGTGTCTATCACATTGGGAGCTTCCTGTTTAAGAACTCAATCTTGGGGTTATTGTCTCGCCAAACCTACGTATGACTCAAGACACCATAAAGAAAGTTCCCGCTGCTAATAATATGTTCTTCTATATAAGAAGATCCTTTTCCCACATGACTCCAGAACTATTGCGACTTCACTTCAGCTCACATGATCGACCAATTCTTGAGTACGAAAGGCGAATGCGTACTGATAGAGAAATTTCAGCGGCGGGGATCGAACTCCGTCGTAACACTCCAGAATCTGTCTTACTCTCATCGCCTTCAAAAGATGAAGCTGTTCTCTGTGGATTAGCGTCGTCGCCGTGGTGACTTGATTAATACGTGACCCACTCTCCGAGATATGATTGGGGATGAGATACAAAGGTTCTTTCTTCTTTGTGTGGATAGTTCGACACGAGCCCACGGTATGATGCTTTTTATACCAAGGAGGCTTCGGCTTCGCTTCGATGTAACTTTGTCAACACTTGTCGTCCATGACTGGAGCACTTCACTTGAGCTAGTCGTCAGTGCGCAAACAGCAGAATGTTTCAAATGATCGCTAGACATCTACTTCCTGGGCAAACATGGATCTTGCTGTGTTGACTGTGACTGCAACGTTCCTTTGTGGAATACTGTGCCGCATCAACTCACATGCTTCCTACAGTAAGCGAGAAGTTATGAGGCTGACAAAGGTTTTCGTTTCTGCTCTCTACAAACCAATGAACCAAAGATAACTCATCGAGCGAAGTGCGCATATTACTCGAGCTCCCTTGGAAAGGTTGCCCAAAGAACGCAGGTAACCAACGCACCGTTCTTATTAGCGATAGCATAAAAACCACATTTGTTCATGACGTTCCAGAGCTCCTGGATTCTCCTGATCACCATGCGCAAGCACATGAACGAGAGCAGTGGTGGTACATCCGCGAACCACTCTCTCTGGACATAATTGACAAGAGTTCCATAATTACCTAACTACAATGGCTGCTCGTCAAGACTAATTTCTATTGGGTAACTGGTCAAACTTTTGGACCAGGTTGCCAACCGAGATCCGGCTAAATGCAGTAGGCGCGCGGCCAAGAAGGGTAAGCAATTCGATAAAACTTGCAAACGGCGTAAATTCTTTATCTGCACAGTCCTGCAGGGAGACCAATACAACAGCACCCACGACACACAACAGGACAAAGGGCAGCAAGAGCGAAACTTCTGAGGAAAGCAAGACAAAGCCACGCAACTTGACTGAACTTTATGAACCAAAAAGCGAGTAAAGGCCGGCCACCTAACGATCGGCTTAAAAACAAACAAACCTGACATCCACCAAAGCACACCTAACGGCTAAAACACCTTCCTGCATGTACACAAACGCCCAAGGTCTTCCAAGTAAGTTGGCCGAACTTAGAGAACTTCACGACTCACAACCGAAGGACCTCGTCATGATTGTAGAGATCTGGTTAAATTGTGAGATAACCGATTCTGAAAGCAATTTACCAGGCAGGTCGCTGCCTTGGAACGACCGAACGGGAAGGGGTGGTGGTCTGCTTCTTTATTATACTACAAACTTATGCAGAGTTATCGATCATGCGGAAATCCGCATTCCTGATTCGCTTTGGTGCCGCCTACGATTGCGGAGCAAGGACACTTGTCTACTAGCTGTGATTTACCGCCCACCAAACTCGACGTCGGAAATAGACTCCAAATTGAACCACCTCTTTCATTTCGCTTTGAACAAGTCCTACACTCCCATTATAATCGCTCGAGACTTTAACCTGCACGACATGGAAATACCAGCAACCGATGGTGTGCAGTCTAAAGCCAGCTTTAAGAGCTAATTGATAGCCGCCCTCTGTACGACTACTTAACCTTTCCCACCAGATTTTGAACTGCTAACAAACAGTCGATACTGGATCTTGTGCTCACTAATGACCGGATAGTTACAAGCACGCCACTGGCTCGCAGTGACCACCTAACTCTATTCTGTGGTTATATGTGCTATGCGGAATAGCAAGAAAAGGAGGATGGTAAAGTGCATATTGTCATGCACTATAAAGTGTTATCTACGCTTGGTAAGGATACATTCTGGACTTTTTTAACCGGATGCCCCCAAGACGTTACCTGGAAAACATTTACAAGGAAGTTTAGCACACTGATAGCGCACGCGTCTGAACAGAAGTCCTTCCAACGACTATAAGTCCTTTCTGAGTAACAGAACACGTAAATGTATGTCCATGAGGGATTTAGCATGGCGAGTTCACAATGACTGCCCGAATGCCGGAACCTGGACTGCATACGTAACACATCGTAACTTCTGTGTGAAACTGATCCGCGAGGCCAATGCCACACATCAGCAGAAGTTAATGAGGCGATACTGCACGAACTGCAAACTTCTGTGCAGGCACGTTAACGGCCTTCGGAAGGTGGAGTGCGGGATTCCAGCACTAGTCACGGCTGATGGATGCACGCGGTCAGCAATGGAAGCAACCAATATCCTACAGCTTCAGTACTCCCAAACTTGCCAGCAAAGACCCAGGTCACATATTCTCCTTGTTTCTGTTACTCCACCGTCGGGTTTAGACAACATCACCTTCACTGCGGAAGCTGTGTTGAAGAAGTTGTTACCCTTGAGTATTCACAGTTCTCCTGGAGTCGACGACATTCGACCGAAGGCTCTGAAGACAGTAGCCAGTAATTTAACAGAACGACTGGCCGTGTTCTATCAGCGATGTCTAGAGAAAAACTATATTCAACCAGTATGGAAACGATGAGTCACCACTCCGATACGTAAAGGAGGTAGCCGCACTGGCTCTACCAACTACCGTCTAATAACACTGCTTCCTGTACTATCCAAAGTTATGGAATCAATCTTCGCAGATGCGCTAATGCAGTATCTGGAATGCCACTACTTAATAGCCCCAGAACAACATGACTTTCGTCCAAAGCGTTCAAGTACTACTAGCCTGTTAATTGCACGTAATAGCTGAACTGAAGCCGTTAATAATGGAGCAGGAGTCGATGTCATCTACCTGGACTTCTTAACAGCGTTTGATCGCTTAGACCATCGAATTCTCCTTCACAAGCTTCGGAACCACGGGAATGGTGTCCCAACCCTGAGTCGGATAAGCAGTTTTCTCCACGAAAGTGGGTTGTAGGTGAGAGTCCGGGAATCTCTGTCCGATACAATTGATGTGGAGTGTGGTGTACCACAAGACTCGGTGCTTAGACCTCGTCTATGCTTGGTGTTCATTAAGGATTTGGCGAGATCAGTTGCTTCCGATTTCCTATTTTTCGCGGATGGTACCAAGATATGGCAAAAAATCAGAGGATCAAACAACCACGAACAGCTCCAGTTCTATATTACCACTGTGTCGAACTGATCAGTTCAAAAAACCCTACCATTCAACGTAAACAAATGTCGCACTGTGCAGTTACGCCAAATACATGACTACACCTATATGCTTGGGGCACACGGATCGCAGCTCAGCTCCCAGGAACGTGACTTTGCTGTGCTCATACAGAGTGACCGCAACTGTTCAAATCAGCATGTGGTAGCTGAGAAAAGAAGCAACCAACACGTCAGCATGCTGCGAAGTGCATTCGGGAGATTTAACCCTTCAATCTCTCCAATGATGCATAATTCTTACGTGGGCCCACACGTTGTATATGCTATCCAAGCTTGGCAACCTTGATTGAAGCGCGACCTAGAGGCATTAGAGGCACCACAACGAACCGCAACAAAGTATGTAAAGCGTCTGCGCTACCATTCTTATCACTGAAGGCTGAAGTTGCTGGAAGTTTTCAGCGGACGCTACCGAAGGTTGCGCGGCGATCTCATATTAGCGTACCAAATATTGAGTGACCCGAACCATGTATGTTACCGTTTGATGAAACAGCCACAAGATACAGCTCAGGGGTAACGGCTCAAAATTGAGGGAACAATATAGCCGTCTAATGTCGACATAACTACTATTCCTTTCAGGTATTCCAACTGTGGAACACACTCCCAGACTCAGTTGTATCCTCCACTAGTTTGGATATTTTCAAAAAACGACTGGATCTTGCTTAGCTCCCAACACTGTTACCTAAAGTACGCCTTTGTGAATTACGCTAATCATGCCCTTCTACAGGATGTATATGTCACCTGGACGCAAGAAGGTGACGCATAAGTGAGCGACCATATCTTACTTTGCCCACGCTTTACATCAACGACCACTGCACCCGGTGTATTTCTGCACGCTTACACTTACTTGTTAGTTTAAAGATATTGTTTATTAACACATTCATCTCGGTAGACGCTCAGTAGGTGACTCACAAATCTTTTGATTTCATCGTATTCTCCAAACCTGTCAAGCGCTTATTTTTATTCAGTGGTAAATCATTTTCACTATTCCATAGATGTTGCAACTTTGTAGGCTGCCGCTGCATTCATACCACAGCGTATCATGCAGCAGCCAACGGTTTAGTCGAACGCTTCCACATGCAGCTAAAAGCCTGGCTCTGCACCATTTCTGACCCTAGCTGGAGTGAAAACGTCTCGCTCGAGCTTAGGCATTCGCAATAGAACCAAAGCTGAGTTGTAGGAAACACAAGCAAAGCTAGTTTACGGCATAACGTTTAGGTTGCCAGGAGAATTCGTTTCACCTTCAGCATCGTAGGGTATACCTCTGCCTAACTGCCACATAGAGAGGTAAAACTTCCGGTCCGTTCCGTGGATTTTGTATACATTTGCTATTTTCATTAACACGAGTATTTCGTTTATAGCGGTAATCATGCGTTTCATTCAAATCATTTTGCAAAATCGACAAAAAGAACCCAACACATTTTGAAAATTTAAATATCGTAGTCACGTTTATCTTGCATGCCATGTTCACTCTCCAGCGTCTAGCCAGTTTCCCAGATATTTGCTCATCCCCACCGTGTTCCACCTACAAAAAACCCAACCACGGGAACTGCCAAGACAAGCTTCCAGTGACTCATCAACCGGCTTAAAGCCCCTTCCTGACGTAAGGGACAACCAGTCGCCCTCGACCGCGGACGGCCAAGACCCGATTGGTCCCCAAACACCTGGATAAGCAGTGCTGGCGATGACGCCCACATTTCTTCGTGAGACGAGAAATGTGGACTGGAGCGTGATGGATGGAGTGACACCACCCAAGCGCACCGTCAGGACTGCAGCAAAAGAAATGTCCTGTCGACGATTTTCCTGGAGTAGCAGTTTTCCCCCAGTCCAAAGAGTCCGTTCCGTCAACCCACTGATGGTGTACTATGATTCATACGATTCTCACAAATAATAGATAACAGAAACCTGGACTCAGAGGACTCGGTTACACACCCCATCTTGGAAACTCGTGCTCAAGCCCATAGGTTGCTTTTAGCATGCATCCTCACTTGTCCTCTCACTGCTTGCAACTCTATTTAAGGATTCCATCCTTTAGCCTTCTAGGGGGAGGTCCTTATAATGCACATGAAAACACCCTCCTACAGTAATTTACAACATTGGATTTTACTGTTGAGTGAACCTTCACAACGTCCATTCGTTTTACTCACGGCACTTCCATTGATACACACTATATTCATGAGTGCCGTGCTGCACCACTCCTTGCTCTTGTACATTCGCTTCCTACTTTTGTAGTCTGTACATTACAGGTTGGGCGCAGTCGCCTCTAACTTCTCTACTGTTCCGTACTTGACACTACTCTTACTTGTCATTGTTACCGACTAGTATTCTAGGCGCCACCCAATAACCGTAAGGTAGCAATTATAGTGCGCACAAGCAGACAGAGAGGGCGCGCGTAGAGTTCGCTTGATCCATGCTTCTTTTTTATTTATTGTTTGGGTTTAGACCGTAATACACCACCGTTGGGCCGTCGGAGCGTGCTGGTCGGACTGCAGTAAATCTGGCTACTCCAGATTAAAGGCCGACAGTAGATTTCCTCCGAACCAACCCGAAAGTGCGCTTGTGAGGTGTAACTCCCCCAGCCCACCCCCAGTCCAGAGCGATTACGATCCTCGTATCACGGAGAATTCCAGATATCGTCTGAGATCGCGAGCCAAGGTAGACGTCGTCACAAGGGTAGTAAGGACTGACAGTCGTTTGGAGCCAGGATAATGTGGCTTAAGTCTTCGGGAAGGTGGACAACGATATTCTGAATATTCTCAGGGGCACTGAGTTCTGGAATGTAAAACTTGGGAATGGCGGGAGGTGGTCGGGACAGACGGCGTGATGCCGTATGGAAAACGAGGTAAGTATATGTAACAAAAATACGCACACTTTTGGTTTTTTAAAGTTTTTGGTTTTTCTGTCCTTTTGCAAAATGTTTGCAACTAAAACACACGGTTGTCATAAAAGGGAAAAGTACGCATGCCTAGTAAAATAGCAAACGTTAACAAACGCTGAAAAGTGGATCAGACGTTTGAGCTGTCTACCACGTCGATCAGTTGCCTACGTTTGGGACTGGATTGGCGGATAGTCAATGGGGCCTGTTGCGAAAGATGCAGCTGCGGGTGCGTTCACCTGTGTGGCTGTACCTGATGAGTTTGGAGGCGCATCTTAAAAGAACGCAATCTTGAGACCGTCCATGGACACCGTCGTGCGGTGACCATTCTGCTCTAAGATAAAGTGCTCAGGAGTTTGTTGAAATACTCTTTAGGGTTGGTTGAAGGGAGGCTATAGTGTCAACGTACTACGTTTGTGCGGACGAAAGGGTGAGTGCAGGCAGACAGTCCACTCTGCATGCGCACTTCTCCGGTCTGCTCACAAGGTAGGGTCGGGGGCAGTGAACGCATACGTTGAGAAACAGAGGCTGCGAAGCTTGACAGTGGCGTACAAGATGGAGAGGGGCGAAATGAACTCTCCTGGCAGCTTAAGTGTTGTACCCTAGACCACGTCTGCTGGTGTGCACTGCACTGCACTGCGAATACCCAAAAGTACTGGCGAAATGTATGCGCTCCAGTCAGAGTCAGAAGTGGTAACGAGAGATGACTTAAGCTGGCGATGAATGCATTTTACTAGGCCATTCGCCGCTGGATGATATGTCGTCGTATGAATTTCGGCGGCAGCCTAAGGAGCTGTAGAACGTACCGAACTGTGAAGATTCGAAGGGGTTCTAGGGTCGGTTGTGATGGCAGATGAGCATCCGTAGATGGACATACAACGGTCCAAAAACGCATGAATGAAGGTTTCGGCCGTGCAGTCTGGTAAAGGGGTGATTTCCGGCTATCTGATGAAGCGGTCGATATATGTCAGCATGTATACAGCTCCGCATGAAGGAGGCAAGTGTCTTACGAGGTCAAAGTGTACTTGTGAGCACCGCGGATCCGGGAAAGGGAATGAGCCGAGAGCTCTACGGGGGTTTCGATGTATTTTAGAACTCTGGCAGTGATGAGAAACTCGAGCCCGGTAACGAAGATCTTTGTTTACGCGTGGCCAAACGAAACGCTCAATGATCATGTTTAAAGATGGCCGAATACCAAGATGAGACAATGAATGAAGGATGTCGATGACTGTACGTCTGAAAGAGACGAGCACGAGGATCCTAGGAAAACCTACTGAAAGATCACAAAGGATAGTTCAGTCCGTAGGTTGATGAGGAACGAGTTGCACATCCAGTGAAGTGGACGGCAGGGTGCGTTGGAGGTCTTCGTCTTAGGCCTGAGCCGATGCCATGATGGCGAGGTCGACAGTAGTCAAAGAGTGAAGCGTGGAGTTGGCACGAGGGAGAGGATCAGCGACGGGGTTGGCGGCATCTGAGACATGCCGTATGTCAGCAGTGAACTGCGTGATAAAGTTTAGGTGCCTGGTTTCCCGTAGTGAATAATTGTCAGAAGATGAATTTATGGCGAAGATGTGGGCTACTGATCAGTGTAGACCGTGAAACCCCGGCCCTCAAATGTGTATTGGAGGTGACGAATCGCTAAATAGATACCAAGCGCTTCCTTACCAAACGTGCTGTAGCGGACTTCCGCTGGTTGCAGGTTTTTGGAGAAGAAACCGAGAGAATCCCACTGTCCACTTACGTGTTGTCTTGAGAACAGCTCCTGCGGCGACGTCTGAAACATCAGTTTTAATAGGAAGTGGAGCAGGCGGTTCCGAGTCAGCGCGGTGAGCTATGCTGAAGATAACATCCTTGCGCTCGGTGTAAACCGTGTGTGCTGTATCAGGGAACCAGAACTTACGTTCCTTTCCTCTGAGGAGGTCAGTTAAGGGTTGCGTAAGTTGAGCGCAGCAGGACATGAATCGCCGATAGCAGTTAACAAGATCGCAAAATTGACGTCGGTGCTTAACTGAAGTCGGGGGTGGGAAATCTTTAATAACGTGGACCTTGTCCACAAGGACTTCGACACAAGTCGACAAGATGAGGTAGCCTAAGAATTCTACCGCGGACTTACCAAGTTCGCACTTAGTTGGGTTAACGGCGACGCCATGTTTTGTCCGCCGTTGGAAGCGTAATTGAAGATGGGCGAGGTGCTCTTCGTCGGATAAACTAGCTACAAGGATATCGTACATGTAGAGATAAACAAAGCCTAAGCTACGAGTGACGTCGTGGATGAAGCATTAAAAATCTGTGTGACGTTGCACAATCCAAAGGCATTCTTAAAAATTCGAACAAGCCGAAGAGAATGATGACGGATGTTTTAGGTATGACCGTTTCCTCGGCAGGTATCTGGTGATAAGCACGAACAAGATCGATCTTGCTACAGAACGTTTGTAAGGCATGCAGTAAGGTCCTGCGTGTGTGGAATAACGTTTCACAACCGTACAGCATGGTCTAACGTAAAGCTGCATTTTACAGTCTACCCTCCAGTGAGAGAGTGATGTCACGCTGGTGCCATAGATGGCGAAGGTCAACAAAACCAACTCCAGCTTCTGCTTTACGGTTTATGACCTCGTATTCAATTCCAACAGCGCTGATACAACTACCCAAGTAGTTGAACTTTTGAACGACTTCTAGCTGATCCCCACCAAGGGTCAGCGCAGGAGGCCATCCCTGCCAATCTTAGAGGAAAGCTTTGCACTTGGAGGTTTCAAAGCACAACCCAAAACGGGTGACAGCCAGTGCTAATCTCTCCGGTGTCACTTGGCACGTTTGGAAGCTGTCAACGGTGAGAGCAGTATCGTCAGCATACTCCGTCAAGCAGTCCTTCACCTGGTAGCAGCTTCACTAATCCTAAGTCGTGTCCTGTGTACGCCTCGTCACTCCTCTCCTGTCGACAAGCCAATGTCCAAACAAGCGGTCCATTCCAGTTCATCGGCTTCCATTTGGAGCCCTCGATCCTTCTTCAGATTGGCATGCCGCAATGTACGCACACTGCTACAGATCGGTCAACAGGCAGCACTTGCCCGAACATTGGAGACCCTCTCGATCGATATCTGCTGCTTATCAGAGACCCGCCTGCAAGTCGAGCTCTGTGCTCACTCTGCGATCCCCTTCAGGTGACGCAAGCAATATTTTCTTAGTGCGCCTATCCAGTGACGATGCAGCTTCGAGCACCGGCCAAGCTGGTGTTGGCATTGCCCTGAGTCCCCGGGCTGAAGCTGCTCTGGTTGATTGGATTCCAATCAGTAGCCGGATGTGTGCGGTCCTATTGGCTGGCTCGTTTAAAGATTCAAAGTCGCGCGGGACTCATAGGTGTCTATACATCATCGCTGCATGCGCACCAACAAACTGTAGCGATGATTCGGTAAAGAACGACTTCTACCGCCAACTGACTCAGCTCCTTCGCCACAGAAGAAGCACGGACACTGTCGTGCTGGCTGGGGATCTGAACGCTCAAGTTGGAAAATTATCCACAGAAGAGCTGCATCTGGGCGGTCAGCACGGTGTAGGCTCCCGTAATGATAATGGTGAGCGGTTACTTCATTTGTGTGAAGATGCTCGCTTATTTCTTGCGAGCACTAATTTCCGACACAACACCCGCCGGAGGGTGACTTGGCGTCCACCAGCTTCGAACCAGCCTTGGACGCACAACAATCACATTGCTATTAGTTACCGCTGGAGTGGCTGCATCGCTCGGTTTGGAGCACATGTGTGGACACCGATCATGCACTTGTATGTGCTGACATGCGGATGCGCTTTGGCGGACACTCACGACGACGCTGTGAGCGCATTGACACCAGACAACTGACAAAGCCAGCTGTTCTGAATGCGTATCGAAGTAGGCTGACATGTGAGTTGAGCAATCGCTCACTGGAGACAATTGATGGTCACTGGTCACATGTTCGCCAGACCTTACTAGCAGCGGGCAAATCCTCATGTGGTATGTCTAAAAGCCAACATGGACATTGGGTCTCTTCTCGGTCTCTGGAACTGATCGACGCTCGCCGGCATATCCCGGCTGGAAGCGAGCACAATGAAACTCGCAAAGAGCTCCGGGCAAAACTCCGTGCTAGCCTGAAGAGAGGCTGCAAATCCTGGTGGTCTAATCGTGCAACAGAGATGGAAATGGCCACTGCGCTTGGTAAACATCGTAAGTTATTCCGTCTGATACGGGAAACGGGCAGCAGGAGACCTGGTGTTAGTGAAACTATACGTGACGAGAGTGGACAGCCTATACCCAAATTATAAAAACGCTTAGAGCGTTGGGCTGTGCACTTTGAAAGGCAATTTAATCGGTCGGAATGGTTAGATTTCTAGCCGGCCACTGATCGCCCCACTCCCTGGGCTGTCCCTTTGAATCCACCCTCTCGTTCAAAAGTCGAACTTGAAATCGGACTGTTGAAGTTGAACAAAGCCACGGGACCAGATGATCTTCTTCCAGCCCTCTTCAAATTCGGAGGCTCCGCTCTTCTTGATGCTTTACATGAAGTACTAGTGAAACTGTGGGAGCAGGAAACTGTCCCAACCGACTGGAGCCGCTCCGTTATTGTTCCGATCTTTAAAGGCGGCTCGCGCTCGGAATGCGGCAACCATAGAGGAATCAGTCTGATCTCCATCGCCTCCAAATTACTCGCCTCCATAATTCATCACAGACTGACTGGCGCTCGTGAAAGCCATATTCGTGAGGCGCAAGCCGGGTTTCGTCGGGGTCGTGGCTGCATCGACCACATATTCACCTTACGTCAGTTGTTGGAGCACCGCCACACATATTGGCGGCCCACCGTAGTCGTGTTCCTCGACATCAGAGGCGCCTTCTATTCGCTTGATCGATGTGCCCTTTTGAATTGTTTACTCAGGAAAGGTGTGCCCGAGAAATATGTAAATATTATCCAAGCATTATATGCGCGTAGCACGGGCAGAGTGAGGGCTTACGGCAAGCTGTCGCCACCCTTTAATATCTCCAGCGGTGTGAGACAAGATTTCCCGCTGTCACCTTTCCTCTTCAACTTCGCTATTGACGAAGTCATGGAGATTGCATTTACAGGACATGACTTGGAAGGTGTGGAGCTACTCCCAGGTGAACGACTTCTTGACTTGGAGTATGCAGACGACATTGTCCTCATCTGTGACAGCTCCCAGACGTGCCAAGCGGCGCTGGACAGACTAGCACTGGCTGTCAGTCGCTTCAGGCTTTGCTTTGCATCATCGAAATGCAAAGCGTTCCTCCAAGCTTGGCAGGGTTCGCCCCCTGTGCTGACCTTTGGTGGGGATCAGCTAGAAGTCGTTCAGAAATTCAATTACCTGGGAAGTTGTATCAGCGCCCTTGGGATCGAAGACGAGATCACGAATCGCATAGCGAAAGCTCGTAGTGCTTTTGCAAACCTTCGCCACCTATGGCGGCGGCGCGACATCACTCTCGCCCTGAAGGGTAGAGTGTATAATGCAGCAGTACGTACGACCTTATTGTACGGTTGCGAAACCTGGCCCCTAAGGTCGGCGGACTTGAAGAGGCTAGCTACCTTCGACCATCGGTGCCTTCGCAGTTTGGCTCACATATGGTGGGAACACCGCGTGAGTAACGAGCGTGTTCAACGCATTGTTTACGGCCCAGGAAAAGGATCTGAACCGTTTAGCACCGTTATTTCACGCACCAGGCTCCGATGGCTCGGCCACGTGTTACGCATGCCAGCCAACCGACGCCCTCGACGTGCGTGGTTTGCTCACCTGGGATGTGGGTGGAAGAAGAGGAGAGGTGGCCAAGCGATGACTTGGTCCAGAGGAATGAAGTCCATCACTTCGGGGCTAGCCTCGGTTGGAGCTTCACGGCTCCCTGGTTGGGGTCCAAAAGACGGTGGACACGTTTGGCTGGATACACTTGCTGACATGGCAAGGAGCCGACCTCAGTGGCGTTCCTGCTGTAAGTTTCTTTGTCCCTCCCCATCCCTTTTAGCCTTCCCCTCCATCTACGACCTCATTTCCTAGGGTAAAACATAAATTTTAAAAAATTTTCTTTTTGCCTAGTAGCTGGCTGGAAGCTTACCGGAACGATGCCTATCCGTTGCTGGTAGCTCAGCTGGCATGCAACTGTTGTATCTATTTTTCCTTTGTTTATTGTATTATATGTATATATGTATGTATTTCTTTCCTGTATTGCGGCACAATAGCGGAGGTGTCTTCCCACATTTAGTTGATGTGTATAATGAATGAATGATGACTGTGTACGCAATCTCTATGACTTCGTCAATAGCGAAACTGAAGAGGAAAGGTGACAACGGGCATCCTTGTCTTACACAGCTGGAGGTATTAAAGGGTGGCGACACTTTGCCGTAAGCCCTCACTCTGCCCGTGCTGCGCGCGTAAAGCGCTCGCATTATCTTTACATTCTTCTCGGGCACACCTTTCCTTAGCAGACCGTCCCAAACGGCAAGTCGATCCACTGAACCGAAGGCACCTTTAATGTCGAGGAAAGGAGGGCCCGCCAACCTATGTGATGGTGCTCGAACAACTGACGTAATGAATATGTGGTCGATGCATCCCCGACCACGACGAAACCCGGCTGCATCTTAAACTATCTTTCACGAGCGCCGGTCAGTTTGTGAAAGATTACAGAGGCGGTGGGGATCAGACTGATTCCTCTATGGTTGCCGCATTCCGAACGCGATCCTCTTTTGAACATCGGGACAATAACGGAGCGGTCCCAGTCGTTTGGGACAGTTTCCTGCTCCAACAGTTTCACTAGTAATTCGTTTAACTCATCAACAAGAGCAGGGCTCCCGAATTTGAAGAAGGCTGGATGAACATCATCTGGTCCCGCGGCTTTAATCAACTTCAACAGTTCCATCTCACTTTCGACTTCTGAACGAGAGGGCGGATCCAAAAAGACAGCCAAGGGAGTAGGGCGGTCACTGGCCGGTGAGAGAGCTAACAATTCCGGTCGGTTAACTTGCTTTCAAAAGAGTCAGCGCAACTCTTCAAGCGTTTTCACAAGTTGTGTATAGGCTGTCCATTCTCGTCATAAATAGTTCTACTAACTCCAGGTCCCCTGCTGCCCGTTTCCCGTATCGGACAGAATAACTTCCGATGGTTACCAAGGGCAGCGATCACTTCCATTTCTGACGCACGATTAGACCAGCACGCTTCACTCTTTCTCTTCAGGCTTGCACAAAGTTTTGCCCTCAGGCCTTTACGAGTCTCATTGTTTTCGCTTCCAGCGGAATGGGCCGGTGAGCATCGAGATGTTTTAGAGACTGCAAATAGTCCCAATGTCTATAATGGCCAGTGGATTTACCGCATGATGATTTACCTGCTTCTAGTAAGGTCTGCTGAACGTGGGACCAACAAACTTCAACTGTATCCAGTGAGCGCTTGCTCAACCCGAAAGCCAGCGTACTTCGATACGCTTCCAGCACATCTGGCTTCACGAATTGACGTATCTATGCGCTCACAGGGTTGTCGAGGGCGACCAAAAAAGCACCGGCAAATTAGCACTTACAAGTGCATGGTCAGTGTCTACCCATGTGCTCTAAATCAAGCGACAGTTTTGGACGCAGCCTCTCCAGTGTTAACTGATAGCAATATGATCGTCAGAAAAAGCAGTCGTGTGAACTTTACTTAGCTGATGAATCTGCAACCACCCCCACATTTCTTTTTTGGCACCTGACACGAAAAGCAAAATCCTATAATGGAATACCCGCCTTGTATTCCTGCGAAGAAGATGCTATCCTTCACGTAGATGATGAACAAGCCAGCCTCCTCGTCTCACTGTACTCTACCTTTGCAATCAATTTCCCGTTTGCTCCCCGCTTTGCACCCTCGTCTCACTCTATCTTTGAGCACTTGGAACTCAGTATTAAACTGGCTGAGCAAGGGCTCCTGGAATTAGACTCTAGCTCTTCATCAAGGCTTGGTGGGCTACACCCATTGTTTCTCAAAACAGTATCCGAATACATCTCGGCGCCTATGTGCCAAGTGTTTCCGCGTTCTTTTGACGCTGGCCGCCTATAAATTACTTGGAAACTGGGCGTTGTCAAATCTACCTACAAAGGTGAGAATCCTCAGGACCCCGGAAACTACCGAGGAATCTGTTTAACCACAGTAGTTTGCAAATCCATGGAAAGAATCAGCAAACGAGCCTTGCAGCTGCATCTTGAGAAACGGAATATATTGTCCACTGCTCAGTATGGCTTTCAGAAATAGTGTTCGTGCATCTCCAAACTCTTTCGGCCAGGGAAAAGTGAGCATGCCGGTTAGATGCTGCAAAGCTTCTGGACCTCCTCTTCCTTGACTCCAGCAACGACTTCGACAAGGTTTCTTACGAAGGATTTCTTTATACCATCCCTTGGGTTGATATCTCCGGGAAATACTTTCTGGGATCCATGAATTCCTTATCAGGAATAACATGCAATTACAAGTGAATCAATACTTTTCCGTGCTTGCTTCCATGACCAGTGCGGTTCCCTAGGGCTCAGTGCTTGGCCCTGAGCATTTTAACGTCTACATCAATAACCTCCCATCGGAGCTTCAAGCAGACTCTTTAATCTGGGCTACTGACCTCAACTTATGGCTAGGGGTTCACAGCGTTGAAGACGCTGAACGGTAGTAGGCAACGTTAAATCTGCTACACGGCTGGTCGATGAAGTGTTCGTTACGCATTAATCGGAAAAATTGTTCTGTACTCCCTATCTGCACCTCTGCTCCATTTGGCGTCTACCACCTTGGAAGTTTCCTGCTTAAGAACACCAGCTGTGAAAAGGACCTCGATGTACTAATATCTCCGGATGTAAGCACAGCCCAGAACACATTGAAGAAGATCGCGGCTGCCACTAGGATGTTCCATTCTATAAGGAGGTCATCTCCCAAAACGACGCCCAAAATTTCCAGATCACTGTTAGCATTCCATGTGTGCCCAAGCCTTGAGCACGGGCTACCAGCGGCCTACCCTCTTACAGAGACCGAGTACGACCTGATTGAGAAATTTCCACGACATTCATCAAAGTACATCTCGGTGCTCCGGATCACCGTTAATCTCATATACTTCGATAGATGAACTTATTATCCATATATTACGCCGTCGTCGTGGCGACCTGATTTACGTTAGGCATATTTTACCAGTATTAATGAGCAGTGCGACATTACTCTCGCCCTCAAGGGCAGAGTTTACAACGCAGCCGTCCGTTCAACTGTCCTATATGGCTGTGAAACCTGGCCCATCAGGTCGACAGACATGAAGAGACTCGTCACATTCGATCATCGCTGCCTTCGCAGCTTAGCTCGTCTGGTGGGAACACCGCGTGAGCAATGAGCGTGTTCGGCGTCGTGTAGTTGGTGCAGGAAGAGCGAGTGAACTGCTCAGCACCATTATATCACGCACCAGGCTCCGATGGCTGGGCCACTTGTTGCGCATGCCAGCACACCGACTCCCACCACGTGCATTGTTTGCGCGTTGTGGGTGCGGTTGGAAGAGGAGGAGGGGAGGCCAAGTGATGACTTGGT
Source organism: Dicrocoelium dendriticum (assembly GCA_944474145.2). Taxonomy (NCBI): domain Eukaryota; kingdom Metazoa; phylum Platyhelminthes; class Trematoda; order Plagiorchiida; family Dicrocoeliidae; genus Dicrocoelium; species Dicrocoelium dendriticum. The sequence goes on along the minus strand of OX104066.1, from coordinate 82,203,517 downwards.
CGAGAGAAATGAAAACCCTCACTTCGAAGTTGGTGTCGGTTGGTGCATCTCGACTGCCTGGTTGGGGTCCTAAGGACGGTGAACACGTTTGGTTGGACACACTTGCTGATATGTCTAGGAGCCGGCCCCAATGGCGTTTGTGTTGTGAGTTCCTTTGTCCATCCCCCTCCTGTTTAGCATCCCCCTCCAATCACGATCTCAATCGTTAGGCATAATATGACTTTCTTTTACGGCAGCCAGCTGTTAGCTCTCCTGAACGATGTCCATCCGTTACTGGGGACTCAGCGGGCGTGCCACTGTTTGTTGTTGTTTTTTCTTTTCTTGCCTTTTGTATTGCGGCAAAATAGCTGAGGTGTTTTCCACTTCCAGCTAACGTGTAATGATGATGATTAATGAGCAGTCTTCTAAAGGACTTCCTTCAGCCCCATGCCGATTGTTCTAATCAGGATCGTCATTGGAAACTGTGAAAACTGAGGAGGCCCCGCGTCCGCTCTGATGTCACTTTGTCCACCCATGTAGTGAAGGACTGGAACAGTCTAATGTGCAGATCGTTGGCGCACAATCCGAGGGATATTTCTAAAGAGTACTGGACCCTTATTTGATTGGTAAGCAAGGAACTTGCTGCTTTCGCTGTGATCGTTGTGTACGCTTGTGCAAAACAGCCTCACGGTGACTAGCACCGTCCCTGCACTGAATGCGAAGCGATGGAGCTGACAAAAGAATTCCATTTCTGCTCTCTAAAACCGAATGAAAAAACAATACTGCTGGGTGTTTCCTCCCCGCCACTTGGCGGATGTTCCTGTTGAGCACATCTTTTGGTTCGCGTTATTTTGTTTTCCGAATGAAACGGACTATATCAAGTAATGCAAGTGAGAAAGTGTATCATCAGGACGTCTTTAAAAAGTGTTAATCTAGGGGTAATGATGACGTGAGTTGGAAGAGCACACCATATCCTGGGCACCCGAAGAGAGAAAACGTTGCGTGGACAATCAAGTCAACTGTTGTGTGTGGCCAGTTTGAGCTAGTGTCCTCTTAATGTGGTATTTTGACTCAGCTGTAACAGGTCGCGACGGGCGTTATTTGGGTTCATTAGTATTAGGTAAAGCATGATAAGATTTCGCTGAGGTCGAGATTCACAACTGTAAAATCTCAGGGTTTGTAATCTGCCCTTGTAGGGGAGGTGAAAAACCCACTAACTAGTTTTGTCGCTCTACGTTGGGGAGTTTTAAGTGCGTCAACGTCGCCCTTACCCCAAGGACACCAGGCGTCGACCATATTTCAGGTGTGGCCTCACATAACTGTTCAGCATTTGTGATAAGACTGTGGGCTCGTACTTTCCGAAAGCACTCCGTAAGATACCATGATGCTGACTAACTCTTTTCGATGCCTTTTCGACCTGTTTCGAGCCGCTAAGCTCACCCTGTACCATCATCCCTAGGTCGATTTCCTGGGAAGCACGTTGCATCAACCTGTCCCAGGTCGATATTCACGGGTAAGTTGATGGCGTTTGCTCACCACTTTGCATTTCGTCACTTTGGACTGAAACCGGTTTTATGATCACCGCATATAAGCCCTGTCAACATCGCTCTGCAGTGGCGTGTGATGGTCCACTGTTTTGATGTCATAGCAGATTTTGACATCGTTTGCAAATAGTAAGAAGTTCGACTGGTGTATACTAGCAAACTTGTTGATAAATACTAGGATAAACCTGGTACTAGAACCGATCCTCTGGGCACACCATGCTGGAGTTTGGTCGGGTCGGAAATGAAGCTGCGTACTCTCACCCTCAGCACGTTATTAGAGGAACTTGCTTACCCAAGTTAGCACTGAGTCACCAATTCCATAGCATCGAAGCTTTTGAGGGAAATTGTGATGGTCTATGCGATCGAAGGCTTTAAAGAATTCCAAGTAGACGCCTTCAACTTTTAATCTGACATCGACTGACTCTGCCCAGTTTGCTCGGGCTAGCAACATCTTTGTACTGCAAGACTAACTTCGGTGAAGTCTGTGTTGATGCAACAATAGAATGTTGTTGCTCTCAAACCTCTGCGATACTACGTTCCATTACTCTGGAGAACAATGGGAGGAGAGTGATTGTACGGTAGTTCGAGTTCGAAGGTTAAAACAACCATAAAATCCAATGTTACAAAATACTGAAAGAGCTTGTTTTCCCGTACACTACAAGGGCCTCCCCCTAGAAGGCTGAAGAATGGAAGCCTTCGATGGAGCTGTTAATGGGGAAACGGAAGGTAAGGGTGGATGCGAATATTTGCAGGGGCTTGAGTAAGGGCTTCCAAAATGGGGTGTAGCAGATTTCGCTGGGTCAAGGCTTTTGTTAGTTATAATTTATGACGATCGTGTGGACCAGAGTGCATCACCGGTGGGTCGTCAGGCCGGGCTGGTCGGACTGCAAAAAAAACTGGCTAGTCCAGAAAAAGGGCCGACAGGACCTTCCCTTTGCTGCAGACCCGACAGTGCGCTTGGGAGGTGTCACTCCCCCCAACGCACTTTAGTTCACGTCCCACGAAGAAATCCAGGCGTCCACGTCCCACGGAGAAATCCGGGCGTCCTCGTCCCACGAAGAAATGCGGGCATCTTCGCCCCACGAAGAAATTCGGCGTCCTTGACGGCAATGCCTAGGCGGGGTTTGGGGACCAATCCGTTCGTGGGTGTCTGCGGTCGAGGGCGACTGTCTGTTCCTTGGGTGAGGAAGGTTGCTTTGGGACGGCTGGCGAGTCACTCGAGGGCTGCCTGGGTAGTTCCGGCGGTTGAGTTTCTAGAAGGTGGAACTCAGAGGGGGTGGGCAAGAGTCGGGGAAGTGGCTTGACGCCGGAGAGGGAACATGGTATGCATGATAAAAGCAAATATGCTTTTTAGGTTTTCAATACGTTTTGGGTTTTTTTGTCGATTTTGCAAAACATTTGTGGATGAGACGCAGGGCAACCACTAAAGACGAAAAAGGCGTGTTAATGGAAATAGTAAACGTTTACAAAATCTGCAAAACGGACCGGACGTTTAACGTGTCTACCGCGTCGGTCGGTTGCCTGGGTTGCGGCGGGATAGGTTGCGGGTCAAGGGGTACGGAGGGTTCCGGGCTATCCAGTGCTCGGGAAGTCACCACAGGTGCAGGTGCTTGTGCGAGAGCATCAAGATGGGCTGCAAGTGGCTCGTCAAAGAAAGCAACTTTGGGTCGGTCGATGGACACCGTAGTTCGGTGACCATTCTGGTCTAAAGTAAAATGTTTCGGAGTTCGTTGCAGAACTCTGAAAGGGCCAGTGTAGGGAGGCTGGAGAGGGCGCCACACGGCGTCGGTGCGGAGGAAGATGTGAGTGCAGGTAGAGAGTCCGCTGTGCATTTGCACATCTCGAGTCTGTTCACGGGGCGGGGTCGGGCGTAGTGGACGCATGCATTGAGCTAGGGAGGACGCAAAGTTAGGCGGAGACATACCCGACGATGCGGGAAGTGAAACGAATTCTCCTGGTAACTTGAGCGTCGTGCAGTAAACCAGCTCTGCTGGTGCACACTGCAAGTCAGTTTTGATGCTGCTACGAATGCCTAAGAGTACGAGCGAAATGTTTTCGCTCCAGCTAGGGTCGGAGGAGAGGCAGAGAGAGGCTTTAAGCTGTCTATAGAAGCGTTCAACTAACCCGTTAGATGTTGGGTGATACGCTGTGGTATGAATGCGGCGACCGCCTAAGAAGTTGCAGAACGTATCGAATTGTGAAGATTCGAAAGGCGTTCCTCGGTCAGTTGTGATGGTGGATGGGCATCCGTAGTGCGAGACCCACCGGTACAAGAAGGCTCGGATAACAGTCTCAGCTGTGCAATCTGTTACTGGAATGGCTTCTGGCCATCTGGTGAAGCGGCCGCGTGAAGGAGGCAATGGACCTACCAGGTCTAAGTGTACATGTGAGAACCGAGAGCCCGGCGCAGGGAATGAACCAAGAGGACTGCGGGTGTGACGATGTACTTTGGAACGCTGGCATTGAATGCAGGCGCGAGCCCAGGCACGAACAACTTTCTTTACGATTGGCCAAACGAAACGATCGGTGAACAGTTTCAAAGATGCGCGGATACCGGGATGTGATAGTGAGTGCAGTGCGTCAAAGACTATGCGTCTGAAGGAAACGGGCACGAGAGGTCTAGGAAAACCTGTGTGTCACAATGAATGGTTCCTTCCGTGGTTTGGAGAGGAATAGGTTGCACATGCAGCGAAGTGGACTGCAGAGTGCGCTGTATGTCTTCATCTTGAGCCTGAGCCGATGCCATTGCAGCAAGGTCGACGGTAGATAAAGACTGCAGAGTGAAGTTGACGCGTGAGAGAGCGTCGGCGACGGGATTATCGACACCTGAGACATGACGTATGTCAGCAGTGAACTGCGTGACAAAGTCTAGGTGTCTTGTTTTCCGTGGTGAGTATTTGTCGCAAGTAGAGTTGAAGGCAAAGATAAGGGGCTTGTGATCAGTGTAGACCGTGAAGGCGCGGCCTTCGAGTGTGTGCCGGAAGTGACGTATTGCTAGGTAAATGGCGAGCAGTTCTCTGCCAAACGTGCTGTAGTGGGATTCCGCTGGCTGCAGGCGCTTGGAGAAGAAGCCAAGGGGTTGCCAGTGCCCAACAACGTGTTGTTGGAGGACGGCTCCTACCGCAACGTCTGAGGCATCAGTCGTAATAGAAAGAGGTGCAGTCGATTCGGGATGAGCGAGGAGAGCTATGTTGGAGATAGCATCCTTGAGCTCGGCGAAGGCTGCCTGTGTTGTGTCAGGGAAAGTGAACTTACGTTCATTTCTTCTGAGTAAGTCAGTCAGTGGCTGCATGAGCTGAGCGCAGCGCGGAATGAAGCGTCGATAGTAGTTGACCAAACCACAAAATCGACGGAGGTGCTTGAACGAAGTTAGAGCTGGGAAGTCCTTGACTGCCTGGATCTTATCAGGAAGGACTTCGATACCAGACGATGAAACGAGGTGGCCTAGGAATTCTACCGTTGATTTACCGAGTTCGCACTTAGTTGGGTTGACTGTGACACCGTGTTGGGTCAAGCGCTGGAAGAGAGTTCAAAGATGCTCGAGGTGCTCTTGTTCCGATGAACTGGCTACTAAGATATCATCGAGGTAGGAATAGGCAAAGTCTTCATCCATGAGTGACATCGTGGATGAAGCGCTGGAAGGTTTGTGCGGCGTTGCACAGTCCAAATGGCATTCTTAAAAATTTGAACAAACCGAAAGGAGCGATGACGGCTATTTTAGGAATGTCACTGCCTTCCATAAGTATCTGGTGATAGGCGCGAACCAGATCGATCTTGCTGAAGATCGTCTTACCTGTGAGGCATGCGGTAAGGTCCTGTATGTGTGGGATAGGATATCTATCTGGGACGGTTAGGCGATTGAGTGCGCGGTAATCACCGCAAGGGCGCCAGTCACCAGATTTCTTGGGGACCATCTGCAGCGGCGAACACTAAGGGCTGTCGGAAGGGCGGATTATTCCAAATTCAAGCATGTGCTCAAACTCGGCCCTAGCTACCTTTAGTTTCTCAGGCGATAGTCGGTGTGGACGGCATGACACAGGTGGGTCATTCGTCCGTATGTGGTGCGTGACTTGAGCTGCCATGGGCAAAGCTGCGTTCATTGGCTGAACGAGCTTGGAATACTAAGAAAAGAGATTAGCGTAGTCTGGCGAGGTCTGGGGAATGCATAGACCGGGGATATAGATGTGACATCGGCGGTGATGCCACGTACACTGAGTTTTGTTGTAGCGTCGACTATCATCTGGCGTTTCGCACCGACCAAGAGGTCGGAATACCTGAGAAAGTCAATGCCGATGATGGCAAAGGGGACTGCACCGACAGTGACTACCCAGCGGAAAGTGCGCCGAAGACCTAGGTCCAGGGTAAGGGACCGATGACCGTAGGTGGCTATTGGCGTGCCATTGGCGGCACTGAGGCTTGTCGACAGAGAAGTGGTAGGCTCACCTGGCATAGGGGGAATGACGCTGACTGCCGCCCCGGTATCAACTAAGAATTGGGTCTCGGAGTCATAATCCCAAATGTAGATGAGACCACTTTGGACTTTGCCGACGTTCGCGGCCATTACAGCCCGGTGTGGCGGATCATCTATAGCAGAGTAGCTACACGGCTGTACGCACTTACGGGCTTTAGTACCGAAACGCGAGTGGTAAAAGCAGCAACCTGGGCCACCAGGTTTCGTGCGACGGAGCGATGATCCAGACCGGTTGCGGTGCTTACGGTTTAAAGTGAGTTCTTTGATCTGGCGCTGAAGCGACGCTATCTGCAATGATAATGCGTCTATTGCCGACGGAGGGCTAGTCGCGCCTGTCGTTGTGGTTGCGCCAGCGCAAAGCTGCTTAAGTGCTTTGGTTTCAGTCTCTGGCTGGTGCCGTTCGATGAGGCGGTCTGCTAGATCTGCAATTGCCGTGATTGGCAAGTCACTTGCTACTGCAAGGATAGCCTGAGTGCTTGCAGGGAGGCGTTGCATCCACAGCTCGCGGAGAATCCCTACGTCCATGTTTGACGTGCCGATGAGCTGTTGCATTTCGCGCAACAAGGCTGAGGGCATCCTATCTCCTAGCTGCAGATCACTAAATCGTTGCTGCAGACGGACGTTGTCAGAAGGCGTGATTCGCCGAATAATAGCCTCTTTAAGAGTCTCGTATTTCATTACTAGAGGGGGGCAAAGTATGATGTTTCTCACCTGCGAGGATATACTCTGAGGAAGACAAGATAAGAGCTGATTATACACGGCGAAATCAGAAGAAATCTTACGAATATAAAATACGGATTCTAGGTGCAAAAACCATAATAAAGGATCATTCTCCCAAAAAGGGGGAGGGGCTAAGGCAACAGAATTGACCATGACAGGCTGAACGGCGTTAACCGCGCATGGAGATGGCTTATCCTCTAGATAATCCATTGCAAAAAGTAGATAAAAAATGTGGTAGGTGAGAAAACAATATGACCACAAGTAATGAATCACAAAATCACTGGAACGAGCTCACCAGAATGAAAATGCAAAATGGCGGGCGGCGTGTTCCTGACAGGGGGGTCACCAATTGTTGGGCGGAGCCTGGGATACTAGTCGGTAAGCAATGACACGTAAGACGTGTCAAATACGACAGTATAGAAGTCAGAGGCAACTGAACCCAACGTATATTGTGCAGGATACAATAATAGGAAGCGAATCAGACAGAGCGAGAAAGGTGCAGCGAGGTACTCACCAAAACGGTTTGTGTCAACGGACGTGCAGTCAGTAAAACAAATGGATGTTTCGAAGGTTAAAACAACCGTAAAATCCAATGTTACAAAATACTGAAAGAGCTTGTTTTCCGGTACACTACAGATATCCCCAGTGTAGCTGTGCTTAAGGTGCATGTTTACAAGATGGCAGCCCGTCTAACATCCTCCAGCGAGATTGCTGACTCCAAGAAACTTTGAATCGTTGCTAGTGGGGGACGGGGTGTACGTCTTGGTGGTCATGCTAGGCCCAAAGAGTGGTTCCATCGAGGGTGGAGGGGACTACCGCCCACCCAAGTCAATGTGTACGTCTGGTACGCATAAGTCTCTACATAGATAGACAGCAATGCTGATGTTGTGCAAATTGAAGGAGTGTGGGCCGGCTCCATTGAAGAAACGTGACTCCCATCCACATATTTCCTCGCAGGTGAGATACATCATATTTTGCCCCTTTCTGAAATGAAATACGAGACTCTTAAACAGAATTTTATTCAGCGAATCACACCTGGGAAGGTCCGCCTGCAGTGACTATATACTGATCTGCAACTAAAAAATAGGATGCCCTCAGCGTTGTTGCGAGAAATGCAACAGCTCATTGGCATGCCCAACATGGATGTAGGGATTCTCCGCGAACTGTGAATGCAACGCCTTCCTGAAAGCTCACAGGCACTCCTTGCAGTAGAAAATGACTTGCCAATCACAACAATTGCAGATCTAGCAGACCGCGTCATCGAACCGTACCAGCCAGAGACTGAAACCAAAACACCTAAGCAGCTTTGTGCTGGGGCAACCACAACGGTACCCGCGACTGGCCAGCCGTCGGCAATAGACACATTATAGTCGCAGATAGCGTCGCTTCAGCACCAAATCAAGAAGTTCACATTAAATTATAAACACCGCAGTCGCTTTGGATCATCTTCCCCGTCGCACAAAACCTGGTGGCCCAGGTTGCTGCTTTTACAACTCGCATTTGGGTAATAAAGACCGTAAGTGCATAGAGCCATGTAGCTACTCCGCTACAAATGAGCCGCCACGTCGGCCTGTAATGGCTACGAACGACGTCGGCAAAACTCAAAGCCATCTCATCTACGTTTGGGATTATGATTCCGAGACCCAGTTCTTAGTTGATACCGGGGCGGAAGTCAGCGTCATTGCTCGTATGCCAGGTGAGTCTACCACTTCTTTGTCGATAAGCTTCAGTACTACCAATAGCCACCTACGGTCATCGGTCGCTAACCCTGGACCTAGGTCTTTGACGCACGTTCCCCTTGATATTCATCCTCGCTGCCATCCTCTTTGCCATCAGCGGTATTGACTTTCCCAGGCATTATGACCTCTTGATCGATGCGAAACGTTAGATGATAGTCGACACTGCAACTAAACTCAGTGTACGTGGCATCACCACCGAGATCGCATCTATAACACCGATCTACGCCTTTCCACACACCTCGCCAGACTACGCCAACCTCTTTTCCCAGTATTCCAAGCTCGTTCAGCCAAACAACGCAGCTTTGCCCGTGGTATCCCAAGTGATGCACCACATACAGAGAAATGGCCCACTCGTCTCATGCCGTCCACGCCGACTATCACCCGAGAAGCTTAGGGTAGCTAGGGCGGAGTTTGAGCACAGGCTCGAAATTGGAATAATCCGCCCTTTGGACGGCCCTAGGTCCTCTCCCCTGCAAACGGTCAAAAGAAACCTGAAGACTGGCGCCGTTGCGGTGACTACCGGGCACTAAACAAAAGGTCCCCGACAGATAATTCATCCCACTTATGAAGGACCTCACTACATTCCTCACAGGTAAAACGGTCTCCAGCAATATCGATCTCGTTCGAGTCTATCACCAAACACCTGTTAAGGAAAAAGATATACTTAAAACAGCCGTCATTAATCCCTTCTTCTTGTCCGAATTTTTTAGAATGCCGCACAAAAATTTCAGCACTTCATCCATGATGTCACTCGTGGCCTAGACTTCGCCTATCCCTACCTTGACGACATTCCAGTTCGTCTGAGGAAGAGCATTTACCTCGTCTTCAGTCCCTTAAGGCGGTTAACACAACACGGCATCACCGTCAACCCGACTAAGTGCGAACTTTACAGGTCGTCGGTAGAATTCCTAGGCCACTTAATCTCATCATATGGCATCGACGTCCTTGCGAACAGGGCCCAATCAATCAAAGAATACGCAGCCAAGACTTCACTTAAACACTTACGTCGATTTGGTCAATTACTACCGACGTTTCATTCCTCGCTGCGCTCAGCTCATGCAGCCTCAGAGGGAATGAAGGTAAGTTCGCTTTCCCGGACACAGCAGACAGCCTTCACCCAGCTCAACGATGGTATCTTCAACATAACTCTCCTCGCTCATTTCGAATCGACTGCACCCCATAACATCACGAGTGATGATTCAGACGGCACGGTAGGAGCCGTCCTTCAAAAACACGTTGGAGGGCAATGGCAAGCGCTTGGGCTCTTCTCCAAACGCTCGCAGCCAGCGGAATCCCGCTACAGAACGTTTGGCTTAGAACCGATCGCCAGTTACCTAGCCATTCTTTACTTCCGGCACGCACTCGAAGGCCGCGCCTTCAAGGTCTACACTGACCACAAGCTCCTCATCTTCGCCTTCAACTCTGCCTCCGACAAATACGCACCCCGGGAAACAAGACACCTAGACTTTGTCACGCAGTTCACTGCTGACATACGTCATGTCTCAGGTATCGATAATCCCGTCGCCGACCCTCGCTCATGCGTCAAGCTTACTCTCCATTTTTGCCTACCATCGACCTTGCCGCATGGCATCGGCTCAGGCTCAAGATGAAGACATACAACGCACTCTGCAGTCCACTTCGCTGCATGTGCAACCTGTTCCTCTCCAAACCACGGAAGGAAACATCCTCTGTGACACTTTCACAGACTGTCCTAGTCCCCTAGTGCCCGTCTCATTCAGACGCATAGTCTTTGACGCACTGCACTCACATCCCGGCATCCGTGTACCTTTGAAACTGATCACCGAACGTTTCGGTTGGCCACGCGTAAACAAAGCTGTTGGTACTTGGGCTCGCACCTGCATTCAATTCTAGCGCTCCGAAATACATCGTCACACCCGCAATCATCTTGGCTCATTTCCAGCCCCGGACTCTCGGTCCTCGCATGTACACGTAGACCTTGTAGGTCTATTGCCTCCGTCACGCGGATTCGTATACATCCTTACATGTGTCGACCGCTTCACCAGATAGCAAGAAGCCATTCCAGTAACAGATTGCACAGCTGAGACTGTTATGCAGTCCTTCTTAGATCAGTGGGTCGCGCAATACGGACGTCTATCCACCATTACAGCTGACCGAGGAACGCCTTTCCGATCTTCACAATTCGATAAGTTCTGCAACTTTTTAGGCTGCTACCACATTCATACCCCAGCACATCACGCAGCAGCCAAAGGATTAGTCGAACGCTCCCATAGACAGCTTAAAGCCTCGCTCTGCGACTCCGCCGACCTAACGAAAACGTTTCGCTCGTGTTCTTAGGCATTCGTAGCAGCACCAAAGCTGACCTGCAATGTGCACCAGCAAAGCTAGTTTGCGGCACAACGCTAAAGTTTCGTTTCGCCTACTGCATCGTCAGTATACCTACGCCTAACTGCGTCCTCCCTAGCTCAATGCATGCGTTCACTACGCCCGACCCCGCCCCGTGAGCAGACTAGATTTGTGCAAATGCACAGCGGACTTCCTACCTGCACTCACACCTTCCTCCACACTGACGCGGTGCGGCGCCCTCTCCAGCCTCCCTACACTGGTCCTTTCATAGTCCTGCAACGGAGTCCGAAACATTTCACCTTAGACCAGAATGGTCACTGAACAACGGTGTTCATCGACCGACTCAAAGTGGCTTTCTTTGACGAACCACTTGCAACGCATCTTGATGCTATCACACAGGTCCCCGCACACGCGGTGACTTCCCGAGCACTGGATATCCGGAAACCCTCCGTTCCCCTTAACTCTCAACCTACCCCGCCTCAAGCCAAGGCAAGCGACCGACATGGTAGACAGATCAAACGCCCGGTCTGTAACACAGATTACGTAGACATTTGCTGATTCCATCAACACGCCTTTTTCGTCTTTAGTGGTAATCGTGAGTCACATCCACAGACGTTTTACAAAAAATCCAAAACATTTTGAAAACCTAAAAAGTGGATTTGCTGTTACCATGCATGCCATGTTCCCTCTCCGGCGTCAAGCCACTTTTCCCGACTCTTGCACACCCACTCTGAGTTCTAGCTTTCAGAAACTCAACCACGGGAAGTGCCAAGGCAACCTTCGAGTGACTCGCCAACCGGCCCAACGCAACCCTCGAGTGACCCGACAACCGGCTCAACGTAACCCCCGAGTGACTCGTAAGCTGGTTCAAGGCTCCCTCCCTAACGAAAAGAAGAGTCAGTCACCATCGACTGCGGACGGTCAAGACCGAATTGGTCCCCAAACGCCTGGCTACGCATTGCCGACGAAGACACCCGGATTTCTTCGTGGGACGAGGATCGTGGACTGCAGTGCGGTGGGGGAGTGACACCTCCCAGGCGCACCACCTGGTCTGCAGCGGAGGAAATGTCCTGTCGGTCTTTCTTCTTGACTAATCAGATTTTTTGCAGTCTGAAGAGTCCACCCCGATGGCCTACCGATGCACTCAGGTCCATACGATCACCATAAATAATAGATAACGAAAGCTTGGACACAGAGAACTCCGCTACACAACCCATCTTGGAAGCCCGTGTTCAAGCCCATGTTACTTTTAGGAACCCATCCCACGTTCCTCCCCCCCCGCACTGACAGCTAGATGAAAGGCTTTTATCCTGCTAGTGGGAGACTTTTGTAACGTACCAGAAAAGACGCTCTTTCAGTATTATGCAACATCGGATTTTGCCGTTGTTTTAACCTTCGAAACGTTCACTTGTTTTACTGACGGCCCTTCCGTTTTCACAAACCGCTTTGGTGAATGCCGTGCTACATCATTTCTGGCTGTAGTTGATTCGCTTCCTACTTTTGTAACATGCACCATACACGTTGGGTTCAGTTGCCTCCAACTTCTACACTGTCCCGTATTTGACACGCCTCTTACTTGTCATTGATTACCGACTAGCATCGCAGGCGCCACCTAACAGTCAGCTCTCCATTGTCTGCCCAGCCTGCGCACACGCTTCGTCCGCTCGCAGTTGTTCCATCTAATCCTCTTCGCCGTGGTACCTATGACAGAGCTGTGATTTGCAGCTTCTAAGCAAAGTCAACCTTGATTCCTCTATCTGACTCGTCCAAGCGTAATCAGTTTGCGTCCGAATCGAATGACTGGTCTGCATGTCTACAAACCGTCGGACAGCTTCGCTCAGCGGCACGACAAGTTTGTAACTGTGTCCGCGTGTGCTGCGTGGCCTACGTAAGCGCAGTATTGGCCTTAGCATGAGTAAGTCAATGAGATTTAGAATACGGTAAGTCATAATGAGGTCGACTCGCACCCGACGGTAGGACAAAGCATAGAGTTCCAGTTTCTAGCACCGGTTTTCATACCCCAAGCCACGTAAACTCGGGATGAGCCTGGTAGCAACGTGTTGGAGCCGTTCGATCTTTTATGCCTCGCCTCGAGTAATCGGAAAGTAGGCGGGCGAACCGTACTCTAGCATTGGTCTAATGATGGAAGAGAAGAGGCGAGTGGCAACCTCTTCAGACCATGTGCCGAAGCTACGTTTGAGCGCCCAATGCATGTGCAGTCCGTTACGATATAGCCTGTTCGTGTTGTCCACGGACTTCAAATCGTAGCGCGAGAGTACACCTAGGTCCTTCACGGAGGGTGTGGGATATAGCGGTTGGCCGTCAGCACCCCTCCAAATGCTCATAAATGCAGACTTGGCTGGGTTGACCAAGAGATGAACTACTGCAGACCATGTGGATAGGTGGTTGAGGTTTTGCCACAGTCGTCGGGAGCGTCAATTTTTATCTAAATCTCCATATCGTCCGCAAACAAGGCACACGGTGACTGGAAAAGCTGAGGTAGATCGTTGATGTGGATCAGGAACAGAGTGGGCCCCAGCACAGTGCCTTGAGGCACGCCACTTGTAGATGAGCAGCAGTCAGTTGGATGGTCGTCGACCTGTAAACTCCACTTTCGTCCAACAAGAAAGTCGCGGATCCACGGGTGCAGTGAGCCACCGACACCACACATCCTGGGTTTGTGAAGGAAAACCTCATGAGTGACCTTGTCGAACGCTTTACTGAAATCGATGAATATCACGTCGACAGATTTTCTTTGCTTATTACTTTCAACCACTCATGCGTCGTCACAAGCGAGTCTGTAATGCATGAGCTGCCTTGCATAAAACCGTGCTGTGCGGGCGTCAGGACCTCGCTTGACTGTAGCAACTGCAGCAATCCCTTCTTCATGATTTTCCCAACAATCTTTGCCAAAATAGGTGTCAGACAAATTGGCCTGTATTTGTCTATTTTGCTAGGGTCGCCGCATTTCGAAATAGGCTTCCCCAGCGAACATTTCAATCAACCAGCAACGAAGCTTCGGACAACAACCTGTTGAAAAGGTCAGACACGACAGGAGAGATGATGGTCGAAAGTGACTTGAGAACCAGTGGATGAAGCCCATCAGGTCCGGCAGGTTTGATGCCGTCAAGATTGGCGAGTAGTTGACATACCTCTCCAACGCCGCACTCCAGAATGTCGAGTTCAGTAAAAGTGATACACATCAAACGCAGAACGGACACCTGGTGATTTGCAAATACAGAGGCGAAATGCGCCGCCAATGCGGAGGCACGCTCAGTGCTGGAGGTTAGGGGCTGTCCATTCGGGTCATCCAGCACTGGCACATCACCTGCAGGCGTCGCTTCACGTAAGCAAAGATTCGCTTTGGGGCGGTCTTCGCGGTGATTGAAAGCCGCTCTTCGAAATGTCGGCGCTTATTCCTTTTTGTACTGTTGCAGAGGTTCCGTTGACTGTGGTCGCGTTAAAAATCTCAGTCTCTGACTGGGCGTCAGCTAGCCCGCCATGCTTCAGACCTGAGCATGAATATGTACACGGGAAGCAGGCCAACTGAACTGCTCTTGAAAGAGCAGGATGATGTCAGAATTTTGCAAATGAAGTAAATTCATTCGAACAGAACCTAAAACCTGCTTCGTGGAACTTCACAAGACAACCCATGAGGTCTACGACAAAAGGAAACACCGGCTATTTTCGATCAGTCCATTATTAACGACAAGAAAATGAAGTTTGACGAAAATGTATTACAAAGAAAAGGTAACCAAGACAGAAAAGTGCAAAACTAATCATGAAGGAGTGAAGATGCAGGAACGTCACTGGATTTGCTACTACGCCAGGTCTGGTATAGTCTCCAACTAGCGATGTGGACCTACCCTGAGCCGCTATATCTACGAAGATGGCATGTACCAGCACGACCAAGTTTGTTCAATACTTTATACCACGCCAGCAACTGGTCACCTTGCACTCTGGCTAAAAGCACTGCAGGCACGGCATACAATGTATGCCGACGAAGCTGGTCAAAGGATATACAGAGAGCATGGTTTAGCCAACGCAGGCGGTTGGGCTTAACCAAACACTTAAGTGAGGTATCAGAGGGCCTCTTGCCAAAAACTAACTGGCGGAACTCAACATTGTTCAGTCGGTGTTCCCACTAGACGTGACCAATACTCCGCGAACACCGGTGGTCAGACAGGACCAAACGTTTAAGGTCTTCGCCGAGAAGTGGCCAGGCCTCTGATCTATACAGTAAGACCGGCCTTACCGCAGGGGTAAACATACTACCTTTCAGTGACAGGGTGGCATCCCACCGTCTGCACAGACGGTTGAGCCTCTGGAAAGCCACACAGGCCTTGCTGATACGCGAAATAACATCATCATCGATGTGACTACCAGAAGCGACACAGCTAACAAGGTAGGTGAATAGAGCCACCACTTCCAGTGGCTGTTTGCTGAGAGCTAGAAGCAGTGGTGTATCGGTTCAGTCCTGTAACAGTATTTTGCATTTGAAAGTGCAAAGCACAAGCCGAAGCGTGGAGTGCTACGCGGAAGTCTATCCAGTAGTTTGAATAGTCACTGCGTCAGAATCAAGAGCAATCATCTGCATACTCCAGGTGTCAGTTGGTAACTAAGCAGAAATTGTACTCCAGGATGGTCTGAAAAAAAGCGAGTCATACATGATCATTGCGATCATAAAATTGAAGAGAAAACCAGATATACGGCAACAATGACGAACTGCACTTGTCGTAGGAAACTCAGGAGTTTCCCGTAGACCCTTACATACACGACCTCAAGAATCACAGCAGAGAAAGTTCAGAACAGAAAAGAATTTGGTTGACAGGCTCCACATGGACAGGCAGTGCCACAAGCTGGTGCGCTCAACAAAGTCAAAGAAAACTTTCAAGGCAAAGGAAATTAGCACGGTCGGTACGTGTGCCTCGGCTCTAACAATTGAGGAATACTAAATAGGTGGTCGATGCAACCATGACCTAGGCGGAAGCCAGTCTGGCTTTCAAAGATTCGATTCGCGCGAGGACCGGTATCATTAAAAACCACAAACCTGTATTGGAGTTTGTTACGGGAACGCCAAGTATCAAGGCAAAAGTGCGCCATAAAATCCAGCGCGTGGGTTGCGAGACACAGAGTTCAATTCCTGCCCACAACGTAGCAGGATCCAGAAACTCGGAGTCGTGGCACAATTGGTCTAAGGTGAAAATGTTTTTTCGTCAACCACCAGCCATAAGTAATGACCCATTTCAGCCACAAAATGAACCATTGTTCCAACTGTGATTCGACGTTTGTGGGTCGTAAAAGCACTCTCAGAGGTCCGCTTCACCTTCACCTGCGGGTAATTGGGAAGCGCGTGGTCACGTGATCGTGTGCGCTGCTCTAGCCGTGTGTTGCGTGTGCGTCTAAGTATCGCGCGTCTAGTCCCCCGGTCGTGTGCGTACCGTTCAGTTTTTTAGGACGCTGTGTGTCATTCGAACCTGTGCGTGAATAGGGACCGTGCTCAGGTTACGCGTAACTTTCGTCGAAGCTAACACAACCAGGTCTGCGCAGAACCATTACAGTGCCGACGGCAGAGCTTTCGAACCATGAGAGACGAGTACGCCGACTTGAAACTTATGCTGCAGCAGCAACTCAAATTGATGTCCATGCTAACCGACAAAGTTTCCAGTTCTTCCCTTCAAGCAGGCCCGAGTGGCAATTCTCAATCAGTGGACCATGTCGTTAGCGACATCAACGAATTCCTGTACGACGCCAGGCCTGGAGTAACGTTTGACTCTTGGTATAAGCGGCACAATGACCAGTTCACCGTCGATCTGGCCTGCCAGGATGACATGTGGAAGGTCCGGCTGTTTATGCGCAAACTGGGTAGGTTCGAACATCAAAGCTATACTAATTCCATCTTGCCGAAGAACTCACGAGACATTACCTTCAACGAGATGGTCCGAACCTTATCCCAGACTTTTGGCGAGTAGTCATACCTGTTAAATGCCCGTTATCAATGCCTGCAGTTGACCAAGCGTGATGCCGACGACTTCATGATGTACGCGGGCATGGTCAACCGCGAATGCGAGCGTTTTCAACCTGGTTCGCTCAGAGAGGATCAATACAAATGCTTGAACTTCTCTGGTCTACATACTGCACACGATGCCGATATCCGGAAGCGCCTCCTATCCAAGCTACAGCAGGATAACAGTCACATTCCAAAACCTGGCAGAGGAGTGACAAATGCTGCTGAACCTGAAGTGCGACTCGGCCATGAACCAGAACACCGCCGCGTCTGGTATGATCCAGGCAGTCGCAGCACCTAGGGCACAATCGTCGATGCGCCCCACCTAATCCGACCGAGAGAAGTCCCCACCCTACGCGTGCCGATTCTGTGGTGCCTGGCATTTCCACCGGGACCGCAAGTTCCGCCAGCACCGATGCCAACGTTGTGCCAGGGAGGGGCACCGGAATGATTACTGCCATCCTACGACTCGCAACGGGCCAAAACCGGGCTTGCCCCCACCCGCGATTCAAGGAAGAGGTCCCGACTCCGGACACAAACCCGAACCTAGTCCGGTTGGCAGCTCCATGAGCCTGCTGGCCACGTTCCAAGTCAACGCTGCGGACGGTAGAAAATTCGTCGATGTCTTGGTCAGCCAGTCCGATTGCAGTTGGACAGTGCGTCGAAAATCATGATCATCTCTAAGGATCTCTGGTGGTCCCTTAGCAAGCCTGCATTCGAACCGACCTCCCCAATCAGCCACCAGCGCCTGTGGTGGTCGCGTGCAGCTAACTGGACAGCTGCACTGTTCCGTCTCCTTCCGAGGTGCCACATTCAACGAGATCTGCTACATCACGAAGGTGAAGCTCAACCAACTTGGTCTCGACTGGCTCGAAACCCTTGGCTTGGCCGATCTTTCGCTTCGGGCCATCAGCAACGCGGCACATACTCCGGTAGTACCTAACGACCTAAACGACGACATCACCAGACAGTTCGCCCCGGTGTTCCAGGATGGTCATGGCCGCTGTACACGCACGCGTGCCGTGTTACAGCCCCTACCTGGGGCTAAACCGATATTCGGTCCTAAAATGCCTGTCCCATACGCAACCCTACCATTAGTCTATGCTTGGAAGATATGGACGTCCCAGTGCATGTGTCCTATTCCGCCTGGGCAGCGCCGGTCGTCGTGGTCAAGAAGCCGAATGGATCCCTCCGCATCTGCGCCGATTTCGCCACTGATTTCAACGCCGCACTAGAACCAAATTGTTACCCACTACAGATCCCAGCAGACCACTTCACAATAACGTGTTTTGCCAAAATCGACCTAGCAGACGCCTACCTGCAGATCGAAGTCGCCCCCGAGTCACAAGCCCTGTTGACGATCAACACACGCGGTGGTATTCTTCAGTACACTAGGCATTGGTTTGGTGTCAAAACCGATCCGGCCATTTTCCAACAGATGATGGATACCATGATCTCTGGCATTCCGGGTACGGCCGCGTACCTGTACGATATACTCATCATTGGTCGCACCCCAGAAGAGCTTCAAAAGCGCCTGGTTGCGGTCTTTCAGCGTGTCCAAGAGTATGGTTTTCGCTTGAGAGCCGAGAAATGTCGATTCTCGCTTCCATCAATCAAATAGCTTTGGTTTGTTTTTGATGCCAATGACCGTCATACTGATCCTGAGAACGTCAAAGCCATCCAGCAGATGCCAGCCCCAGTGGATGTGTCACAATTGCGCGCCTTCCTGGGTATCAACAGCTACAACAGCACCTTCCCGTCATCGCTATATGATGTTCGAGCCCCACTCAGTCGGTTGTTGCAGGACGTTCCTTGGCACTGGTCCCCCGCATGCGAGGCCTTCATTCGTCTGAAATACATGCTCAGTTCTGACCTACTGATGACCCATTACAACCCAACCTTGCCGCTTTTGGTCGCTGCTGACGCCCCTGTCTATGAGATCGGAGCAGTTATCTCCCATCGCTTCCCAAATGGTTAGGAAAAAGCGGTTATGCACGTCTCACGTACTCTGATGCCTGCGGAGAAGAATTATGGTCAAATAAGGAAGGAAACCCTGACCATCGGATTTTCCGTCACCAAGTTCCACAAGATGCTGCATGGTCGACCGATCACAAGCCACTACTTTCAGTCTTTGATTCTAAAGTGAGCATTCCCGCATACTCGGCCAGTCGACTTAGCGTCGGGCTGTCATTCTTTTCGGTTACGACTTCGAAAACTGCTAAAGCTGTACTTAGAATTTCAGTCAAGCAGACGGACTCTCTCGTCTCATTTCAAAAAATGCGACAGACACGATGATCGCCGTTGGTGCCGTCAAGGACGACGTTCGTCATATACTTGCGAACGCTATCCGAAGTCTTGCTAGTACTGCCGCCGACATACGTCGCGCAAATGCACAAGACCTTGTCCTGCAGAAAGTTTTCACTTACGTTCAGACGCGCCGGCCAAACACAGCATTTTCTGGATCAGTATCCTGAATGAGTATCGAATTACGCTGACGTTCGAATTGAGCAAGCGCCCTTCGGTCTCCAAAAAGGTAGACGTGTGGATCCAATGATGGTAAGAAGTGAAGTCATTTGCTGTCGCCAGGTGGATGGTGGACCACCACGTGATCCTTCCAGTTGAGTCCTGCACGAGCAAACAGAGCGCGATAGGACAGACACGCAGTTGTCACATGCAAGATATGACCGAGCCATCTTAACTGGCGCAGCAAAACCAGCTTGTTGAAGGGTATACTCGGATTCCCTAAGACACGACGTCTGACTTCGCTGTGGCAAATGTGTTGTTGCCACGACACACGAGCAATCCTCCTCAAGCATCAGTTGTCGAAAGCCGGCACAAATCGTCTACGTGAACTGGCCATGTAATAATATAATAATAATGTGTCAAGTGTACGCCGTAACGGCGCCTCGCTGCCGCGCGACCACTACCAATCGCGCGCGGGCTGAGTATATCGCCAGGATGCCGACCCCTATGCGGATTCGAACCGGTGGCCTTATGGTTGCGAACCAAACGTGCAGACCACTCGGCCACCGGCCGACGAACTGGCGATGACTCGCTTCCATATAGCAACACCGCCCGAACGGTGGCATTGTAAACACGACTCTTCACCAAGAGGGAGATATCCCGACGACGCCACAAGTGCTGCAGGTTGACAAACGCCGACCGAGCTTTGGCGATGAGAAGAGAAACTTTCCTTGTAATGGTAACACCAGTAGAGACACAACTGCCAAGGTAGACAAAGCTATCCATTTGTTCAAGCTGTGTATCTTCAATATTGAACACGGGAGCAGTTGTGTGTCAATCCTGAAGCAGCAGTTTACACTTTGACGGGGCAAAGCACATTCCGTACCTAGATGCCTCAATCACCAAGCTTTTTAGAATGGTTTGCATGCTTTGTGAGTCCTCATCAAGTAAGGCGATATCATCGGCATACTCTAAGCCGGTTGCTAGCTTGCCCGGTAATAGCTGTAAATCAAAATTTTGGCAACCCTCTAGAGCTCTGGACAGGATGTCTTCAATCGCAAAATTGAAGAGGAACGGGGACATAAGACAGCCTTGTTGTATACCGCCATTAACAGCGAAGGACGACGAAAGCCTGCCATACACGTTCACTCAGCCAGAGATATGGAAATACAGTGCGCGCAGGATGGCAGCGTACTTTGCTGGGACACTGTTCCTTAGCAAACAACGCCATAGTATAGGTCGATCAACGGAGTGAAATGCGGCACGGATGTCCAGAAATACAACGATGGTAAGCGTCTGGTAAAAGTGGGGTTCCAGGATTTGACGCAGTGTGAATATCTGTTCCATGCATCCGCGGCCAGGTCGGAAGACAGCTTGCTTTTTTCGGTACTGCGATTTGCGAATGGAAGATAGTCTACGGAATAGAATGGATGCCAATAACTTGGATGCAACCGAGATAAGAGTAATCAATCGGTGACTGGTACACGAAGTGCGAGCACTACTTAAAAACCGGGACAATAACTGAGTTGTCCCAGAAAGAAGGCATCTTTTCGTCATGCCAGATTTTAGAGAACAATGAGGTTAGATGGCTAATAACTGAGCCTCCATATGTAAACAGCTCCGGAAGAAGTGGGTCAGAGCCGGCAACCTTGAATCGTCTTGGGTGCCGTATCGCTGGGTGGATCAAGTGTGACGACCCAGGGCGAGCAGCTAGGTTCGCAGGCGATAAAGTGAACGGTGAGGGCCAAGTGAACTGGGAATGGAAATGTTTGGCCCATCGGTCCAAGCGTTCCTGTAAGTTGGCAATCGGCGAACAAATCGCTTCGCATATAGTCTCACTGACACCAGGCTTTCTGTGGACAGTGGATCGAATGAGCCAGAAGAACCTGCGAGTATTGTCAGAAAGGGCAGCGGCCTCTATTTCCGAAGCACACTGGGACCACCAGGCTTCATGGTCACTGCGTAGGCTTTGTTTGAGCTGCCGACTGATAGAACAGTGCACTTCATCATGGTTAGACTCCGCTGGGGCATTCCTGCGGCGGTCAAATAAATCCAGAGCGCCTGGAGATCCAGGCCTAAATAGGGTGCTGAGTAAGACCACCGATTTGCTGCCCGGAAGAGATCATGGTCCTCTGCAAGCACGTTCAGTGTTCATCAACATCCTGCGGTGGGTCGAAGCCGAGTGCACTAGCCAGGGAAGTTTGATAACTCTGCTGAACCGAAACGGTAGATAGTGTCCATCTTACATCGCTTCATTTTCGGAGACCCTTCGAAACTCATGCAGATATTCGCACAGAAAGGACCATGGTCTGAGTCAATAAAAGTGGACCAGATGGATCTGCAATCTTTAACACTAGCCCTCCATCTGAGAGTGACTGCGATATGATCAACCTGAGACTATGATAAAAAAACGCAAAAGGGGGTCGCCAAGTAGCGGAACATCTCCTCGAATGCCGAAAATTTTTGCTCAGAGACGAGCCACACATCGATACCAAGAGAGTGAAGAGTGTTGCCTGCTGACCGATCTGACGCAGTGCGGATGATAAGTGAGCCTAGGCGAAATGAAACGTGCGACCGGTGGTGACCGCGCAGCAGCGACGCGTCAGTACTGTGTATCGGCATACTACTGATGCCTACTTCTTTCACTACTTTCTCACGAGGATCAGTACATCATGTAAGAATGCTATCCATAAGAAGCTTGGAGATGCTACTATGATTTTCGTACAAAGTATACTGACCCATTTTGAAGCTGGGCACAACAGTCGCCTGTCTGAAGACA
Source organism: Dicrocoelium dendriticum (assembly GCA_944474145.2). Lineage (NCBI taxonomy): Eukaryota > Metazoa > Platyhelminthes > Trematoda > Plagiorchiida > Dicrocoeliidae > Dicrocoelium > Dicrocoelium dendriticum. The sequence goes on along the minus strand of OX104066.1, from coordinate 82,181,490 downwards.
CCACTCCAGTGTCTGAAATCGTGTTAAATAAAGTAAGTCCAGTCAACAGTCACCATCATCTTTCAGCAAAGATGGAAGAAAATCATCGGGTACATGAGCCTTGTTTCGTTACAACACGGTAAGCTCACGTCGAATCCCTCCCAGAGTGGGAGGTGCGGTATAAGCTTTCAATATCTGTTAAGGTGATTCACAGAGCGGTACTATGGCAATAGGCCTGCTGAAATGCTCCAAAATTTTCCGCTTAACGGGTTATTCCGCGAGGCTGATAATGGATCAACTATCCGTCTTTCTCAGCTATTGTCTAGCTAACTGATGGATTTCTTGGACTCATATTAAGGATGAGTTGGAATTGAATTCAGCTGTTACCAATGCCACTAGTTTTCTCCATCTCACAGGCCCTTGCGATCTACAAACGTTCCTGATCGGTTCAGAGATTCCTTGTTAGATGTCGTTCCAGGAAGTTATGGATATGCTGAAATGCAGTGCCCATCCGATCCTATTCATGCACTAAGATCAAACTGATTGACCCTTCAGAGATCCAGTCACAGTTACGAGGTATCAAGTTGGGTGCACAGCAGGTGTCCTATACATGTTTCATGGCACACTTGAGACGATCCCAGTCAGCTTTCGGCTCAACAACCGCATTCACTACTGACAATTGGTGGGCCAGTTCGTTAGAATACTGATGAACTGCAGACTGCGAGTACCAGTTATAGGTGAGAAGCTTAAGAACTAAGCACTTGTTTGAAGTGAGAAGAGTGAGCATCAGGCGTGCGCGTACTAAGGTATGGTCGAAATCTAGGCATGTGCTATAAATTGACCGACAGTACTGGGCAGATGTGCGCTATCTGCACATTATGACAATATGGTCAATCTGGGTGAAGGTCATTGAGGAATTCAGTAGACGATAGGTGACGCGGCGTGAACGCTTGTGCTGGAAAGCAGTGCCGCACACTTGCAGGGATCGATCATCATTGTCCGTTCGGCATGCATTGACTCCAAAGCGGTCTCCCAGGTGTTGTACATGATCCGAAAGACCACCAGTAACAATTGCGGTCAGTATTCTTCACCACGAGTAGAAGAGATGAGAGCTGTGGATAAAAATTGTCTTTGATACCCTCTGAACTGCATTCAGAAGGGGGCATAAACTGTGGCGATGGGAAGTCAACTCGACCTCAGACGGTACTTATTAACTCAAATGGAGGTTCGAGGTCGAACCGCGACTGTTCACCGGCAACCAATCGAGTAGATTGCTTCCAGTATGTTTGCTGAGCGCCTTAGCATCACCGTAAATACATTGATCCATTGACTTAGTATCACAAAGGACGCGAAGAGTGCAGTCATTATCGTCAAATCTAGAAACGGGGAATAGAGGATTCGTCACAACGCCATTATCTTACATGAAGGTTTTGGAGACGCAGCACATAAACACAAAAAGAGTGAAAAGTGCTGCCTGTTGGCCGATCTGACCCAGTGTGGATGTTAAGGGGGCCTATGTGAAATGGAACCAGGTTGGATAGAAAAGCTACATGTATCAATGGCAGCAGCTGCGAGGTCAGCGGCAGTCTTGCACAATAAACACAGAAGAACGTTAAAAAATCAGAAGAGTATTGTCGACGGAGTTGAGGGGACAGATGATATCCTCGGGTTGCCCATTCCGAGTGCAGGGTTTTGTTCGAGGCGTCCTACCTACAGCTTTTGATTCAACAGTCTGACCCACAAGGCAGTGGGGTACATGCAGGTTCGGTTAAGTGTCTCCACCCACAGCCTTTGGCTCAGCATTCTGATTCACAAGGCAGTGGGCAAAACGATGATCTTATGTCGTTTCAAGAGACAAAATTCGTTTCAGTCCCTTGCACGTGATCTCTGTAACAGCTGTGGAAAGAAGGGACGCCACTCTAAGACCTGTCCCACCTTGACCGAACACAGTGCCTCAGCAATACAGTCACCTCCTCACCAAGCTGTTTCGCTCACGTTCCTCTACAAAAGCCATCTGGGACGGCTAGTTGCTATAGAAGGCTCCAAAAGTTGCACTGCTGTCTCCGTTAGTAAACACTCCAACTAGAATATTCACGGATAGCACTGTAAAAATTTGATGGCCAGGACCCGTTTGACAAGTTCCACAAATGGCCAACGTATACTGTTCAGTTTAAATGCCACCAGTAGATCAATATCAAAATGCTTATACTCTCGAATCCACGTTCAGATGTAATTCTAGGATACGATTTTCTCAAGCTTAATAAATCGGTCGAAATTCTATCCTCTGATGAGCAACCAATCCTCTCCTTGTGTGTGTTGTTATCCGCTGATGTGGCATTTCCCGTCCTGTTTGGGAAACTGGATACCAAAAACAGTGCGACAAGATATGAATCCGTGTTTCTAGACCTCAATTTAATCACGCACATGACAATTTTAATTTCGCCTTCAAACCTTTCGCCACGAAGTCGATCAGATCAGCAATTCCTACACGTGGAAATAGTAAGGCTTCTTAAAGCCGACTTGATAACTACAAACGAAAGCCATAAACGCCGCATGTTTGCAGATTACAGCCAGTACAACTATCCAAGCGCGTACTCCCTGTCCAAATTGATGCCCTTATTGACATAATCACCCACTACTTAGTGGATAGCAAGTAGTCTGAAAAGCGCATACCGTCAGACAAATGCAGAAAACGTTTCCAATATTACTGATGAGTAGGATGATTTTTAATGTGAAATTTAACTAGCTTGTCCAAGCAGCTCAAAGCGCGACAATCTAAGCATCAATCCGGAAAGGCATATGCTGTTGGCTAGTTGGCGCAACTTGCTAGCGGCTACGGTTTCTGTTCCCTGTAGGGGACCGAGGAAATGTGCATCACTGACAAAACCCAGTAGGGCGAAACGAAGTCATGACCTCGGAGACTAGCCACTAGCGACTGCACTGGTAGGGAGCTGGGTGGTAGTGGAAGACAGGTCATGTTATACCTTATTACCCAGCGGTTCAAGCTGCTGGCTAGTTGGCGTCAGCCTCTAGCAATCATGATTTCGAAGATCGAAGGATGAGCACCACTGACGAAGCAGGGCGAAACGCGCGCCTGCTGCTTTTCCGGATAGGAAATGGTGATATGTATCTTGTGAGCTGCTGGGACGAACACATTAAAGAATCACCTAGTGTCGTAATGGTCCCCCGTGAATAAAAAACTAAGTGCGGGCTTCGATCAAAATTCTACTTTCCAAACAGACACGCTCATTTCATACCTCATATTAATCAGATCCACTCACAAATCGGCAAATCCTATCCGATGGTTCTTCTAGGGGCATCCACTTGAGCTCTGTTCTCGGCATTACATCTCACTTATCTAATCTGTTATAGATTTGGGGCATGCAAGTAAGATGTTGACCGAGAGTAATTGCTGCTTGCTCGTCAGCTAGCACTACGTGGTGCTTTTCCTGATTGGTACTTGTGAGCTTTTGAGACGAACCAGTAAAATTTTCCAATACTGTCGTATACCGTCTGGTGTAATCAACGAGGTCGTCTGTCTCAACAGAAATGACGAAGACTTGAATGCGACTTTAGGTTACATGGATGGTGAAGCAAGCGAAGAGGAGCACACTCGTAAACCAACGAAATTTTCCGAAATCGTTCAACTTACAACGAAAATGAAAGGACCTTTCGTTCGACTGTCGGGAATGGAGTTTCCAATAAGCTTATACTGATCGGAAAATCTAACGTGGCTACTACCGTTGCACGTCGCAATCATACACCATTACTCCAGGAACTGTGCAAGTACCCGGTTTCACAGTCACTAGACTGTTACATCCGACTATGTTACGGGATATACCTTTCTTAGCCGAGAATGTGAAAACTGATACATCCTCATATGCACTAATGTCAATGAATAAACCTGATTCCCGTTTGCCTTGCATGTAATGACAAGACAACAACAATCGTGCCGTTGTTTGACCTAACTCTTCGCTGTCTTCGTCATGTTCCTAACATTCACTCCGATGTTATTTCGTTATTCCTATTTTAAGATATGCGTAATGTTCTCCATACAAAAGCACCGAGGGTAGCCAGCCGGCGCCGTACAATACTCAAGATGTTGGGCAAGTGAGACGAATTAATAGTGCCATCCGGAAATCCTTTTTTCGCTCAGATCAAAATGCCTTGCAGTACCCCGGTGGGGAAGTGCACTGATGGACGCCTTGGATTTCCTTCTCTGCACCGCTAAAAACGCAATTCCAGGGCAAATTCTTTTTGACTAACCGTAAATCATCAGGGATGCCGTTGCCGAGCTGGCTGTGGAACTAGATCCATCTTACTAAGTCACAAGCACACAACATGAAACTACGAACCCCTAGTGGTTGAGATCAACTTAGTGGATGCATGTTCAAATGTGATACCCTCACAGAAGAAATTAGCACAGCGCAACACTAGAACCGCGTCAATACAGTTTCCGATTTTGACTTCATATTCTATCCCACAGACGTCGATGAGGCAGTGGAATCCTAGTTGATCTCTATCGGTGATCAGTTCAGGAGTTAGCCTGTACCAATCTAGGAGGAAAATATTGTATTTTGACAGTGCGAAACAGTCTGAAACAACTGACGTAAAGCACTTCTTGGCAGTTATGTGAACTGTCACAGACTAGAATAAAGCTAGTTGCTCTTGATTATACAGACAATGTTAGGACGGCCCAGTCAACCATGAATAACCTCTTGTATGGTCCCCTCACTTGGCATGCGCTTCGCATCTTCAGTGCAAACCAATGATGCAGGACCACTAGCCACTCGATGGCCCTTACTAGCTAGAAACTCGAGGTAGTTGGTCAATACTATTATAATGGCACCTGAAACAGCAATGATGAACGCATTGAACTCATTTCTCGTATTCTAAAAGCTAGAACTTCCTTCTTGAATCTGCGATAATCGTGGCGCCAGAAAGGCGTATCTGTCAATTTGAGACCGTGTTTACAAGGACAAAGTGAAGACCACCCTATTCTACGTAAATGAAAGCTGGCCACTTCGATCCGAGGAGTGTTCAAGTATTTGATAAACGTTGCCTGCGAAGTACTGCTCATTATGCCGCAATAAAGGTTATATTTCGCCTTAAAAAATGAGATCGTGATTGGAGGGGAGGCTAAGCGAGAGGGACAAAGAAATTCACAACACAAACGTGATTGAAGTCGGCTCCTAGCCACGTCAACAAATGTATTTAGCCAAACGTGTTCAACGTTCTTCGGTCCCCATCCAGGGATCCGAGACCAAGTTCATTCCCCTTGACCAATTCATCGCTTGATCACCCCATCTCTTCTTACATCCGCATCCTCGGCGTACAAACAACGCGTCGCCGGAGTCGGTAGGCTGACATGCGCGACACGTGGCCGAGCCATTGGAGCCTAAAATGTGAAATAACGGTGCCGAGCGGTTCGCTCCTTCTTTCTGCACAATTAACAAGGCATCGAACACGCTTATCGCTCACGCGGTGTTCCCAGTATATATGAGCCAAACTGCGAAGGCATCCGTGGTCGAACGTAACTAGCCCCATTATGCCGGCTGATCTAATGGGGCAGGTTTTACAATCGCATAATAGGGTCGAACGTACTGCTGCATTATACACACACTACCCTTCAAGGGGAGAATGATGTCGCGTCGGCGCCATAGGTTAGCAAAAGCGCCTCGTGCTTTTGCTACACGGTTTATGATTTCGTCTTCAATTACAACGGCGCTGATATAACTACCTAGGTAGCTGAACGACATCCAGTTGATCCCCACCATGGGTCAGCGCAGGAGGCGCTCCATGCCAATCTTGGAGGAAAGATTTGAACTTTTAGGGTGCAAAGAATAGCTCGAAACGGTTGCTAGCCGGTGCTAATCTACTCCGTGCCGCTTGGCACGTTCGCGAGTTGTCACAGATGAGGACAATGTGGTCAGGATATTCGAAATCAAGAAGTCGTTCACTTGAGAGCATTTCCATACCTACTAAGTCGTGTCCTGAGAACGAGAACTCCGTAAACAGCGAAGTTGAAGAGGAAATGTGACAGCGGTCATCCTTGCCTTACATCGCTGGAGATATTGAAGTGCGGCGACAGCTTACCGTGAGCCATCACTATGCCCGAGGATGTGGACTATAAAATTCAAAGATGAAAGTGATACCACAGGTGGATACCAATGGAACAATGGCGGTTGACGAGTAAAAAAGGAAAATATAATTACATGGTACAGTGAAAAGGGTTTTGGTGGACTCACCATAGACTTACGTAGAAAAGCGGAGATGATCGCGTATTAAAAGTGTAAATCCATTGGTTGGGAGTTTAGTAAAACACCGTTTGATTGCGTTTTGTAGCCCAAAGCTAACAAGTTATAAAATGAAATGCAAATGAGACAACACATCGTCAACGCGTTTTTTTAATATCGTCAGATTGGGAGAAGAGAAGCCATAATTAGGGAGGGCGTTCCCAAGCAGACACACGTAGAGGGAAAAGAAATTTCTGCCGCATTCAAACCCACTATACTGTGTTGTCAGTTTCCAAGGATGACCTCTTAGGTTAGTGTTGTGGTTCAATTCCAACAAGGGACGGCAAATGTGATTTGGGTTCTTCAAAACCCGGTAATCCATTAATAGATCCCCCAACAAACGCCGATATCGACTGCTATAGATTCTTAGAGATTTCATTCTAAGCTGATAGGGCGGATGAAAGAGACCCCTGATGTTCTTGGATGCCCTTCGTTGAGGAGTCTCGAGAGTAATGAGATCATGTTTCTGCCACACCTGGATGGCATGTTCCACGTGCGGTCTTACGTAGGTGTTAAGCATTTGGGGGAAAAATTGAGAATTCAAACCAACCAAACGTGCTGAAAAGGCCGAAGTGTTGATTGCCGGTTCACGACGCCTTTACTGCTTGTTCTGAACATCCGATATCTTCCAGTACCAGTACACTCAGGTCGCGCTCCTGAGAAGCCTTCTGCAAAGTGTGGTCTCCAAATTTGTAAACGTTCACCGGCTGGTGATTTAAATGGATCACATTGTACTTAGCTAGGTTCAACTGAAGCAGGTTCTTCGTTGACCATTCATAAATGCAATCTAGGCCATGTTGGAGTAGATCGTGATCTTCATTGTTACTAATCGCCCGCTCTATCTTGACATCAACAGCGAAAAGTAGGAAATTTGAGGAGATAACTCTTGCCAGGATGGTGAACGCTCCACTGTGATCAATTTTAATGTCAGCAAATTGAGTCCTCAGACAGAGACTGTGCATTGGTCAACTTTCCATTGATGACAACCAACGCTCGAATGTATTCCAGATTCTAGCGGATCATGAATATGTGATCAATACAACCTCGAGCTGGGTAAAAGTCCTCCCAGGTCGGGTGCGCTCGGTTCATGTACTCGACTGAAAATTCTTAAAAGCATGAAAGGGAGCACTCAGGATGCAACTTATAGCAGGCTAATGCTTTTTTAGTGGGCACGATTACTTGGAAAATTTCCCCTTGCGATCGTGCACATCTTTATTTTTGCTGCCCTCATTGGCTCTGTGCCCCCGCATCGATCGCCATTTTCAGCAGCGTCCAGTCGCCTGTATTGCTATGAATCATTAAGCAACTGACCTAAAACCCTTTATTCACTGCGGTCATGTTCGCATGTTTCAGTGTTATCCGCTGATCAACCCGTATACAAATTTATTATCCGCTTGCTCTTCAAACTCAAACAACTCGGAAACTGGTTTCCAATCATTGCTAACTCTACAAACTTATATGCACCACGAGTTCTCAAAAGCTCTCAGGGTTGTTTCACTGGGTAGGAACGGCATCAGCTATGCTACACGACATTGCGCACTACGTTTGATCAAATGTCATGAGTACCGCATACTTCAAACAGCGCGTATAGTGTACTATGACCGCACAAGATGATGTAGTAACAACACTTCTATTTACAAACAAGTATATTACTAACAAAGGAATGGTTTACATATCTGTTAAATGAATAACACGATCGTAATTCTTTACATCATGCTGAACCATCTGCTCTCAGTGAAGCTGTGTCACACATGCTCGTGCTTCAGACACCACCTTCTCCGGAAAACGTATTCGCCTTTGCTTAGAACACCTGTATGGTCACCTCGGAGCAGTTTAGCACTGACTGCTTCACATAGGCCTTTATAATACTTCAGATGTCCTCGATGGGGTTAAGCGATGGAGTATGGGGCCAATCGTAGAAGTCTCCCAGTTTGGTAAGGTTCCTCCAAGAAAACTTGCTCCAGGTCCGTTTGGTATGGCGCATCGTCACATCTAACAAAACGACTTTCGATGAATGCGGCACCATTAGTAGCAAACATTTGACGCAGTCACCGAGCACATCTTTTCTTGTTGTAGTTGCCTCTTAAAATGGAGAAAGCTACCAAGCAATTTTCCGTCACGGCGTTTACAAGATGAACATTCTGACCCCTACTATTCGCCACGGTACATTGTGCCCGAGTACCACGAAGTGAGCAGCCCCTGATGCGCCCGCAGAAAAAATGAAATTAGTTTCGTCTATCCAGACCGGTTGTTTTCCTTATGCCTCCAACTTCATTAGTTGCAGCACGAATGATTTCCATCGCCTCTTGCTCTCTAGCGTGTTCGGGGACTCCGAAATAGCGTGCAACTTTTTCATGGTTATTAAACAACCGTCTAAGTACCTGGCGACCGTACCAGTGCATACCTTAAGTTCAAACTCTGCATTCAACCGTAAACGACGAGCTTCAAGGGTTACTGTTGGCTCCGCAGACACCCACTCAACCAAAGCGTCGATACGACTTTCTGCCAAGGCACTGCGGCGAACCTCCATGCTGTCCCCTAGGTTCGGTCGACTCCCACATACGAAACCAACTACGACAGGTTTTCACGTTTACATTAAGCACACAAACGACGTGCTTCCATTCCTCTCCCTCCTCAAACATTTTCAATGTACCGTTTTTCACTTTCACCGGGTGGCGTGCATAAGGCCCTTTTCGTGCCACAGCTTTGCGGGGAAGTGCACGAACACAGTGTTACTGACAATTTATGTAACTTCCGCTCATGTCCCCTTCCCCCAAATCGCCTGTGTATTAGGCTCGACTGTTTGCCATCGTCCTACCTGGCGAAACTCGCTGCCTCATTGCCCCAACTCTGGTCAACTGTTTGTCGTCAGATATGCACGTATCCGCGTTGTCTATTCGTCACCGCAGCAAAACCCCGTGTGCAGGTGTTCCTTTCTTGTGGCCACCGAACAAAGCTGTCCCTCTGCGGTGACTTGTGATACACAAGGGCAATGGACTATGGAGGCTACGAAACGCATAGGCTCTGGAGTCAGATGTTAATCTGTGTGGTGCGTATATCACTTTTGCCTCCAGGGATATTAACGCAGGAATCCAACTGAGGGTATTTCGTTATTTCCTGTAGCACACCCTCGCTTACATACGTAATCTCGGTTTCAACAGTGGCATTAACCATACCTCTAAGGTAGATGGAAGCCGACGATGTAAAGCAACCTCTAGATCGAATGCGGTTGATAACGACCCCACCACACAAATCTGGTGTTTGATATGATACTGCAGGGCCCATGTTTCGGTTAGGGTTGCCAGCAGCATCCGAACACACCATAGGATTATGATGCTAGGTGAATTCAATGTGGCAAGTACAGTGTATTCGCTTAGGCAACGCGCTCTACTCGTCAGTTACGCCGGTACATTTGATAACATTCAATAGTGTGTAAAGCATACTTTCCGTCAATGTACCAGTCACTGAAAGCACGATTAGACTCGTAGGTGGAAGTTGGTATCTGGCTGCAACTCATTTCTACGTGGGATGGTGAAGCGTCTCACACTAATAATTTCGTCAACGAGCGTGGATTCTGTAGTCGGATTAAAATGCGATCGGACGTTGCACTCCTTCTAGCAGAGAAGTCACATGCAACTAATCTGTTTTCACTCCTTTCTAAGGGACGGGGAGAGGCAGAAGCCAGCAAATTGGTCACGATGACGGGCTCGGAGATAAATGCAGTCCGGTAGGAACAATAATCGGGGTAACCGTTTCCTTAAGTGACTCCACGCGAATGTAGAAAGGAAATCGATAACTGTGGATACCTCACAGAACACAGGCAGTGCGTTGCAAAATGCACGGTCACTGCCGCCAAGCCCCGAAATCTGCCATGGTGTGCAGTTTGAGCTCGGTGTTCAGAGCTCTGCGAAGTTACAGGAATTGTACGGTGGTTTTCCATAAGTTGGAATATTTGAGCGGAAACCTGACGGTCGATGATGTGCCTGGTGAACATACAAATGACATTAACAGATTTGTGCACGGCATTCCAGATATCTGTCCTATGCGCTTCAACATCTGTGAGTAGAGCTCTTCAGAATAGGTAACGATTCCGCAAGGCACGCAGGTTATTTGAAAAGATGTTTGCCTACTTCAAGCTGTTTCCAGTGATGCTGCTAGATGCCAACAAAACGCACGGCAGATTCTAACACACACATACGCGTGATCAAAAGCTAGCTAGGTACTTTAACTTGCTCTGCTGTCCGTTAAACAGCCTCGTCAACGGTAATCGAGGACGGGTGGTCAGTCTGTGTCCACGACCGGGATCAGCACAGATCTATGGCAGTCGATCTCCTTAATCCCGTAGCCTAAAGGTGACGACCTTGTATCGCAATCTGACATCGCGGGGTCGAGCCTGCGTAAGGACCGGGCGACCCACGCAGTATCCTCAGTCCAAGTGCGACCGGTGGTGCTTGCGCGGCAGCGAAGCGTCGGTACAGTGTACTACTGATGCTTTTCTTTTTCTTTCCTAATTCATCATGCGAATACCATGACAATCTACACTACCGACATCTTGTTCCTAAGCTTCGAACCTATCAATCGGTGCGCTCAGGTCCCCGGTGAGAATCACGATATCCTTGCGGTGATTCTTGTGAATTAAGTCGGAGTTGGCGGTAGAGCTCATCTTTAGCTGAATCCGGGCTGCAACTCGTGGGAACATTTGCTGTTGCGCCAAACAAAGTGCCTGGTTGCCTCGTGGTTGCACAATCGTATGGAGATTTCTAGTCGAATTGCACAGCGTTAGTTATTAATTGGAATCCAAGCAAGTAGCGCCGCTTCTGCGCGCGCATTAAACATAATTCGTACATCGGCATGGTCCACGGCTTCTTCACTTATGTCTCCCGATAAGTTTGGCGGGAATGTCCTGCAAACGATCCAAGGATTAGGTCAGTTCATGTCTGAGCGTGTTGTGTGCACATAAAGATTTTCAGTTACCCAAGTAGGGGAAGGCGCTAACTTATATATCCAGAGCCAGTTTCTTAGTTCTTAAAGACCTAACCCGCGAATCAGTGAGGTGATTAACGTAAATCGCGAATTGTTGAGAGCCGATAACATGGCACCGGAACAGTACGAGTATAACGGTGAATAGACCAAGAAACGTTTCCTGAAACATCCGACACGTTGCTGAATCCGAAAACAGTCGACAGTTAGGTGGCTCAAACGCCTTCTTAGTGCGCAAAGACAAAATCAGAAAACACAGCTGCGTAGTAAGATAGTTATTCGCGTAAGCGGCAAGTACCACTGTAGACCAAAGAGGGAGTGCAAAGCACTCGAAGTCACATGAACACAGAATCAAAGTACCAATTAGGGATTATGTCAGACGGCCAATAGCCGTAGTACACACACACACACACACACACACGAACGCAGATACGCAATGAGTGTTTAGAGAGGCGTGTCAATCGTTCACACAGAATAATAATAATAAATAATGTGTTAGCTGGACGCCGTAACGGTGTTTCGCTGCCGTGCGACCACTACCAGTCGCACGCAGACTGAATATCCCGCGGGGACGCCCACTCCTACGCGAATTCGAACGCGCGTCACATGATTACGAGACAAGCGCGTTACTTTAAGGCAACCGGCCGCACAGAGGTGAGTAGTAATCGAGGTTGTTCATCCACCCTCCGTTAGGTACTACAATCTGGTTAAAAAGAGGGGGGTCACTGGCTCTATAGCCGGAAACATTGGTTTTGTCACATAGTTGCATGATCTAAGGAGGTATTTGATGCATAAAAAGGCCAGGCTCGAACTCCCTAAGCTCTAAGAAGCTGCACTGATTGTCCGCGGCTGTCTATTAAACCCACTTGCACAGCAAGCGAGGCTCATTCACATTTGCCCTCAGTAGGAAGGCATGCGACAGTGTACAAGCCCGTAAGCCGCTCCTATGAAGACATCTCAATCTCAGCCTCGTCCTGCACCACTACCCCACTACCCATATCATCATCATTAAGAGAAAAAATCAGCCGTTTGAACTGATGCTTCGCTGCCACACAACTACGATGACCTATGAAACAAAGAATAAGAAGGGGGAGAGAAGGGGGGACCTACCTGAAAACCTTAATGCCCTAACCAACCTTTAAGGATCAAGGCCTACACCTTGTGTAGACAACATACCGTCACAAAAAGCTGGCTATCGTGCAAAGATAAGGCGACATCGGCGAAACAGCTTCCTTGCGGTTTTCACTGCCCCGCGTCATAATACGCCACTAACCCGCAGATAACTCAGCACCAAACACACTGTAAACAGGCAATCCGAGTAGGATACGGCAGCAGACGCGCCACTGGTGTCGGTTGCGAGCCATGCCCTGGACATTCTCGAGCAAAGTACAAGGCGGGTCACTTGGCCACAAGTCTGGAAAACGAGATGGACCAACGGCACCCAGTTTGGACGTCAGTGACTTCGTTTCCCGCTGTCAAGTCAACTTCTGTCCACCTCGAGCCTTGCGCCACCCTACACCTATCAGACTAAACAAGGCCCTCCAAGGTAAGCAGTGATCAGGCATACATGCCCGAGCCAATGCAACTTATTCAGTGCTATCTGTTATTCTAGGGAACTAGCATGATTTCACTACTTAGTACTCGTCTACGCACATCATTGTTGCGGACACGCTGGTGCCGTCCGACACCAGCAATGTTTCGCAGACGACGATGATCAAAGACTTTAAGGCGCCTCGGATCTTCAGACCGAAGGGGTCAAGTTTCACTAGGATAGAGCAGAATGGCCCTCACTGTGGCCTTGTATACACGGCCCTTCAGACGGAGGGAAATTCCCATCTGTCCCCAAAGATGCCGCAGGTTCAAGAAGGTAGCTCTGGCCTTTGCAATATGTAAGCTGACGTCAGTTTCTATGCGTCTATCGTCGCTGATGCAGCTGCTAAGATAAGTGGATTGGTCAACCACCTCGACTTCCTCGTTAGCAAGGATCAAGGGGCCATAAAGTGGCTGGTCGTCCTGTAGCAACACTGCACTTTGAAGGTGCGAAGTACATACCAAATAATGGGGCCATAACTTAACCAGGCTATTCAGGGTTGATTGTGCTGCCGCGACATCGTCGAAAAACAAGACGATATCGACCGCATAATCAAGATCAGCTAATCTTTCACCAGACAGAACCTAAATGCCTGCATCGTGAGGTTCCATGATAGGATTTACGACGAAATGTAACAAAAACGTGGAAATCGGACAACCCTGAAGAACGTCACTTGTGGTCGGAAAGCTATCCGACAGGCCACCGTAGCCCGTGACGCGCCCTGTAGTGTTCGAGTATAGAGCACGTACAATATTCACACATTTCGTGGGAACAAGTTCCGCGCAAGTATTTCAAAAGGAATGGACCGATCGACTGAATCGCATCCTTCGATCTTCTAATGGGGGTTGAAATCATGATTGCTAGAGGCTGACGCCAACTAGCCAGCAGCTTGAACCGCTGGGCAATAAGGTATAACATGACCTGTCTTCCACTACCACCCAGCTCCCTACCAGTGCAGTCGCTAGTGGCTAGTCTCCGAGGTCATGACTTCGTTTCGCCCTACTGGGTTTTGTCAGTGATGCACATTTCCTCGGTCCCCTACAGGGAACAGAAACCGTAGCCGCTAGCAAGTTGCGCCAACTAGCCAACAGCATATGCCTTTCCGGATTGATGCTTAGATTGTCGCGCTTTGAGCTGCTTGGACAAGCTAGTTAAATTTCACATTAAAAATCATCCTACTCATCAGTAATATTGGAAACGTTTTCTGCATTTGTCTGATGATATGCGCTTTTCAGACTTTACTTGCTTTTCACTAAGTAGTGGGTGATTATGTCAATAAGGGCATCAATTTGGACAGGGAGTACGAGCTTGGATAGTTGTACTGGCTGTAATCTGCAAACATGCGGCGTTTATGGCTTTCGTTTGTAGTTATCAAGTCGGCTTTAAGAAGCCTTACTATTTCCACGTGTAGGAATTGCTGATCTGATCGACTTCGTGGCGAAAGGTTTGAAGGCGAAATTAAAATTGTCATGTGCGTGATTAAATTGAGGTCTAGAAACACGGATTCATATCTTGTCGCTCTGCTTTTGGTATCCAGTTTCCCAAACAGGACGGGAAATGCCACATCAGCGGATAACAACACACACAAGGAGAGGATTGGTTGCTCATCAGAGGATAGAATTTCGACCGATTTATTAAGCTTGAGAAAATCGTATCCTAGAATTACATCTGAACGTGGATTCGAGAGTATAAGCATTTTGATATTGATCTACTGGTGGCATTTAAACTGAACAATATACATTGGCCATTTGTGGAACTTGTCAAACGGGTCCTGGTCATCATATTTTTACAGTGCTATCCGTGAATATTCTAGTTGGAGTGTTTACTAACGGAGACAGCAGTGCAACTCTTGGAGCCTTCTATAGCAACTAGCCTTCCCAGATGGATTTTGTAGAGGCTGTTTTTCTCAGTTGCTAGTACAACGACCCACTAATAACTATGCAGGAAAGCCTTTTGGTGACTTTTCATCCGTGTGAAGGCCGACAACCGATCTATCGAAACATGACACGTTCAGTGCGACTGTGGTGTCTGGCTCACGTACAGTTCTCGCAGCCGAACAGCTTGCGGTGCGTTGGTCTTGCCCTGAGGTCGAGGCATGACGAATTCATTGCGGCTGTGGTGTCTGCTAATGTTCCCTTCTCACAACCGAACGGCTCGGTGTGCTCTGCAATCCTAAGCACACGTGGCGTCTGTGTCCCATCTCGCACCCGCCGGCAAAGCAATTTACGCCATTGGACAATTAGCAATTCAGCGTACCGGTGTACGTAAGCATCTGAGTGCAGCCGCTCCTAGGCTCCAGACCAGATTAATAAAAAACACCCTGTACGTGGCGATGCCCCAACATCTAACGCACGGAAAAGCGGTGATAAAGACAGGTCATATTTAAATGGGACCCGGCTTGCTATTATTGAATCGGATATTCACAGGCATTAACTAGTTTACGAAGAGCAACAGAGTTAAGTAACTCTGAGTCCATGTTGGAAGCGTTCCGAAACTGCACGCTCGAAAATCAAGACTTTAACCGAGCCAGTTGGAACAGCAGCTACCCGCCCCCAGTTCCACAAATAGATTGTGCTAACCGTCCACAAAAACCATTCTTTCGAATTTGAAGAAGGCCAAAGCAAGTCCATCTTGTCCGTCGTCCTTACACAATTTCAGGTCCGATCTCATTAACGACTTCTGCGCACCGAAACCGAAGGCACGGTTCAGTGAGCAGGTAATCACTGGTGGCATAGAGGATGGTAGTGCCGACAGATTAAAGTGCATTTCTTTGGTCAGGCTAAAAGAATTCAAACAGAAGCGAATGAACTGTGGTTTTCCGCTTCATAAGACGTGGGTTTGTCGATGGGATCGAAGTGATGCTTTGAGATTGTTTGAATCGATGTTGCAAGAGAGACAACTGTTAGATGGCCAAAAAGTTAAAGAGATTAGAGTAAAGTTGGAACGGGACGATAAGGAACAGAAAGCGTAAGAGTAAATAAATAATGCCAGTTGTACGTTGTAATGGCGCTTCGTTGCCGCGCGACCACCACCAGTCGCGCGCGGGCTGAGTATACCGCAAGGACGCCCACCCCTACGCTGATCCGAACCGAAGACCTTACGGCTGCAAACCAAACGCCGCGTAGGTGTGGAATAAGAAAACGGGAAGGCCTGAGTAGGAGTACCCACAACCCTACGTTCGATGCAGCAGATAGAGTACCGTTGATTATTCTCTGCGATAGCCAGAGAATCAAGGAATCACTGTATAGCGTGAGAAGTATACTGTCAGATTTACACCGTCTAAGCGGTAGAGTGATGCGAATTATCAACCTTTGGTCCAATCTAACTACGGAACAGCGAGGCATAGGTAATGTGTGCTTCCAATAAGTGGGATCTCATGTTTGTTTGGGCTGTACCAATTGACCGATCTGATATGAGTAAAGTGCAAAAAGTATTGCTTGATGGGTCGTCGAGGCACACAAGCTATCAGACCATGTTAAGGTTCTGCCTCATGGCGACGACAATCTTCAAACTGCGAATCTATTCTGTGTAAAAAGGTCTGATCGATTTTCCAGGTTATATTTGATTAAATAGCATTATTCTTTCTCTGGCTTGGATATGATGGACCGCGTACCCCGAATACGACCTGTCCTTCGAGCAGCAATCAGACCGACCTTGCGTCCATGGGAAGCGTCTCTTCGAATTGTTGAAGGCTTGCCGATGTGTTGGTGGTTGCCACCGCCATGCGGATGTTCGACAGGCTATGGGTAGAGAAAAAAGAAAAACGGTTTCAAGTTCTGATGAAAAAGGATGGGGCGTTTAGCAGCAAGGAAATAGGAGATCTTAAAATATGTAGCTGCTCAAAACATTAGGTAAACTAGTAGGCGACAAGTTTATGAAATCGCGTGTAAAGCACACACAGTTAAAAACACCACAACGTCCACTTGCTACAGGAAATACGAAAGCTGAGTTGGTGAGACGACAGAAATGAAACAAAAACCCGAAACGAAAATGCACAACACTATGGTTTAGTTTGACGGAAAACCCGATTTTCATGTGAGTAAGCGCCAGTATCAGACAGATAGAATAAAAACACACTGGAACACAGTAACAAAAATATGATAAGCATACAACACAAGACGTAGTTAATGGTGTGCAAACAGCGGAAGACTTGGGGGTATCGATAATACAACCAGCGCAATTAGCGCCGGATGCATGCATATGGAGGAAAGCTGTTGGACAGAAAGTCCAAATTGAGGGGCGGCAAAGCCTAGTGAACTGAGTTGCCATGACCGGCGTCGGTAAAACAATAATCAAAAGAATGGGATGGATAAAATACGAAAGGGTGGACCCGAAAGCAACGCATGAAAAGAGTAATGGGCAGGCTGAGAGATCAAACGAGAAACAAAGCGACGAATGTACGACAAGTCTTTTTGTTATACCACCAATCGACAAAAATATACTAGTATAGTCGGATCAGAATGAACTGTGCCGTTCTGTCATCGATAGCTCAAGCGAAGTCTGTGCAACGATCGCGGAGCATGATGGTCCCATTGAGAATGAGTACCAATACCCTTCCTAATAACACTTGAAAGCCCTTCTGGTTTATGCCGGTCCGTAGCCATAAGGATAACAAGCTTTCCTAGGGACTGGGCGATCTTCCCAGTGTCCTTAGACCACGTGACTGGTGGTGGTTGCGCAGCAGCTAAGCGTGTGCTTGGATTCAAGAGCGCGATCGATGCATTCTATTCGAAATGTCTGTGCGGAAAGGTGCTCCCATGAAATATGTGAACAAGTTACGTGACGCGTCAGGATCTAAGATGATCTGCCGGATATGCTCTTGACAACAAATGGCATTCATCAGGGTCGTCCAATTTCCCCATTTCTGTTCGACGTGGACGCTATCATGGATTACTCCCTTGCGAAGCCACACGTTGCAGGCGCTGACTGGTGAAAAGCTAGTTGATTTGATTATGCGGACGATGTTGTCTTGAGTTAATGATGTCAGGGTGGCCCAGCTAACCCTGAATTAACTTGCTATAGTGGTTCTATTACTTGGCATGGGCTTCGCACCATAAAGTACAAGGTATTGTTACAATACCACCAGCTGCTTGATGTCTCCTCGACTCTTGATAAGGAGGAACTCGAGGTGGTTCACTTACCTTGGCAGCTGCATCAGCAACAAATGGTGTATAAGCAGGTATTGCAAAAGCTAGAACTTCCTTCTTGGAACTGTGAAGTCAGGTGAGGGTTTTCTCCAGTCTGAAAGGCCGTGTTTACAAGATGACAGTGGGGGACGTCCAACTCTATGGGAAAAATGTGGCCACTTCGATCTGAGGCGCCGTCAAGTCTATGACCATCGCAGTCTGCGGACCAATGCTGGTGTCGTATGTCAACAGCGTGTAAGCAACGATCATGTGCGTAAGCGAGTACTAAGCAGTGATAATGAGGCTAGTTCTTTAGAACAGATAGCATTGAATAAGTTGCGTTGGTTTGGGCATATATTACATATGCCAGATCACCGCTTACCGAGGCGGGCTTTGTTTTGTTTGCCAGATGTAGTGTAGCGCTAGTATCGAGGTGAGTGAAAGTTAACTTGGCAGAGGGAAATGAAGTCACAGACGAACAAACTCCGCGCCATTGATCCGTCTCGCCTTTCAAGCTGTTATGGTCACCAAGATCGCCTCGGCCGCACCGATTGGCTGTTCACTGGAACCTGCTCGTTCCCAATTGACCGAACAAAGAGGCAAGATCGTAAACACAGTGCAATGGCCGCCAGACACGAGATGATTACAGAGCGCAAAGTACCGGTGTTCAGTTGTTCATAACGACTTTTCTGAACGTTCTCTGTTCGCTTCTCTTTTTATTTACCAATAATAGTATTAGATTTTGGTAAAACATTATATTGAGTAACCAAGGTGATTAGCTTGCTCGAAGTCTAGAAAAAGGTTGGACTTTGATCCTCTTTGGGTTCACTGATCGATTCGTTAATAGGTGCCGCTCCTAACACCGGCTGGGGTCCACGTGGCCCACCTTGTGCTTGCCCCGAGACCTTACGGAACATGGCCCGCAATCAGCATCAGTGGCGCGTCTGCTATCGTCTCTTAGTGATACTGTCTGCTTAAAGTGTTGGATGCTGTTAACATTAGAAGCCGCAAGGAATCGGTCTCGCCGAGGCCGTCTTAACTTTGCAGGATAGCTAGGTGTTTGTGATGGTACACTGTTGACGAGGTGTAAGCACCATCATCAACAGCAGTACATCAGCCATTTGAACTGATGCTTCGCTGCCATACAACCATGAGGATCTATGAAATAAAGAATAAGAAGAGGGAGAGAAGGGGGACTTACCTAAAAACCTTAACGCACTAAGCAAACATTCAGGGTCAAGACGCCTACACCGTGTGTAGACAACACACCGTCACGAGGTGTAAACGCTCGGTCCCCTTTCGCTCATATTATTCTTCGTCCCGTAGGTCATCGTACTTGTGCGACAGCAAACCATCCATCTACAGGGCTGATGTAATACTGTTGATGATGATGAACCATGATCCGGGCACCGGTTGTCAAGACGCACGTCGGAAGAATAAAAGCCAAGGGTAGGAAAATGAGGTTGAACGCAAACAGAAGAAAAAAGGAATCAACAAAGTGCGCTAAACTACTCGGGGTGGGGGGAATCAACAGTTGGATGCAATAAATCGCATGCAGGAACGCCAATGACTGCGTCACGTCAAATGGTCCCCGACCAGTGGTGTGGACTATCCAATTCAAGAGGACACGTGCCAGCCTGATCAAGTCTCAGTCGATATGTTCATACCCATATGCCAATTGACGGGCCACCTTGCGGTTTCACCAGGTTGGTGTGACGACAACAAATAATACACGCTGAGGAAGCCGATCGACGGGCATACGTAGGACATGAGTTAGCCAAAGGAAGCGGTTGAGCCTAATCAAACATTTGAGTGAGGCATCGAAGGGCTTCTTACCGAAACCAATAGGCGGATTTTAGCACTGATCACCGTGTTTCTGCAAGATGTGAGCAATAATCCGAAGGCAGTAATGATTAAACACAGCTAGGTGCTTGGCTTCACTGCGATCTGGCCAATTCAATGATCCATACAGTAACACCGGTCATTTCGCAATGTCAAACACCGGCCGTCTCCATAAATGATTGAGCATCCGAGAAGCCACACGGGCATTGCTGAGACGCGAAGTGACTTCCTCAGTAATATGATTGTCAGAGGTGGCACAGCAGTATTAGAAAAGCTGCTGGGTCAGACATAAGTGCTGTCGTCCGCATACTCAAGGTTTGTCAGTTGGTCACCTTGCAGAACTTTAACTCCGGAAGTCACGGCCATTTTTATCACAAAGTTGGGGAAGAAAGGAGAAATACGACAAACCTAACAAACCCGACGTTGTGAGGACACCTTTCCTTAGACATAGCCTACAACCGGAGTCACGGTAGAAAGACTTCAGGATGGAAAGCAATCGATTTTAAGAGAATTCTATTTATAGATAGGCAGTGCTACTAGCTGGTGCGCTCAACAGAGTCAAAGGCGGCTATCCGGCCAAGGAAAATCACCACAGTCAGTTGTCAGTATGTGTGACTAATCCTGATGAATACCAAAGGTGGTTGATGCAAGTATGAACTGGGCGGAAGCGTCTGGCTTTCAATGATTCGGCTCTCACCAGGACCAGTTCATCGTCTAATAATGATATCCGTGAGAAATTTGCAGTCAATAGAAAGGCTACTGCCAAGATGATTTGCGTAGAAAGTATGGTGACCTATACTGAAGATGGGCACAACAGTCACCTGTCTAAAGACACCTCTCCAGTGTTCCAAATCTTGTTAGATAGAGAAACAAGTCCAGGCAACAAAGATTCAACAACAACAACAACAACAACGACAACAACAACAACAGTAATCAGCCATTTGAACTGATACTTCGCTGCCACACAACTACGATGACCTATGAAACAAAGAATAAGAAGGGGGAGAGAAGGGGGGACCTACCTGAAAACCTTAATGCCCTAACCAACCTTTAAGGATCAAGGCCTACACCTTGTGTAGACAACGTACCGTCACAAAAAGCTGGCTATCGTGCAAAGATAAGGCGACATCGGCGAAACAGCTTCCTTGCGGTTTTCACTGCCCCGCGTCATAATACGCCACTAACCCGCAGATAACTCAGTACCAAACACACTGTAAACAGGCAATCCGAGTAGGATACGGCAGCAGACGCGCCACTGGTGTCGGTTGCGAGCCATGTCCTGGACATTCTCGAGCAAAGTACAAGGCGAGTCACTTGGCCACCAGTCTGGAAAACGAGATGGACCAACGGCACCCAGTTTGGACGTCAGTGACTTCGTTTCCCGCTGTCAAGTCAACTTCTGTCCACCTCGAGCCTTGCGCCACCCTACACCTATCAGACTAAACAAGGCCCTCCAAGGTAAGCAGTGATCAGGCATACATGCCCGAGCCAATGCAACTTATTCAGTGCTATCTGTTATTCTAGGGAACTAGCATGATTTCACTACTTAGTACTCGCCTACGCACATTATTGTTGCGGACACGCTGGTGCCGTCCGACACCAGCAATGTTTCGCAGACGACGATAATCAAAGACTTTAAGGCGCCTCGGATCTTCAGACCGAAGGGGCCAAGTCTCACTAGAATAAAGCAGAATGGCCCTCACTGTGGCCTTGTATACACGGCCCTTCAGACGTAGGGAAAGTCATACCATCTTTTAGCAAAGATGGAGGAAATTCGTCGGGTACAAGAGCTTTGCTTAGTTTCAAAACAGTAAGCTTACGTTCAATCTCTTCCAGAGTGGAGGTGTGATATCAAGTGCCCACATCGGCTCCGATAATTCAGAGCGGTACTACCGCAACAGGCCTGCTGGAATGCTCCTCAAAATGCTCCCACCAGCCGGCAAATCGACGAAGCTAACTATAGACTCGTGTGCTTGATGAGCTGAGAGGGCGCTCGGTAGTCGCCAATAGCCCTGGCTTAAACCATCACATGAGCCCTTGCCCAGTCAACCTGAAGATTCATCGTCGGCCGTTATTTCAGGGCGTTGCAAACGCGTTGAAAGTCGGTTCCCAACGACCCCTGTTGCATGCTTTGATTAAGCTGATCGATACTTTAAAGTTCAATGCACAGTTACGTATCAAAGTAGGGGCACAGCAGGTTTTATAGACATTCTTCATGGCACGATTGAAAATATCCCAGTTAGCTTTCGGCTCAACAACTACATTCGTTACTAACAACTGGTGGGCCAACTCTTCGTGATATGGTTGAATTTCGGGCTGAGTTCGTTACAGGAGAGAAGCTTAAGAACTATGCGTTTTTTTTTTGAAGCAGAAGTGAGCACCAGGCATGCGCACACTAGAACATGATCGGAATCCAGGCACGTGCTACAAATTGACAGACAGTAATGAAATGACAGGCGACATCTGTACATGATAACAATATGATCAAGCTGGGTCCAGGTCACAGAGGAATTCGGTGGACGGCAGGTGAAGTGGTGCGAAGGCTTGTGCTAGAAAGTAGTGCTGTACAATTGCAGGAATCGATTACCACTGTGTTCGGGGTGCATCGACGCCAAAGCGGCCTCCAGAGTCCGAAAGACGACCTACTTGGGCATACATGCCACCAGCAACGATTACTCTTCGGGTACCCATTGTTTTGCAGACAACGCCAAAAAGCAGACCGATCGACCGAATCCAGCGCAGCTCTGATGCAAAAATGGCAACAACGAGTCTGGTGGTAGAAAGAAGACGGTGTGTTTGATGGAGCATAAACACACGGTTCACACTCTCGACTGGGGAGGAAACCAGCTTTCATGTTAGTGTAGTTCTTGAATCGGCGTTGACCTGCGCAGTAGAATAGATGTTAGCAATTTTCGGACGACGGATATTGATGAATGTAAGATTAGCGTAATGGTGGCGCGTAAGCAGTGAAGAGTGCGGGAGTAGAAGACCCGTCATGACTCTGCTGTCTTGTTTGCGTGTTTAGGAGACAGCGCACATAAATAACAAGACCGAAGAGTGAGTTACTGCTGTTTGTTGGCCAATCTGACGTTAAACGTATCTGCTACATCTAATCCTTATCCAAAATAAATGGTCAAAATTGCCACGACTTAAATCTGCACTGCTAGGTGACCCACTGATATGATCATCAGTATACACGCTAGCTAGGGGTGAAAACATTACAGCTATTGTGCCGCAATACATAAGTACTCAAAAAGAATGCCAGCTTAGACACCAGTAACGGATGGGCATCGTTCTGGAGGGCTACCAGCCGGCCATTGTACCGCAGTTGGATTATGCCTAAAAGATGAGTGTGATTGGAGAGGTAGGATAAGCAGGAAGGAGCGAGATACAGGAACGCACAACAAATATTACTGAGGTCTGTTCCTAGCCATGTAAACAAGTGTATGCAGCCAAACGTGTTCATCGTATGGCGGACATGCAACCAGGGAGCTGAAAGGCTCCATTCCCTTTGGCCACACCACAGTTTCTTCCACCAACACCCCCGGCGCGCAAACGCAGGTCACGGTAGTCAGTGGGCTGGCATGAGTACACGTGGCCAGCCATCGGAGCCTGGTTCGTAAATTACGGTGCTGAGCGTTTTACTTCTTCTTCTTGTGGGCATCGAACACGTTCATTGCTCACACGGTTCCCACCAGATATGAGCCAAACTGCGATGATCGAACGTAATTAACCTATTAACATCTATCGATCTAATGGGCAACATTTCATAACCATATAGTAGGATCGAACCTACGGGCGGCAGCGTACACTCTACCCTTCGGATATGTAGTGATGCTGTGCCGGCACCATAGGTGGCGATGGTTAGCAAAAGTGCCTCGAGCGTTTACTTTGCGGTTTGTGACCTGACCTACGATTCTACAATAAGAAAAAAAACCATCAGCAAACCAGGCGTGCAATCCTTTCAGCCACGGGCCGACAGGCGCTGAACGATTTCAAGTTCATCACCACAAAGGAAGCAGGAAGTCGTCCCTGCCAATCTTTGAGGAAAGCTTTGCCCTTTGATGGTACGAAGCGTAGCCCGAAACGGTTGACAGCCAGTGCTAATCTGTCTAGTGCAGCTTGGTACGTTTGAAAGCTGTCAGTGATGAGGGTAATGTGGTCCGCATACACAAAGACAAAAAGTTGTTCACCTGGGAGCAGTTCCACACCTAATTCGTGTTCTGTGGACGTGCTCTTCGTGACTTCGTCAATAGCGAAGTTGAGAGGAAAGGTGGCAACGGGCAGTCTAGGGATATTGAAAGAAGGCGACAGGATGCCGCAAACCCTCACTCTGCCCGAGCTATGCACATGAAGCGCTCGCATAAGATTTAAATATATATCAGGTCATCATCATCATCATCAACAGGAGTACATCAGCCATTTGAACTGATGCTTCGCTGCCATACAACTACGATGACCTATGAAATAAAGAATAAGAAGAGGGAGAGAAAGGGGGACTTACCTAAAAACCTTAATGCCCTAAGCAAACATTCTGGGTCAAGGCGCCTACACCTTGTGTAGACAACATACCGTCACAAACAGCTGCCTATCGTGCAAAGATAAGGCGGCATCGGCGAGACAGCTTCCTTGCGGCTTTCACTACCACGCGTCATAATCAGCCATTACCCCGCAGATAACTCAGCACCAAACATACCTTAAAGAGGCAATCCGATTAGAAGACGGCAGCAGACGCGCCACTGGTGTCTACTGCGAGCCATGTCCTGCAAAGTCTCGAGCCAAGCACAAGGCGAGTCACGTGGACTCCAACCCGGAAGGCGAGACGGACCAACGGCACCCAGTTTGGTTGTCAGTGACTTTATTTCCCGCTGCCATGTCAACTTCTGTCCACCTCGAGCCTTGCGCCATCCTACACCTGGCAGACTAAACAAGGCCCTCCTAGGTAAGCGGTGACCAGGCATGCGTAGCACGTGCCCGAGCCTAGGCAATTTATTCAGTGCGATCTTTTGTTCTAGGGTGCTAGCATGATTATCACTACCTAGTACTCGCCTACGCACATCATTGTTGGGGATACGCTGGTGCCATCCGACACCAGCAATGCTTCGCAAACAACGATGATCAAAGACTTGAAGGCGCCTCAGATCTTCAGACCGAAGGGGCCAAGTTTCACTACTATAGAGCAGAACGGCCCTCACTGTGGCCTTGTATACACCGCTTTTCAGACGAAGGGAAACTCCCTTCTGTCGCCAAAGATGACGCAGGTTCAAGAAGGCAGCTCTGGCCTTTGCAATGCGTGAGCTGACGTCAGTTTCTATGCGCCCATCATTGCTGATGCAGCTGGCAAGATAAGTGAAATGATCAACCACCTCGAGTTCCTCGTTAGCAAGCGTCAAGGGGTCATCAAGCGGCTGGTGGTCCTGCAGCAACACTTTGCACTTTGGAGGTGCGAAGTGCATACCAAATAATGGGACCACTCTGGACAGGCTATTCAGGGTTGATTGTGCCGCCTCAACATTGTCGAAAAACAAGACGATATCGTCCGCATAATCTAGATCAACTAACCTTACACCAGGCAGCACTTCAACGCCTACATCGTGAGATTCCGCAAGGGAACACTCCATGATAGAATCCACGACGAAATTGAACAAAAACGGGGAAAGCGGACAACCCTGACGAACGCCACTTGTAGTCGAAAACCTATCCGATAGGACACCATAGACCCTGACGCGGCCTGTAGTGTTCGAGTATAGAGCACGTAGGATGTTCACATATTTCGTGGGAACACCTTTTCGCGCAAGTAATTCGAACAGAATCGATCGATCGGCCGGATCGAACGCACTCTTGAAATCGAAAAACACAGCTATTGTCGGTCTGCCTTCCAGTAGACAGTCCCGAAGAGGACATCGATCAACCGAATCGAAGTCAGCTTTGGAGACGAGGAACACATCGGTAGGCCGCTAGTAAATGTGACGGTGCTCCAAATATTGGCGTAAAGTAGATGTGATGGATGCAGCCCCAACCTCAACAAAACATGGCTTCCTCCTCAGAAATTTGGTTCTCACGAGTGTCAGAAAATCTGTGAAAGATGATAGATGCAAGAAATTTGGAGGCGATTGGGATCAGACCGATTCTACATTGGTTGCCATATTCCGAACGTGAGCCTACGTAAAAATTTGGACTATAAAGAAGCGGCTCTAGCCGGTTGGGACAGTTTCCTGCACCCAAAGTTTTACTAGTAATTAGTGTAAATCAGTACTTAGAGCAGGCCCCCGATTTAGTGAAGAACTGGAGGAAGATCATCTGGTCCTGCAGTTTTACTCAACTTTACCAGTCCGATCTTAAGTTCGACTCCTGAGCAAGAGGGTGGATCTAAACGGACAGCCCAGGGAGCTGGGTAATCATTGGCCGGTGAAAAATCTGACAATTCCAGCCGATTAAATTGCCTTTCAAAGGTTTTTGACAAAATGCAGATTGTCTGTCCACTCTCGTCACAGAGTTTCACTGATACCAGGTCTCCTGCTACCCGTGTCCCGTATCAGACGGAATAACTTCCGATGGTTACCAAGAGCGGCGGCCAATTCTACCTCTGACGCACGATGAGATGACCAGGATTCGCGGTCTCCTATCAGGCTAGCACGCAGTTTCGCCATGATGTTTTTGCGAGTCTCGCTGTGTTCGCTTCCAGATGGAATGTGCCGGCGACCATGGATAAATTCCAGAGATGGCGAAGAGACGCAACGTCCACGCTGGTTATCAGATTTAGCACATGAGGATTTACCTGCCACTGGTCTGGTGAACATGCGACCAGTGACCTTTAACTGTATTCGGTGAGCGCTTGCTCAACTCGAATGCCAGCGTACTACGATACGAGCTCGGAACATCTGGCTTCGTCAGTTACCTGGTGTTCGCACTCACGGGGTCGTCGTAGGCATCCGGCAAAACGCACCCGCAGATCAGCACATACAAGTGCATAGGCAGTAGCCACACACGTGCTCCGAATGGAGAGACAATTCTAGATCCAGTCTCTCCAGCGGTAACTGATCGCAATGTGATCGATTTGCGGCTAAGGCTGGTAAGCGCCATGTCATCCACCGGCGGGTGCTGTGCCGGAAGTTGGTACTCACAGGAAATAAGCGAACATCTTCAGACAAATGAAGTAATCGCTTACCGTTATCATTACGGCAGCCTACACCTTGATGGCCGCCCATCATTATCATCATTATACACGTTAGCTGCAGGTAGAAAACACCACAGTTATTGGGCCGCAATACAAAAGACAAGAAAAAAACAAGAGTCACACCAGCAGAGTTCCCAGTAACGGATGGACATCGTTCTGGAGAGTTAACAGCCGGATGTTGCGCAAAAATAGTTATATTAGGCCTAACAAATGAGATCGTGATCGGAGGGGGAGGGACAAAGGAACCCACACCATAACATTGGGTCCAGCACCTAGTCATATCAGCAAGTGCGTCCCAAACGCGTTCCTCGTCCTTAGGACCCCAGCCAAAGTCGGGATGCACCAACAGATACCAAATTCGAATTGAAGGTCTTTATTTCTCTCGACTAAGTCATCGCTTGGCCTCTTCTCCTCATTTTCCAACCACACCCTTGGCGCGTAAACAATGCACGTCGAGTGCTGGCATGCGCAACTTGTGGCCCAGCCATCATAGCCTGGTGCGTGATATAATGGTGCTAAGCGGTTCACTCGCTTTTCCTGCATCAAATACGCGACACCGAACACGCTCATTGTTCAGGCGGTGCTCCCACCAGACATGAGTTAAACTACGAAGGAAGCGATGATCGAACGTGGCTAACCTCTTTATGTTTGTTGACCTGAAGAGCCAGGATTCACAACGTATAAGAGGGTTGAACGGACGGCTGCATTATAAGCTCGACCCTTCAGGGCAAGAGCGATGTCGCGTCTGTGCCACAGGTGGCGAAGATTTGGCAAAAGCACCTCGAGCTTTTGATATATGGTTCGTAATATCAGCTTCGATTCCACAGGCGCTAATATAGCTGCCCAGGTACTTGCATTCCTGGATGACTTTTAGGTGATCAACAGCAAGGGTCAGCGCAGGGGTGGGTCCTTGCCACTCTTGGAGAAAAACTGCATTTCGAGGCAGCAAAGCATAGCGTAAAACGATTGGCAACGAGTGAAAATCGGTATAATGCCGCTTGGCACGTTTGGGCGCTGTCACCTAAAAGTGCAATGTCGTCAGCATAATAAGTCAAAAAGTCGCTGACCAGGAAGTAGCTAAACGACGCAGGGTCACCAATAAACATGGCGGTGCTCCAAAAATTGACGCAAAGTGAGGACGTTGATGCAGCCTCGATTTTGATGTTACTCGGCTTGCTCTTCGCGGATCTAGTCAGTCAGTCTGTGGAGAACGATAGAGGTGAGCAATTTAGGGGAATTGAGATCAGGCTGATCTCTCTTCAGACTGATCCTTCTGATGAAGCTCATCAGTGGACAATTATCCCACTTGAACGTTCAGATTCTCAGCAAGCACTGCAATGTCTGTGTTCCTTCTGTGACGAAGGAGCTCGTTCAGTTGACGAGAGAAGTCGTCTTTTGTCATGTCATCGGTATAGGTTTTGGGGGCGTAGGCAGCGATGACAGAAATCTACTTGCCCCGCGCGACTTCGAACGAGGCGGTCAAACAGGCGGCACACATACGGCTACTGATTGGGACCCAATTAACAAGAGCGGCTTCAGTCCGCGGACTTAGGGCAATACCAACATCGGATTGGCGGGCATTCGGAGCTGAAGCGTGTCCAGATACGCGTAATGAGAAAGCACTGCTAGTGTCACCTGAAGGGGATCGCAAAGCGAGCAGAGTTCTTGTAGGTGGGTTTCCGATAAGCAAAAGACATCGATCGAGAGGGTCTCTAATGTTCGGGCAATTGCTGTCTGTTGACCGAGCTGTAACTACGTGCGTAAGTGGAAACATCCCAATCTGAGGGAAGACCGAGGGTTCCAAATAGAAGCCGATGAAATGAAATTGAGCGCTTAGTTAGGCATAGGCTTGTCGATGGGGCAGAAGTGGCTATCTGCGTTTGTATTAGTTGAAACTAGAAGAACAACGCCTATCAAAGCAAGATGGAGGAGGGTCAAGAATGGGGGTTTAAAGCGGGAGGATAAAAGTTGGAACGAGAATAAGAAGACGGAAAGGCTTGAGCAGATAGGGCGCCGTTGATAACATGCGACGACCAATGCATCAAGAAATGGTTTGAAAGTAGTCGCTGTTTGCGTGGGAAGAATACTGCTAGGTTGCCTAGGCCTAGATAGAACGATTAGGGCTCTCAACCAAAGCCTTTGGTTCAAAAACCCGCAAGGCAGCGGGTTCTGCATTGGGCTATAAAGAGTCCGTGTTAAGGAATAAGGAGCCACCCTTACTTCAAGCCCCAATCTGGAGGACTAGGTGACTGAGTTTGACGTCTAACCATTGACCAATCCGGCATGAATGACTCTAAAGGTGCAATAAGCACCACCCAGCATAGCTCAATGGATCGCTGAGGCTGGCAAAGCATTGCAATGGGATCCACTGTTAAACTATGAGAAAGCGGATAAAGCTTGCATCAGGTTAAGCTCAGTAGGTATATAGGCGGCGTTGACTAGACCAGCATGTACAGGCGTGCTTCGCAGTTTCGATGTGCAATTTATGTTGCATTACATGCCATTAGTTATAGTTGTCACTGAACAGCCACTTTAAATAAAAGACTGGGTTACCTTCCTTGGGGGGTGTTATTGCACCTGACATCAGTAATATCCCGTGCAGCTTATTAAAATCTCAACCATTTACGGCGACTGTCAAAGGTAAGGTGTAGAACGCTTGCGATAGGACTAATGTTGCTGTACGGACCAAGAGTGTGGCCATGCACGCTGAAAACATTAAGAGATCGGTCGCTAATGAATACCAGTGCTTGTGGATTATTGCTCATAGGTAACGCCCTGCTAAAAAGAGAGTATACAAAAGCCGAGAAATTGAGTAGTCTTGTGGTGGTTTACGAGAAACTGTTTCTGATTCTCGGATTTCGGTTGTAATGGACAGTGATCTAAAAACGGCTTAAAATACGGAATATCCCCTTGGGTTTTAGGCCCGAAAGGGAAATGTATGAAATGCAACGGAGAAACGAACGACGGGGGTTAAGTGCAGGTCATACCAATCGCTGCAGCAGAAGGAATAAAGGGAAATAATTGACAGTAAGCTGCAAACTTGCTGACGTAGTTGCAGTCACTGATCTAGTCAGTGACTTATTGAAGGACGTCGCTAAGTACAGAATAGATAGAGCTGAAAATCAGGTTAGTGAACGGTATGCTTTTGCTCATAGAGGCATTATGGAAATTGGGTGACTCGTATCTTCGTGAAGATATCGAATATTCAAGTTGTCCCGTGCTTTCTGAGATTGGAGATAATTACTTGTATGTACCGTAGCCCCTCCTCTACGCGAGTAGAGAGCAGGGAACTTTGCGAATTACTAAGACAGGTAGCGGTGGCTGCACCAGACTTTGTAATTATCCGTGATTTGAACCTCCCACATGCAGAGTGGGAACATGCCGCTGTAACGTAGGATGAACCAATGAAATGGGTTCACGTGAATGCTTTTGTTCAGCATGTTAGCTTTTCGACGCGAAGACGCATTGGCTGATGTCCTCCGGCCTTGGATGTCGTAATAACCAGACATGAGCACGTGACAAAGATACATGCAGAGGCTACCATAGGTAGGAGTGACCACTGAGTTCTAACCTTCTCAATGAATATTGAGATTTTCCGCAGATTTTCGACTAGTAAGAAACTTGGGTTGCGTCAACCTTACTCAGATCCAAACGCTCGCCCCATTAGAAAAGTGATGGAGCGTAAGTAGAGATGGGCCTGTTCAGCTTCTGGACGAGTTTGCTGTTGCGCTGCAGCAGACATATCAATAAGCCCCGCTGGTTGAGTCGGAGAAAAGATCGGGCGACAGAGGCGAAACGATTCATGGAGAAAATTTCAGGAGTCAAGAGGGTTTGGTCGTTGGCTAAAGTATAAAAAATGCCGGAACTTAGTAGACAAATTGCAGACAACGAAATATTTCTATGAGCTTAGATTAGCTCGGAATGCAAGAGCAGGGCCGAAGAAGTATTACAGTTATGTTCGACTGAAGGCTTCTATGAGGGGGTTAGTAACTTATCAGTGGATGACAGTAATCATGCTACAGAGGATGCGAAGATAGCACAGGTGTTGCTGAGCGTCTTTCAGAACGTATATGGTGCGGATAACGGGTGTCCTGTTCCCTCGCAGCCTCATGGTCAAGTTGGGAGGATGATGCCAAATGTTCCATTAACTGAATCAGAGGTCCTTGATGTCTTGGCAAGCTTGGACCCCTACAAATCACTTGGACCTGATAATGTACATGTTGTCGTCAAGTAGGTCGTCTAAACACTCTAGCTTCCAGTATTGGACCTATTCAACGTGTCACTAGGAAAGTAGGTTGCCACAAGATTGGAATGAGGCAGTTGTGGTGGCAAAACACAAATGGGGTTCTAAATTTGTCCCTGTCAACTACAGGTCTATCAGCCACACCAGTTTTAATTTAAATGCTTGAAAAATTTTATTAGAAACCGAATTTGAGGGCAGTTAGTTGCTCATGGCTTCGTTAAGAGAAAGTCATGCCACACTGCCGTACTTTTTGCATGAGATAACTCATCGTCTCTACGATGGGACCGCAGTAGAAGTTTGTTATCTAGACTCCGTTGACCATCTTTCCTTGCTGGAAAAGCTGACATAGTTTGTGATACCCCTATCGAATTGGATAGCAATTCTTTGCAGGAGAAGCTTGTGTTAGAGTCGGTGACTCCAGCTCAAGCACAGGCACCGCTCACAGTGATGTTCACCAGTTTTCTTCTAGACTCGCCATTGTTCTCTATATATGTAAATGATTTGGTTTCCTGAAAACTCTCGCTATATCTTTGCGGACGATGTAAAACTAGTAAACAGGGGGCAATCGAAACGCGCTATCGAGAGCATTACACTATGGTGGTGGTCATCCTTGTGGGACCTGCCTCTTAACGCCGGAAAATGCTAACAATTATCCCTCAGCACCAAAGGGGTTACAGTACTTCTGACGGTACATTGACGTTGGGTTGCGTTGATGAAGCACGCAAGCTGGGTATGATTGTGACGATTAACTTTAAATCATCAGCCAAGTGTCAGCGCGCAGTCAACAATCCATGGCAAGAGCTACTCCGTCCCAGAAGGCCTTCCCTTCTTTATTAAGGCGATTGTACGGTCTCACTGTGTAGAGGCTTGGGCACCGCCTCTTCGGAAGGAAGTTGGTTGCAAAGAAAAGGTTCACAAATTGGCGATTAGGATGAATGAGGGTCAGCGTGGGAAGTCATTTGATGAGCGGCTTAAGAGATTAGGGTTTTTCCATGGAACGGCGCAGATTGAGAGGTGACCTGGTAGAAAAGTTCAAAATTATGAACGGCCTTAGTGGTATCGGGTTCTCCGACCTGGTTGAACCAGCTGCATTCGACCAACTGCTAAGGCAGTGATTTAGGCTAAAGTATCAGAGGTCCAGGCTAGAAATTAGGGCCAAATGCTTTGTGAGTCGCGTAACTCAGTTGGAACAAGCGTCCTTCTGTCTTGATTAGAGCGATACTGTAGAAGCCTTTAAAAAGGGCTTGGATAAGTGTTGGTTAGATCAGTTCCTAAAATTATTTTAATTTTTTTGACAAGTCAGACGTCGTAGTTTATGAGCTTAGAAAGCACACGGGTTGCTTTTGTAGTTAGCTTATTTTTTTGCAACTCAAACGTCAAAATAGTAAAGGACTTGGTTGGCTTGCCGGTGCAAGAAACAGGACGCTCGTCATGCGGGAGCCTGTTTCGTTCTTGGAACCTGACCTGAACGCGTAGGCATTACTGAAGTCCGACAGTTGCTTTTTGGCAAAGATCTTTTTAGTGCCTCTTGAAGTATCAACATGAAGTGAATCGCTTAAACTGGTTAAGTCAAGTCCAACGGTTGCTGTTTCGCGCACCGCAAGTTCAGCTGCAACCAGTCAGTCGATGGCGTGGCGTGGATGCAGAGAAACTGATCGATGTTTGGTTACGCTGGCATGTCATTTTTGAGGATTGGGGCCATAGACAAGCGTAATCAGTGGACAGCGACATCAAGGCATACGGCACCTTAATCACTGCCGTTAACATTACGCACGTGTTAATTAAGATCATGTTTTCACTTGGTCGCGCTTTTCATAGCCTATTTGTGATCTACTTCAAAGTCCTCATAACTGGTACTCATTGACATCTTGCAACCGAAAACCGTAACTGGATTATAGTTGCCTAACTGAAAGGAATCGCGAACGTGTGATTATTTGGGACAAAGGAGATTAAAAAACGGTAGATATAAACGCAACGTCTAAGGAGGGGGCAAGTTACGTCTGTCATATCATAATAGGGGCAGATGGAATCCTTTCTACCGTCATAGTAGCCATGAACATGTGTATCGTAATTCAAGACACAACGGGCGGAGCTGGTGGATTATGGGCTCGGCTTTACTGACATAGATTACAATGCAATGAAATTTGCTGAAAGGAATGTAAACGTGCTGCCGTCTAATTTACTATAATCTGCATCAAGTCAGGTAGGTTTGTACAAAGGGCACACTAACTCAACGGATCTGTGGTGGCATGAAAAGGGCGCTTCCAATTTCAGCTTTCTACCTGAGGAATCCAGAAATGGACACAACCAGCAGTGGAGAGCAGTGTCGACAGTAAACAACAAAGAAAATAATCCATAATTTGCCTACAGCATGCATAGACCAAGCCCCGTTGTGTGCAGCAATAAAAAAATGAGCACGAAGCCCTCATTTTGCAAGTAATGCAGGTGGTCACTACGAAATCAGCTCAAGTGTTCAGTCACTAGGTCATCACAACAAACGAACTTGGGATATACATACCTCAACTAAGTAACCTGGAACTCAGTGAACCAACGAAACATAAAGCTGAACGTTAGTTAATTAAACGGTAAAAAAGTGAATTGTGCAAGACAACGTAACAAAATGCGATGATCAATTGACGCAACGAAGATGTGACCCATGTACTCGTCACATATATATACATATATATATGTATATATATATTCACAATCTGAGTACAGGTAATGTGCCATCAGAACCATGGCGAAATAAAGGGAGGAAACGAAATACATAAAAAGAACGACGCCGCTTTGGGACGTTTTTGTGTTTTGGAGTTTTATGCTCCATGAGACGTTAACTAATAGGTAACACGGTTGAACAGCACTGTCTTTATTGATGCCGGTTCCGGGCCATAGCCTCCAAGGTTTTTAAACACGCAGTCCGAATCACGTGGTCTCCATCCTGGAAGGCGGACCCGTCCGACGGATTTTAAGCTTGAGGTTGCATTCCCCATGCTTTTGCTCCACGTTATTGGTTGTCCACCGCGGCACTTCCAATCGCTTCCGAGGAATGCGTTAGACCGGCATGCGCAATACGTGGCCAAGACAAGGCATGTGGTGTTGGAGAATAACGTTCCCGAGACTGGCACTACGCGCTTTAAGCACTCGGTGTCTCGGACATCTGCGTTGCATATGTGGTGTTGCCATGAAACCCAAGCAATCATTCGTAGACAGCGACTGTCAAAGACTGACAACCGTTTAATGTCTTTCGAGCGAATAGGCCGTCTCACAATCGCACAAGAGTATTGCACGGACGGAAGCATTGTACATCCTAACCTTGCGCTTGTGACTGACATCACGACGATGCCACACGTGTCTCAGTTTGATGAATGCGAAGCGCGCCTTAGCAATCCGTTGCGAGACTTCATCTCCAACATCGCCACCAGCCGTGATGCAATTACAGCAAAGGACTTGCTCCAGAACATGTCCAGCAATGGTGAGCGCGGGTCAAGGCACCTGCCAATCATTGAGCAGCGGAGTGAAGTATAAGCCGTACTTAGACGCCTCCATTACTGTGCGGTTCGAAGCGGTTTGTGGGTCGTCCCCCAGCAAGGCGATATCATTGGCGCAGTCCAAGCCCGCGACTCTGTCTCTAGGGAGGAGCTCAACACCGCAATTCTGGAGACCTTCCAGTGCTCCTTGGAGATTTTCGATGGCAAAATTGAGGAGGAAAAGTGAAATAGGGCAACCTTGGCGAATATCGCTGATCAAAGCAGTTGAAGAAGAGTGCGTGCCGTAAGCTCTGACTTTGCCCGACGTGTGACTAAAGTTCTTTCAGGATAGTTACAAACTTGCCGGGCACACCTTTCTACAGTAAACAGTTCCGCAACGCAGATCTAGCTACTGAATCAAATGTCGCTCGGATGTCCAAAAACACTACGATTGTTGGCCGCCGGTGGATGTGACGAAGTTCGAGAACTTGCCGAAGCGTGAAGATTTGGTCGATGCAACCGCAGCCTGAACGAAATCCGGCTTGTTTTTCTTGGGAAAACTCCTCTCTAGTCGTTGAAAGCCTGCTAATTAGGACCGACACGAAGATGTTGGATTCGACAGAAACTAACGAGCTTCCGCAGCAGTTACAGCAATCGGCGCGGGAGCTCTTCTTGTGAGTCGGAACAATGACCGACTCTCCCCATGAGTTCGGAACCTTCTCCTCCGTCCAAACTTCCGTGAACAGCGATAGGATTTCGCTGACAAACACACTCCCATCATCTTTGAATGGAGCCGGTGGTAGGTTGTGGGGACCCGGAGCTTTGTGGCGTTTCAAAGATTGGATTGCAATTCGAATCTCTGCTTCATTTGGGGGGAGGCTGTGGAGACAGGCCAAGCATCATGCATTGGGGGTGGAGGTGTTACATGGGGCTGTGGGGCCATCTTTGAATTAAGCCAGTGGTAGGATGTTGAAACCGGGAGCTTTGTGGCGTTGCAAATATTGGATCGCATCTCGGGTCTCTGCTTGTTGGGAGGCATGTAGAGACAGACCAAGCATCATTCGTTGGGGCTAGAGGTGACACAGGGGGGCTGTATTGTGTGGTTGAATTGAAGCTTGAAAACCTTTCCACTGTCTACCAGTTTTACCCTGTTTGTTGTTGTTAACTATGTGTTGTGGCGCTGTCCATTGTATATTGATCAGGTGCTTAATAAGAATAATAATGAATTGAAGAGCCAAATGCTCTGCCCAGAAACCTGATCACCTGTGGCTGGTGATCGTGCCGTCTGATCCGCAAATCCGTCGCAACGAGACTGGACCTTAACGTGGTGCGACGGTTTGCGTACCTCATTGACCCATTGAGCTATACTGGGTGATGCCTCCGAGCATCTTGAGAGCTACTCCTACCAGGTTGGTCAATGGTGAGAGGTCAGACAAACTCAGTCTCCTGGTCCTCCAGGTTGGGGGTTTGAAATGGGATGGCGTCCATTTCTGTAAAACTAAATCATTGCCACCTCCCCGCTGCCTTGCGGACAGGCTTTTGAGCCAAAGGCTTTGGATGAGGACCCTAATCGTTCTCCTGTCTAGGTCTGGGCGCCCTGGCAGTATCCCAGCCCACATACAACCATGACATTTTCTTCAAACATAAATTTCATCCTGCATCGGCCGTCGCGCAGATTATCAAGGGTCGCCTTATCTGCTGCATACAGCAGGGCGGATAAGCGAAAGCATGCTACTGCTGGCGCCTCCCTTCTTTCTTTTCCACCTTTTTCTCTTACTCCCATCCCGGCCCCCATTACTAACCTTCCTTCTATAATTCCCAGCTTAATTGACAGCAACCGACGTGCTACTGGAGTAGAACCATATGCAGCCACCATCCCACCGCACCTATCGGACGCCTATCGGCAAAAGTTCCTTATAAGGCCACGCTGTCCCATTACCATGGCGACATTCAACGTCCGCACTCTAAGACAAACAGGTCAGCAGGCTGCACTCGCACGCACCTTAGACACACTGGGTGTTGATGTGTGTTGTGTGTCCGAAACTAGGATTAATGACCCTAACGGGGTTATTGAATTGACTGCACCCGGCTTATCCTCTCGTTATTGGTTGCACGCATCCGGAGACGCCGATGCGGCACTCACGGGTCAAGCTGGTGTAGGTATCATTCTCAGCTCCAAGGCTGAGTCATCGTTGGTTGATTGGATTCCGGTGAACAGCCGTTTATGTGCAGCCCGTTTGACTACATCAGCTAAGGTGAATTCGCGAAGTAAAACAAAACGCTGTTTGTTTGTGCTTTCTGCTTATGCTCCCACGGACTGCAGTTCTAATGCAGTCAAGGACACTTTCTATCACGAACTGAACACGCTGCTACGCAGTGCTACTAGTTCAGATATTGTAGTACTTGCAGGGGATATGAACGCACAAGTAGGGCGTCTGAGCTCTTCAGAAGCTCAGCTGGGTGGTAAGTATGGACTTAACGCCGAACGGACTGACAACGGCGAGCGTCTGCTGCAACTGTGTGCGGAGCACCAGTTGTTTCTTACTAGCACTGCTTTTAGACACAGTGGGCGCCGAAGTGCCACTTGGCGTCCACCTGTAGCTGGTCAGCGATGGACCCAAATTGACCACATAGCCATAAGTTACAGGTGGCGCGGTTCCATTCTGGATTGCCGCTCATACTGGAGTACCTGTGTCGACTCTGACCATGCCTTGGTGCGCTGTCGTTTCTCCATGAACTTTACCAGAAGGCGCACAAAGCGTCTCCCCCGATTGGCAACGGAGAAATTGTCCCAGCCCTCTGTCAGGCAAGCCTATCAAGAAGCACTGCATACCGAACTCTCGCTGTCTTGTCCTAATGACACTGAACTTCAGTGGAATAGGATCTCGGCCGCTATGCACGACGCAGGAGCATCTGCTTGTGGCACTATCAGTCGTCATCGCACCAGTCACTGGATATCCGAGAGGTCCGTGAACCTTTTGGAAGCTAGAAGGCACCTCCCGGCTGGTTCTGAACACAATGTGACCAGACGGGCTATAAGGCGTGAACTAAAGCGGAGCCTACGTGCTGACAAGGAAGCCTGGTGGACCAGTCGGGCTCAAGAAATGGAGGAGGCAGGAGCAGTAGGCAATTACCGGAAGCTCTTCCAGCTAATCCGCACCACTGGTCCGAGGAAACCAGGCGTCAGTGAGACAATCAGGGACAGCGCGGGTGCGCTGATACACAATAATGAGCGCCGTATGGCTCGTTGGGCTGAGCACTTTGAACATCAGTTCAGCTGGCCCCCTGCTCCCGGACCTCTTCCTACTCAGGTGATGCAGGACGAGCCATGGACGGTTAGTTTAGAGCCTCCGTCGGAGGCCGAGGTCCGAAACGCGATCACAGCCCTCAATCGTTTTCGTGCCGCTGGCCCGGATTCCCTACCACCTGCACTATTTAAGGATGGAGGTGAGGTCCTCTGCAAAGCACTGACCTCCCTATTCGAACGTATCTGGAACGAAGAGAGTGTGCCGGCTAATTGGAGCGAATCGATTATAGTGGCAATATACAAGAAGGGCAGTCGCACAGACTGTGCGAACCACAGGGGTATTAGCCTAACGCCAGTTGTGACAAAATTACTGGCCTCGATTATCGTTCGTCGTCTCACTGCAGAACGGGAATCTCGGATTAGAGAAGAGCAGGCCGGTTTTCGCCCAGGACGTGGCTGTATAGACCATATATTTACTTTGCGGCAGGTGCTAGAGCAGCGCCACGCATACCGCAGACCGACAATAGCTGTGTTCCTCGATTTCAAGAGTGCGTTCGATTCAGTCGATCGATCGATTCTGTTCGAAATACTTGCGCGAAAAGGTGTTCCCACGAAATATGTGAACATCCTTCGTGCTCTATACTCGAACACTAGAGGCCGCGTCAGGGTCTATGGTGCCCTATCGAATAGCTTTTCGACTACAAGTGGCGTTCGACAGGGTTGTCCGATTTCCCCATTTTTGTTCAATTTCGTCGTGGATTCTATCATGGAGTGTTCCCTTGCGGAATCTCACGATGTAGGTGTTGAAGTGCTGCCTGGTGAACGGTTAGTTGATCTAGATTATGCGGACGATATCGTGTTGCTGTTCGACAATGTTGAGGCGGCACAATCAACCCTGAATAGTCTATCCAGAGTGGTCCCATTATTTGGTATGCACTTCGCACCTTCAAAGTGCAAAGTGTTGCTGCAGGACCACCAGCCACTCGATGACCCCTTGACGCTTGCTAACGAGGAACTCGAGATGGTTGATCAATTCAATTATCTTGGCAGCTGCATCAGCAATGATGGGCGCATAGAAACTGACGTGAGCTCACGCATTGCAAAGGCCAGAGCTGCCTTCTTAAACCTGCGTCATCTTTGGCGACAGAAGGGAGTTTCCCTCCGTCTGAAAGGCCGTGTATACAAGGCCACAGTGAGGGCCGTTCTGCTTTATGGTAGTGAGACTTGGCCCCTTCGGTCTGAAGATCTGAGGCGCCTTCAAGTCTTTGATCATCGTTGTTTGCGAAGCATTGCTGGTGTCGGATGGCACCAGCGTGTCCGCAA
Organism: Dicrocoelium dendriticum; assembly: GCA_944474145.2. Classification (NCBI taxonomy): domain Eukaryota; kingdom Metazoa; phylum Platyhelminthes; class Trematoda; order Plagiorchiida; family Dicrocoeliidae; genus Dicrocoelium; species Dicrocoelium dendriticum. Next base: position 82,142,219 of record OX104066.1, on the reverse strand, counting down.
CGATGATGTGCGTAGGCGAGTACTAGGTGGTGATGATCATGCTAGCTCGCTAGAACAACAGATAGCACTGAATAAATTGCGTTGGCTCGGGCACGTGCTACGCATGCCTGGTCACCGCTTACCTAGGAGGGCCTTGTTCAGTCTACCAGGTGTCTGATGGCGCAAGGCTCGAGGTGGACAGAAGTTGACTTGGCAGCGGGAAATGAAGTCACTGACGACCAAACTGGGTGCCGTTGGTCCGTCTCGCCTTCCGGGTTGGAGCCCACGTGACTCACCTTGTGCTTGGCTCGAGACTTTACAGGACATGGCTCGCAACCGACACCAGTGGCGCGTCTGCTGCCGTCTCCTAATTGGATTGTCTGTTTAAAGTGTGTTTGGTGCTGAGTTATCTGCGGGGTAATGGCTGATTATGACGCGTGGCAGTGAAAGCCGCAAGGAAGCTGTCTCGCCGATGCCGCCTTATCTTTGCACGATAGCCAGCTGTTTGTGACGGAATGTTGTTAACACAAGGTGTAGGCGCCTTGACCCAGAATGTTTGCTTAGGGCATTAAGGTTTTCAGGTAAGTCCCTCTTCTCTCCCTCTTCTTATTCTTTATTTCATAGGTCCTCATGGTTGTATGGCAGCGAAGCATCAGTTCAAATGGCTGATGTACTGCTGTTGATGATGATGATGATGATGATCCGCAAATCGTCTGACTGATAGCGTGGGAATTGTAACCGGTGACCCTGATGATGCAAAATAGACGGCAGAATTTGCCAGCTGATGCAAAGCTTCCAACTCATCAGCCCGCTTTGACCACCAAGATTCACGATCAGCTGTTGTGTAATAGACCGGTGTTCGTGTTCTGCGCCAGCAGGCACTGCCCTTCATCGATAAAGCAATACCAAGGATCTTCCTGAGAACCAGCAAACTACCTCAAAAAGTTATTGGGACAGACCAAAACAGCGGGCGTTGCGTGTGATAAGCGACACTAGGCGCAGATAAAGGTGCAAAAAGCAAACAAATTAACGCGATACTTTAGAGGGAACTTACATTCATAGCAACACCACGGACACGAGGCCAACAGTGTCGTTTCGCTTTGTACTTATGGTACGCGCGGCCAGCCTTCAGGATTGGTTTGTCAACCCTGCCCCCGCCGGCGACGAGCCCAACCATTGCGCGACAAGCTGATGGTAAAACTTTCTTCGCACCAGAAGGGAGCTTTACTCGCGTCCGTTTGGTGTCGAGATTGTGAGCAACTACGGTGGCGTAGTTCCCACTGGCTCGAGCCAATCGTCCACGATCACCACATTTTTCTTCAAGATTACATACAACCGTCCCTTCAGGCATGGCACCTATGGGGAGAATGTTACCAATCTCAAAATAAGGATAGGTATGCACATTACTTGCAGCTTAGCTTTCTTTCCACAATAGACAAACTGGCCAGTGTGCATTCCTTCGGCAGCGATAAACAGCTGTTTAATTGTTCTGTAGGAGTAAACATCTCTGAAAGCGACACGGGCTAATGGAGCACCTCGACCGGGATCGTGCACTATTTCCTTCACAACCCCCCGGATGAAACCGTGGCGTTCTGCATAATCCACTGCGCGGAGGCGAGCGGGACCCTTTCGGTGTTTTGTATGAGCCTTGAACACACCACCTGCGCCCTTCCGCTGACTGCGTATCACACGACCCATCGATGTCCACGAGAAAGCTGAGGAAGGTGGTGCAGAATGCGAGACCTTAGGTCAATTAAACAAAAAGTAAACTTTTTATGCAAACTTTCAGTAACCGCCAGCCTACATCAAACTAAGTTATGTCATGTAATTAAAAAGCAGAATAAGTTTTGACGAAATTCAGGGATTGGCGGTACGTTCAAGTTTACGTGTAAGATATATGGGAACATTGTATTTAATGGGAATAAAAGCTCGAGCTTTACATAACCCATAGGGTGAAAAGAGTTCGGGGCTTGTCTAATAAAGGGACAATCAATCTTATAGCGGGTTGGACTCGCGTGTTATCCGCATCTTCATCGGGCTTATGCGGCAATTAAACAGAATACACGCCGGCTCAAAGAGTGACATCCCACCAAGCCCTCCGAAACGGCTTCGGAAAGAAAGTAGGTAGAAGAAAAAAGAAAGAAATTCCATCCAGTAGAAGGTAGTCATATTAGGGAATATCGCGGTGTAACTCGGCCAGATGACAGTCCAAGCGGGTCTTAAAGTCCGCTACAGTGGGTGCCAAGATTACATCGGCAAGCAGAGCATTCCACGGTCCGCAGGTTCGCAAAGCGAAGTAGTGCCGTCTGCAGTTCAGCCGACTGTGCTGATGTGCGAGCCTCAATGGGTGGCAGCGTATGTGGGAGCCCGATTGGTGCAGTGTGAGTAGGTGGCGACAGGGATGTCCAAGGTTGGATAAGATCATGAATACAAGGATCAGGTCGCCCCGTAGACGTCGGCACTTAAGCGAGTAGAAGCCCAGGCACTGAAGTAGTTGTGGATAATCTAGGTTCTTGAGACCTCGGACCAATTTGGTTGCTCGACGTTGTGGGGCTTCGAGTATGCGTTGGTCCTTCAAAAACAAAGGGCTCCAAGCCTGAATAGCGAACTCCAAGTGGGGTCGAAGTAAAGCGTTGAGGAGGAGGTGGAAATTGCTGGGGTCAATTTGACCGAAGGCTCGTTTCAGCACTCCCACCATGCGGTTAGCAGCAGCAGCTGCTTTCCGGCAGGAAGCGGATACGGAAGGACTCGTCTGGGTAATGATGCCCAAGGCTCTTTCGGCCGAAAAGATCTGGTGGATAAACGCTCCAAGGTAATATATAGGAGAAAAAGCAGAAGGGTGGGTATAAAGGACGCGACATTTCAAAGTGTTAAATGGAAGGTTGTTTTCTATGGACCACTGGTGTAGACGGTCGAGGTCCGTCTGAAGTGCGTGCGCATCGTCCGGAAGATTAATTGTGCACCACAGCTTCGCGTCATCCGCGTATAGCAGCAGCGAAGACTCCACTGGCGGTGTGACGTCGTCAATGAAGGCTAAGAAGAGGTGCGGTCCGATAACAGACCCCTGTGGAACTTCGCTTGTGGCAAGGATGCGGGATACAACGCTCCGTCGACGCGCACTTAGTAGGTACGGTTTTGTAGGTGGTTCCGGATCCAGTCCATCAAGGCCCCTGAAACGCCGTAAGACAACAGTTTCTGCAGTAGAATCTTGTGGTCGACCTTGTCGAAGGTTTTGGCGAAATCCAGGAATATAACATGAGTTTCTAGGCCACAGTCGTCAGCAGTCGTCCAGTTGTCCCTGGCAAGTAACAGGTTACTAAGACATGACCGTTGACGCCGGAAACCGTGCTGGCAATCAGAGAGCAGTTGCTGTGCCTCCATGTAGTCCATTAAAGCGTCTGCGACGATCGAGTTCATCACTTCGGAGATCGTAGATAGGAGAGTTATCGGTCGTTAATTGGCCCGATATTGGCGAGTACCGCCTTTGTAGATTGGTGTAATAGTCCCATATTTCCAATCATTGGGAACTGCCTTGCGAGAATAAGCGGGTGAACAGCTCCGCTAGGGGTAAAGCTAGAGCTACAGCGCAAGCTCGCAGCGCCGTGGGTGGAAACCATCAGCGCCAGGACAGGATGTTAGCCGCAGGGATTTGAGTTTCGCCAGGACCTTCTCCGGAGTGAAATGGACAGTCGTCAGGTAAGTTAAGGGTGAAACTGAAGAAGGTACCGTCGTTGTGTGCATGTATGGAACGGAGAATGTGGATGCGTACTGATGGCACAGGACTTCTGCTGCCTCGTTAGCCGATTTCGTGAGCTCTGTGGGGGCCGTCAATGCGGTGACACCGTGCTTGACTTGTCAAAGACTGTTGACGTGACTGTACAACGATTTGGGATTGAGTGAAAATTTACGCATAAGCTGCCGCTGATGCTCACTCTTATCTTCTCGTACAAGATGGACGTATTGGTTACGGATGGATCGGTAATATTCCCACTGAGTGGCCGTTGGATGGGAGCGATAGTTTTCCATACCGTGTTCCTGGAGGCAATCCATTTCCGTGTACGACTTCGGATGAGTGCTGGGCATCTCTTCCCTTTGGAAACTTCTTTGCATGTCGTCGTAGTGGAGCAGAGTTCACGTAGGGTATTATTCAAAAGCTTGACCACACGCTGGCGGCACTCGATTGGGGCTCGGGTAACCAGTTGTTAGCGGAAATGATAGGGTTCAACTTTGCGTAATCAGTTTAGCGTTTGGTATAAGCTGGCGTGCTGACGAGTTTTTCGGCGAAGCATATAAAATCGAAACGGAGGACGCAGTGGTCGCTAAGCCCCATATCGGCATCCTACTCAACGTGCTCAACCATCAGTCCTTCGTTAGTGAGGAGGAGATCTCGCAGGGATGGTTGGTTGTTGGATCGGAATCTGGTCGGCTGATACGTGGGGTCGTACAACGGGGCCGTCTGAAGAAGATCAATGACGCCTGGTGCGAAGGAGTTGGTAGACGGGACAGAGTGAAATAGACGGCGCAGGTTGAAATCACCCATGATAAGGAAGTGTGTGCGCTTGTGGGATAACATAAGGTGGACGTCGTGCAGTAGTCGTGCATCCTTCTCGGTGGAGTTGTTTGGGGGGCGGTAAATGATGCCAAGACAGCTGCAGCGTTTGGCGGTTAGTACGATCTCGCACTACATGGTGTCTGGAGACTGGTGGGCAGGGTTTGTTAACATGCTGCAACTGAGGGAGATCTCATAGTACAGTGCGGCACAGCCACCTGGGTTTGCGCGGTCAGAGCGGAGAACTGACATGTGATGAAGTTGGATTTCACCGTCGGTTATGTCGTCGGAGAGCCAAGTTTCCGTTACGGCTATTAGGTCCGCTGGTGTTGACAGAAGTCGGGACTGGAGCTCTGGACGTTTGAACGAGGCAGCGGAAAATTCCATCACACGTTAGCGTTGAAATGCGCGCGGTAATTCAAACGTCTGCATGAATTCAGTTAAATTTGAGCAAAAACGAATTTCTACTAACGTCAGAGAGCAGAAGCAATTTATGCCGTAACTTACCACTAAGTGCCCCATGAAACCCTATAAACGCGTCCCTGAGCTTGATGGGGTTACTCGACCTTTTGGTCTACAGTACTACGCGAGCTTTTAGCTGAAATTTTGTGCACACGTGTTTCATAAACACTGAAGCAAAATTTGGTCACTATCGACTTTTCTTTCGTCTAAGATATCGCCGATCAATTAAAGTGACACTGCACTAAGTCTATTTCGAGCTTACTGGTAATTATTCCCGTTGTTCCCAGTTCTTATCATGTGTGGCTACTTGTCGTTATTATTTTTATGGCCGTCGTGTTATGATTGAATCTGATGTATAATTTAGCTCTTTTTTCCACCCGCACATGCTTGTAGCGCTAAACAAAGAGGCGGGGGTACCCCGGTTGTCTTCGTTTGATGTGTCGACTGCAGCTTACGGGAAATGTCACTGTTAAAAGTCAGTCACAATTTTAGCTGTTATACGGTGGGATATGTGTTATCGCTAGCATCACGAAAGTTATACCGGCCAACAAGCGGACCAGTGCGAAATGCTATCCTGCCGTTGGCGCTTTTTTCAGCTGTGATGAACGCGAGGCTAGGAAGTTGACGCGCTCGGCGAAACTTGGTACTAAATCTACAGCGCGGGTGTAAAGGTTGACAGATATTGAGAAGACGATAATCAAGCTCGCCTCGCTTGCATTGCTCTATACTACAATGCTTTGCTCCTTAAAGCCCTGAATGACGTGATCGAGGACATTGCAGCAGGCTACATCACTGCCGACAATCCACCCGCTGGTGTCTGTCACTGGGAAAAGGGAGTCGCAGTCCTACCGGGTACTCCAGGTAACATGGCTTATTCTTCGCGGGACTCTGTCAGATTAAACCAACATGCAGTGCGAAAATTCCGCAAACCACAGCTAAACCCAGTGACTTATTGTCATGCGTCGGGAAAAAGGCAAACGCCGTCACGCATAAAGTAGTCAGACGTTTGCACCGACAGAACATTCCGTTACGCAATACTTGTTGGTCAAAGCTACTGAGCACCTCGGACACCACTAAACCTGCCTCATTGACCACTTTTGGTCACTGCTCCGAGCCGTGCAAAGTCTACCCTAACGGCTTCCGTCAGCCAGAAGAAAAGGCGAACTACAACAGCCCTTAAAATTCACAAGGTTCCGAAGACACAGGAAATAGGAAGGCGCCGGCAAAAGATCGGGAAACCAAAGCTGCCGTTGCTCATATGTCGTTTGTGGAGAGAGAGACAATCCCACCAGCAACCGTGAAACACATGGTGGAATCGCCGATTTCAGGGCACGGGTGATACACAGTCCGTTGTGACGACCCATAAATATTCAGAAACTTTATTCAACCTGAGACACCTCGCTTCAGGAAATGCCTTTTGGATAACCTCAAGGGTATCGAACTGTGCGCAATCATTCTGTTTCTACGTGGCTACCCTGTTGTCACCGTCCAAACGATGACCAGGTTGATGATGGTCAATATCTGTAGGTCAAATGCGCGGTCAAGTATACTTCGCAGGTTTATTTCTAACCGAACGAACATCATACATAAAGGGGGTGTGCGTTTAAGATAAAGAGCATCAGTGTAAGCGACCAGCCAGTTCCTTCACTGACAGAATGACATTAAAGTAGGCAAAACAGACCTAAAAAGTGGTGAGCAGGTAAAGAGAAGTGCCCTCGCAATAAGCAGGTGCAAACGGTCAGCCAGAAGTCAGTTTCGCTCTATTAGAACTTAACATGGTTGCACACAATCTGAGTTAGTCGTACCGAATTCTTGGAGGGAATAATTAGCGGTGTGCATTTCTTACGGTAGATTTTAACACACTTGAAATGTGGTGCAAACACTGGCAACTGACTTCCGCTCAAAAATGTAGTGTCAAGACCCATACACTTACTATACTTACTGTGTCATAAACATTAAACGGCAACCCTATTCAACAGAATGCAGTGGAACTGGAGTCGGCTTGAGCTGCTCCATAGGCCCATACGTTACAGAGCAAGTACAAGTTACAAGGGCACGAGTAAGAAGATTAGCCCTTCACCAACGCAGTTACACAAACACCGCAGATGCAGGATTAGAACCTGAGCTAAAGCACGTCCCTCCACAGCTGCAATTATGCATCTTTATATGAAGCAACCTACGGAACTCGGACCCGTACGCTGATTGTGAAAGCTCAGTTGCGGTTTAGGAAGTGGCTGACTATCACAACAAGCTTTGAGTGGTCGACAAATGTGTGAACATTTAAATCATAGGCCACTTTAGCCAAGACGCATTATCCTTAACCGTGCCTCTTACATAAGCTGATTCATAAAAAGCTGCACTGTACTATTGTTTGTCGGTAACTAAGCAGCGCATCTAAACAGAAACTGTGGCACTAGAGCCACCCCACTACTCCTCTGCTGGCAAAGCATAGGCTGCCATCACATTTTTCTTTTCTGCATACTTAAAGAAATGGAACGGGTTACCTTGCGGACTCAGAGCATTCAAGTACTTACAGAGCTTCAGTAATGCGATAAAAATGTTCCAGTGTATTCAGGAGGCTTGGGCTATAATGCATAACATCCAAGAAACTTGAGCTCACAACTCATCGACATTCAGTGCAGTTAGCATGAACATACCCATGTAGGTGTTTCTTGCCTTGTCCGAGAATAAAGGATTAATTCATTACTTAGTTTAGTTAAACCCCAGAGGATTTAGTGGTACGAGTCGCACACATTTGCCAGGTGGTAGAACTAGGTAACCGAATACAAGCTGACTATCGTCTTCGCTTAGTTATTTTTGTATTGCCCCAGCTTCTCCAACAGGTACTTCGGCCTAACTACTGCACTATGAGAATTTAAGACACTACCACATAAATAACATGTAAAGGCCTAGCGGTGTCTCAGTGCCTTTGCACTGCCTCTACTAATGGCCACCATAAAGCTGTTCAAAAATCAACAAGTGGCACAGCCTTTGAAGTTAGACGTTATTTTTATGCTGGCCGCTTCGCAATTCTGATGGCATTGCACATGTAGGAGACCGCGGGGCAATAACAAACCCATCCGCGAAGGACATCTTCATTTCATAAACCCTGCCTTTGCCTTCAGCCATTTGCCTTCACTTTGTATATTACCACCTCCAAACTACATTTTGAGCATTGGCTGGGAAAACGAATAAGCTCACGACGTTTGTGACACGCTTAGTAACGGCATTTTATAAAACCTAAGCCTTGTATTAGACGTCGGCACAAATCGCTCAAATAAAAGCTAGCATCGGTAAAGCCCATACTTGTCCGTCCAAATGTCCATGAGTTGGATGAAATAGCCTAAGCATTCGTAACTGCTGAGTGCTTTTAGTCACCATTGGATGTTATTCTAAATAACTAAACTCGAAGCTGGATTGGAGCACCCGCTGAGCTGATGGTTTGCGACAGGCAACTTAAAATGAGACCTCGGTTCACTTGAGGTGAACCGCGGTAACTTCGATCGCCATGTCCGTATTTGAACTGAAAATATTTCCGTGTTGCTGATCCCAATGCTGGCACACCACGACGGCTGTTTCCCCTGCTTTTGTCACAACAGTTGGTAAAGATTTGGAATGGGAACGCAAAGTACGCTTGTTCACAGCTATCGACATAAACGCTATGCCACAGATGTTCGCGTGTAACATTGGTCACAGCAATACTGATATTCAATTTTGGCTCGGGAAACCAACAGTGTGGTCCGCTATAGACATGGAAAATTCATTGAGCAATCGGTTAAATTTTGGTAATCCTCGGTCCTTCTAATCGATAATAAACTATGTCCAACTGCAGTTTTGAAATCGTTTGCCATGGAGCAAGCGTATAATAGCTTCTATGTCGTCAGCCCCGTACCATGGGTTCTGGGTTCATTCCTTAGCTCAGGCATTTTTGACTGGTGCGTCCAACCCTAGAAGAAGGCGCAGTCGTGATATGACAATGTTAGATGAATATCGCCGAAAGTTTTAATTTCTTGTACGGTCCTTGCGATCGAACCGGCCGAGGTACATCTCAACTAATACCGAGGACTATAGAAGATGCCAGCCGAATCCTAACTACACAGCAGGTTCTCCAATATCAATATTGGAGATTTTTGCTATAACAAATGTTGTGCACACGTCTCATAGAAGTCGTGGGCAGCACGTCAGCCGTGCTCCGTTTGGTCCCCAGTTCCACCTTAGTTTTAAACATCTCCATTGTTTGAGTCCAAAGCAGGACGCAAGCGCGGTCGCGGCGTGCCAGTGTTGGATGAGCACCGCCGAAACTCTCTATTTCAGAGACGGTCCTTGCGATCCAAATGACCTATGGCGACCACAATGGAAATCCAGGATACTAACGAAGTTACTTGTCGGAACCATACCACCCAGCGAGTTCTCCAATTGCAACTTTAAATGCCAATCCGCAGTGACAAGCTTTGCACCTAGACCTCACTGAGATTGTGGTTACGGCGTCTGGATGAAGCACTAGGCTCTGCGGTACACCCGGCTCAAATTACCTCCCACTGTTACGCCGAAACTAGGAAAACGTGCGGTCGTGGAATACACTTAATAGGGGAGCAAGACTAAAATATTTCAATTTCAGATACGGTGCTTGCGGTCGAAATATCCTATGCCTAAAAGAAAGAAAACAGAGATAACCATAGAGGTTGCTGGTCTCAAACTTGTCATTTAGCGGATTTTCCAAGTTTAACTTAGATTCATTTTCGCTGTGCCAAGCCTTGCTCGCAGATCCCTGTTACAGACGTTAGTGCGTTTGCCATGAACAACTATGCTCTGATTTCCAGCATTACAACAACCACTGATACTTTCTGAGCAAATCCAGCACGAAGCGCGGTCCTATTGTGCCCATTTTGGTTGAGCAACACAAAAAGTAAGTCGCTTTATGTACGGTCCTTAAAGTCGAAACAACCGAGGTCTAGGACAGAGTAAAAAAGATGACAAGCTAGCCACTGCCTGTGGTAAACAAACCACACAGCGGCTTCACCAATTTCAACCGTAAATCCTTTCCACTGCGCCAAGGGTTGCTGGAGGGGCGTCCGAAATGAACGCACTTCCATGTGCTTTCACTGCCGACATCCTACAGTTACATCACATAGCTGCTACTCATTTGCCATGACAATCGTCCGTTGAACCGCCGTTATACTTTTAAACCATAATGTATAGTTCAGAGAAATGTAGTCCACCGGGTCTGCTAAACAGACTTTGTCGGAACCATAATCTACGGACGCAGGTACCTTGCAGTCTATTCCCTTCACACTTAGCCTAATAATTCCTAGCATTTCTCCGTGCTGAACCTTCACCAAGCAATATTAGAAACACTGGTTGCCAAACGTCATAAAGAACCATAGCCATTCCAATAACCGGTTGTGCTATCTTATTTCCAATATGTTGCACTCCATCAGACCGTCAGGTAGGCTGGCCACGTGCCACAGTAGCCTGTCCCCTTGTCTACCTAAATATCCAGCACAGTTGGACTACTACTATGTCTTACATTGGCAAGATATGCTAAATTAATCGTTTACCTACCTCCGAGGACCCCATGAGTCGGACATCATGGTGGGTGGACAAGCGTATTTTACATTTTGCACATCCGTTACTACGCCGGGCGTACATGCTTATTCATTCACTTTTTTGACGTGCTGGGACAGTTTCGGTCAACTACATCGCTAGTGGGATAACTGATCTACTTCCAAAGCCACACCCTATACCGTCCGTTTGGCCTATCTTAGGAGCACTTGTCTCAAACCTACTTAACGGGGGAGATAAGCCGCAGTAAGCTCAAAGACGATTGTCATATGGTGCCTTAACATGCACAGCACAATATTACTTCGCTTTAGAAAACTCAAGCCCTCAACACCGTAGTCGTTCTTACACCGCACATACACGCTGCAGGGAATTGTACGCTTCGTAGTAACTCGCCTATATTTCTGCTACTCATTTGCCTATTCGTGGCGACAACTCTGAAGTGGGTCACCAGTGGTAGCCCTACGTCTCTAAGTTATATAAAATTGAAGAAAATCATAAATCTCGCATTATCTACCTTGAAAATATGCAGCATTGCTAGACTGATATGGGCTGCCTGAATAACCAGCCACCATGACTAAGGCATACAGACCTATCATCTGTAATTCCGCTGCTATAATCGCCACAACCAAGGGCTATTAAAATTTGTGGCTTCTAGCTTTACAGTGATTTGGAACGCTCAGTATCCACGAGGATCCTCGAGATGCCGCCTTTCTAACTATGAGTAATTACGCCGAATCGGAACGTCACGATTATGAATAACCGTCTTTTAAAGCTTCTTAGTGTTTTAGCGCAATTCGTCCCCGTTTGTTTCTATTAATAAAAGCCTACGTTTAGAAAAGCCAATTTTCGGCCAACCACGTCGCACCCACTAAGTACTGGTAATCCTGCGAAACCTTGGTACTGTATAGATACACCTCCATATTTAGAAGAGATAGCGCAAACCTAGGTACCCTTTTCTTGCCTTTTTACACCGTATTTGCTAGCGAACTAAATGCGCTTTTAAGCATGGGACATAAGGTCGCTACACGCAGTCACCGAATAACTTTCATACGACTGCGAAGTTTTCAGTTATTTTGCTTTTATCCTATCAAGCGTTCAAGGTTTACCAAGTCTAGCGTTTAAAATTCCTATTACCGATTATAATGAGCTAATAAACTGGCTTTTTCCAAGTTCTCTGCTAGCTCAGCATTGTGGCGTTCTGGGTCACTTATTAATAAGAAAATATGAAAATATTGTGTTTTGCAAATTTTAGTAGCACATTCCGCGGCTTTATTAAATCCACCTATTATGCGATATTTAATTCTTTTATTTTCTCTCGTTGAAGATCGTCTTTAACTTCTCTTACCGCTTCGGCTCTCCTTGCTAGCTTTTCTTATCCATGAACGTGCCATAAATCGGCACGTCAGAATGCGAAGAAATGCACCACTGAAAGTGCTATAAACTACATCAAAAGATTGGCTCGAAGGACCTGATCTGCTCCATAATGATATGTTTGTCCCTGTGTTTTAGAGTCCGAAGAATAAGACACAAGCGCCAGAAACTCAACAGATTAATAGTTCACTAACTCAACTACTTAGGTATCTGTATCCGCACCGCTCTATTTGAAGACGAGGTCCTAAACCGTATAGCAAACCCTCGAGGCGCTTTGACTAAACTTCGCCACCTAAGGCGCCGGCCCCACAGCATTCTCTCCTTGAAGGATAGTGTGTATAACGCAGCCGTATGTTCAACCCTATTATGCGCTTGTTAAACCTGGCCCATTAGATCCGCCAGCATAATGTGGCCAGTCAATCTCGACCACCGGTGCCTTCGCAGTTTAGCGCATATCTGGTGGGAACACTGCGTGAGCAATAAGCGTCTTCGGCGTAGCGTTACTTGTGGAGGAAGAAGAAGCGAACGGCTCAAAACCGTAATGTCAAGCAGCAGGCTCCGACTGCTCAGTTTTGAGATGGCTTGAAACCCTTTGGCGCGCGTTCAAACTTGAATCTTTGCATTAACGGCATGCTCTCTGTTTGCTGTTCTGAGCTCTATTCCTGCTCAATAACCGGAGGAGAGCGAGAGCACGACGACATTTGTTAACCGTAACTTCCTTTGTTCCAATTTACTTCATATGGTTTACCTTTTGTAGAGGCTACGTGGTGTGTAATAGAACTTAGTTCTCAAACCTTGGAGTGCTTCCGTGCTTGCAGGTTACAAAGTGGCGACCCTGTCATTATCACAAGAACTAGGAATCCGGCATCAGTAGTCTGCTGAAGCTCATACCGAAGACGACCGAAAAGCCGAATAACGAATGCCATTCTGATGTTGTTGCCTCCACGACCAGACTTTCCACTTCCCTGGATGTTTTGTCCCGTACTTTGGAGAAATTATCGGCAGGCTCGAATCCGCCAGTCACATGCATGCAATTCCTCCTCCAGAACGCTACACACCCGGGACGTTATACTCCAGATGGCAGAAGAAAGTCCAGTTTTACTTCTGTCATTTTACAGTCAACCAACACGATGGTGTGCTCGCCGGCCTGCTGTCAGGTGACGCTCTTGACATCGTTGCCGATAGCAAGGTTCTGTAAAAAGGGGTCACGACCGAGACATTCTCTGCCTTGCGCCACCTACTGGACCTTCCCGCTATACCTGCTCCCCTACACCGAGAATTCCATTCACGATCCCGTGGCCCGGAAAGAACATTGGGACGTAGGTGCGCGAAATCCGAAAGATGGCCGACATCAAATACATGCACGAGTCATCGAACGAGCGTGATAAACGTATACTGGAGCACCTACTCGAAGGAATCCAAACACCCTCTATTAAACGGAAATTTCTGCTTCACCCCCAAACAGATGGATGCAGCCATACGAACTGGAGAACAACGGGAGCAAGTCGACAAAGCGATCGCTATGCCGGTTTCAGGGTGCTTAGCTTTGAGGGGAACCGGACACGCCAGACGTGCGCCAACGGAACGGTGGACGAGGCATCCTAACCATCATTCAAGGTATTCCGGCTCACGGCGACCAACGCAATCGGGTTCACGGTGGCCCAGCCGACAAACACCGAGCCGCGGACTATCTCGCTACAATGACAGACGCCCAGGTGAGTGGTACCGGCTGCATTCACACTTAATACCAGCTATCGTTTGTGCATCGAGCACAGCAGCAGCATTAGCAATAGAAATATTGATGGCAGATGTTCCGTTAATAGGTCTCATCGACACAGGTGCATGTAAGAGCCTAATCAGATCTTACTTGACTAACCTGCTAGCAGAACGCGTAGGTGCACCTTGTCGCTCTAGACTAACTGCCACCAATGGAGAATTGTTATCCGTTCGATGATACCTAACCGCACGAGTTGACGTTACAAAACTGAGCTCCACCCAGGCTTTTATTGTCACGGACGAAACTCCGTTAGCTGTTATTGTTGGGATGGGTCTGTTGCGCCGGTTGAAATGTCGGCTGGATCTAGACAGGTATCAACTAATCACTGGTAACTGTACGGTATTGTTAAGACCCTGTGTAGGCGGTGGTTTGGAGGCTTTACAAACTATGATCCCTTAGACATTGAGAAATACCTTAACGCCTTTATTCGCTCGATCAACCGAGTCACGGATGAGCAGACCCTGAAGCGGCTCAAAGACGTGTTGCGCAACCACTCAGACGCATGCGCATGACGCGGTACCGACTTGGATCGAACCAATCTCGTGAAACATCGCATCGACACCGGGAATGCAATACCGATTAAAATTCCTGCAAGGCGCATCCAATTACATTGGCAGACTGAATTGCAAAAGCTCATAGATGAGATGTTAGCAAATAAGATAATACAGCCCTCTACTTCACCATGGGCAGCCCCGGTTGTTCTAATGAAGTAGAAGGATAGTGGTCTTAGCCTATGTGTCGACTATGGACGATTAAATGAGATTACTTGGAAAGACGCGTTTCTCTACCCAGAATCGAGGATCTATTTGACAAACTGGGATGGTCGGTTTGTTTCAGTAAGCTAGATCTGGCTTCCGGTTATTGGCAAGTAGAACTGGAGGAAAGCGACAGAGCAAAACGGCGTTTGTAGTACTATCAGGTTTTTATGAGTTCCAGACCATGCCTTTTGCCATCTCTAACGCCCCTGCGACTTTTCAACGCCTTATCTAAAAAGCGTTAAAGGAACTGATACCCCACAAGTGTCTTGTTTACCTGGACCATGTCACTGTACCCGGGAAAAAAGATGAGCACTTACACTACTTGGCGGAGGTGCAATGCGCCTAGTAAATGTGGGCCTAAAACTCTATCAAACCAAGTGCCATTTACTACAGACAAAGGTAACGTACTTTTGGCACATCATTTCGGGGATGGGGATTCGAACTGCCCCTTGTAAGGCAACACTACAATGAACAATGAACAATGAATTTATACGGGTTAAGAAGCGTTGCTTTACAAGCCCCGTTGGATAGTTGGTGGGGATATCAACATAATAATTATGATGAAAAGGATAGTAAAATAGTTAACACTTTAAATACGAAAATAAGGACTTATCGTTTGCTTCGCTGCAGTCCTGCGATCCACTTAGATTCACAACGCTCACAGTTAACAACAAATAATTCCAGGTGTAGGATGGAGACATGGTGTTAAGTAACAAAGTGTAAGTGGATGAGTGCATCGTCCAACCGTCTTTTAAATATTGTTATTGTAGGTGCAGAGACGACCGATTCTGGGAGAGCATTCCACGGGTGACAGACACAGATGGAAAAGAAATTTCTGCGGCACTCCAGACGACTGTATTGTTCTGCGAGTTTTAATGAGTGGCCCCCCAGGTTTGTATTGCTGCTGAGTTGCAGTAAAGGGCGGCACACATGATGTGGGTCTCGCAGAATCAAGTATGTCATAATCAGGTCGCCTCATAGCCTGCGATAGCTTCCACTGAACAATCCTAGTCGTCGCAGCCTCTCCTGGTAGGACAGATTGCGCATCCCAGTTACGTTCTTAGATGCCCGGCGTTGAGGCTGCTCCAGTGCATTAAGGTCGTGTTTCAGCCATGGATGCCAGGCTTGAATTGCGTATTCGACATGGGGGCGAACATACGCACTGGGCATTTGTCGAAATATGGAGCTGTTTATTTGTCCAAACGCCCGCCTCAACAGCCCAACGTGTTGGTTCCCGGTCTTCGAGGCCTTTTCGGATTGCCTGGAGCAACCCAAGTCATCTTGAACCAGGACACCCAAGTCCCGTTCGAGAGTTGATTGTTGCAGTACATCCGTTCCGAGTCGGTATGAGTAGCTGCCGTGATGTCGGATGGAAAGCACCTTGCATTTACTGACGTTGAAATGCAATAAGTTTTGGGTCGACCATTGATACACTGTATCTAAGTCACTTTGGAGCACAAGTTGGTCGGCGTTCGCCTGGATCCTGCGCCAGATCTTGATGTCGTCGGCAAACATTAGGAAGTTTGAAGCGATTCCCTGTGCAAGGTCATTAATGAACACCAGAAACAAACGTGGACCTAGAACTGAGCCTTGCGGCACACCACACTCCACTTGTATGGGGTCCGATAAAGAGCTCCGAACTCTGACCACTAATTGCCTTTGAAATAGAAAGTTGGCGATCCAGCTTAAAAGAGGATCGCCGATCCCGTAATGCTGCAGCTTGGATAGAAGTATCCGATGGTCTAGACGATCGAAAGCCTTGGAAAAATCCAGGTAGATCACATCAACACCTCCAGCGTCGACTGCCTCGGTCCAACTACTGCGTGCAGTGAGTAAATTAGTTGTACATGACCGCTGTCGACGGAAACCGTGCTGTTCAGGGGTGATGAGGTTACAGTTTTCCAGATAGCACACCAGTGCATCGGCAACTATGGATTCCATGACCTTGGAGAGTATAGGAAGAAGGGTTACTGGGCGGTAGTTGGAGGGATCAGATCTGCTTCCACCTTTGTGAATCGGGCTTATTATTCCAAGCTTCCACATGGCGGGAACTTGGTTCCGGTCTAAGCAGTGCTGAAAAACTGAGCTAAATGTCCTGCCAGTTGGTTTGCTGCTACTCCCAATGCCTCAGGACGAATGGCGTCGACACCCGGCGAGCTGTGTTTGCGTAGAGAAGTCAGCTTTTGCAATACAGCCTCTCCGGTAAAACTGATGTGGGTTAGTCCTGGTGAGCAGAATACAAAGCTTGGTAGATCGCTTGGTGGCAAGACCCTTTGAAACGTGGGGGCGTATTGCATCTGCAGCGCGTTTGCAGCTTCCATAGACGTTCTTGTTGGGCCCTCAGCCGTCTTGAGTGGAGGAAATCCTTGCCTCACCTTTCGTAGGCTATTAACGTGCTTGTACAGCAGTTTGTGGTTAGCACTGAAGGTTTTTGCGATGTTCTGCTGATAGGCGGCTTTGTCTTCTCTTAACAGTTGAGTGCAGTGGTTACGTTGGGCTACGTAGGTGTCTCAAGTTTCTGGTGCTGGAGCTTCTCTGTACACTCGCCATGCTGCGTTGCGTACTGTCATCCATTTTCGGGTTCTGCTCCTAACGAAAGAAACGGATTTGCACTTATTGCAAGCTTTTATCTCTGAAGCCTGTGCAATCAGCTGACTGAATGCGTTGACGAACGCGAGCCAGGCGACTTCCGGGGGTTCTTCTTCGAGGAAAGACCATGTTGTGGCGCTGACTAGCTGGGCGAGTCGGTCGTACCTTGTGATGGTTCGCACAGTATCATCGTTATCATTCCGATATTCTGCATAGCAGACGAAGTTGAAACTGATGACTGCGTGATCACTGCCACCCAACGGACAGTCTAAAACCAACGCATCAATCATATGCTCCTCGTTGGTAAGCACAAGATCCAGCACAGATGGCCTGTTACCAGTTCTGAACCGAGTGGGCAAAGTGATGTGGTTGTAAAGAGGAGCAGTAGTTACTAGATCTTGTAAATCGGTTTTGAATTGTTCGCCGGTTGTGGCAGGGGCTTCTAAACAATGTACGTTGAAATCACCCATGATAAGAATGTGAGTGTACTTTTGTTGTAAACTGCACCTTAAAGCAGCCATTAGGTGGTAGTCGGTTTCGGATGTTGAGTTAGGGGCGCGGTACACCAGGATAATAAGGCAAGCGTCCCTGCCTTTTAACTGCAACCGGCACCAAAGAGAGTCGGGGAACTGCGAATCTGAATCCTCCACGGCTTCGCACTGTAAGTCGTTTCGGTAGTACAGGATTACCCCTCCTCCTTTTGTGAGTCTATCGTTCCGGATCAGCGACATGCCGGGTAGCGACACTTCAGCGTCCGCCATTCCCGTGTGCAACCATGTCTCGGTGATACCAATGACATCATACGAGCCGGAAGCTTGGCGATCTTTCAGTTCAGCCAGTTTGTTAGAAAGTCCCTGAGCATTTGTATACAAGCAGGCCAGTTGCTCGGTCTCTAGGAGCCCGCAGAGAGGTGAAGCTGTCAAGTGAGGGAGAATGCCGACCGATGGGAGGTCGGCAGTTATTCGTTTTTTTGATGGGTCAATGATACCTCGTTTGCAACTTGATTCGGCCAAGGTGCGTCCCAGCCTTCGTTTAGACCTACTTCAGAGTCAATTAAAGCAGCAGTCAAGTTACACTTCTGTACATTCGTCAGGATGCTTACTGCTTCAGTTGCTCTAATACTTGAGCTGTGCGAATTGTTTGCGACCTTTAACCGAATTTCGGAAGGAAGGTGTTTCCGATTTCTCCGCCATCGATCCAAAACATCCTTTGCTTGTTGCTCTGACTGAACCACAAGTTTTAGGATTCTAGGGCCGCATCCTCTATAATTCGATGAGAGGGGTATTTTGGTGAGCGATAGTGCCACAACATCATCCAAAGAAAGTGTTTCACGAATGAACCGCCACTGTTCTAAATCGTGCTTTCCGGTACCTTGAACATGGTTAGAAGGATGTTCTGGCACGCCATGTATGAAGATTGTGTTTAGGCGGGCTTGCTTGCTGTGCCCCTCTTCGGTGTTTCATTTTGGTTGTCGCGCGCTCCAAGGGACATCAGGATAGATACGTATCGCACAGGATTCGTGTTTTAGCGCGCTTGCGGAGAGCAAAACATTTTCCACGTCGGTGGAGGATTCTAGAGTTACTCGAATAAGTCTGGGTTCACCATAGTGTGGCGAGTTCGGATGACGAGTAATTCGTAACAAGTTTATGGGCTTGGCTTTGATACTCATCTGCATACACAATGAGTTCCATTGGTCTTGGTCGTCTGATAACTTATCCCGCAATGTGATGGCGGTAGATTCAGGGACATTTGAGCATACAACAGTCCGGGCACTGTTGCTGGATCCCTTTTTAATCGATCTACAAGGTATGGTACTCATTTGTCTTGACTTGTTGACAAGTGATTGTTTACTGTTTTTCTCTCCATTTGCGTTAACGGTGTTTACAATGGAAGAGGACGCAACGGCGGCCTCTCGGTGGACCCTTGCAGCAATCTCTGCATATGTAACCGACGTTCTGGGAGGCTTAGTCTCGACAAGAGATATTTGAGCTACAGGTACCAAGGGTTGGTGTTTGGCTGCTCCATCCTTGTTAATACTAGATGTCAGGTCTAGTGGAATATGCTTAACCAGACGTTTTGAATGGTGCCTGATTTTCTTTGCTGTGAGTACTGCTTGATTCACGTAGGTACAGTCTGTTTTCGACCGGCGTTCTACCAAAGTTGGAGAAGACAACGGAGATGGAGACATTGCTGATTGCGGTGCAGGCGAAGCGATTTGTTCAGCATTCCGTTGTTTAGCAGCCGCTACGCTTCTGTGGTCCATACTCGCTCCCATTGAAGTAATCTCATTGTTTATCCTCTGCTCTGCTTCTGCGATTAACCGGTCGCATTTCTCAGCTAGGATAAGCAAGCACTTAACGAGGGGAATGGTGGAACACGCAGTACAGAACCAAAATGCATCTTGGGAGCTATTTCGCTCCCGTAACTGTTGTTGGGACACATTTGCACATTTCGTATGGTACCATGCTAAACAGTGCGAACAAGCCAGACCGATTTTTACTACCCGATGACATTCTCCTAACCCGCAAATGCCTTTCGATGGGAGTCTCTTCGGTTTCGCCTTTCTGCCATTCAATTTGGTGTCGTTACCTGACCCAGTGGGTTGGTTAGCGTTCTGTACTTTTACAGCTTTGAGAGCGGCGCACATCGGTCAGGCGAGCGTGGTGGTTGCAAGGTCAAATGAGCGGTCGGCGTGGTCGCGCGGTCCGTGTGATGGGTAATGCAGCCGCACTGGTTGACAAGGTCACAAGGAATGGCGAGTGACTGCAACCTGAACAAAGCGCTGAACACAGATTCTTTCACAGCTGTGTTGAGAAACACTGGATCGGAGTATGCTTAGGCTTTTCGGCCTGCCTCGAGAATTCTGTATCGAATGGTGTCACACAGAATGGCAATCGGCTCAATACGATTGAATTAAACGCTTGCGCTTAATCACAGATGCCAGTGAAAACGCTTAGTGATGGCACAGCCTCTAATCGTAGAAGATATTTCCACGTATGATGGATCACTGTGTAGAGCTGGTAAATCCGGTTCGAATGAGCGTACAGTGACAACGCTGCGAGAAGATGGAGAGAGGATAGATGGAAATAATCCAAATGAACCAGTAGCACGCACGTCACGCGTGTGTGAGGATGACCATGATCCTCGGGCATAATGAAAACTAGATCCTCTTCTTTAACTGCTTTTGCTTTTAAAACACGCATTTTCAGATTTCATTTCACTGGCACGAAAGTTAACCAACGACAGAGAGGCCCCTGTCACACTGGCTGGCTGGAGCACCAAAACCTTTCCATCACCACTTTTCTTCTCTTGGCCGCCCGTGTGTCATTTATCTTTTAGCTGGCTCCAAAGCCTACCATGCGTTATGCGTAATGGCGGGTGTACGACCAGCTCCCACCGGTTTTTGTTGTTATTCTACTCCTGATTTACCTTATCGCTCTTTGCCTAGGGTGCTAGAACAGCTCTTGCCAGGATAATCACAAAAGAAACAGTCGGTGTGACATTAGAGTACCAGTTAACATTGCCGTCTGGATGAACACCGCCGGCACTATCTTCGGAACTTAAAAATGGAGAGAAATAAATCGAAATTCATTAAAGAGCTGCACAATAGTGTGCATCTACACATGAGGCATAACAATACCTCAAGTATAAGCTAGCTCAACCACCAGAAGTAGAGTTGTTAAAGCCCAACCAATGTAGACCAAAACGGATTTCACGCCCAAATGCAATTAGCTAAAGGTTACTAAATTTTCCCATGCTTATTTCTTTATTATTAGTGACAGGCTCCTATAGCTCACTGATGTTAGAGACAGAGCCTCATGAATATAGAAAATCGGCTCTAAGGGATAAATCTTGTGATGTTTAGCTAAGTAATGTGTGTATTTTGCAGGCCGAAATCTGTCAACGGATCTGAAAGATCCCCTGAGTTACTCAGGTAGATCTGGCTCATGCGGCTTTGTTGTAAGCTTTAGAAAAGCTTAGAGGCTTAAAAAATGCTAAACTCTATTTTACTGGTTGTTTATGCGGCTCAGTACCCCTGAAAATATTATGCTGTGGCCTTCTAACCGTGAGTTAATTACAAGCTCTCCTGAATACCCTCGTAGATATAATATTCCTTGCTGGATTTCTAGCGTTTTCGCGCAAGCTCATCCCTTATTTGCATAAATTTTTCATGCTTGCCTGCAGAGTTTACTTTTTGGCCACCTGCGCAGTCCGTAGTTCTCGCAGGGTATAACGGGCTAAATAGAGCATTTCTGGATAGCTATGCCTATCTAGAACAAACGCCGCTTCCCTACTTTTTATATTTTCTTTTCTTTTTTCTGCTATCTGCTTGCAAAGCAGAAAACCATTTTTAGCGAAAAATAAAAATGGCCTTATTCGTAGAGCATCGTTTAATTGCAAATAACTCGCAAACTACTGCACGCATGGTGTTGCTCTTACGTTCATCGTATTCAGGCGCTAAAGCTGGTCTAGACCAGTGTAATTTTGTGCTACTTTAAGCGGTATTCTAACTGTAGAAAGGCTTTTGCTTTTATCTGAGAATAACTCAGGTTGAAATTTTGCGCCGGAGAGCAATATCAGAGTAATAAAAGTAGGACTATATTTTTTTGTTAATTGATATTTTTCTACTGAAGCACGCAGATTTATTTTCTCTCTTAACAAATTGCTTCTATTTATGTCTGCATTTAGCGGAATTGTTTTTAACTTTTCATATGCCTTATAATCCCTTCATTCATTTCTTCCATGTGCGCAACAACAATTGAGGCAACTGAGTGGCCACTTAATGTGCGATCAATTTAACGTGAACTTGTGGCAAATTGGATTCTGTTCCAAGGAGAAAAGGCAAACTACACCTCCGCGAAGTTTTCACAATAAAAGACAAGGAGCTCAATATCGCCCGAAGGAACCAGAAAAATGTCAAGGGGGGCGCCTGCGACCCAGTAGCTGTATACTAAACAGTGCCAATGCATTTGCAATTGCTAACGATGAACATATACTTATATTTTCCCAACTTCCATGCAAGAGCATCGGATAAATGTAAGCATTGATCTGAACCCTTTAGGGTGCAGCCTCTAGCAGGTCTAGAAATATACCTATTTATTTATTTATTTATTTATTATGGCCAACTCCTGCCAACGACGATGAACTACGCAGCTTTTTAGGGTTAGCCTCATGATATCGGTGATTCGTGAAAGTATTCGTTGAGGTCGCAGCGGCTTTGCATACTTTGTTACAGAAAGGTCATACCTTCGAATGGATCGTCGAGTGTCGAAGTTTCTTCGATCGGTTACGAGAATCCCTCTGTGCTGCTCCGGTATTGGTTTTCCCCGACCTCTCACCAAATGCCTGAGAGTTTATTCTAGACGCGGAAGCGAGCGACCAGGCGATTGGGACTGTTTCGTCGCAGAAGGGGCAGGACGGAATAGAACGAATGGTGTCTTACAGCAGTAGGAGTCTTAGTGCACGAGGACGGAAAAACTGCACTGCCAGGAAGGAAATGCTAGCCCTAGTATTCTTAATAAAGCAAAACAGGCACTACCCATCGGGAAGTTTTTGGTACGAACAGATCATCAAGCACTTCGCTGGTTCCAGAATTTCAAAGACCCCAAGGGATAGATCGTCAGATGGCAGGAACAACTTCAGGAGTATGAGTTTGAATGCAGAAACCGACCAGGTGTACAGCACGCCAACGCGGACGCTCTCTCCAGACTTCCTACTCGTGCTCATGGAGGCTGCCCGTCTTCTATTACGCAACACGTAGCTCTAGTTAACCTTCAAATTTCGGAGTACTCTCGTTGGCAGTAAGCACAGGCGGCAGACCGAGACGTATCACCGATCTATGACAAACGACGCTTGGGGAGCGACAAACCTACCGCAAATGAAATGGAAGGAAAAGGTTACGAAGCTCAATGCTTATGGGTGAAGTGGGACTAGCTCACCATTGCGGAAGGCGGGTTTGTGTTTGTTTTTGGCCCAAACTATATCAGGAGAATCGTAGTTCCGTAATCATTAGTTCCCGAAGTGTTAGCTGAACTGCACGAACAGCTGGGTCATGCTGGAATCAACAAACATGTAGCAACAGCAAGTCAACGGTTTTGATGACCACCTCAACGGAGTGACGTCACTGCCTTTTGCCAGACGTGTGAGACAAGCGCCACGTTAAAGAACCCGAGCATCACCTGGAGAGCGTCATTGCAGCCTATGAATGCAGGCTACCCGAACGAGATAGTGTGAGTAGATCTTGTTGGTCCCCTACCAGAAAAATCACTTGGGCATCGATACATCTTGGCCATGGCCGACTATTTCACTAAGTAGTGCGAAGCAGCCGATCGCACAAGCTGATACAGTCACCGTGACAACGAGGATGGTGAATCACTGGGCGTGTCACTGGGGAGCACCGGGGCAGCTACAATCTGATAGGGGCTCCTGTTTCGAGAGTTTGTTGGTGCGTGAAATTTGTCGTGTGTTCGGTATAGACATAACGCAAACGACGGCTTACCACCCGCAAGGCAACGGAAAAGTTGAGCGTACGAAGCGGTAGCTGAAATCGCTACTGAAGGCTTTTGTCGAGCGCAATGTAAGTGAGTGGGACGCTATGTTACCAAGATGCTTGCTGGCATATGGAGCACAGTGCACGCTTCTATTGGTCAAACACCAATCTTTATGTGGACCAGAAGAGAAGTCCGATTATCGTCTGACCTTCGACTACCCAGTCCGCAACAGCCACATTCATCGGTGAGAGTGAATGTTAGCAAAATTCATGATTCGCTTCATCAAACATATCAAGCGGCACGTGTTCATCTTAGGAAAGCCCATCGATGACAGAAAGACTATTACGAAAAGAAGATTTGTGCCGCTCCTTTTAAGGCTGGCGACTAAGTTTACTTGCACCAGGTACCAACCACAGGAGTCCCGGTTAAGCTACACCGTCAGTGGACAGCGCCGTACCTAATACAGCGGGTGATATCGTATGCGACATGTGTTATCCAAGATCCAAACTAACCTGTTAGTCAAGCCATGATAGTACATTGCAATCGATTTAAGCCATGCCGGAGTAAAACTGACCAAGCTGTCGGGGGGCCGAGCGAAACGCTTGGGGAACTAGCAGTTGAACTGTAGGTGCCGGCTCATGTCGGCTATGGTGTGGCAACGGAAACGCTGCCTGATTAGAGGGGGTGTGGTGCAAAGAAGGACCGAAACTGTTTTGGCGCGCGTCCAAAATTCAATCGTTAAATTACCGGCACTCTCTCCCGTTTGCCTCTCAGAGCACCTTTCCTGCTTAATTACTGGAGGAGAACAAGAGCACGAAGTTGGTTAATTGTAACTTCCTTTGTTACAATTTCCTTCATGTCGATTACCTTTTGTAGAGGCTACGTGTTGTGTAATAGAACTTCGTTCTCAACCCTTGGTGTACTTCCGTGCTTGCAGGTTACATGTGCTTCGCATGCTAGCCTGCCGACTCCGGCGAATCCTTGGTTGCGCGCCGAGGGTGCGAATGAAAGAATGGATGGGGTGATCAACCGATGACTTGTTCAAGTGGGATGAAGTGCCTCACTTAGAACTTGGCCTCGGATCCCCGGATGGGGACCGAAGAACGATGAACACGTTTGGCTAAATACACTTGTTGACATGGCTAGGAGCCGGCCTCCATCGCGTTTGTGTTGTGAATTGCTTTGTCCCTCGTGCTTAGCCTTCCTCTCCAACCAGGATCTCATTTATTAGACATACTATAACCTTTATTGCAGCACAATACTAAAGAGTCATACCTGGCGGGCAGCGTTGAGCAAATACTTGAGCACTGCTTGGATGGAATTTACGAAGTCTCACTCTCATAGGGTAGGGTAGCATCACGTTGTCCTCGTAAACAGGCCTCAACTTGACAGACAAGCCGTTCTGGCGCCACCATTATCGCAGATTCAGTAAGGCAGTTCGAGCATTCACAATACGAGAGAAGCGTTCAAAGCCTCCATTCTGTCTGGTTTAGGTGCTAGGATAATAGAATTGCTCAGCTACGTCGCGTTTCTCGCTATTAAATGTCAGCAAGTGACTGTTGGTCCTGCATCCATGCGTATCACTGAAGGTTCATAGCGCATGTCAGCTAAGGAGACCATTCAAGGGGTTACTTAGATTTGACTGGGCCCTCCCAGCCACGTCCGCATAATCAAGCTGGACTAGCCTTGTTCTAGTCTGTGACAGTTTACCTAACCACCAAGCAGGGCTTGTAGTCAGTTGTTACTGAATGTTTTGCAATGACAAAATACAATTTTTCCCCAAGGTTGGCGCAGGTTAACTCCTGCACTGACCGTTGTTAGAGATCAACTGGGGTTCCACTGCCTCCGCGACGTCTGCAGAATAGAATATGAGGTCAAAATCGGAAACTGCAATGCCGCGTTTCTAGTGTCGACAATTTGCGCTGTACCAATTTCTTCTGTCCGGTTATCGAATGTGAACATGCATCCACTAAGCTGACCGCATCTACTGGTGGTTCCTAGTTTCGGATTGTTAGAAAGTGAACTGGTTAGATGGATCATGTTCCCCAGCCAACTTGACAGTGGTTTACCCGATTATTCACAGTTAGCCAAGAAGAATTTGCCGTGGAGTTGTGTTTTTATCGGTGAAGTGAAGGAAATCCAAGAAGTCCATCCGTGCACTTCCCCACCGGGTTACTGCGAGACATTTAGATCTGAAAGAAAGAGGGATTTCCGGATGGCACTATTAATTCGTCTCACTTGCCCAACGTCTTGAGTATTGTACGGCGTCGGCTGGCTGCCGTCGATCTTTCTGTGTGGATAAACTTGCCCATACGTTAAACTAGGAACGCCAACCTGCCATCAGAATGGATGGTAAGGAACCTGAAGTAGACAGAGGAGTGAGGTCAAACAACGGCACTGTTACTGTTGTCTTGTCAGTACGTGCAAGCCAAACGGTAATCTGGTGTGTTCAACAACAGTAGTGCATAAGAAAATGCAGCAGTTTTCACTTTACTTGCTGAGTAAGGTAAATTCAGTATAACCTAGTCGGATGTAACAGTCTAGTGACTGTGAAACAAGTAGTCGTACGGTGACTGGAGTAATGGTGTATGATTACTTTGTGTAACATGTACCAGCTAAAAGGATGACAGACAACTTTGCTTTTCATAACAGTATAAGCTAATTGGAACCTCCATTCCCAGCATTCGTATATTTTAGAACAAATGATCATTTAAGTTTCGTTCTAACGAGAGTCTTCGGAAAAGCTCGTTGGTTTAGGAGTATGCTCCTCTTCAATTTCCCCACCATCATAAAACCTAAAGGCGCTTTCAAGTCTTAGTCAGTGCTGTTGAAACAGACGACCTCGTTGATTACACCATACAGTATACGAAAAAATTGGAAACATTTTCCTACTTCGTGCCAACAGCTCACAAAAGCTAGCATCTAATCACCAATCCGGAAAAGCACCGCGTCGCGGTAGTTAACGAGCAAGCAGCAATGAAATTTGGACGACATCTTATTGCTCTCCTCTAATCTGTGACAGCTTAGATAATTGCACTGTACTGCCGAGAATAGCGTTTAAGTGGATGCCACTAGAGGAACCATCGGATGGAATTTGTTGTTTTGTGAGTGATTCTGAGTAAGCTGCGGTATAAAGGAACATGTTTGTTTGGAGAGTGGAAGGATGACCGATGCCATGATTTATGCTTTGATTCACTGAGTCAATTACGGCACTAGATGGTTCTTTACGGTGTTCGTTCCAGCCGCTTTCAAGCTACATAGCACCATCCTCCATCCGGAAAAGCAGCAGCCGCACGTTTCGCCCTACTTCGTCAATGGTGCGCATCCTTCCGTCGCCAATTTGGGGTCGAACGCATTACTGCTAGAGGCTGTGTCCAACTATTCTGTAGCTTAAGCCACTGGGCCGTAGGAGACAGTAGCTGAGCTACATAATTTACAACCCAATTGTTATATAGCACGGCCTGTCTTCCACTGCCACGCAGCTTCCTACCAGTGCAGACGACAGTGGCTAGTCTCCGAGGTTATGCCTTCGTTTTGCCCTATTGGGTCTGATGCAGATTTCCTCGTTCCCCAGCAGGGAACCGGAACCGTGGCCGCTAGCGGCTTGCACCAACTAACCGGCGGCATATGACTTTCCGGATGGATGCTTAAATTGTCACACATTGAGTTCTCTGACAAGCCAGTTAAATTTCAAATTAAAATTCATTCCACTTCTCAGTAATATTAGAAACTTTTCCTGCATGTGTCTGATGATACATGCGCCTCGAGCTGTAGTTACTATGCACTAAGTAGTGCTTACTTATGTCAATATGAGTGTCAATTTGTACAGTGAGTACGCGCTTTGATAGTTGTACTGGCTGTAATCTGCAAACATGCGGCGTTTATCGCTTCCGTTTGTACTTATCAAGTCAGCTTTAAGAAGCCTTACTATTACCAGCTGTAGGAATTCCTGCTCTGCTTGACTTCATGGCGAAAGGTTTAAAGACGAACTTAAAAATGCCACGTGTGTACTTAAATTTAGATGTAAACACAGATGCACATCTCGTCGCTCTGCTTCTGGCATTCAGTTTTCCAAACAGAACGGAAACGGTCACCTCGACGGATAATAAAATACACAGGGTGAGGATTGGTTGCTCCGCAAACGACAGAATTTAGACCGATTTCTTAAGCTTAAGTAACTCACGTCCTAGTATTACATCTGAGCGTGCATTCGAGAGTGTAGGTATTTTGGTACAGATTTACCGGTGAGATTTAAACTGTACAGTAAACGCTGGTCACCCGTTGTACCTGATAAAAGGGTAATGGCCATCAAACTTTACAGTGCCATCCATGAATATTCTAGTTGGACCGTTTCATAACGGAGACATCAGTGCAACACCAAAAGCCCTCTATGGCAACTAACCTGACCGGATGGATTTTTTAGAGGAGCATGAGCGGAACTGCTTGGTGTGGTTGTGACTGTAACAAAGCACCGCTTATTCTGTATTACTGAGGCAGTGTTTGGTCAAGGTGGGACAAGCCTTGTAGTGGCGTCCCTACTTTCCACAGCTGTTACAAACGGCACGTGCAAGGTACGGAACCCAACGTCATCCTTGAACCGACACAAAACCGTAGTTGCGCTTACTGCCGTGGCGGTCAGAAGGCTGAGCCAAAGGCTGTGTGTGGATGCACTTAAATGAACCTGCATAAACCCCAATACCTTGTGGGGCAAGCTGTTGGGTCGATGACTGTAGGTAGGGCACCTCGAACGAAACCTTTCACTGGGAATGCGCAGCCCGAAGAATATCATCTGCCCGTTCAACCCCGTCGACAATACTCTTCTGGTATTTTAATTCTCTCCTTCCGTATCTATTAAGTAACTATTTTATTCGCGGCTACGCAATGCATGCCCATGGTGGCATGATCAGGTAGATGCGAAGGTACCGACATGGCAATTGTAACGGCGACAGCAAGAAATTGTTCATAGGTTTTATGCTTGGATCTTTGCAATGGTGGAAACGTGAATCCATATTTGGCCTGTCGTGAGACCGGGCAAAGTTTATAAGGCCATACTGGGTCTGCCATACATTGTAAATACCTTAGATAATAATAGATCAAGCATCCTGAATAATCAATTAGAGGCTACTTGAGGCGTAAGATCGGGGTTGGGGTGACAATATACTGAACTCGTGCGTGCGTAACGCAAAGCTTAGTGGTGCTATCCTAGAATGTAAAGAGGCGGCCTAGTATGCGTAGAATCGTAGAAAGAAAGGACGCAGTACATGTAGATGTAGAAGTACCAGGGTAACGAAGGTATATTGTACGGTGACGCCAGTGGACCTCTCAGTGTGACGTCATGGGCTGTGACTTCATTAGGTGGTGAGTCATATTCGCCACGTTGCTGTGTTGTTAAACGGATGGCTGTGGCTTTTTATAGGGAGCACGCTTGCCAGGCGGAGGCCCACCACGTCCTAAAACACAGACGCCGATCCATTGAATGGCAAGTCGTGACCGGCTCCGCTTCCTGTTGAGCGTTTATTTGCTCGGTTATTTGCAGTCTAGTTGCGCTCCCTTTTGCCGTTGGCTGATGCGTTAGGCGAGCGCCTATTTCATTCCTGGGTCCCGTAAAGTCCTAACAGAATGGCTGGGTTGGATTGGCAGGTCATGTCTTAAATAATTTTTAATGTGATGTGTTTATCGTCTACAGAACAACGGAAAGTCTCCATGGGATATACGATGGAATATGTTGAAGTGTTGTTGAAAGCCTGTTGGCTGGAATATTGTCCCGAAAAACTGATCGGTAATCTTGTCGAGGCAATTTGTCAAATGGGTTGAACATGTAGTTCTCCCAGGCCAATTGCATGGACGAAGCGGGGTGAAGAAATTCGGTTGAGTGCAAGCAAAATGAAGCATTCAGTAGCAAAAAATGGCCGAACCCAATTGTTATGGCCATGCATCGGCAGAAGAAGGCGCCTTCCGAAGTCAACAGGAGAGCTCTAGGTAAGAAATATGTAAAAGATTTTTTCAACGAATTACACGCAACTGTTCAGGTATCCGGAAAATTTTATCGTTGCAAGCTAACAAAACATTTGCCCGGTCGGTAATTTGTAGAAGCGGCGGGTAATCTTCCATCCATTTCCAGATAGTAGAACTTTGTGCCTCGTATTGTAGTATTGTTGCAGCTATGGACGATTCCTTGGTTGCTCTACGCCGTACCTGTGTTAACATCGGGAAAAAGGCAACAAAGAAAGGCAGCCGCACAGCCAGACGAAAGAAACTCATCCGGAACGCAGCTGATAAATTTCAACAATGACTGAACTATTATACTCTTTTATTATGTAGTTGTTATGTAAATAGCTGCTACACACATGTATCATATGTGACGAAATAAAACGAAAAGCGATCAGATCAGGTATCAGTGGAGAATGGAAGATTGTTCCAAATTAGTAATGGAGATGAAGCAAAAAGATTTTGAGGGGTCATAAAGAGCGAATCCCCACCCTGTGGGAACCAGAGCAGAAGGACGGGAGGTAGGGTTTACAGAAAAGAATATCACTGCGTCGACAGGGACGCGTTGCCTCAGTCCTAAATTTGTAGGAAAGTACGAAGTTAAGGAAGACAAACGCGTGTAAGTTAGCGTTAAATGAAGAAGGAATGCCGCAGAAAGCGCAAAGTGGAAAGAAAAGGGTCGGTAAAAAAGTTCTATTGCGCAGAAGTTGAAAAGCCAACGAAGTTCTTCAGGTGATGTTGCATCCTTGTTAATAAAAAGAGAGAGGAATAATGCCCAGTGAGATAATTAAGATATGAGTGGCAGAGCCTTGAGCCGGAATAGGTAGATAGCATGCAGGGCAAAGCACTAAGGAGGTGGGTCACGGAGGGTTAGGACTACAGAGCCTAAATGGTTTACGTCTCGGCTGTCTGGATGCAAGCAGAAAGTGGGAGAATGGTTAATGGCATAATGCCGTTGACCTCGCATCTGCTGCTATCGATACATCTAGCTCTTTTATCAAACGAAGTTTCAACTCACACAGGCGCCTTTAAAATCTGCACCGGGTCAGCGCAGTTAAAAAGCAGCACGCTTCACATATTTTTGCTGAGGTGTGCTGCGTCCCCAAACATTCATGCAAGATCATAGCGTTGTAAGGAATCCACGCCATCCCGGCACTGAATCTGACGACAATGACTGCACTGTTCAGTCCTTTGTGATGCTATGTAAGTGGAGGAATATGCTTACGGTGTTGCCATGGCGCTCAACCACCGTGCTGGAAAAAATCTACTCGGTTAATTTCCGGTAAACAGCATCTGTTCGCCTTCGAAACTCCATTTTATTTAAAAGGCACCGCCAGCAAACGAGACGACTTTCCATCGCCAGCGTTTATGTTCCTCCTTGCTGCAGTTCAGGGGTATCGAAGACGATCTTTATCAGCAAACTTCAGCGCTTCTTCTCCTGGCAAACAATCTTGACCGCAATTGTTACTGGTGGTCGTTCGGACTCTTGACAACATCTCGGAAACACCTTTGGAGTCCATGCACGCCGAACAGACAATGGTGATCGATTCCTGTCGGTGTGCAGCACAGCTTTTCAGAACAAGCGTTCAAACCGCGTCAACAGGCGTCTACCGAGTTTCCCAACGACCTACACCCAGCTTGCTTACATTGCCATCATGTGCAGGTAGCGCACCTCAGTTCAATACTGTCAGTCAATTTGTAGCAAGTACTTGGAGTACGGCCACAAGTAAGAGAGCCATACCTGCATTGATGGGGTTGAAATCATCAGCCGAAAGTCAGTTTTCGCACTGTTAGAACCTATCCTGGTTGCGCATCATCTGAGTTAGTCGTACCGAATTATTGGAGGGAATAACTAGCTGTGTGCATTGAAACGTGGTGCAAACACTGGCAACTGACTTCCGCTCAAAAATGTAGTGTCAAGACCCATACACTTACTATACTTACTGTGTCATAAACATTAAACGGCAACCCTATTCAACAGAATGCAGTGGAACTGGAGTCGGCTTGAGCTGCTCCATAGGCCCAAACGTTACAGAGCAAGTACAAGTTACAAGGGAACGCGTAAGAAGATTAGCCCTTCACCAACGCAGTTACACAAACACCGCAGATGCAAGATTAGAACCTGAGCTAAAGCACGTCCCTCCACAGCTGCAATTATGCATCTGTATATGAAGCAACCTACGGAACTCGGACCCGTACGCTGATTATGAAAGCTCAGTTGCGGTTTAGGAAGTGGCTGACTATCACAACAAGCTTTGAGTGGTCGACAAATGTGTGAACATTTAAATCATAGGCCACTTTAGCCAAGACGCATTATCCTTAACCGTGCCTCTTACATAAGCTGATTCATAAAAAGCTGCACTGTACTATTGTTTGTCGGTAACTAAGCAGCGCATCTAAACAGAAACTGTGGCACTAGAGCCACCCCACTACTCCTCTGCTGGCAAAGCAGAGGCTGCCATCACATTTTTCTTTTCTGCATACTTAAAGAAATGGAACGGGTTACCTTGCGGACTCAGAGCATTCAAATACTTACAGAGCTTCAGTAATGGGATAAAAATGTTCCAGTGTATTCAGGAGGCTTGGGCTATAATGCATAACATCCAAGCAACTTGAGCTCACAACTCATCGACATTCAGTGCAGTTAGCATGAACATACCCATGTAGGTGTTTCTTGCCTTGTCCGAGAATAAAGGATTAATTCATTACTTAGCTTAGTTAACCCCCCGAGGATTTAGTGGTACGAGTCGCACACATTTGCCAGGTGGTAGAACTAGGTAACCGAATACAAGCTGACTATCGTCTTCGCTTAGTTATTTTTGAATTGCCCCAGCTTCTCCAACAGGTACTTCGGCCTAACTACTGCACTATGAGAATTTAAGACACTACCACATAAATAACATGTAAAGGCCTAGCGGTGTCTCAGTGCCTTTGCACTGCCGCTACTAATGGCCACCTTAAAGCTGTTCAAAAATCAACAAGTGGCACAGCCTTTGAAGTTAGACGTTATTTTTATGCTGGCCGCTTCGCAACTCTGATGGCATTGCACATGTAGGAGACCGCGAGGCAATAACAAGCCCATCCGCGAAGGGCATCTTCATTTCATAAACCCTGCCTTTGCCTTCAGCCATTTGCCTTCACTTTGTATATTACCACCTCCAAACTACATTTTGAGCATTGGCTGGGAAAACGAATAAGCTCACGACGTTCGTGACACGCTTAGTAACGGCATTTTATAAAACCTAAGCCTTGTATGAGACGTCGGCACAAATCGCTCAGATAAACGTTGGCATCGGTAAAGCCCATACTTGTCCGTCCAAATGTCCATGAGTTGGATGAAATAGCCTTAGCATTCGTAACTGTTGAGTGCTAATAATCACCATTGGATGTTATTCTAAATAACTAAACTCGAAGCTGGATTGGAGAACCCGCTGAGCTGATGGTTTGCGACAGGCAACTTAAAATGAGACCTCGGTTCACTTGAGGTGAACCGCGGTAACTTCGATCGCCATGTCCGTATTTGAACTGAAAATATTTCCGTGTTGCTGATCCCAATGCTGGCACATCACGACGGCTGTTTCCTCCTGCTTTCCACTTGTGAGTTGGAGTGAGCCTAAAATGTAGAGATACACAAATTTGACGGTTTACCGACATCCGCGTACGACGCTCGGCACAGCGCATTTGTAATCCAAATTTTGACTTGGAGCACCCCCAATTTAATCGGGAAGTAACAGGGAAAATTCATTGAGCAATAGGTTCAATTTTGGTAGACGTCGGTCACTCCGCTCGCTTATACGGTGTCTCCAAGTCCAACTTTGAAATCGTTTGTGCTATATCAAGCGTTTCTCGCCGATCTGTGTGGTCTAGCATGGATGCATCAGCCCTGGACCGTTGGGCTCTGTATTCCATTTCAACACAGGCGTTCTCCAACTGGTGAGTCATAAGCAGGACGAAAGCGCGGTCGTGATGTGTCAGTTTTGGATGAGTAGCACCGAAATGTTTCGTTTTACATACGGCTCCTGCCATCGACCGAGATCTAACTTAAAGTGACCAAGGTCTTAAGGAAAGCTGCTAGTCGAATCCTGACTACAAAGCATTTTCCCAAATATGAACTTTAAATTCCTTTCCGCTGCGCCAAACGTTGCCCGCGGATCCCAGAGTCATTGGGTTCTGGGCTTTAGCTATGAACCTCTAGGCTCTGAGGTACACTTCAGCCCAGAATTCGTGAAACCTATGATTTGGAACCAGCATGAAAGCACGGTCGTGCTGCATCAGTTTTAAATAAATAAATAAATAAACATTTATTCTCGGCAATGCAAGACATGCCCGCGAGCGCATGATCAAATAAGTGCAATTATACAGACACGTCATGGCAATTGTAACAGTGACAATCGGAGATTGTTCATACGTTCCTATTTGAAACTGTACAATTAGGACAGAAATAAAAATGAAGAAAGCCCATTTTCGTGAGTTCGGGCACATTCGTGTGGGCACAGTCGGCCTGCCATAAAGTGCAGTAACAATTCAGGCAGGAATAGCTCAAGAAGTAGAACTGATCAATTAGGAAAGAGCTGGTGGAGAACAAGCTCAATCGCGGTTACACGATACATCGCTTTATATGAGTGTAGCGTAAAGAACAAAGATGAATGTGCAGAAAAAGACGTGGTGACGAAATATGCAGATAAGAAAGTGTCGGGGCGTATCAATAATGTTAGTATCTAGTCATGGTCAGCTTGCCAGCCTCAGCTTATTGGCTGTGACTTTATTCAGTGGCGAGTCACCTCCGCCATGTCGCAGTGTGGTTAAACGGACGTTTGTGGCTTTTTATAGTGAGAACGCTTGCCAGGCGAAAATCCACCACGTCCTGGAACACTGCCACCGACGCATTCGAACGACAACCTGCAATTGGCAATGCTTCTTATTGACAGAGTATTGGTTCCGTTAGTCGCAGTCAGAATACACCCATAATTTTCGCTGGCTGAGGCATGATGGGGCGGGACGCTATTATTCATGGGTCCTGTCAATTCCTGACGGAATGGCACGGCCCGTGCGGTAGGTAAACTATAAATCGAACATGCTGGCATATTTTGTATTTGTCGTCGGGAGAACCGCGTAATGTCTCTGAGGGGTGTCCAGTAATATGTTGTTGAACCAACTATTAGAAGAAGGAGAATGGCCAAAAGCAATCGTTCAGGCTCGGTAAGATCAACACCGAAATATTTCAAGCGCAGCAACGGTGAGTACGATCGGAATGACCGAGGTCCAACTCAATGCATTGCGGAATCTCAAATGCAGCTGCTCGTGTCAAACGAAGCACACAGCGGATTCTCCGAGTTCAACTATAAAATCCTTTCCGCTAGGCCAAAAGTTGCTCACGCATTACAGTGACATGGTGTTCATGGCGTCAGCAGCGTAAACAGGCTGAGTTCTGCAGCTGTTTAGATGACCTCTACGGAGGAGCCAAAACCAGCACGAAAGCGCGGTTGTGCTGCGCCAGTTTCTGATGAGCAACTTCGACATGTTAATCTTTCTGGTACGGTCCTTGCGGTGAACTTGTCCGAGGTCTACTGCAGAGTATAACAAGGTACCAATAGCAGTTGCCTGGCGTAATTGAACCACAACTCGGGTTCAGCAATTTCAACATAAAATCCCCTTCCGCTGTGCTAAGCGTTTTTGAAGGAGCACCTGGACGGAACGCACTTCCATGTGTCTTCCTAGCAGGCATCCTTCAGTTACTTCACATAGATGTTATCAATTAGCCATGACCATCGTCCGTTGAACCGCCATTATATTTGAAGCATAGTGTATAGTTCAGAGAAATGTAGTCCATCGGGTCTGCTAAACAGACCTTGCAGGAACCCTAATCTACGGAGCAGGCATCTTGCAACCCATTCCCTTCACACTTGACCTAATAATCCCCAGCGTTTCTCCGTGCTGAACATACATCAAACAATATTGCAAACACTGGTGGCCAGGCATTATAAAGAAACAGAGCCTTTCCTATAGCCGGTTACGCTACCTTAATATCCACTACTTTGGCTGGTTAGCCGAACAACATCCTTGTGGTGTCAGCTGGGTGGTTCGGGTTTACCCCATTCCAGCAAGTAGTCCGGCGGCAGTGTTCCAGGACGTGATGGGTTTTTGCTTGACAAGCGTCTCCCTATAAAAGGTCACAAAAGTCCGGTTAACAATACTGTGACATGACGGTTGGGACTTCCACTAACTAAAGCCACCCGTTACTTGTCGGAACACCGCTTCAAGTCAACAGATAGCAAGCAGCGGTTGGCACTAACGACTTGTTCAAACACGTTCAAGCAATACGGCAGGAAGCATTTACCAAGCCCATAAACAACGCTAAACACACCTACACGCGACCTAACCTACATTCATATATAAACATATGCGACAATGCCATTGTTCCATTTTACCTTAACTGATCACATTTTGTACTCCTAACATGATCATACCTGCGCAGGAGTGTCTCGCTTAGTTGAGAATGCACAATATATTTATCTGTTAATTTATCAGACTGGCTAGCAGACTTGACACGTGCCATGCTAGCCCGTCACCTTGTCTAGCTAAATATCCAGAAGGTTTTGACTACTACTATGTCTTACCTTGGCAAGGTAGTCACAATTAATCATTTACCTGACTCCGAGGACCCCATGTGCCGGACATCATGGTGGGTGGACAGGCGTATTTTACATTTTGCACATATGTTATTACGGCTGGCTTACGTTCCCATTGGTTCACCTTTCCTGACGTATTGGAACTGCTTCTGTCAAGTACATCGCTAGTGTGATAGCTGACCTATTGACAAAGCCACATCTTATACCGTCCGTTTAGCCTACCTTAGAAACACTTGTCTCAAACCTATTTAACGGGGGAGATGAGCCGCAGTAAACTCAAAGCCATTTACCATATTGTGCCCTAACATGCAAGGCACAATGTTACGGGTTTCCTCGGTGGTCTCTGCTGCCTCTGCTTTAATTTTCTCTTCTCTTCCCCGGGGACTAAGGATATCGACTGAAACGTACCAAGGAACCCCTGGGCTGTAGGTCTGCGACTGAATTAACCTACAAAGATAAAGGGGGATGACATCAGGCCTCCAACACACGCACTGCCTTTCTGGTCTACTTACCCTGGTCCATTTTAGCTGGATGCCCTTTTGCAGAGGAATGGATCAGCAGTGGTTTACATGCGAAATGCCTTCAAAACAATTAATTCACATAACTTACCTGAACCAAAGCATAACTGCCTACCTGTGGTCTCGCCTATCAAGCATTCAATTACCCGCTAATGGCTTGTCAGCAATCTCAGGCTGCTGAATCGTCGAGCAAAATAGGACTTCCCCGGGGTACCAACTGTTTAGCGCCAGTGCTCCAGGCCGTGGTAGGTTTTCGCCTCACAAGCGTTCTCCCTATAAAAGGCCACTGATGTATATTTAACAGCACCGCGACGGGGCGGATGTAACTCGCCTCCAACTAAGGTCATGCTTACCTAGCCAACCACACTCCCACAATGGGCGTCACCCAACCCTCCTCACGCGATCCACGTGCGCAATGGCAATTGCAATGGCATACATTCCAACTCCTATAACAGAGCGACACATGCACTCCGACATACATGTAGGAACTCACAGATCCAAAGTTTCTGGTTAACGCACCATCTTTTATACCTTCACCGATATTGAGTTGTACCTTTAACATGAGCATATATACATAGGCATTGTACCGACTTCACTAAGCCTAAACTAAGTACGTCGTACGAAAACTAAACTAAAAACTACGAACAGATAAACCTAGACTTAACGCACGGTCTGGGCAGAAGAATAAAACGAATTATCCTGTAACCGTGGTTCTATAAGGCATAATAAATACAGTACATGACTTACGAATAGGTTTCGCAATCGTAATGCAAGTGGGCAGAAACAGTCCTGCGTGGGGCGGATCGAGTATTTGGGCAGTGTCACAGTAACATAATAATAAGAATGACCTTGAAACCTCAAGGATGTGTCAGTGATGGAGTGTAAGAAATAAATATGCGATATGTTAACCGCTTGTAAACACAGAAAAGCAGTGTAAATGTGCAAGATAATCAGGGAAAAGAGATACCGTGTCCTCAGGTAAGCAATCCAGTTTGGTGATACATCAAAGTTCCTTTTGGACTTTACAGGCATGTCTCGCACTGCACGAGGATAAAGAATAGTTATTTATTTATTTATGCATGGCGACAAACCTCTGATGTTTGTTACCAGTGGCAGCCCTACGTCTCTAAGTCATATAAAATTAAAGAAAATCTTAAATCTCGCATTATCTATCTTAAAAATTTGCAGCAGTGCTAGACTGATATGGGCTGCCTGAATAACCAGCCGCCATGACTGATGCATACAGACCTATCCTCTGTAATTCCGCTGCTATACTCGCCACCACCAAGCACTATAAAAATTTAAGGCTTCTAGCTTTAGGGTGCTTTGGAACGCTCAACATTTACGAGGATCCTCAAGCTGACGCCCTTCTACCCATGACTAATTACGCCAAGTCGAAACGTCTTGATTACCAATAACCTACTTTTAAGGTTTCTAAGTGTTTTAGAGCAACTGTTCCTCCCTTTTTCAATTAATTAACGCGTGCGTTTAAAGATTCTACTTTTTGGCCAGCCACTTTGAACTTACTAAGCCAAAATAAGCTTGATACCCCTTATAACCGTTTAACTACACCTCCATATTCAGAAGAGGTAACGCCAAACCATGTACCATTCTCTTTCACTTTTCTACTGCATTTAGGAGTAACACATATGCGCAATTTTTAGCATGGGAAAATAATGCTGCTCCAAGCAGTTATCAAATACGTTTCATTCGGCTGCAAACTTTTCACTTATTTTTCTTTCACCATATCAAGCGCTCAAGGTTTGCCAAGTCTATCGCTTTAGACTTCTATTACCCTTTATAATAAGCTAATAAACCTGCTTCTTCCAGTTTTCTAGCTCAGCATTGTAATGTTCGTGATCACCTAATAACGGGAAACAATAAAAATTGTAGTTTTCAAATTTTATTAGCACTTTAAGCGGTTCTATTATGTCTGCCCATTGTGAGATATAATTCTTTATTCGCACTCGTTGAAGGTCGTCTGTAACTTTCTCGTATTTCTCCAGCTCCACTCGCTAGCTTTTCCCTTCCATGCATGTGCCATAAATGAGGACACCAGAAGGCACAGAAATGCTCCACTGAAAGTGGAAGCAAATACCTCAAGAAGTTTGTCTGAGGAATATATTTGTATGTCCCTGTGTTTTGGAATACAGGGAATAACACACAATCGCAAGAAAACCGACTGATGAACTATGTACCAATGTCATTGTATGTCTGACGACAGTCTTACCGAGAAAACTAACAACCTGTGGTAACCCGGGCGCTGGAATTAACGCAGTACTAACAATATTTGTTTTATTTTTGAAAGAGCATTGATCTATTGTACAAATTGACCATAACCCGAGCCTTGCAAATCTTCTAACAGGTGTCTGGAAATATACCTGTTGATTTGTTTTAAGTAGTATAGCGTTCCAAGCACCAGCCGGGAAACACTTGGCTCTAAGTTTCCAATAGCCACGGTTATTTCAACCTGATAGGTAGAAACCAGGACGAAACAGCGATCGTGGTATGCTAGTTTAGGATAAGCAACAACGAAATATTGTCGTTTCCTACGCGGTCCTTGATGCCGAAATTATCGAAGTCTACATCAAAGTAAACCGCTGTTGCGAGTAAAACCCTACCCACACAGCGGCTTATCAAAGTTCAACTTTAAATGCTTTTCTGCTAAGCATTGCACGCGGACACCAGTGACATAGTGATCAGAGCGTCGGCACAGAAAAATTAGGTTCTGAGTTACATCCCAGCTCTGGCTACCACAACTTGATTAGCCCATCCAGCAAAAAAGCGCGGTCGTGGTGTACCAGTGTTGCAATAGCAACTCAGCACCTTGTCTCTTATTGGCACGGTCCCTGCGAGCGAAAAGAGTGATGTCAACCACAAAATTAGCCGGTCTCAATTGAGTTTGCATGTCGCATCACAGCCACACAGCGGGTTTCTCATGATCAAAGTTAACCTCCTTTCCGAAATGCAAAGCGTTGCTCGCTGACCCAAGTGACATAATGAGCAGACTGACAGCAGTAGTTAGGCGCCATGGGCTCCATACAACGGTGGATATCTGGAGCTCGGTAGTTGCCACTGCTTCGCTACAACGTTTGTTCTCGCCGACTGGTTGCATCACAGCTCAGCTGGTTCGGTGATCTATTCTGTGCCACCGTAGGTATCCACTAGTAAAAGAACGCTTAATCCGAATGCTATTGATGGCCACTGATACTCCTACTCCTAGCGCCATTATCTGTCGTTCCTTTTACTCTCGTCACCACTTCTTGGAAGCAGCTAATCTTCGTGGGTTCCATGCATCTCTGCCCATATCCGGAGCTTGCTTGGAGCCACCACTTACCAGAATTTATTCTCTTGGACCGTTTGCATCCCAACGCTGCTGGTTCGGTGACTTATACTGTGACACTGTAGGTATCCACAGGTGACCGAATTTCTTAATCGAGTGACTGCAGTTGGCCACTGATGGCCTGCCCACCAAACCTACTCTCTCGGCTGTCTCATCTTCAAAGCCTGTAGCTACCGCGATTTGACGTATGCACCTCGTATCCCTTCGCATATTTGAGACTTGATAGGAGCCACTCCTTCTCTTTCCTAATGTATTCGTGTGGACTGTTTGCATCACATAGTTTTGCTGGTTTGTCGACCCGTTCTGTGACATTGTAGTTATCCAATAGTAACTAGAATGCTTAACGCAAATAGCATTTCTGGCCACTCAAACCCAGTCCATTCGCGTCATCGCTCGACCGTCTTACCTTTGACACCTAGCCTTCCGTTCATATACACTTAACCCTAGCCGGCTTCTATTATGCTCAGGTTCCTCTCATCATATGCTCCTCTACCTAATAGTTATTAGGTGGTCTTTAGATAATCCTCATCCCGTGGAGTATTTATATTATCGCCACTACGTTGTTGTAGTTTATGGTTTCCAACTGCAGCTAATCGTTATTACATAGCCATCTACTGGTTTTTATTTTATTTTTAACGCCGCAAGCTAACACCTCGTGGATTTCTTACCGGAACGCTGCGCTTCATCCTCATGTTCATGAATGTAATTTACCCATTTGACCCTGCCTTTTGATGCATAATCAAAAAACACTTTTAGCATCATATCTGTTACACATTGTACACCATTTTGGCCCATGTAAATGTCATAACGTAGGATTTCCCCAGTGCTTGGTATCATGACTGTCCTTTTTAGTCTTCTCTGGGCCTGTTCCTCTCCCTTTTCTCTGAGGTCATGAGCATCTCAAAGATCCGGGGTTAAACTGAGGAACTGCCTCCGTCTGAGTTTGGAAGAAATAACCGACAAGGACTTACCTGGACCGCGGCTTCACTGCAAAACCAAGGATATGCACCCAACACCTCAAGCACCGATGTCCAGTGAGGGTAGCTGGAAAAGAATGCTTCACACCTCAGAAAAGCTTTACAACCATCGAACGTGAGACCCCATACACTGGAAATTCTAGTTATTGGCAAAGTCATTCTTCCTACTCGACTGGCCTCAACGTCCATGTTGAGCTCTGACTGGGCCATTTGTTTAGTCAACAGAGGAGGCATTCGACTAGGAATAACTTAATGAAAAAGTTGACGAAACAACTGGCCTCGGCCGGTTGTTGTCGGCTACCTGGTTGGGGTCCGAGAGGGGAGGATACTTGCTGGTTGAAGACACTGGAAGTTATGGCTCAAGCTCGATGTCAATGGCGGACGTGTGCATCAGTGTGTTGCCGTGTCCCTTCTTCCTCCCCCTAAAAAGGAACATACTGAAAAAGATTTCAAAAACCGTGGGTGGTAAACTTGACAAAAAAGCATTTCCTGTTGCTCTTTTCTTATTATTCATATTGTTTTCCTATTCAGCCATGATTCCGATAGCACAATATCTGTACCATAGATTGTGTATAATATATATATAAGCTCATTAGGAGCTTGTTAGTTGTACACATCCGTTAAAGCAATCAAGGGCAGTGTTCCAGGAGGTGGTGGGCATTCGGCCGGTAAGTATTCTCCCTATAAAAGGTCACAAAAGTCCGTTAAACACCACTGTAACGTGGCGGATGTGACTCGCCACTAAATAATTTCACTGCCCCATGTTACATACTGGAATATCGACCAGCCAATTTTCAATATTCTACTGACAAGTAAAACACAGGTACTTCCCGTTTTCATATATTGTCCCTACACTACCTACTGAGCTTGGTTTATTTACTGTACACACACATGTAACCATTTTATCGGCAACTCACTGAGGACTTTGCTCCACATGAGTGCTTTGACCGTTGCTGCAAAGTGTGCAACTTTTGGCCACAGGCAATTACGTGCGTTGCAACTTGTCTGTTGAGCAACATAACTGTTGGTATGTTTTGATCATACCGGCGTTGATGTGCCTCGAGCAATACGAGAATAAAATATTTTTTTACAGTGCTCCATGTAATACCACATTTAGCCACCTAATAATAATGAGTTCAAACCAAGGCAATACCGCGGTGGGGATGTGCCAGTTTTGGAGGTGCAACACCAAAAGCTTTCCATTCCAGTTGTGGTCCTAAAGGTCGAAAACACTGAAGCCTGGTTAGAA
Source organism: Dicrocoelium dendriticum (assembly GCA_944474145.2). Lineage (NCBI taxonomy): Eukaryota > Metazoa > Platyhelminthes > Trematoda > Plagiorchiida > Dicrocoeliidae > Dicrocoelium > Dicrocoelium dendriticum. Next base: position 82,099,977 of record OX104066.1, on the reverse strand, counting down.
GCAAACAGAAGATTATATGGGGGTTAGGTGTCGGATCCTAACTACACAGAGGGTTCTCCAAGTGCAAATGTAATAACCACGTTGCAGCGCTAAGCCTTGCAAAAGGACCACAATGACATATTTGCAACAGCGTCAGCCCTAAACCTGTATGCTCCGTGGTACACACCAGCTAGAGTAACCCCAAATGATTAGTCAAAGTCAGGACGAAGCCACGGTTGTGGTGTGCCCATATCAAGAGGAGCGACACCGAAATATTTTTATTTCCGATACAGCTGTTTCGATCGAAATGAACGATGTCTACTTTAAAGTAAACCGAAGGCTCAATAGAGGATGCTAGTTGAATCCGAACCACGCCGTAGGCACTCAAAGGTAAACTTTGCATTTCTTTCCGCCGTGCCCAGCCTTTCTGTCGGATGCCATTGACGTAGATTTCAGGACGGCAGCAGTGAACCCCTAAGCGCAGAGTTATAACACATCACAGAATACCTCAACTGTTGAATCCAAGCCAGGACAAACTCCTGGTCATGGCGTGTTGGTGTTGGATGAGCAACGGCGATTTGTTTGCATTTATGACACGGCCCTTGCGCTCGAAAGGACCGAGGTTTACATTAAACTAAACAGAGGTCCGCATAGTTGGTAGGCGAATCCGAACAACGAAGCGTATTCTCCGTTTGACTTTGAAGTCCTTTCCGCTTTACCAAGCATTGCACACGGACCACCGTGCCATTGTGATCAGAGCGTCAGTCTTGAATCAATATGGCGTGAGTTGCACCCCATCTAAGCTGCTCTCCGCCTGGGGAGTCTAGTTAGGACGAAACCGTGGTCTTGCTGTGCCAGTATTGGATGAACTACACAAACTAGTTTCCTTTTTGTACGGTCTTTTTGAAAGGAATAACCAAAGCCTACCACGACGCAAACCGAAGGATCCATTGGGTTTGCAAGTCACAACCCAAACTAATTGCAGGCCCTCTACGTTTAACTATAATTTGCTTCCGTTGTGCTAAGCGTTTCTGCTGGATCTCAGTGACATGGATTTCAGGGCGGCAGCCGTGAACTAACTGGCTCCGAGTTTCACCACAACTCGAGCTGCGTTCAACTGACAAGCTAACCCTGTACAAAAACGCGGTCGGAGTGAGCCAGTTTTGGATGAGAAGCACGGAAACATTTTCAGTTTATTTACGGTCCCTGCCATCGAATTGAGCAAAGCCTACCACATAGTAAACCAAAGTCATAATAGTGACGGCCTGTTGCAAACGAGCCACCCAACGGGTTCTCGAATTTCAACTTTGAATTCCTTACCGCCGTGTCAAGTGATTCTCTCGGAACGCATTGACGTAGTGTTCAAAGCGTCAGCCGCAATTCATCAGGCTCTCTGCTCTGGTCCTGCTTAGGCTATCTAAACTATTGGGTCCAAAACAGGACGAAACAGCAGTTGCGGTGTGCCAGCTTTGGGAAGTGTGACACCGAAGTAGTTCCGTTTTATATACGGTCCATGGGAACAAAAGTGCCCAGGACTACCTCAAAGTAAAAGGCGTTCTAAATAGAGGTGGCGTGCCGCATTCCGACCAAACAGCGGGTTCTGCACTTAAAGTTTGGACGCATTGCCGCTAAGCCTCCGGCGCTCGCTGATCATAGGTTATAGGGTTCCGGGTGTTGGGCGTTAAGCACTAGATTCTTAATTCCAAACCAAATAAGTCTTTCACATAAGTTGAGTCCCAATCAGGACGAAACAGCGGTCGTCGTGTGTCAGTGGTAAGAAAGCAACACAAATATTTCCATTTCATTTGAAGTTCGTGCGATCGAACTGCTCCTGGTCTTTCTCAATCCAAATAGAGTTATTAATAAAGGCTGATTGTCACAACCAAACCACTCAGCAAGTTCAGACAGTTCAACTTTGAATTGCTTTCCGCCGTGTCAAGCGATTCGCTCAGAGCTCTTCGACATACTATACAGAGCGTCAGTCCTCAACCATTAGGCTCTGCTCTATCCCTGCTCAGGCTGCCTAAATGGTTATGTCAAAACCAGGACGAACTACTGTCCTGGGTTGCCACTGTCAGAATAAGCAAAAGTGAACTATTTCATTTAAGATACATTGCATGCGACTGGATGGTATAAGTGTACATAAAAGTAAACCAGAGCTTGAATAATGGTTATGAGTCCAAACAGAACCAACCAACGCCTTTTCCATGTTCAACTATGAATTACTTTTCGCTGTGTCAAGTCTTGCGTGCTTGTCACAGTGTCAAATTTTCAGGCACCAGGTTTTTGAATAGGCTTTGATTTCCACCTCAACTCCAGTGAATGCCAACTGATGAGTCCTTACCAGGACGCAACCGCGTTCGGGTTGTGCCAGTGTCACGACAAACCATGGCGAAATATATTAATACCAAACTTGAGCTTTCGATCGAATTGGTTGGGTTCTGCCAAAAGTAAACAGTGGTCTGAATAGCGCTAGCGTTTCGCAACCCAATCACACAGCAGAATCTCCAAGTACAAATTTTACTTTCTTCCCCTTGTGCCAATCGTAGCTCGGCGCTACTAAAGGCATAGTTTTCTGGGTTTTGGCTGCAAATCACTGCGCTCTCATTTCCATGTTAGCTCCGGCAGTCTGTACCATACGAGTCAAAACCGAGATGATACCTCGGTCCTGGGGTGCAAGTTTTGTGTTGGGCAACACCGAAACATTTCCGTTTCAGCTAGGGTCCTTGCGATTGAAATATCCGAGGTCTACCTCCAGGTTTATCGACGTCAAAATGGAGGTTGCGTGTTGCAACTTAACTACACTGCTAGTTCTCCCAGTCAAACTTTGGGTTCCTTTTTGCTGTGCCAGGCTTTGCTCGTGGTTCCTATCGATATGGTGTACAGGGTGTCTACCGAGAACCACTAAACTCTGAGTTCCACCCCAACCCAAGCTATTTCGCCAGGTGAGCCTAAAGCTTTACGTAACTGCGGCCGTGGCGCGCTTGGTTGGATAAAGCGATACCAAAGTGTTTCAGTTCTGATACTGTCCTTTTGTTCCTAATGACTTAGGCATGCCTCAATGTAAACCGAGTTGGCAATAGATTTTGCGGGTCGCAAACGAATCACACAGGGGTTCTCTAATTTAGACACAGAATTCATTCCTGCTGTGCCAAGCGTTGCTCGCGTATCTTCCGGGTATATTGTTCTGGGTGTCTGCGTGCTCCACTTGGCTCTGAGTTGCACCCTACCTTCGCTGTCTCTAACTGCTGAGTCTAAACCGGACGTACTTGCAACCGTTGTGTGCCAGTTATGGGATAGGCACCAACAAACTACTTCCATCCGAGATACGGTCCTTGCGATTGCTACGGACGGAGGTCTACCTTGTGGTAAGCCGAGATCTTAATAGAGGTTGCGGGTTGTAACCCAACCACACAACAGTTTCTCCAAGTTCAAATCCTTATTCCTTTCTACTATGTCAAGCGTTGCACGCGGATCTCAGTGACCCAGGGTTCAGGACATCAGCAGTGGAAACTAGGATTTGATTTTCACCCCATCACACGTTAGCCTCAACTGGTTAGCCTTTTGCGTGAAGGAGCCGCTGTCGTGGTGTGCCGGTGTTAACTTTTGCAACAGAAAATATGTTCATGTTTGTACAGTCCTCGCAATCGAGTGTACTGCGGTCCACCTCAGTCAAACCAGTGTCCTCATAGACGTTGCGTGCGGCAACCAAACAACACAGCTGGTTTTGCCAGTTCAATGTTGAATTCTTATCCACTATGCCAAGCCGTTAATACAGGTCCCTTTGTCATCTTGTTCAAGGCGTCAGGTTTTAAGACTAAGCTCTTAGTCCATCCGAGCTAAGAATACCTACACTTGATTAGTCCAACCAAGGAAGCATTTGCGGTCGTAGCGTGCCAGTGTTGGGACACACAAAACCAAATTATTTCACTACTCACAGTGACTTAGTGCAAAATTACCGAGTTCTTCCTTAACGTAACAGAAGTACGCAATGGAGGTTGCGTGTGCAACCGAAGCACACATTGGGTATCCTAAGTTCAATTTTGAAATCCTGTCCGCAGTGCCCAGCGTTGCTTGCAGAACCGCAATGATATACGTTTCAGGGTGTCCTCGGGAAATACTAGGCTCTGAGTTCCAACGCTTCTAAAGCTAGCGCTAACAAATAAGTCAAAACCAGGACGAAACCCAGGTTGTCATGCGTTAGTCTTGGAATGAATAACCCTGAAATATTTCCTCCACGACACTATCTTACTGAGCGAAATGACGGTGGACTTCTTCAAAGTAACTCGTGGTCTCAGTAAAGGTTGCTTGCCGCCACTCAACCACACATCGGGTTCGCCAAATACAACATTGAATTTGATTCCGCTGTGCCCAGCGCTGCTCGCAGCTCACGGTGACAGTGTGAAAAGTGACAACCGCGGACCACTAGGCTCCGATTTCTACTCTAGCTTAGGCTACCTCTAACTGCTGTGTCCAAACCAGGAACAAAGCGCGGTCGGTTTTTACCAATTTTTGGATGAGCAACACCGGAATGTTTCCATTTTAGATACCCCTGCGATCAAAAGGACCGAGGTCTGCCACATAGTAAACGAAGTTCTTAATAAAGGCTAGTATCGCAACTGTAACACGCAGGGGGTTCTTCAAGGTTTACGTTGAAATGCTTTCCATGCCCCAGTCACGGATCTTAGTGAACTATTGTGCAGGGCGTCAAACGTTTTGTAATAGGCTCTGAGTTCCACCCCTGATAAGCCCAACTCCACCTAATGAGTCCAAAACAAAACGAAACCGCGGTCGTGGTGTGCCAGGGTCGAGGTATGCGACACCGAGATCCTGCGATTTTAGGCACCGTCCCTGCGACCGAAATGACCAAAAGGCGGGTCTTGCATTGTAGAAAATAAATTAGTTATTGATTTCGTTATAGAGTAATCCGAGGCCCTAATTCAGGTAGCGCGTTCCAGCCCAATCCCATGGCGGATTCTCCAAGTTCAACCTTGAATTCCTTCCTGCTGAGCGAAGCTTTGCTAGCTGATCACAGCGACATGGTGTTCAGGGCGTCGGCCGTAAAACACGAGGCTTAGGGTTACAAATCAACTCGATATTTGCACATAATGAGTCCCAGCCATGAAAAACTACGAACGTGGTGTATCAGTCTTTGGATGAGGAACACCGAAGTATTTCCGTCTCCGGTACCTACCGTGCAAATGAATTGCCTGAGGTATAATAGAAAGCAAACGGAAGTATCAACTGAGCTTGCTTGTCGCATCCCAAACCAATAGCGCGTTCTCGAAGTTCGATTTTGAAAATTTTGCTGTGCCAAGCGTTGCTCGCGGTTCTCGGTGCTATAGTGATTGGGAAGTCAGCCTTGTACCACTAAGCTCTAAGCTCCACCTCAGTTTAGGCGATCTCCTCCTGTTGATTCCATACCAGGATGAAACTGCGGTCGGAGTGTATCAGTTTAGGAGGAGCAACACCATAATATTTAGCCTAACTGCTCCCCTTCAATTGCTTTCGACAGCGAAAGTTTAGCATTACCATATGTTATTTCACTGACACGGATACTAACCATGCTCATGGAGGCCCTTTTTACCACAGCTGACTGTCCAATCTAAAATGTTGACAACCGTTTAGCCTTATCGGCCTTCCGCGCATAAATCTATTAGTTATCTGGCTCCAAAGCCTACCATGCGTTCTGCTTAGGGTTAGGCAAACAACCAGCTGCCATTTTGGTGCGTACGTTCCTACTCTCGTTTTACGTTTTCATTCTGCATACGGTACTATAATAGCTCTCACCAGAGGTACCACCAAGGTAGTAGCTAGTGCGACAATATAGTCCTTTGTAACATTGCAAACCCCTTGAAAACCGCTGGTACCATATTTGGACTTTACGGTTGTTGATTATAAGCTAGAAAATTGCGGAGATGCACAATGGTACGCACCAGCGCAAGTGGCGCAATAATCCCTCACTCTCGGGCAATCTCAACCGTAGAAGTGAAGTTGCTAATGCCCCGCCAACGCACACTCAACTGAACCGCACGCACAGAGGCAATTGCTTAACTTTTCTGATACTCATTTATTATTGACGAAAGGCTCTTCTAGCTCAATGCTATTGTTAAAATGTTCTAATGGATATATAAACTGGGTTCACATAACTAAAACTGCGCAATTTGGCTAAAGTATATGGGTTTACCGACCCAAACGTGTCACATACTCCCAAAAGTCTCCTGTTGTATCCAGCTAGGCCTGACTCTTGCATTCCTGGGATTATTTTTGCAGCCACCACGAGACTGAAGATACTGAACCCTAATTAGTAATGGTTTAGGTGGCTCAGTATCATTGAAAGCCGTCTGACAGTGGGCTAATTAAAAGTTGTCCTGAAAATGCTTACATGTATAAGGTTTGGTATTGGATTCTTAACGTTTACACGAAAAGTTATCGTTTAGTTGCCTATTTTTCTGTATATTAAGCTAAGGCATGCTTTATGGTCATTTACGAGGTAACTAGTAGTTGAGCGTTTTTGGCTACATATGGCATTGCTAGGTAGTTATAACTATTTAGAACTTGTACCGATTCCCTGCGTTTATGATTTCGTTCTCCAGAAATCTTGCAATCAGAATGTTAGCGCAGTAAAACAATGGCGTTATGCTTAGACCAAAATTCAATCGCAAATAACATGCTAACAACTGCGGGTAGCACATTGCTTTTACTTTTAACATAAGCAGCGGTTTAAACTTTTATTAGTTAATGACTAATATTTTACGGTTCATAATATTCAGGCCTTACAACTGGTTTTAACTGTTTCTGTACATTAAGCAGCTTGCAGTTAGGGGTAATGGACAAGTCTGCTACTGGCCATGGCGGGCAACTTAACGAGAAAATTGCAGTAAACGTTAAACTTGTAAGCATCGAGTTTGGAAACCGTTAGAAAATCTAAAAAGGCTGATTAAATGAAAAAATTTGTACAATGGTTGTTTTATTTTACAAATGTGTCGATCCGTATATAAGGGAGCGCGCTACAGTGTTCCATCATACCTGCCAGCGCTATGGACGCTGCGTGCTTCACGTTCACCAAAAGTTCGACTCTAATGATTTCAGACGAGGATTGCGGCTGCAAAAGCGTGAAGTCAGCATCACAAGGTTTGATGCACAATGATCGGTTAGTCAAACAGCTAATAGAAAGTGGAATTGGAAAACACTGAACCGTTCAGAGAAGACTTCTGGGCATTTCAACGTCCAACCTGCACGTCATTTATCGTGCACAATTCTAAACCTGCCGGTCGATGTCGCCAAAGCCGTGTTATTGTGTTACCGGAAGGGATGGCACTCTTGTACGTGAAGTACGTATGTGTTCTTGCCCACCGTAACCCTGGTGAAGACCACCGGTACGTGATTTTACTTATCTAGTTAAAGCTGCCCAGTTAGTTACAGAGACTGCAGTTGTGCCGCTCAAGTCATGTGTCCTTTCATCGATGGTTCGTATAAGATAGCGGATTGCTCCATGATTCATGGCCATAATTTTCACGTAGGAAAACCATAGTTATAATTGCGTATTCGCAGGCACACACAGGAGAATGGGGAACAAGTATTCGCGCTCATGCAGTGATTTGAGAGTACGCGTGACATCAGAGCTTTTGCGCTTGTTACCTTCCAACTGCGGTTGGAACGTGCAGACATCATGTCTATACATAACCAACACATTAAACTGAAGCGAGCGAACGAAGTAATTTCAGTGAGGAAACGGCTGCAGTGGGAAGGAACATGCGGCATAATCTACAATGAAAGGATAGTGCAGTCTGTATTTTCACACTGCGGAGTGTTATACCATTATGTGATTGCTTTTGCGATGTCCTGTCACACAGAAACACAACCGTGGTGTTTATAGTCTAAGGCACGCAATGCTGGTTGAAAAAACCGGCTATGCGCTTAGTATTTTTTATGCCCTCATGCCTAGAAAAGTGGGCTCAGTTAACAAGGTGCGGTGCAGTGAAGGACGGAGCATTTGTCAAACACCCGTACAGCAAGGACTCTGGAGGTAGAGCGCTGCTTAGCGCAATTGAACGCTTTCAACTCAACCATCCCAAACGCGCAAGTAAAGCTTTGCCGCTTCCATGTAATAAGGGTCAGGAGAAAGCGCTGCGCTCGTTTAAGAAGTTGAAACGTTATGGATCGCAGGAAGGTTGTGCAATGCAAAAGCAATTCGGTGTATACACAAAGCGAGCCACAAGTCAACAAATTGCTGGCTGCCATCGCTACTCGAAGTAAAGAAGCGTGTAAGTATATTTAAAGCACGTGGCTCGCTTATGCGGAAAACTGGGCTGGACCTATTAGTGTGTGTAAGAAAGTTAAGCAACTTCAGCACAAACAGCGTAGGGGTGGAGAATAGGCCCTTGAAACACGATTTGTTCCGTGAGTCAGTCGTCCTCTAGTTATCTTAACAAGTGTTACGACGGGATCACGAATTAGACCAAGCAAAGGGAATCCGCCTAGTGTAAGATCACATGAGTGTGGTTAAAACACCCTCGTGTACGCGTTAGATAACAAAGAGTTTTCGTTCCTTAAGCACATATCCCCGTAAAGTGTTGCTGAAGCACCTATCGGTCAACAAGTTGACAGGCATGGGATAGGAGCAGAGGCTTTGGTGTGTGCGCACTTTCCGTGGGCGGTCGTTCCACTGAAATAGGCAGGCACTTTGGTTTGCAAACGTGCATTCACTATGCATTGGAAGTTGCCGTACGCTCATGCCCTAGAGGTATACCGTCTAATCGGCTGTCTTCAAGGAAACCTTTTCCAGATAAGTCGGTGGTTTTCATTGGCGCAAGCAATAGGGAAATTTTACCAGCCTAGTGAACAGAAGTACCAGGAAGTGCATACGGCTACACAGTGCAGGCTGCCGAGAAGCTAGCGCTTAGTGAAAGTGTTAGGAAGGAAATGGCTATCGTGTAAAATGCATTGAGCGTTTCCAACTTCCGTAAACAGATGTAAGTTCTGAAGGACCTCGATGGACGTAAGACCTTATTTAGAAATAATGGCTAAGGATCCACCACCGGGCAACTAATGATCATTGATAAGGTCGCAAACACGGTGTCCCGTCGTTGGGATAAGCGGAGGTGGGTGGATGACTCCATAGATAAACAGGCAGCGGAGGAAGCTACTGCGATTCTTTGTGAGTCGTCAACGTCACAGACTAGGTTTCCAGAAGCGCCGTCCAAACGAAAGCAGAGTCTCGATGGTAGGGAAGTGGATGAGGAGGATCTAGTAAGCGTGGGTTATCCGGTACAGAAGACGAATTTCCGAAAAATGCGAACTACAAATGCAGCGGCATACCATCTACATAAAAAGCAGCAAGCTCCTGCGCAGGTATCGCATGAATACAATGTCTGTCTAATTTACGGTGAGGTGCAACGAGATTCCGTGGACGTGGACGTAAAGTGGGTTCGATGCTACGACTGCAAAAACTGGTGCCAAGAAACGTGCGCTGACCTCCGGGACCAAGCTGAGTCGTACCAGTGTGTAGGCTGCCAGCAAACAATGTGGGACTACTGAGCGGTTCGTGCATGCTTTGAAAAGCGGACCACAGTAAACGTACATACCTCCAAATGATATGAAAACCCAAAAGAAATTACGAAAAGGTTTTAAAAACCAAAAACACCAAACGATTTTGAAAAACTCAATGAATGCAAAAATAGTTTTGCAAACGGATAGTGTATTACTCTACGTATATATACAGTTTGTTGCTCCTTTATGGGTAAGCGTTTCGTGTCCTTATCCATCGCATTTTATACATGCCAATAACCAACACTGCCTATTTTCTTTTCCGTGATCCCAATCGGAGAGGTGCCATTCCTATGGAAGCAGCTGTCTTCGCATGGCATCTGCATGCGTTACCTATTTTGGCACTTTAACAAATGACATGGGTGGGAGCAAGTTAGGATTCGTTTTGCATGGTTCTCCCCCAGCAGTTGCATTAGGCTTCACCATCTGGTCTTGCAGAAGCTTGACGCGCGACAGATAGTCCGCAGTTAGCTCGAAGGGTCAAAACGATCATTTCACACAGGCAACAGTACACTGACCCGGAGGTATCCTATTTGTCTGTTGCATTTCCTGCAAACAATTATATAACGATATCATACGTTGTACTTTAGGTTACGAAGTGGTTTGCTTACTAGAAGGTTGCTCTTGATGCTTGTGTGCTCTAATCAGTGCTAAACACGTAGCCCATGAATCTGCACGGTTTGGTACGTGGAACTACTGTGGACTTCCCATATCTTCCGTAGCTGGTTCAAAATTTCGTGACATTTAGATAGCCGGATTGTACGTTTGCAACATAAAGGTATATGTCGTTCCATTAACTTGCCTTATCACTGTGGTTTTGGGTTTTACGTGAGGACGTTTTTGTACCCTCCAGTTCTTTAGCTCCATCGTCTGCAAAGTGCGTATTGGTATCTTGTTGTAACCAAGAAACGACGCATACGTATAGGTTGAAATGTCTCCTCTGATACCGAATTCACCGGTATCCAATCGCAGGCTGCCGAACCTCATTGCTCCCAAAGACAAAGAGCGCTTGTGTCGTTTCAATAGAGCCATATTATTTAATGTCCTACATCGGTTCTCACTTTAAACGTTGCTAAGTAACCTTCTAAACGTCTATCAAGTGCCGCCAGACTGCTGCACAGCTAACGGCTTAAAAAGGATTCCTTCCAAAGACAGCGTATCATGCTTGGATTTGCAGCTCCTGCGTTTGCGATAAGCTTCAGGGCCGCCAGCTTTCTTCCCAAAAAACAGGCCAACTTTGCTAATACATCGCTCAGCTAGGATAATCCCCCTACAAAGTTCGGTGGTGCGCACCTCGTCAGCATCATACAAATCAAAAGCCCAACCTGCACCAAACGATGCAAGGTCCGTCACCTGCGTTACGGCACTATGCGCCGTTACTTTAGTTTTGTCAAAACAATAGCGTGTCGCCTCTAAATAACTTACACCTGAATCCGGCACAGATCGAGATACTGCAACTACGCCACGCTGTGATACTGCAGAAAATGAAATATCCAGAGCCTTGTTGAATTGTAACTCCGATATGTGCAATTTTGCTACAGAACCAGCAAGCTTGTCCATGGCTTAGTTCGCTAATCCCATCACCATGAGTGAACGCAACACTGCGGCCGCGTCCTGCAGAAATCCACAAATGTCCTGTAACGCACGCTCAATGTGTCAAATACCCACACCCACTCTGAACCTAGCAAAGATCCGCAGGACCCACGGAACCCGGATTCACAAAATGGTTGACAAGAAACTACCTGGGTACTGAATGGTATACGCCAACGCGCGGCCTCTGGCGCGGTAGCCGGGAACAAGCAAACCATATTCCCCAATCTATCAGTCGTCGATGGGGTTTGTGTTTACGGCTAGACTACGCCAAGCACAAGCTAACCGTTACCTACTCTAATCTACCAACAATCGCCCCACTCAGGCGGCTTGATGCCACCTGGTCCTGGATACAGTTCCTACGGTACTACGCATCGAACCAGGAGTAGTAAAACCGCAGACGCCTCTTAATAAATCACGTTGCAAATATTGGGCAGCCACAGTTTGTGGATTTGCATAAGCTAATTAGACGCAACACGGCCCACTTTACTACCAAACTTTTAATGGGACAGTACCGGGTACCGTCGACCACCTTCAATCCATCAAGAGCTAGCACCTGCTCTACTTCTCCGACATCTTCTTTGTACACTACCGTCCACCCCAAATGGCTGGTTTCAGCCCTTTGGGTAGCTCCGGCAATCCCCAATTATAAGCTTGGCATGTCAATGGCAATTATTCAGAAGTACCAACCCTTGCCGCTCAATGAACACACTTGCGAAGCGTTCACATGGGAAGCGCAACTTCATCCCCCAACTCCACGGTGCCCCTTCTCTCTCGCTGAAGCGCAAGTTGCCCAGTTCACCCGCAGTCGACGCCACCATACAGCGATCGGCTTTCGCAGTCAGTGCGTTGACGAACCCGACTTTAACCTTGGCGTTTTTCCATCTATTCACACTCAGTCCATCTTCGTGACGTCATTAACCCCTTACCTACGACTTACCGCCAACAACTCAACTCTCCATAGGGACTGATAATAATATACTGCATGGCCTACATGTCTACGACAATGATACTGCTACCACAGCAACAATTCTATGTGGCAGTCGAAAGATATCCGCACATAGGAATGAGCCATTAGACCCGTTATCTTACCAAAACCAATTATGCCTCCTTCTAACAACTAGCCAGCGGACAACCTACTGGCCCCCAATAACGTATACGGCTAGACTCTTAAGTGCATCTCCCCGACGGCTCTAAGATAGCAACAGAAGCGAGTGGATAAACGGTACCTGAAACACCTGTTGCACTCTTTAATGACTCCACTGTTTTGGCACGCAAGGATGCTACACAAGCTCCTGGCTTCACATAACGTAAAGCCGCCTGCAGACGAACTACCATATACTCCTTATCAAAGCAAGGTCTACCAACTACAAAATGCACTATATCAGTCCATTTGTTCTTCTCCCTACCAATCATTTTGATCATGGAAATTTGGCAATCCACAAACGCTCCGGACAACGCTCTAAATATCGCAGGTACACCACGTTCTGCAACGGAAGCATTAACCAAGGCGGAGGTGGATGCCTTATTTACTTATGGGATGACTTCGGTGCGTCTGACGTTGAGATGGTACCAATTGGCGACCCTGTGGATTCAACCTAGGTCAAGAGGAATGGGGGTAAACATACAATCCTAATTGGTTTCATATACAACCCTACGCATGCATCTAAAGCCAACAGTACCGAACTAATAACCCTCTCTTGCGGCACATTAGCTGAGATGTTTCCCACCTCTAGCTGACGTGTTTAATGATGATGAATAAGCCTCTCTACTGAGGTTTCCACAAGGTCATCACACTACAAGACAGTGGGTGGTGAATTTAATGTGCCATATATCTCTTGGAATGGCCAGGGTGTACCTCACAGATACAGGGGCTTTGCTGACACCGTACATGAGAACAACTGGAGCAAACAAGTCCATGTTTCCCCAAAGGCTCTGTAAGACACTCGACTTACGTTTTACACTTAACACCCCGGATGTTGTCACTAGCGTAAAAGACAGCATCCCAGTAACCGACCACGAGGTAGTTCCTCGCGTAGCAAGGGTGGCCAACGCACGCTAACTGATTTGAAATATTTGCGTTAGTCTAATGGCAAGTACGCTTCCCGATGTATAAAGAGTAAGCACGAAGGTGACAGGAAGAAAGTGTATGGTGGGACACTGTTCTCTCGTATTGGCTAAAATCGACACCGGACGAAATGAACTAGCTAGGGAAGTATGCGAAGGGCCGAGCGGTGAAGAGGCGTGCTGTCTCCAACCGCGGCGCCGTGTGTTAACCGCGTACGTGTTAGGTCAGACTAACAAATGCAACCTATACGTCAGCATACTGCAAACAACCTCTAAATGTATAATAAGGTAATTTTATTTAATATTTTATACAACGTAGGTAATCCGGTGGAATATACAGACTGCTACACGGCCCTCCCCAGAAGGAACTTTGTACATGGCCCTTTGATCTACTTGAGGACTATCCGTCCCAGACGAGCCTTCTGCTAGACCAGTTGGTGAAACCTGACGCAGCCGATGAGGAAGAACTAGGCGACTGGATCCCAGCGGGATCAAACCCGTGTCCTAACTAACGGTGTCGAACTGGAAAATCTGTTTGCAAAAGCGGTTCGTAAGGGTAGCAGTTTGACGGGAAATGTACAGTGTACAAATTAAGACGTCCGGCTCCAACCTAAACGTGCGACCGTTGACAAGCGTAAATGAGATGCCAATAAAACGGCAATGAGTACAGTGCATGGCAATAACAAGTTCCAAACTAACTAACCAGAACAAACATTTTGGTTTTTCCAAAGGTTTTAATCTTTCGTGGTGGTTTCAAAATCTTTTACAACTTTTTGTTATTTTCAAAAATGGTAAAGGGGATCTAAGCAAAAATTGCGTTGTGTGGACAAAACGCCGATGGCAACGAACCTGTAGGTCAGATCTAGTCATGCTTGGTGCCCTGGAGGAAGTCAGAGGATTTTCAGCGGACGCCACTGGATTGCTATGGCTAGGCGTCGCTGGCGGTGGAACAAGCGTATTTATAGAGGCATTGTCGTCATCCATATAGGCGACTTTTAAGCGACTACTAGGCACTGACTCACGCTTTCCGTAGCGACAGGTGATATATACTTTGTCCTTCCATTGTATGGCTCTAACGTTTTCTGCATATGGCGGAACCATGGATCGTTTGGTGCCGTCCCTTCATACCAATACATGCGTACAAGTTTGGAGTTTCAGCGGAACAAACTTCTGTGGCTCTAGACACGGAAGTGAGTAGACGCGGAACGACGCAGGCGTGATGCGAGTTGTTTTGCAAAAGAAGTGTCATACTAGATGGCGTCTGGGGCTTAAGAAAAGGAGTCGCCAGGTCGATGAAGTGGTTGACCAAAAAGCGGTTGGGCGCTTTATACCTGTAGGTCTAACTGGAGGCTAGCACGTATGCCTAACAAGACAGTTGGCATAGTCTCTAGCTATTAAATAGCTTCAACTGCAGTGCGGCTGGCTTGTAGTTAACGATGGAAACGCTCAGCCAAACCGCTCGATTGTGGATAGTAGGTAGTAGGGGAGTGCTTACAACCTCAAAGTTTTAACGTGTAATGGAATTGTACACTCCTGGATTGTGGACCTTTGTCTGCTGTTACGGTTGCTTGGCAACCATATAGAGAGATCCAGCGCCCCATGAAAGCTCGAGCGATCCCCGTAATAATATTTGATATCGCAACTGCTTCTGGCCACCTGGTAAAGTGGTCGATGATTGTAAACAGTTAGCCCATGCCGTAAGACGGTAGAATGAGACCGACAGTGTCTAGGTGGATGTGGGCGAGTCGGGAGCTTAATGACGAGAAACGACCGATAGGTGCGGCTATATGACGTTGAACTTTCGATTGTTGGCAGCAAAGTCGTGTGTGGACCCACTGGTGAACGCCTCGGTCGACATTGAACCACGGGAAACGCTGTTTGAGTGCCTTATCGAGACGTGGATGCTTAGGTGTGATAAACTATGAAGTGTGCTGAACGCGGTACGGCGAAAAGTATGTGGAACTATAGGATGCGGATAACGTTGCGAGAGCTCTCAGCGAATAGTTTCGTTGGAACTTGGTAACGAAAATGGTCGAATGCGGAGGAAGGTAAGCGTTTGGGGTTCATCAACCTCCGGATCGGTCTGTTGTTCAGCAGCCATTGCTGCTAGATGGATGCTGTTATCAGGTGTAATTGAATTGAGGCGAGACCAGACGTCTAAGACAACCTTTTGCACACCCGAGACGTGCCGTATACCTGACGTGAACTGTGAGGAATAGTCTAGGTGGCGGCTCTCCCTGGGAGCGTACTTGTTGGAGGACGATCCTCTTGCGTAAACTAAAGGTTTGTTTTCCGTAAAAGTTACAAAGTCTCTACCTTTAAGTGAAGATCGACAGTAGCGAATGACTAAGTAAACTGCGAGAGGTTCTCTCCCAAAACTGCTGCAACTTGCTTTGGCTGGTTGCAACATTCTCGAAAAGCATACTAACAGTTGCCCAGGCCTACCAACGAACTGTAAAAGCCTGCCTCAACCGCTTTGCTCGAAGCGTCCGTTACCAGAGAAATAAGAGCATCTGGTTGTGGATGTGTCAAGTGAGTTGTGTTTACAACGGCCTTTTTAAGTTCTGCGTAACATGTTTGAGCAGCATGGGAGAAAACGCAAGTATACTGACAGCCACAAAGTAAGTCAGTTGGTAGCTGCGGTTGCGCAATTAGGGATGAAACGGCGGTAGTAGTTTACTAGGCCGAGAAAGCATCTGAGAGGTTTGAAGATAAAAGTACAAGAAAATATTTGATGGCATCAACGTTTTCGGGAAAGGCCTCAATACAGGATGCAGCAATCTGATGGCCCAGAAAATTAACCGACCGTTTCCCTAACACCCATTTAGAAGGGTTAAGGGTAAATCCACGTTCACAAAGAAGACAAACTTGCAGTTGCAGGTGTTGAATATGTTCTGCTTTGGAGGCGCTTGTTTCAAAATTGTTGTCCTGCTAAGCACGTCCATTATCTAAACCGCGTGTGACGTCATGTATGAACCTATGGAATATTTGCGCGGCACCTATCAGGCCAAATATCATTCGCAGAAACTCGAATAGACCAAAAGAAGTAATGACGGCGGTCTTTGGAATATCGCATTCCTCACCAAGGATTCGATGGTATGTTCACGTTAGGTAGATTTTACCAAACACGCACTAATCGCTTAAGCTGCTAGTAAGAGCCTGATTTTTCAGAACAGGATAATTGTCGGA
The DNA here is from genome assembly GCA_944474145.2 of Dicrocoelium dendriticum. Taxonomy (NCBI): domain Eukaryota; kingdom Metazoa; phylum Platyhelminthes; class Trematoda; order Plagiorchiida; family Dicrocoeliidae; genus Dicrocoelium; species Dicrocoelium dendriticum. Next base: position 82,083,603 of record OX104066.1, on the reverse strand, counting down.
GCAGGTTCACATGTTCAGTGCCCGATAAGTGCTAAACAGTCGCCTGTCGCCAGTCTTCTTCGGCACCATGTGAGGAGGTGAAGACCACTGACTTTTGAATGGGAGGCTGATACCAAATACGAGCATATACTGTAATTCCGCTTTGGCCGCCTTCAATTTACCAGGCGAAAGGCGCCGTGGTGGAGCGGAAACTGTTATGCCGTGGGTTCGTATGTAATGTGTTACGTCATTTGTTACAGAAAGAATTAAGTTAGGAGGGCGGATCAGCAGTAGAAACTTTGCCTAGAGGTCCAAAAAGTCTGTCAGCTTTCGGTTGGAGATATATGTGAGTGATATTTCTGGATGACGTCACGATTTTGCGAATGGAAAAATGTGTTTTTTGCTAGTTAGCTTTCGCTGATGAATATCGACCACGTAATCCAAATGATGCAGGAACTCAAAACAGTGAATGGCAAAGGTAAAGTAGCCACTATAAAGATGCAACGGAATTTGCATCGAAGTCCAAAATCACTGCCTAGGGAACGCTGGCCAAAAATCCCTAAAGACGCCCCTTTGACGGCACATAGGTTGGTGACCTGACGCTTAGTTGATTCATATAGGCTTGTTGGGATCACGCTGATTTCCGCCCCTGTGTCCACTAGCAACACGATCCCTAAGATACTATCGGTTAGCTCGTATTCGCGATTGGCGGTATTTTGAGTAGCGACGTCAGTCGTCAGTGTCTTTCGTGCATTGGTTGACTGTTGTCTTTGGTCTCTATCAGACTGTGCATCTGCTCTCGTCTGTCAGGGCTTTGTTCAGCCTGCTTTTATGGATGGCGCATGATTGCAATGTTTAATGCGTTTTAGCAGCGCTACTGAGACGCGCATTGTAACGGAATTTAAATTGTCGTGCGGTATAACGATTGCGACTACTCGAAAGGTGGGTGTCTCTATGCTGCTGCTGGTGCAGACATAAACTCAACCACATCTTTTATGGAGGCGAGTTCGTTTACATTAGCCTGCTTTAAATGAAGGTGATTTACCTTGTTGTTTAATAGAGCGACGTTTTGTCCACGGTGAGGCGCGTCAGCTAGCTGGGCGATGCTGGTCGAAGCACAAAGTGGTTCAGTGTAACACTTCAGTACGCTGTCTGCAAGTTCGGCAATTGCTGACAACGGTTTATACTTGGTGAAGCATAAGACAGGTCAACGCTTCAGTCAAACTACCTAAAGCAAAGATTTGTCTATGCCTAAACCTCTGAGATGACACGGCTTCCATAAGAGGGTCGACGATTGCTGGTTTCCTAACTGCAAATGGAAAGCGTCGATGCAGACGCGATATGTCAGGTGTGCATCGTTTCACTACGGCATTTTCAGAGTCTTGTACCGCTTAGTCGGGACAACCGTCACTAGTAGATCGACAAGTTGGATGGTGATATAAAAGGGAAGACGAGATAACAGAGGGTTGAACCTATCTAATTTACTTGTGACACTTTAATTGGTAAACGCTGCTTCTAAGGTCGTGGGGCATAAACCAGTGACCAACCCGATAAACGTAGGAAGTACCGTAGTGACTGAATGAACAATGGTCGCCCTCATTATACTTAGAGACTGAGACCATGGTACCAAAAATAATAATCACTTATTGAAAGTGGCTGAAAAATTGTCACAAAATTGTCCTGAAAAAATTGAAAAGTACTCACTAGAAAAAGGCGATAATTACAGTCGGACATTCTAACGTAGTGAGACATGCTTCAGAACGGCGTCACCAATGCACTAACGAAGTTGCTTACTGCCAGGTAATGATCCTTTCCAGGTTATCAGCCTAGCGAGAATGGCCAGCTCACGCTAACACATTTGAAGTATTCACGATAGTCTATTAGAAAGTACCGTCCTCAGTGAATAAAGAGAAAGCACGACGGTGACAGGAAGAAACCGTATTGTAGGACACTGCTCCCTTGTATTGGCTAAAATACACAGTACGAAGCGAGCTAGCCGGGGAAGGTTGTAAGTGGGCCGCGCGGTGGGGCGTTGTGTTGGATCCAACCGTAGCGCCGGGTGTGTTAAGCACGTTTGTGTTTGGTCCGACAAACAAATTTCAACCTATACATCAGCATTCCGCAAACAGATTATAAGTGTACCCTAAGTAGGTAAGTTTTTTGATGTTTTACACACCATACTCAGGCCATCCCGGGGAATCCCCAGCCTGCTACTATCTAGCATTTACGCTTTCTACCTCACCTAATTTCTCAGCTAGTGTAACCGGTGTGCTTTGGACCTACAGAAGCATTAATTTAGATAGCTTTTCTGTGCTTGTCCGCTCAACTAATTGGGCTACCCTTTTCTCCTGCAAGGATGTGGACATCGCCATATGCACTCTATACAGTGACACTAACAACCTTTTAGACTTGCTCGCTCAGCTAAAGAACAGGCACCGGTCGATCCCGACAAAGCGTTCATCTCATCTAAACATGGTTCTAATGAAGTTCCAACAATTGCGTCAACAGTATTCTAAGACCCTTGATTTCTATATCCTTGTTTGCATGAACAAAATCAAACAACTGTCAACACACCCGGGCGTTGATTAAGTTAGGTAAGGAGCGCAATGCCCATAACCTCGCCGACAAAACCCAATCACACACTCAGCTACAGAAATATAAAAATCATCGTACATCAACGTCCATTAGCTCACTGAGACGCTCGAAGGAGTCCGTAGTTATTGATCCAATGGAAATATCTGCGATTCGCAACGGCCACCTGCGATCACTTCATTGACAACGTGCGCTTGCTAACTGTTGTGCCCAAGCTTACCCAAGACACGCTAGGCGTAATTATCATGGACGTACGATCTATTACCAGAGTAATTAGGTCACTCAAACTGTCACTACACACTGGCCCTAATGGTCTCCCTTCCGCACTGCTGATACATGACGGCCAAGGCATTCTTGTTCTACTTCGTAACTTGTTTACACACTCAAGAAACTACGGCGCATTTCCAACCAAATGTAAGCATTCCTTAGTTCTCCCCAGATATAAACAATGTAGCTGTCAATACATAGAAAACTACCGCCTCATCAGCCCCACGCCTATTATTTCGCGAGTGATGGAAAGAATAGTTAAGGAAGACTTGCTGAACGTTCTGCTTAGTCGCAACACTAGCAATGGACAACAACAAGGACGTTCAACGTCCAAACCTTTCCAGACTTGCCAGTGTGAGCTTCTTAACCATGTGACTGCACAGAACGATGCTAAACGAGCGTTAATATAAGCTTCCTTGCTATGTGAAACGTTTTGACAGAGTATTACACGCGGAACTTTTAGTAAAGCCTAAACCAGCCGAAGCCTTAGACCGACTGTTTACAGGTTTCTAACAATATCTCTCAAAATGGCTCAGCCCAACCCTATCACTATTCTCGTAGCACACTAGCATGAACTGAGTATCCGCGCGCCACTGCACATTTGTGTTATCTTTCGTGACTTACGCAGCAATCTTAACATACGCTCGCGTACAACTTGCTCGCTTGCTGTCCGTCCTTTAACTAACCTTTCTTAGCTCTGTTCCAGCCCTTAAGCTGACCGCTTCTGAACAACGCGCAGCCGCTCCTTAGCCTATCGTTACTCGGTGCAACGTCTGTGACACCTAATTATGTGGCAGCCCATCTCTATTACTGGATTTTCCCGGCTCAGTCCAACTTAGCACTATTCCCGTAGCACCCAACCATGCCTTGAGTCCCTGCGAGCCGCTGTGCTTTAGCCTCTTGCGCTCTGACGTATTTAACAACCTTAAGTTATGAGTTCGCCGACGTTCCTTCAGGAGACCTTTCGACTCTCTACTGGCCAGCAAGCGTAATTCAATTTGTCAGCGCACAGGCGCTAGTTAGCCTCCCTTTATAGTTGTTAACTTATCTCTTATGCGTCTTACCGTCCTCGACTTTTATGCTATAAGCGACCAGCTCCCAGGCTAGTATCCCCTAGCTCTAACCACTTCAGTACCGTTACCAGCATCTTAGTATGGCGCGATTACTTGCGCGCCGCTGTACTTTTACCTTATTTGCGCCGTTGTCCACAGCAACGTTAATGTATGTTGCTTTAACCATCCTTAGCAATCTTTTAGCGAGCAAACAGAAAGCAAGTTCTCAGCACACAGCCGCTCTTTAACCCCTCGTTTCCAAGTGTTCAGTCTTTCCTTACTTTCCACAACCTTTTTGACACTTGCTCAGGTAGCAGTCCAGCTGCCTCACTGGCTTTTCTCGGCCCAGTTTATAATAGCTAATTCTCTTAACACCGGTGCATGAGTAAAGAAGCTGCGCGCTGCTGCGCTCAAGCCGCTTACGCTCTGGCGTCATATGCAACCATAATGTATGCAAACCATCCGTCCGTTTGCTGTCCTTTTATCACTGAACTTTATTAGCTCTCTTTCAGCGGGCAAACGCAACTCAGGTGATCAGTGCGCGACCGCTCCTATCTAAAAGTGCAATTATCACTAATTGTTGTAACGCCTTCGACTTTACAACTCGCCAGCTTCCAGCGTTTTGGCTAGCGTACCCTGGTTCAATCTACCTTAGTGCAATTATCTTAGAACTCTAGCGTGAGTTGTGTAGCTGCGGGCCGCTGCGCTTTTGACTCATATGCTGTGACGGACGTAGCAACCTTGTATGCTTAAATTTGCCCGCTTGCTGTTCTTTTATATAACGTTCTTAGCTTCGTCTGCCAGTCACACTTTTTGCAGCAGGTTTGCGCACGGTCGCTCCTTAAGTTCGCTTTATATACTTTTATTTATGAAATTATCACTTCAACGTTTGAAACACCTGCGCATGCACGAGTCCCGCTCGATCATTGGCTTTTCATACGACAGTCTTCCTTAACGCTATTCCCTTAGCACACTAGCATGATTTGAGTATCTGCGCGCCGCTGCAGTTTAGCCTCTTGCGCCTTGACGCCATTAACAACCTTAATGTATGTATGCACTCTTTCCGTTTGTTGTCCATTCATCGTGAAAGCGTTTCTGTCTATCTATATTATTACGTATGGTCAGCACACAACCGCCACTTAGCCTCGCATTGCTAAGTGTTTATTTATCCCTTACTTGCTGCTAACTCTGTGACACATGCCCAGGTAGGAGTCCTAGCTCTCTTCCTGGCTTTTCCTGGCTCAGCATACATTATGAGCATATCCATAGCAACTTAGAATTAGTGTCTGCGCGCCGCTGTGCTGTAGCCTCTTACGCACTAAACTAATTAAACTTAAATTGTGTTTACGCTTGTTCCGTTCGCTGTCCTTTAAGCATGAATCTTTATAAATAAATAAATCAATATAAATAAATAAATAGTATATTCGCGAATTTCCGAGGCACACCTGACCAGGCATGAACAACGTTTACAAGCAATTATATTTCGCAACAAACACGTTGCTATGTATGTAATCGGCAGTAAGCCGAAAGTTATCCAAGCTTTGGAAATTGTAAAATTAATCTTGAGGTATAAATTCGTCAAAACCTGACGACAAGTTTGGTTATAGTGGGCGTAGTGTAAACAGGCTGGGCATTCCGTTTGTAGAGAAAACTTGTCAGAAAAATATTACATTAGGATTCTGGACGGCTTGCCAGTATGTAGTTGTGGGCAGTGACTTTATTCAGTGGCGAGTCACATCCGCCACGTCGCAGTGTTGTTAAGCGGACATTTGTGGCTTTTTATAGGGAGAAGGCTTGCCAGGCGAAAACCCACCACGTCCTGAAACACTGTCAGAAATCCGTTTGTACACTAATGTTAACCGGGCAGAGCAGCTCGTCGACTGATTTAACCCTCGGTTATCCGCCGTCAATTGCCTTCTAATTTCCTCTGTTAGCTAAACAGGTTATTTTTAGCCCGGGCGGCCTTTGTGGCTGAGGCCTATGGAGTGTTAGACCATCGTCATCTTCGTGTCCAGGTGAGCAAGACTTCCGATTCTTGCTTCTAGAATTTACAGGATTATGTATACTTCGCAGGAGTATGAAGGCGTCATGTCCAGCTACCATTACTGGACGACGGTCATGGTAGTGAGTGCATTTTTATCCACTTGTTGTACAGCCGTGTTCTATGTAGGTCCTTGGGGGTTTCTATGTCCTGTCCCAGGCACAAGCTCTTTCACGTTTTGATCCCAGATCCCCAAGAAGTTCCAGACATCGGAGAAAGGGAAGGTGAGAGACAAACAGGGCCTCAAAGAACAGACGTGGGAACAAGCATTATTTATGTCCTATGGTCTAACATTTAGAGTGTCCGCTTAACAACACTGCGACGTGGCGGATATGACTCGCCACTGAATAAAGTCACTGCCCACAACTACATACTGGCAAGCCGACCTGAATCCTAATGTAATATTTTTCTGACAAGTTTTCTCTACAAACGGAATGCCCAGCCTGTTTACACTACGCCCACTATAACCCAACTTGTCGTCATGTTTTGACGAATTTATACCTCAAGATTAATTTTACAATTTCCAAAGCTTGGACAACTTTCGGCTTATTGCCGATTACATACATAGCAACGTGTTTGTTGCGAAACATAAATTGTTTGTAAACGTTGATCATGCCTGGACAGGTGTGTCTCGGAAATTCGAGAATATACTATTTATTTATTTATTTATTTATGTACAATGTGTGACAATGATTATGCTAAAAGTGTCTTTTGAATATTCATCGGAAGCAAAGCCCTATAGTTTGGTTGCTACCGTATACCTTGGATGCTGAGCGTTGCGCCGTTAAGCAAAGAAAACACGTGATCAGTTTGCTATGATGCAACTGTTGCATGGGAAGATTCGCTGGGGAGCGTAGAATAGGCTGACCCAGGGAAAGCCAGTGAGTCTTTTGGACTCATACATGGGTAAGTTTGGCAAAAATAGCAGCGAATAATTGAGGAATGAACACCTATGAATGAGAAGCTAAGGGGCGTCTCTGTACTGACCAGGTGAGAGAGTGCCGAAATAAAAAGCTAAGGAGGGCTAATTGACGGAAGGACCGCGAATAGCCAGAATACATGCGTACATTAAGGTTGCTGAGGATATCAGAACCTGAGGCCTAACCGCAGCAGTCAGAGTGCTAGGGTAATAGTGCCAAGCTGGATAGAGCCATGTACTGCTAGCCCAAGACTTGGAGTATTGCAGGTAAAAAACGCCCAAGACAATCCAGCAAGTAATGGGTAGATAAAGGTCAAGAAATGTGAGGCAGAAGTGCGGCTTACGCTGAATACCTGGATAAGTTTGTACGACAGAAGAAAGCTAAGAGGTTTCGTGACAGAATGACAGCGGACAAGTAAAGCGCAAGCAAAGAGGTTGTTAGATAGTTAGAGCATAATAGACTACGACGCATCGACGTGCAGCTAATCATATCATGCGGTGGTGCTAATGGAGTATAATTAAGGAGGCCTGAGCCGGGAGAAGCCAGTGAGAGAGGTGTACTACGGCCAATTAGGTGTCGCGGATGAGCAATGGCATTTATGTGTGGCCTTATAATTGCTAGTGGACACCTGATTAGGGCAACAGACAGCAAGTGTATGTGATGCACGCAGTCCCAGGGATTAATGCTTGGAGGGATAAAGTGTGGAACTTGGCAGCTCAGTATATGCGCAAAGATGATAGTGGCTTATGGAGAAGGACTGCTGCTAAACACGGGAGCCAGAGGTAAGACGAGGAACAGTTAGGGTCGCTGTAAGTGTGAGTATCAGTGATCAACAATGGAATTTGCATGAAGCCTTTTAGTCGTTAACGTGTGCCTACAATTACCCATAATAAATCAGCAAAAAGCGGATGTATGTGACGCAGACAGCCACAAAGTATGTTCGAGATAGAAGAGAGCAGCTCTTAGCAAGCTCCAGAAATGCGTGGTGCCTACGATTACTAGTTGCTGCTAAGCAGAAGTGCTTAGGTTTAAGAGGATCGACAGAAAATGGCGCTGCGAGAAAATTTTGGTGGCCTGATGTAGCCAGTCCATTAGGCTTTTTGGTTACAAGTGGATTGCTACAGTGTCACAGAACACATCAACAAGCCAGCGAAGGTAAGTGATGCAGACAATCTGGGAGATTACAGGATGGAGAAACGAGGAATGGCTCCTAGTAGCTCCGGATAAGCTCAAAGATTTGTAGAGCCTACGATGAATCTCTGCAGTAAACGTAATGAAGGTAAGAAGAACGAAGGGTAATTGTGTTAAGAGAACCGGCGGACAGCATTTGAATTCCATTGAACCTTCTAGTTATTTATTAGATACAGTGACAGAAGAAGTCAACAGACCAGTGAAGGTATGTGATGCTAACAATTCAAGAGAGTAAGTTGGAGAGATGCAAAGTGGCTCCTAGCGTAGATGTGTATGCTACCTGCAATGACTAGCTGCAGCTGGAAAGTGTTGACGTAGGTAACGCGAAGAACTGATAATGATACAAGGTGAGATAGAGAGTATCCGCAACTAGCAATGGCATTGGTGTGTAGGCTTCTAGTGGCTAGTAGATAACTAAAGTGTCCCAGAATAAGTCATCGGTCAGCAAATGAATGTGACGCAGACAGTCAAGAAGAATGAAGGTTGGGGATACAAGAGGGTTACACTTGGCAGGCTCCGGATATGTGCAGAGATGCATAGAGCCTACGACCACTAGTTGCTACTAAGTAGAATTGCTGAGGTGAAGAGGATCGACAGAAACTGGCACTACGAGAAACATTCGGTGGCCAGAAGTAGCCATTCCATTAGACACTTTGGTCACAAGTGGATTCCTACAGAGTCACAGAACACATCAACAAGCCAGCGAAGGTAAGTGATACAGACATTTTGAGAGATTACAGGATGAAGAAACGACAAATGTATTCAAGTAGCTCCGGATAAGCGCAAAGATATATGGAGCCTACAATGAATCACTGCAGTAAACGTAATGAAGATAAGAAGAACGAAGGATAATTGTGCTAATGGAGAGAACCAGTGGGCAGCAACGGAATTCCATTGAGCCTTTTAGTTTTTTATTAGGTACTTCCAGTGACAGAAGAAGTCAACAAACCAGTGAAGGTATGTTATGCCAACAATTCAAGAGAGTAAGTTGGAGAGATGCAGAGTGGCTCCTAGCGTAGATATGTATGCTACCTGCAATGACTAGCTGCAGCTGGAAAGTGTTGACGTAGGTAACGCGAAGAACTGATAATGATACAAGGTGAGATAGAGAGTATCCGCAACTAGCAATGGCATTGGGGTGAAGCCTTCTAGTGGCTAGTGGATACCTGAAGTGTCCCAGAATAAATCATCGGTCAGCAAATGAATGTGAGCAGACAGTCAAGAAGAATGAAGGTTGGGGATAAAAGAGGGCGGCACTTAGCAAGCTCCGGCTATGCAGAGAGATACGTGGAGCCCTCGACCACTAGTTGCTACTAAGTAGAATTGCTGAGGTAAAGAGGATCGACAGAAAATGGCGCTACGAGAAACTTTCAATGGCCTGATGTAGCCATTCCATGTATGTAAGCTCTCTCCTGTCAAACAAACACAATACAAGATGGCTGCACACAGTTGCTCCTTATCCTTTCCTTTCTCGACGTACATTTATCCATTACGCGCTGCAACGTCTGTGACACCTGCCCCTGTGGGAGTCCAGAACCTTTACTGGCTTTTCCGGCTCAGTCGCCATTAACACCATCCCGTTAGCACCCTAAAATAACTACTGAAACCGCGCGCCTCTGCGCTTGTGCCTCATATACTGAGACGTCCTCAGTAAACAATGTACGCAGGCATTCTGTCTGTCTGCTGGGCTTCTTTCATTTAACCCTTCTTAGCTCTCTTCCAGCATTCTTGCCACATCGGTTCAGCGTACAGCCGCTCCTTGCTAGATGCTCCGTTATCCCTTACTAGTTTCAACATATGTGACACCTGCTCATGTGGGAGCCAGACCTTCTACTGGCTTTTTCCGGCTCAGCGTACACTAGCATCACTCCGTTATCACCCTAAAATGCCTACAGTATCTGCGCGCCTCTGCACTTATGCCTCATATGATGCGACGTCCTCAGTAATCAGTATATGCACTCATGCTGCCTGTTTGCTGACGTTACTTCATTTATCCTTGTTTAGTGTTCTTATAGCCCCAATTATTAGCTCAACAGGTTAACGTAAACCACTTCTTAGCCTCACTATTCAGACGTTCAGTAAACTCTTGCTAGTAAAGTCTTCGGCTTTTCCACCGGCAAGCGTCCAGCTCTCAGACTAGCTTCCCTGGCACTATCCGCGGTACTATGGTCTTAGCACTATAGTATAAGTTGTGTAGCTACGCACCGTCACTCTCCTGTCTCAACTGCTGTGACTTCCATAGTAACCTTAATATGTGCCTACCTTCTTGCTGTTTGTTCTTTTTATTTGACCATTTTAGCTGCCTCCGAAGCCCATCCATACCTCATCAGGTCAGCGCAAAGCTGCTACTAAGCTTCTACTTGTTAGGTACTAAATTTCCCCTGTGCCACTTACTTATATAAAAGTTTAGCTCTCACACTAACTGTTCCCGGCTTAGTCTACATTAGCACTATACTCTAGCACTCTAAACTGACTCGAGTATCTGCACACCGCTGAGTTTTAACCTCTTACCCCCTGACGTATTCAACAACCTTAAGGTATGCTTGCGCTCCATCCGTTCGCTGTTCTTTCATCCTGAAAGCTTTCAGCCATCTTCCAGCAAGCAAACATAAGTATTCAGCGCAAATCCGTTCCACAACCGCTGTTTGCTGAATGTTCCGTTAGTTTTTGCCGGTGTAACTTCTCCGACTGGTTTATTTGTAAACCTCCAGCTCCCGGACTAATTTTTTGTGGCTCTAGTCACCTTGCTACTAATATGTTAGCTACTTAGCATGACTTAAGTAACTGCGCGACGCTACGCGTTCGCCTCATATGCTCCGATGTCTTTAGCGACCTTATAGTATGCTTACACTTCGCCTGCTTGCTGCCATTTCTTCAATTGATCTATCATAGCATTTTAGCCACCATACCCGTCTCATCTACTGAGCGCACAAACACCCCTTAATTTGTCATTAATATGTGTTTCGTTATCCTTTATGCACTGCTTCCTCTGCAACAGTTGCTCATCTAGGAGTCCAGCCCACGCGCTGGCTGTTCGTGTATCAGTATACCTTAGTACCATTCCCTTCGCACTCTAGAAAGACTGGTGCCTCTGCTCTGCGCTGCGCTTATGTCCCATAGGTTGTGACGTCCTTAGCAACTTTATGTATACCTTCGTTTCGCACGTCTGCTTTCCTGCAAATGAGCATTGTTAGCCGGCTTTTATTGGCCAATCCTTTCTTATCCAGTCAGCAAGCAGCCGTCGCTTTAACACACATTTTAGGCGTTCAGATTCCGTCTCGCATCCACGTTGTTGACAATTGATCACGTAGGAGTCCAGTTCTCTCAATGGCTCGTTCCAGCTTAGTCGGTCTTAGCACTATACCCTTAGTACACACGTGTTGTTTTTATGTCCAGCTTCGCTGGATAACCTTGCCCAAAGCTTGAGCCCAATCTATCCGCTGCTTTTCCACCAACTGACCATTGAATCTCTCACGTTGCAAGCTTTTTATATTTTTACTTATATTCTGCCCTCCCTATTGAAGTAGGCTGGCCACCTGCTGTTTATTCCCCATTCAATCGTCGCCAAGCGTCTAGCAATCTTTTATTGCTTCTCACGCGCTAGGTGCATCCTAGTCAAATGCTACGTGGTGGATGGCTTACTGATACAACGCCGTTCTCTATATAGGTCATAGTAACCTACCCATACATTGAGTCATTTTAGGTAGCATACATCTTTGCGCTAGGAGCCACCCACTATCTCTCCAACACTTACTCTCTTAAGTTGTTAACATCGCATACCTTCGCCGGTTGGTTGACTCTGCTGACACTGGAACTATCCACTAATAACTAAAAAGCTTAAGGCGAATTCAGTTGCTGTCTACTGGTTCTCTCTCTTCGCACCATTATCCTTCGTTTCTCTTATCTTCATCACGTCTTCCACAGTGCTTCGTTGTAGGCTCCATAAAGCTTCGCATATACCGGACCTACAAGGAAACATTCCTTGTTCCTTCATCCTGTAAGCTATTAGAATGTCTGTATCACTTACCTACGCTGGCTTGCCGTTGTATTCTGTGACACTGTAGGAATCCACTAGAGACCAATCTGCTGATCGCAATGGTTACATCTAATCACCAAAAGATTTTCATAGCGCCACCACCTGTCGATCCTATTAACCTCTGCATCTCTATCCAGTAACAACCAGTGATCGTGGGCTCCAAGCATCTCCGGAGCTTGCTCAGCGCCACACTCTTTTATCTTTGAGACTGCCTGCGTCTAATACATTTGCTGTCTGTTGACCTATTCTGGAACACTTTATTATCCACTAACCACTAGTAGGCTTCACCACCATGCCACTGCCAGCCGTCGATGCTCTCTCGCCCTTAATACAATTATTAATTCTTCGTATTACCTCTGGCACCTCTGTTTTGCAGGAGCCATTGTTCGTAGGCTCCAACCAACTCTGCGCATATCCGGAGCATGCTAAGGGCCACTCTTGTACTTTTCTCTGGGACTGTGCGCGTCACATACATTTGCTGTCTGTTGACTTATTCTGGGACACGTTAGGAATCCATTAGCATTAGAACGCTTCACCCCAATGCCACTGCTAGCCGTCGGCACTATCTCTCTCCCTTGATATCATTACCAGTTCATCGTATTTTCTACGTCACCTCTTTCAACTGCAGTGAGTCAATGCAGACAGCATATCCTTTGCGTTAGGAGCCACTCAGTATCTCTCTAACACATACTCTCTTGAATTGTTTGCATCACCTACCCTCGCTGGTTTGTTGACTCTTCTGACATCGTAACTATCCACTAATAACTAGAAGGCTTAATGCGATTTCAGTTGCTGTCCACTGATTCTCTTTTCGCACCGTTACCCTTCGTTCCTCTTATCATCACCACGTTTTCCACAGTGATTTGTTGTAGGCTCCATGCACCTTTGAGCATATCCGGACCTACAAGGAGACATGCCTCGTTTCTCCATCCTGTAATTTTTTAGAATGTCTGCATCACTTTACTTCGAGGGCTTGCTGATATATTCTGTGACACTGTAGGAATCCACTAATGACCAAATTGCTCAATGCAGTGGTTACATGTGGCCACCGACTGTTCTTCATAGCGCCATTATCCGTCGATCCTCTTAACCTCAGCACCTCTATTTAGTAGCAACTAGTGGTCTTAGGTTCCAATCACCTCAGCTTGTTAGGATACCTTCTTTTCTCTACAGCATACATTCTCTGCAATGTCTGTATCACTTACCTCCGCTGGCTGGTTGATGCATTCAGTGACCCTATAGGCATACACTAGTGACTAAGCGTCTGATTCGAATGGCTGCCTCTGGCCGCTGATTGTCTTTCCTAGCGCCACCATCCGTCGGTTCACTTAAATTCAGCACCTCTGTTTAGAAGTAGCAAGCTCCATACATGCGATTACACAGTGCTCGTTAGGAGCCACTCCGTATCTCAGTAACCTTTATTCCTTTAGAACATTTGTATTCAATCTTTCCGCTGCACTACCGCCAACTGACCTTTAGATCTCTCTTGCGTCAACCTATTTATTTTCATTTATTCTGCGCTCCCTATCGTATTACGCTATCAATTTGCTGTCCGTACACCTTGCTACCACCACCAATACTTACTCTCTTTGCTCTTCCCCACGCAACTTTTGGCTTATACCAAACCAATACTTCGTAGATTAAATGAATGAATAAATAAATAAATATTTTATTCTCGACAAAGCGAGGCACTTACTGGTACTTACTGGTACAACTCTCTTGTCTCTACGCAGGCGTTAGTAATCCACCTATACGGCTGATTCTATAGGATATTCAAAAGGCACCTTTAGCATAATTATTGTTGCACAATATACATGCTTTTGTCTCAAGACTAAATGCTTTAACATAAGACTTTAACAATGTTTAATTCCATGCCTGTTTTTGCGGTCTTCGCTCGGTTGTCCCTCACTTCCCTTTTCTCCGAGGTCCGGAACTTCTTGGAGATCTGGGATTGAACTGCGGAACAATTTTCGCCCGAGACAGACTTAACCGACGACAGGGGCTTAGATGGAGCATGGTTGGACACCAAAAGGACCCAAATACAATCACCAAAATCCTTGTGAAATATGGAGAACTGGACACGTCTTCATACTTCCATACATTATACGTCAGAAAAATTCAGACAGCAGAAAAGTTGATCTTTTGCTCACCTGGACACACAACAAGACGACTATCCGCGACGTTCCCCTCCTCAACCGGCCTTATCAATCATGGCGACCCCGATCAAATTACCTGTCCAACTAACAGAGGAATTTAGGAGCCATTTGTCTGCGAATTACCTGATGCGAACTCAATCGTCAAACGGCTTTGCCAGTCATGTATTAATGTTCAAAATGCTTTACGGCAGTGTTGCAGGACGTGGTGGGTTTTCGCCTGGCAAGCGTTCTCCCTATAAAAAGCCACAAATGTCTGCTTAACAATACTGCGACGTGGCAGATGTGACTCGCCACTGAATAAAGGCACTGCCCACAAGTACATACTGGCAAGTCGACTAGACTCACAGCTCAACTCTTCCCGACACATGCAACAATATGTTACGCTCCGTCTACAAGCACCGTTACATTGCACTTATAATGCCTTGACCGTTTCAACTACACACGATTGAACACAAAGTATCGTCGTGATACACAAATGCCTTTTAAACCTTGATCACGCCTGATTTGGTGTGTATCAAGGAAATTGAGAACAAACTATGTATTTATGTGGCCAATTTGCTACTATCACTGTCACAGTTACCGTAATATGTCCGTACAGTTGCATATACCTGATCATGCCTCCGTGGGCATGCCTCGCATAGTCGAGAATAAATATTTATTTATTTACTTAGTTATTTACCGGCACTGATTCTGTGATACGTTCAGAAGAAAATGGTAGCATAAGCATCGTTGAACATTGCACATAGTGTTGCCTCAACCCTAAATATTATCTCCTACGACTTTAGCAATGTTTTATTCCACGCATTTACTGTGCTGTGTTCTCTCAATTGTCCCTCACTCTCCCTTTTCTCCGAGGTCCGAAACTTCTTGGGGACCTTGGATTAGAATTCTAAACAGCGCTTTCGCCAGAGACGGACTTCTTAACCAACAACTAGTTACAGGGCGCATGACTGTACACCAAAGGGATTTAACTGCGCGCACCAACACGACCGTTGCTCAGTGTCGATAGCTAGGCACGCTGCGTTCACATTCCCGAAATGTATACATAGTATAAAAAGCCAGACACCAGAATCTTTGCAATTACTTATCTGGACGCACCATAAGGCGACCCTTTGTGACTCTCCCATTCGCGACCGGCTTCAGCCATTATGGGTCCGGACCAAGCTATGGGATTAACCAACAGAGAAAATTGGAAGCCACTTGACTGAGAATAACCAAGGATGTAATCAGTCGGCTAGTGTTCAAAAGGATTTATGGTAGTGTTCTAGGACGTGGTTACTTTTCGCCTGGCAAGAGTTCTAGTTTTAAAAAGCCACAAATGTCCGTTAAACAACACTTCGACGTGGCGGATGTGATACATCACTGCATAAAGACACTGTCCACAACTATATTCTGCCAAGTCGAATAGAGTTTTGTTCAATATTTTTTGACACGTTAAATAATGTGGTACTCACTGTCAATATCTAGCCATTTAGCTACATACATAGTGGCTTGAGTGTTTGCAATAAGCACACTTAAACCCAACTTATCGTCATTGCTTAACAACTTTATTTTGCATGAATAATGCCCCAAGTTCCATAGCCACAAAGGGTTCGGTCACTGCCGATTAAATACATAGCAACGTGGCTGTTGCAAAACACAACTGCTTGATCATGCCTGATTTGGTGCGTCTTGCTAAATTCCAGGAACATCTATTTATTCATTTAGGTGAGATATACCTCAGGTCTGACAACTGTTGACGCTGAAGTCATCAGTACAATTTTGGAGAAGCAAATAGAACAGAAAGAAGGCAGTGACGCAGGAAAAGCCGCGCCAGTTGCCTCTGGGATTAACAGCAATCAGTGCACGCCGCATTCAAGATCAAATAACAGTGGCCATGATATCTGTAGATACGGACTTTTGTATGTGCAGGGCAACGGTTTCATGGCCAAATTAGGCATCCTCAGAGCAAAAGTGATTAAGGTATCTGCTCCAGATACTGTATAACTGACGTTGGATTGTTATCTTAGCAAAAATATAACGCAGCACCGGTTGCTATAGCTATCCAGGTGAAGTGGTTTATGTTATCACGCTTAAATAATAGGTCTTGCTCTTCTGAATAAACATGTGTGAGCGTCAGATAAATTTAGCAATTTTAGCATTCTTAGCAAATTACAACTCAATTGATATACTGTACAATAATTTAACGGTTGATCCAATTTAAAAAAAATTGGCAACCTCAGTTAAGTGCCCACCCCGATTTATTGCCCACTCTTGAGGTATCCCGATGGAGGGCAATACAGCAGTTTTGACTTTAGATTATATTTACCAGAGACCGAAGGGATATCGAGCGTGAGATATGGGAGCAAGAATGATGGAAAGTCGGAGGATTGTGTGCGTGTTCTTTTACTTCCCTATGCTAACTATACCAATATCTACATGAACACCCACAAATGCATACCTGCGACGTCTACCTGGTCGCGGAAGCGAAACTGAGCTTTGAAATCGTCCACACGTTGCAATCATGGCACAAGAAGGAAATTCGGAAACTTAAGCTACTTGCATACACTTACTTGAGTCGTCCGACTTTAGCAGCTCCAAGCAGCTTGGTGGACTCCAAAGCAGCCAACCACACAGCGAACGGAAATGGTTTGGCGACACATGACTACGAATAACCGTAAAGACCGTCAGTCAAGAGGCAACCCTCTCAATGTCATTGACCAGCCAGCAGTGTTACAGGATCTGGCGAGTACTCGCTTGCTTTGCGTTTGCCCTACATAAAGCACAAATTTCTGTATAAAAATACTGTGACTTGGCGGAGGGGACATGCCACTCAGTTAAATCACTAGCACTTACCGCGCATTGGAAATTTGACCGATACCACATTTCACAAGTTATGTGCATAAATCCATCACATATGTTTACCCCTACCTGTTTGATCAGTGACTTGTCACCACCCTTAAACCGCTTTAACAGATGGGTCCTCATGCTTCACTCAGCTGAGCCGCGCTGTGTACACAACCTCATCGAACAAGATTCTGGACAAATCACTTCATTTAAAATAGCTTAGTAATTCATATGTTTACGTTTTGCACTGCGAGAATAACCTACATTCAAGTTTTGGTCCATGCCGACCAACACTACCGAGTACATCTTTATTTCTTTTGCTTTCGAAAAATCTTGTTATATTTTACAACAATAAACTATTCTGAGCATGACTCAAAGGCGTTCTTCGCAATGCCGAAAAATACATTTAGCAATGAATTTGTTTATGAGGAAGCATAATAATATGGAATTGAAGGAGCCAACAGCCAGCTGGCTATCTAAACTTTGCAGGCATACTAAAGTGACGAGATGAATTTTGGAAGCAGCAAACAGTGCTAGCTAGAATACGCAAGAAAATACTAATATAATTTTCCGCAGTAATATCATTAGGACTGTGGTGAAGGGCTAATCTTTGGGGAAGTCAGATGGTCGTGAGCAAGGCGCAACCAAAATCCAAGTGGAAGCTTGCTAAACTAAACTTGGAGTGAGTCACGGACTAGGTTTATTTTGAGGTCTAGCAGTCATTACCTAGTTAACTGGACGGTGTCTGGAACGGAGAAGATTGACGTCCGGAAACCGGAAGGTTAGCTTAATACGAACATAATGCCACAGAGATTTCAGGAAGACAAGGACAGAACAAAATTTGGCAAATCTGCTGGTTTTGGGCGATGCGACATCATACTCATAATGAAAGCCTGCAACTATGAAACGGAAAACAGCCCCAGGCGCTTCGGGGAGTAGCAGGCACGCCAGAGCAAAATAGCTGGAGTATAGGAGCAGCAGACAGTAACACGCGACATCCGAGAAAGATACTAATATAGATGTAAGGTCAAAGCTACTTCAAGCATAACCTTAAAGGATAGATAGGTTGGCAAGTCTGGTGGATGTGAGCCATTCGGCAACAAACTAAAATAGAAGCCTCTAAGAAATAATAGATAGGAGCCACGGGATAGACGCCTATCCAGAGATGTGCAGACGTGCTAAAGTAAAGCAGATCGTGATTATAAGTAGCCGACTAGGAGATTTATGATCCAGATGGAAAGAATAAGGATAACGTAAGACCAAAGCGTAGCAAGCATGAGATGAATGGATGAAAAGTTTGGCGAATCGGACGGTTGTGAGCTACTTGGCAGCATCATCCAAATAAAAAATTTATTGTAATAAAATGGGACTGAGCAACAGACTAGACGGCTTTCCATAGCTCAGCATGCCCATTAGTGCGAAATAGTTGAAGTTAGGCAGCAGCAAGCAGCGACGTTTGGAATCCGGACGTGGATGATTATTAGATAATGAGGCCACAGAGAACCGCAAGTAAATGATGAATAAATAAGAGGTTGACAGCTCAGACTTTTGTAAGCTACGCGGCTTCACAATAAAAACGGAAGCTTTTATGGATGAAATAGAAATGAGCTACAGGCTAGATGGTACCTTGGAGCACGGCGGATTTACTAGAATGAAATTAATCGAACTGGAATGCAGCAAGTATCAACGTTTAGAATCCTGAATTAGTTGAGAATTAGAAGGTAAGGCCAATGAAACCTCATCATCATCATCGTCATTATACATGTCAGCTAGAGATGGTACAACACCTCCGCTATCGTACCGCAATACATAATGGAAATACATACATACATACAATACATAAAGGAAAAATAAATACGACAGTTGAATGCCAGCTGAACTACCAGCAACGGATAGGCATCGTTCCGGTAAGCTACCAGCCGGCTACTAGGCAAAAAGAAAAATTATTATGTTTTGCGCTATGAGATAAGATCGTAGGTGGAAAGGGAGGCTAAAGGGATGGGGAGGGACAAAGAAACTCACAGCAGGAACGCCACTGAGGTCGGCTCCTTGCCATATCAGCAAGTGTATCCAGCCAAACGTGTTCACCGTCTTTTGGACCCCAACCAGGGAGCCATGAAGCTCCAACTGAGGCCAGCTCAGAAGTGAGGGCCATCCTTCCTCTGGACCAAGTCATCGCTTGGCCATCTCTTCTCTTCTTCCACCCACATCCCCGGTGAGCAAACAACGCACGTCGAGGGAGTCGGTGGGCTGGCATGCGCAACACGTGGCCCAGCCATCGGAGCCTGGTGTGTGAAATGACGGTGCTGAGCGGTTCATTCCCTTTTCCTAGGCCGTAAACAAGGCGTCGAACACGCTCGTTACGCACGCGGTGTTTCCACCGAATGTGAGCCAAACTGCGAAGGCACCGATGGTCGAACGTAAGTAGCCTCTTCATGTCCGCCGATCTTAGGGGCCAGGTTTCGCAACCGTACAGTAAGGTCGAACGTACCGCTGCATTGTACACTCTACCCTTCAGGGCGAGAGTAATGTCGTGCCGTCGCCATAGGTGGAGAAGGTTAGCAAAAGCACTTCGAGCTTTCGCTATGCGGTTCGTGATCTCGTCTTCGATCCCAAGGGCGCTGATATAACTTCGCAGGTAATTGAATTTCTGAACGACTTCTAGCTGATCCCTACCAAGGGTCAGCACAGGGGGCGAACCCTGCCAATCCTGGAGGAACGCTTTGCAGTTCGGTGGTGCAAAGCAAAGCCCGAAGCGACTGACAGCCAGTGCTAATCTGTCCAGCGCGGCTTGACACGTCTGGGAGCTGTCACAGATGAGGGCAATGTCGTCTGCATACTCTAAGTCAAGGAGTCCTTCTCTTGGGATTAGCTCCACACCTTCCAAGTCATGTCCTGTAAATGCAATCCCCATGACTTCTTCAATAGCGAAGTTGAATAGGAAAGGTGACAGCGGGCATTCTTGTCTCACCCCGCTGGAGATATTGAAGGGTGGCGACAGCCTGCTGTAAGCCCTTACTCTGCCCATGCTACGCGCATATAATGTTTGGATAACATTTACATATTTCTCGGGCACACCTTTCCTGAGCAGACAATTCCAGAGGGCACATCGATCAACCGAACCGAAGGCACCTTTGATGTCGAGGAACACGACTACGGTGGGCCGCCAATATGTGTGACGGTGCTCCAACAACTGACGCAATGTGAAGATGTGGTCGATGCAGCCACGACCCCGACGAAACCCGGCTTGCTCCTCACGAATCTGGCTTGCACGAGCGCCAGTCAGTCTGTGGAGAATTATGGACGCGAGTAATTTGGAGGCGATGGAGATCAGACGGATTCCTCTATGGTTGCCGCAATCCGAGCGCGAGCCGCCTTTGAGGATGGGAACAATAACGGAGCTGCTCCAGTCGGTTGGGACAGTTTCCTGCTCCCACAGTGTCACTAGTAATTCATGCAAAGCATCAACAAGAGCAGAGCCTCCGAATTTGAAGAGGGCTGGAGAAAGATCATCTGGTCCCGCGGCTTTGTTCAACTTTAACAGTCCGATCTCACGTTCGACTTCTGAGCGAGAGGGTGGATCCAACGGGAAAGCCCACGGAGCGGGGCGATCAGTGACCGGCCAATCGAACAATTCTTGCTGATTAAATTGCTTTTCAAAGTGCTCAGCCCAACGCTCCAGACGTTTTGACAAATCGTGGATAGGCTGTCCACTCTCGTCACGTATAGTTTCACTAACACCAGGTCTCCTGCTGCCCGTTTCCCGTATCAGACGGAATAACTTACGATGGTTGCCAAGGGCAGCGGCTACTTCCATCTCTGACGCACGATGAGACCACCAAGATTCGCGGTCTCTCTTCAGGCTAGCACGGAGTTTTGCCCGGAGCTCTTTGCGAGTTTCATTGTGCTCGCTTCTAGTCGGGATTTGCCAACGAGCATCTATAAGTTCCAGTGACAGCGAAGAGACCCAATGTCCATGTTGTCTATTAGACATACCACATGAGGATTTTCTTGCTGCTAGTAAGATGTGGCGAACATGTGACCAGTGACCATCAATTGTCTCCTGTGAGCGCTTGCTCAACTCGCATGTTAGCGTACTTCGATACGCATTCAGAACAGCTGGTTTTGTCAGTTGGCTGGTGTCAATACGCTCACAGCGTCGTCGTGGGCGTCCGCCAAAACGCATCCGCATGTAAGCACATACAAGTGCATGATCGGTGTCCACACATGTGCTCCAAATCGAGCGACAATTCTGGATGCAGCCTCTCCAGCGGTAACTTATCGCAATGTGATCGATCTGCGTGCAAGGCTGCTTCGAGGTTGGTGGGCGCCAAGTCACCCTTCGGCGGGTGCTGTGTCGGAAATTAGTGCACGCAAGAAATAAGCGAGCATCTTCACACAAATGAAGTAACCGCTCACCGTTATCATTACGGGAGCCTACACCGTGTTGACCGCCCAGATGCAGCTCTTCTGTGGATAATTTTCCAACTTGTGCGTTCATATCCCCGCCAGCACAACAGTGTCCGTGCTTCTTCTGTGGCGAAGGAGCTAGGTCAGTTGGCGGTAGAAGTCGTTCTTTACCGAATCATCGCTACAGTTTGTGGGCGCATAGGCAGCGATGATGAATAGACACCTGTTGGTCCCACGTGACTTCGAAGCTTTGAACGAGCCAGCCAATCGGACCGCACACATCCGGCTACTGATTGGAATCCAATCAACCAGAGCAACTTCAGCCCGGGGACTCAGGGCAATACCAACACCGGCTTGGCCGGTGCTCAAAGCTGCATCGTCACCGGATAGGCACAAGGAGAAAATACTGCTTGCGTCCCCTGAAGGGGATCACAGAGTGAGCACAGTGCTCGAGGCTTGCAGGCGAGTCTCTGATAAGCAGCAGATATCGATCGAGAGGGTCTCCATTGTTCGGGAAAGTGCTGCCTGTTGACCGATTTGTAGCAGTGTGCGTACATTGAGGCATGCCAATCTGAAGGAGGATCGAGGGCTCCAAATGGAAGCCGATGAACTGGATTGGACCGCTTGTTTGGACATTGGCTTGTCGACAGGAGAGGAGTGACGCTCCGCGTTCACGTGTGAGTTGAAATTAAAAGTGAATGCCTAGCAAAGCATGTTGGGGGAGGGCCAAGAATCGGGGTTGAAAACTGCGGGGATATAAGTAAAGTTGGAATGGGACGATAAGAGTGAAAAAGTGTAAGAGGGGGAATAAGAAGACGGGAAGGCTTGAGCAGTAGCAACCATACCCCTATCCACCCTGCTCGATGCAGCAGATAGGGCACCGTTGATTATCCTCTGCGGTGGCCAGAGCATCAAGAAATTGTTTGAAGGAAAATTCATAGTATTGCGTGGGCAGGATACTGTCAGGTTGCCCAGGCCTAGACAGGAGAACGATTAGGGTTCTCAACCTAAAGCGGGAGGTTGCAGATTGTGACTGCTAACAAGTCTAATGGATGTGAACGTTGCAATATCCTAGTCTAAATGAAGGACTGTATAGATGAAATGGGAATGAGCCAGGAGCCAGGTGGAAATATAAAGCTCAGCGGACTTACCAGCGTAAAAGAGAGAGTGGAGGCAGCAGAAAACGAAATTCAGGATCCGGAAGGTAATAAAATCTAGAATGTACGGACGAAATATCATCAGGTATGAGTTGAAGGGATAAAATTGATAGAAAAGTTGTGAGGCTTAAGCTATCACGCATCGCAATTCAATTACAAGCATTTAATGATAAACTGAGGCTGAGCCACAGGTTAGGTGGCTCTCCAGACGTAACAAACCTATAAGAATGAAACAGCCAGAGTTTAGAAGTGGGGAACAACTAATAAATATGTTAAGTACATAAGTAATGGTGTGTTTCTCAAATCCGAGCTGAAGACCCTCGATCACAAATATGCAGAACACGTAAAGAAGTGGCTTTAAAAATATTTGTAATGCCAACGATATGTTAAGGTAAAACCAATGTTAGACAAGTTACCTAAACAATGTAGAAAGTCAATGTTCGCTGGCATTCATTGTCACGGAAACATTTCAGGATATAAATTGGAGGGAACTATTACATGAATGCAGTGTCATCAAACACGAGGCTATTTAGTACGCCAACATGCAAACCGCCCGACCCAGATTTTCTTTGAAATATAATATCGGGATACGATATTTTGTTTCGAGAACGGTTGGCAACGTCCATTGGCAGTTTGCAGTTTCCCTTTGTTTGTTTTAATCCACAGGTGGACCACCGGAATTGCCACGAATAATTAAGTAAATCAGAGTAAAATCAATAGGGTGTATCGTGTTCTCGGGCTACCGTTCAATAAACGAAGAATTTTTTCGAACATTTCCTGGTTTCCTTAACAAATACTTTATGTATCCAAATTTAGCACCCTAATATACATAAGTTGGCGAACAACCATTAAAAACATTTACCGCCAACAATTTTCTTTTCCATCCTTTTGAAATGACAGGATTTTTTATCAATCCCGGTAGAGCGGCTTCTAGTATACACAAAATGCTTTCTCAAAACTTACGTATATTTATTCAGATTGCCAGCTTATTGATTACAAATATGTTAGATTTGCCACAATGATTTTGCTTTTAACTTACCTTCATATTTATTTATACTATGATTCCGGCTTTTGTCCAAGGCTATGATGCGGACAATGCTTAAACTTTCTATTTGAACCATCAGTGAGTTCCTTGTTTGCCCCATACGGTAAGGTTGGGCTATGCAAAATATAACCCTTGCTTCAAGTGTGTCATTATAGTTTGGATAGTTAAGTGAGCACGCGCGCTATATGCCGTCGGGGTTTGTTGCCAACAAATCTTTGTAAGTTTCATAGATGTGAAGCATGCGTTCCAGGTTTTCAAAGGTAAGTTTTCCTACGTCACACTTGAAGCGTCTTGGATACGTACACTCCATAAGACACGTAAATAATTTATCCCAAAGGTTTATGTAAAATACCGCGATAAACGGGTGCTCATGTTTTCTCGGCCTTAAATGGTAGAATCTTGCTTTTCATATTACATAAGCTGAATGTTCACCCAGCCATGGCTGCAAGCGTGAGAGTGCGTTATTTGCTTTATGTCAACCAGTTTATGTAAAATACTATGGTTAAATTTCATAAGTCGCAATCAAACGGTCGGACTTTGAGATGGATGCACCGCTCTTTATAGGTCATATAATGGTTTCCATTAAGAGCCACTTGGTCATGCGCCCTTAGTATTTTCTAGTAGGATCCGCTCAGATATATTTAAGCTACTACATATGAATGTACAATATCCCATCTGCGGATGAGGGCGAATTCCGTAGAGTTCTAGTCTTGCGTCAGCAGTGTAAATATACCGGCTTATGTAACAGGCTAACCGTCGTGTTTTAGCTACACTAAAATGTATCAGTTTGGCAAATTTTAGGATATTGTAGTAGCGCAACCAAATATCCCTCACTGTAAAGCTCGTTTATTTAGCGGTATTATAAATGGTTAGGCTCCCGGAAGGTATAAATTATGTTTCGCAACAAACACGTTGCTATATATATAATCGGCAGTAAGCCGAAAGTTACACAGGCTTTGGGAATTGAAAAATTAATCATGAGGAATAAAGTCGTCAATGCATGACGATACGATGGGTTCTAGCGTGCATAGTGTAAACAGTCTGGGCATTACATTTGTAGTGCAAACGATACATGTAGGCAGGGAGTATCTTACTCTTGAACCTATGAGGAAACTATTAAATTACGCTTCTCGTCGCCTTGCCAGTATGTAGTTGTGGGCAGTGACTTTATTCATTGGCAGGTCACATCCGCCATGTCGCAGTGCTGTTAAACGGACATTTGTGGCTTTTCCTAGGGAGAAAAATTGCCAGGCGAAAACCCACCACGTCCTGGAACACTGTCAGAAATCCGTTTGGACACTATTGTAAAACCGGCAGAGCAGCTTGCCGATTGATTTCACCCCGGTTATCCGCAGTCATTTGACTTACAATTTCTTCTGTTAGTTGATCAGGTATCTTTGGTCAGGTCCGCCATAATGGCTAAGGCCCACAGAGGGTGTGAGCT
This sequence comes from Dicrocoelium dendriticum, assembly GCA_944474145.2. Taxonomy (NCBI): domain Eukaryota; kingdom Metazoa; phylum Platyhelminthes; class Trematoda; order Plagiorchiida; family Dicrocoeliidae; genus Dicrocoelium; species Dicrocoelium dendriticum. Next base: position 82,058,487 of record OX104066.1, on the reverse strand, counting down.
TCATGGAGAGTCGTCTTTGTGAGTTTCCAGGTGAACAAAATGTCAGCTTCTTGCGTCTGGATTTTTCAGGTTTATATATACTTTTTAGGGGTGTGACGGCCTCGTGTCCAGGTATCATATTGCACAACTGTCGCTGTAGAGAGGGAAGTTGTGTCCATTTGTTGTACAGCCATGTCGCTGGCTAACCGAACAACCACCTCGTGGTGCCAGCTGGGTGGTTCGGGTTTAACCCGTTCCAGCAAATAGTTCGGCTGCAGTGTTCCAGGACGTGGTGGGGTTTCGCCTGGAAAGCGTTCTCCCCATAAAAAGCCACAAATGTCTGCTTAACAACACTGCTACGTGGCGGATGTGACTCGGCACAAACTAAAGTCATTGGCCCTTGGATATTCGGAAAATGCTATCCAACCCACGAAAATCAATCGCTTATTCTTACATTCCTGACGATAACAAACAGTGAAAAGTTCTGCGGCGCACTCAAAAACACAAGGTACATTCCTACACAATTACTTACGTATATACACCCATATACTTACACTGTTATACCAAACATGTCCTTTTGTACAATTTGATCACACAATGTTAGCTAAATATGATCATGCCTGTAAAGGTGTGCCTCGCATTGACGAGGATAAACATTTATTTATTTATTTATTGTAGAGTTATGTCCTGTCCCGGGCAAAACGGTTTCTCGGTTCAACCCTAGATCCCCAAGAAGTTTCGGACCTCGGAGAAAAGGGAAGTTGAGAGACAAACAAGGCCGCAAAGAACAGGCGTGGAAACAAGCATTATTAACGTCCTATGATGTAATATTTAGTGGATACAAGTGATGTACAATGTGCAACAATGTGTTGAAAGTGTCTTTTAAATGTTCTACGAAAGCAATGTCCGTATAGGTTGGTTGAAACCATCTACATGGAATACAGAGCGTTGCGCCCTTGAGCAAAAAACGCAGTATCGATTTGCTATGATGTAACTATTGCGTGGGAAAACAGAAAGCAGGATTCAAAGACCAGCGGCGTTTGTATGGCGAATGAACATCTGGTAGCCAACCTACCTCGATAGAGAGCGCAGAATAAGTAAGTAAGGTGTAAATGAATTGCAACGCAAGAGATTCAAAGGTCAGTATTTGGTAAGCCAGTGGATAGATAGAACTCAAGCGCTGAGTAAAATTCCTCTGGGGTACAAGCAGAAAGACGACACGAGGGTATTAAGAGTATGGGGTTTTGGCCGACTGAGATGGAGAAAGCCTGTGAGAGAGTTTACCTCCTATATAAGTAAGCGTCGAAACCTTTGCTGCTAAAACGGACAGAGAACACTAGGTGAGAAAGGATTGATCGATAAAAGTGAAGTAATAAAGATCAGTTAAAGGAAAGCGAACTTGCGAAACGAATGTACACGTAGCGTCGCGCAGAGAAACGAGTTATTCTAGGGTGCTAAGAGAATAGTATTAGGGTATGCTGACCCAGGAAAAGCCAGTGAGTATGTTGGACTCATACATGGATAAGTGTCACAAACCTAGCAGCGAGTAAGTTAGAGATGAATTCCTAGAAAGGAGAGGCTAACGGGCGTTTGTGTGCTGACCAGATGAGAGGAGTGATGAACTAAAAAGCTAAGAAAGGTTAATTGACGGAAGGGCAGCGAATAGCTGGGGATATCAGAACTTGAGGCCTAACCGCAGCAGCTAGGGCGCTAAGATAATAGTACCAAGCTGGATAGAGCCAGAGAATACTAGTTCGGGAGCTGGGGGGTTGAAGGTAAAAACGCCTAAGACAATGCAGCGAGTAAGGGATAAAGAAACATCTAGAAATGTGATGCAAAACAGCGGCCTGCGCTGAATACATGGATATGCTTGCAGGACAGAAGAAAGCTAAGAGAGGTTTCGTGATAAAAAGACAGCGTGCGAGAGAAGTGCAAGCATACAGTGAGGTGGTTAAATAGTTAACAACGTACGAGACTAAGACGCATCGAAGCGCGGCTAATCAAATCATGCTGGGGTGCTAATAGAATATAACTAAGGAGACCTGAGCCGGGAGAAGCCAGTGAGAGAGCTGAACTACAATTAATTAGGTGTCACAGACGAGTAAGTGACAGGTGAGCATTTAGCGAGAAAAATGTAATGGATAATTAAACGCCTAGAATGAAAAGGATAGGAGCTGCTCTGCACAGAACACAGGAGTTACGTTTGTTCCACAGAAACGAGCTAAGGAACGTTTCAGGTTGGAAGGACAGAGAATGGAAAGGGTGCAAGCATATAATACAAATGTTCAATAATTCAGAGCATAAGAAGATAAGACGTAGCGACGAGCAGATAATCTACCCATGCTGGGGAACTAGTGAAATATAACTAAGGAGGCCTGAGCCGGGAAAAGCCAGTGAGAGAGCTGAACTACAATTAATTAGGTGTCGCAGATGAGTAGGTGTCAGCTATGCATCTAGCAAGGAAGCCTGTGCCGGGAAAAGCCGATGGCAGAGCTGGACATCAGTATAAGTAGGTCATAGACTTAGCGAGTAATAGATATATGAACCTCCAGAAAGGAGCGGTTGTGCACGGACTACTTGAGTTAGGTATGCTCCACAGAAGAGGGCTAAGAAAGGTTTAATGAAGAAAGGACAGCGAACAGATGATGCGCAAGCATACAATACGGCTGTTAAATAGTTCAGAGCGTTGAGGCTAAGACACAGCGACGCCCAGATAATCAAATTACGCTAGGGTGCTAATGAGATATTACAGAAGTAGCTGGAGCTGGGTAAAACCTGCCGTCCGAAGAAAAAAGAAATGAAAGCAGAAAGCGATATAGGAAAAGGTTAGGGTTTAGATGAGAAGTGTTTGTTGGTAAAGATTGGAAAAGCCCACGAGCCTCTCCACGTAATGTACACAGAACCATTAGGTCAGCCGAACCAAGAGAAGTGATGTATCAGAAGTCCAAATGTATTCATTGAGTAGGATGCCGGCTAAGCGGGACTGGATTAATTGGCGCTTTGGGACTAGGGCCTCCAATGGAGGTAAGGGAAAGGCGAGGGAACAATTCTAGCGGTCGCTCAAAGTAGGAATAACAGAGTTAAGTCTGCGGAGCATGTACCGTTTAAGTCTCGGTAGCATGGGAGCAGTCAGAGTGAAACAGACTAGTCTGGTGAGACAATATCACGGCAGGGCAGTAAAGCTGACTGCCCGATTACCAAATAGGAATGAAATCCGAGAGCGAGATAAGAAAAGGGTAGGGTCGGGGAAAGAAGTGTTTATTGTTATAGGGTGGAGGAGCCCACGAGGCTTTCCAGGTGATATAAACAAAACTTTCGGTCAGCTGAACCAAGATTTGTTACGTCGAAGAACGCTGAGTGAAATCGGAAAACAAGTGGCCGATCTGGCGTGACTGGATTAGTCGGCGCGTAGGAATAGCACGTACAATAAAGGCAGGAAGAAGAGCCGCAACGATAAAGGGTAAACGAGTTTAGCAGCCTCTCCGCGTGGGGGAACAAGAGCGTTGTGACTGCATAGCGTATACCGCTTAAGTCTTGGTGGTATAGGAGCAGTCAGAGAGCAAGAGGCTAGCCAGTTGGGCTAGATAACCGCAGGGCAGTGAGATCTGGCACTCCAGTTGAAGAAGAAATGAAAACAGAGCGCGATAATAAAGGTTAGGGTCAGGATGTAATCGGGTAGTTGAGTCAGCCGAACTTAGGTGACGTCTCAGAAGTCTGAATGGATTCAGAGAAGAGGAGGCCGATCTGGCAAGGCTGAATTAGACGGCGTGTTAAGATTAGGACGTACAATAAAGATGAGCAGCGAGCTATAACAACAAAGGGTGAATGAGTCTAGGAGGCTCACGGAGTGAATAAGTTAATAAAGGTTAAGCAATTCTTGCAGGCGATTGAGGTGTGGGGAACATAGCATTGAGTCAACAGAGCCTAACCTGTTTGTATCATCGTAGTTTTGAAGGCAGTCAGAGGGAAGTATACTGGTCAGATGAGGCTCGGTCAAGGCAGGGTACCGAGAGTTAGCAGTCCAATGGAAGGAGAAATGAAGACAGTGAAGTAAGGAAAGAACAGGGTCAGAGTGGGGGTAGATTTACTGATTGGGAGTAGAGAAGCCAACGAGACTCACTAAGGCAATGTGGACAGGGTATTTGGTATGCTTAATATTGGCCGGTAACGTCACAGTAGTTAGAGAGGTCAGAAAGCAGGGGCCAAAATACACGAGACTGTATTAGTCGGCACATTGATATTTAGTAGTACAGTTAAGTTGGGAAGATAACTAGAGTGTCAGCAGGAATGGAGATGTTAGATATGGAAGAGTTTAAATTACGTAGGTGTAAGCTCTCGGGTTGAGAGAAATAGTGTTTTGGTTGTGTCGAGCCTATACCGTTTACAGCTCCGTACTCTGTAGGCAGTCAAGAATTAGGAGACTGGTCAGAGAAAACTAGGTCAGCACACAGCGCTGGGTTACTGATAAGGTGGGGACAGGCAACGAGTAAGAGAACAGGGTGTTCAGCCTTCTTAATAATGACCGGTACCGTCACACTATTCAGAGAGGGTCAGCAGAAATGGACAGGTTAGCGATGGTGGCTATTTTAAAAATTGGGTGAGCAAGACCAGCAGGTTTTCGGGAAGAGGGGCCTAGCCAGAAGCCTACAGAGTCGTGACAGTTTACATTTCGGCAGTCTGGATTAAGTCAAAGAGAAGCAGGCCATTCAAATGAGACTAGGCCAGGGCAGGGCACTGACAAACGGCAGTCCGATATAAAAGGAATTAAAAGCGAAGAGCCTGATAAGGAGAGGACAGGGTCGGTTTGAAAGGAGCTTTATTGGTGCTAAGTGTATAGGCTAACTAGGCTGTTGGCGCTTTGGGATTATTTCGCATAATTAAGGCTTTGTATGAAATTTTATATGTGATCAGGGCCGTTCTTCCACAGCTCGTCCTCAGGGATGCAGGTGCCCATGATGTCTGCTACCTTGGGGACACTTAGTAGTCTATTTGTGGCCGCGGAGAATTGCAGCTTGCTAACAGCTGCTCTGATGGCTTCAGGTAACTTGTTCCACACATGCGCATATCTATAGAGAAAGAAGTTAAAGCGTATAAAGCAACGAATTTTGGGTAGTGCGAATGCGTGTGGCTTTTTACGTAGAGGATAACGTGTGTCGCCCAGCGGTTGAAAATATCTTTCAATACGGGTCCGATGTCTTGATTAGCTTATATAGAAAAACTAGGTGGGTTTTAAGTCGCCGCAGCCAAAGTGCTTCCAGACCAAGCTGCTTGCAGCGGCTTTGGTAACTGAGCGTAGTTGATCTTAGAAGGCGCTTAGTGAACGAACGCTGGACTTTCTCGATGACCATCCTATCACTTTTGCGTGGATTAGTAACCACTATGGAGCAGCACTATACTATAGGTCGGGCACACAAGTTGCAGAGCATAAGTCGCGACTCTAACACGCTCATTGACTTTAGTATATAGCCAACGATAGACCCGGCTTTTGTAGAGCAATAGCTAGCTTGCTCCGCAAAATTCAGCGAACTTGAGTAGTGCACACCGTGATCGTGCACAGTAATGCTGTTAGCTAATGTTATTCCGTTAAGAGTTAATATGTTGGGCGGTATAGAGCACCGGTAGGATGGGACGTTATATTTCGTTGGCGAGAACTCTAGTTTCCACTGGTCAAACCATGTTTCAAGAGCGCCGAGATAAATAAATAAATTTTTATCCTCGTCCATGCGAGGCACACCTTTACAGGCACGATCATATTTAGCTAACATTGTGTGATCAAATTGTACAAAAGGACATGTTTGGTATAACAGTGTAAGTATATGGGTGTATATACGTAAGTAATTGTGTAGGAATGTACCTTGTGTTTTTGAGTGCGCCGCAGAATTTTTGACTGTTTGTTATCGTCAGGAATGTAAGAATAAGCGATTGATTTTCGTGGGTTGGATAGCATTTTCCGAATATCCAAGGGCCAGTGACTTTAGTTTGTGCCGAGTCACATCCGCCACGTAGCAGTGTTGTTAAGCAGACATTTGTGGCTTTTTATGGGGAGAACGCTTGCCAGGCGAAAACCCACCACGTCCTGGAACACTGCAGCCGAACTATTTGCTGGAACGGGTTAAACCCGAACCACCCAGCTGGCACCACGAGGAGGTTGTTCGGCTAGCTTTGGATGCTGGAGAGTCCCTTGCCTAGGCAGCTGGGATCAAATAATAATACCACTTTTATATCATCAGCAGAGGTAGGGAGTGCCTTGTTAAAATACCTGGAATATATTATCGAATCACAGTAAAAACCGCGAAGGACCTAGGACGCTGCCTTGGCACACTCCGCTGGTTACAGATGCCTTTAGATGAGACATAGCCCAGGAGCACCGCCTGCGTTCGGTTAGAAAGGTAAGAAGAAAACTAAGAAAGGAGGCGGCCAGAAACACCGCATACAGCTAATTGTGTCAACAAACGATTGTGTGGAACCCGGCTGAACGCTTTTTTCATGTCCAGAAAGCTGATGACTACTGCTTGACCCAGGTCTATAGAGTGTGTAAGGTCGTTTAAGAATTAAAGCTGGCAAGTTTGACAAGATTTAGTAGGCAGAAACCCGTTGCGTTGCAACAGAAAACCAAGCATCCCGTCCTTTATTATTCTTTCCATGAATCTAGACGTAACGGGGGTTTGTGGCTAATAGGGCGGTGCTTGTCAATAATTTGTCGGCAGCCTCGTTTGCATCGTGGCATGATGGTTGTGTGTTTCCATTTAGACAGGTATGGCCCGCTCTTCATAGAGATGGTGAAGATATTGAGGAGAAGGACTGGAATACCTAGTCAGCCAGGTATTAATACAGAAGAAGGGTATGGTGCATGTATAAAACGTGACGCTAGGCTTTTCCGCCAAGAACAGCACATGCCACTTATGCCACTAAGGTTCTAAATCTACTATAGTCTTGCGGATTTTGTCCATTTGATATACCATTTGTTTGAAAGATATAGATGTTTATCACATCCTCTGCAAAAGGAAAAGGGCGGCCGTGTATTAACACGCCATAAACGCAAGTTAGTTACATTGGGAATAAGAGCAGACCTAGTACGCTGCCTTGAACAATGTAAATTGTTAATACTGTGGTAGTTTATTCAACCCCACTGAATTTAACCGATTGCCTACGTTGCTTAAGATTTCGGCGAGGCCAACTTGGCAGGAGCTATCGTATGTCATAAGACCTAACTTTCTTCATTAGGCGGCGATAAGGAACGCGAGCGAATGCCTTTTGCGTATCATGGAACGATGTTATTACCATCTTGTCAGAATCCATTGATTCGATGATAAAGACAAAAAGAGCCAGTTGGCGTATCGTACAGGATGGTGCCCTGTGGAACCCATGCCGCGAAGTATGGCTAGCCTTTACCTGTAGAGATAACCTAAAAATGCTTTTTCACTGGTTTCTCCATTTCACCGGCGGAAGTTGCAAATAGCTTGCATAGATTAACCTTTGTGATGTGTCGTAATATTGTAGTGTCTCCTAGCTTTAGATACGCACTTTGTGACGTTTATAAGTTAAAGATTTCCAGGAGAATGGGGCAATGCCTTCCCCAGCATTTTTTGTTTGTATGATTGGTATCCCATCCGGACGGCCTGGTTGCTCATGTTATTGACCTTACATAATTAAGATAGAACTAACCCACATTCAGTGTATCGTTAGTCATTCTTAACGGCTATTTGGTCGCAGGTTCCCTCTCTATACAAAGTGATGTTGAAATAAGAGCTATACAGTTCACACCTTATTCGCGGGTCACTGGTATTACAATCGCCTCCAGCTCTTACATTACATAGCATAGGAGCGTACATCGCGATTTTACGGCGCGCATCACCTACTCCCGCACTCTAGTGCCTTAATGTTTTGACGGATCTTAGGTACCTGAACTTGGTTCTATGGCCAAATCATTCGCCCGCATTACATAGGTTTAAATTAAATTATTATAGTGTCACAGCTGCAGCTTTCGTATTTTCTTGAGAGTTCGACTTTAAAACCTGCACCCACTAGGTTCTTCAGTTGAGCCTGATACAGAAGCTGATAACTTAGGGCAGATACCACTTCAGTCCCAAACATGTTGCTTGATTTACCCACGGCGCCAGTACCCGAAAACAAAACTAATAGAAGCGCAAGGCCAAAATGGCCGCCAAAAGGTGGTGAAAGGACGAAAACATTTCAAGCCGGTTGGTTTTGAGTTAATTACATCACAATGTAACTGGGAGACTGGATTGATGAAATGGGAAGGAGCCACCGGCAAGCTGGCTCTCCAGAGCTTAGCCCTGCTTGTAACACGGTAAAACGTCACCTTTAATTGGAGCAGTTAAGGTATTGAGACGCTGCTGCCATGCTTATTTCGCAATGCAGGTCCATTCCGGAACCGGCCCCGCAATATTATTATCTCTGCCACTGCGTATCTGGTCCATCCAATACTGCACCTCTTACCTATGAATGCATTTAGTCCATCTCCCCATCATAGATTACGCAAAATACTGCTTTGCAAATAATCCGGCTCCTACCGTTACATTTCTCTGTAGTGCAACTGACTTGCCCCGTACGATGCAACATTCCACATACAAGTACAGCATTTGTTTCACCAAGGAGCTGCTGCGCAAGCGTATTCCGCAACACCAATTTCATACCTTAGCTAAATTTGCAAACTTATCCTCCCTACAGCGGCCATATTTAGTATATTCGGTTATCGATCCTTTACTTAACTATGCAAACAATACTTCAGCTCGTATCCTTTTCCCTATGCATTATCCAGTTTCATCTGATCGGTCTACTGCTCTCCGACTTCTCTCAGACTGCTGTGGCATAACTGGCCATCGTTCAGATGATTAAGTGCCGTCGGTACTCAATCCTTCTTCAATCGGACGGCCAAATCCTAGTGTCCTGCCCTAATTTAGCCTCAGATGAGCGGTCAAATTCTCTAGGACTACTACCAGGTTACTGGGATGTTAGCGGTCTGGGCTCGGTGGGCTCAAAGCAGTGTCACCTCACCACGACAGACTGCCGGACTTGTTCGCCCCATTTTATTATAGCCACTTCCATCTCTGACCTGTCCAATCATACTGAATCACTCCACGTATCTTCTCAAATGAACTATACGACTCAATCACAATGCACCGACTCATCAAGTCTCGTCTGATTGGGCTCCTGCTCTCCAAGTTCTCTCTGACTGCTGTGACCTTACCGGCATTTGTTTGGAAGACCAAACCTCTGTCCCCATTACCTGGAGAGGCATGTTGACTCCCATCGCTTGTCTATAAACCTTTTCTATCTCGACTCTGTCCTCTCCTTATCGTGCGCTGTCTTTATTTCTCCCTCAGCCGAAAAGCCAGCTCACAGTGCCATGCCTGGTCTAACCTGACCAGTCTGCTTTTCCTTGACTTCTTCGAGACTACCGATATATATGCGATCTAGGATCTGTAGACTCAAATCCATGTCCTCCTCAACTTGGCGGCCTGCTGCACTGGTTCACCTTATATTAATAAAGCCACTTTCCCTCTAACCTGTCCGTTTCTTGACCCACACCATCTGACTTCCAACATTAACCGTACGACCCAATCTCAGTGTGCCGACTAATCCAGTTTTGTTTGATCAGCCTCCTGCTGTCCGACTACGGTGACATAACCGGCTATTGTACTGAAGACTGAACACTTTGCTTTCAAACCTTCTTCAATCGGACAAGCAACTCTCAATGCTCTGCCTTAACGTTGTCTTATTTGACCAGTATGATTTTGATTCTCTTTTTCCAAACTACCGAGATATACATGGTCTACGCACTGTAGACTCGGAGCTAAAGCTCCCTCATGTTGCCAGCCTGCTGGACTTGTTCACTCTTTAGTAATGTAGACACTTCCACATCTAACCTGTCAATCTCTTGACCCACAACATTTGTCCTCCAAAATTAGCTGTAAAACTCAATCTCACGGCGTCGACTAATCCAGTGTTGTCTGATCGGATGTTGCGCACCGAATTTCCTCAGACTACTGTGACATTGCCGGACATTGTTCGGAAGGCTGAACGCTCGATATCCCTTCACACGAAAGCCTCGTTGGCTTCTCCACACCGTAGTAGTGATCCCTGTCCATCCCGATCCTGTCGTTTCCTTGCTGCAGTCTCTGTTTTCGATCCCACTTCAACCTGCCGGTCGAATCTCAGTGCCCTGCTCTAGCCTTAGCTCATCTAACTAGTCTGCTTCTGTGACTTCTTCCAGACCACAGGGATGCTAACGGTCTAAGCTCTGTAGATTCAACGCAATGTCCCCCTCACCTCGACAGCCTGCTGGACTTGTTCACTTTATGTTAATATAGTCACTGCTATCTCTGACCTGTCCAATCCTGCTGACTCACACCACTTATCATCTCTAAGTAACCGTACGACTCAAACACAATGCGCCGACTACTTCAGTCTGGTCTGATCGGTCTCCTTCTCTCCGAATCATGTGACGTTGCCAGCCATTGCTCAGAAGACTAAACGTTCTATCACCATTACCTCCAGAGCCACGTTAACTTTCCCAGTTTTAATCTGTAATCCTTTTCTACCTCCAATCTGTCCTCTCTTTATCGCGCTCTCTGCCTTTATTTGTTCCTCAACCGGAAGGCGAGCTCTCAGTGTCGTTCCATATTCGTTTTCTGACTACTTCCAGTCTAACGAAATGTAAACCTTTTAGGCTCTGCGTATCCAACACGTGGCCCTCACATTGCGAGCCTGCCTGACTTGCAGTGGCATACCCTATATACCTATAGCCTCTTTCATCTCAAACCTGTCCATCTCTGCTGAAGCTTTATTTGTCTTCCTACAATAACTGTAAGAATTAATCTCAATGTTGTGATAAGACGAAAGCTGACAGATGTTAACATTTCGTATCGTCTTCTCAGTGCCAATACAATAACAGGAAAGTATATATAACAACATCTAGGGTGTGACCGGATAAAATAGAGACATGGTGGGGTACAGATATACCACCCCAACGTCCATGGGAGCTTTAAGCTTACAAACGGCTGTTTTGGCACACAGAGTGCCGGTTTGATCCTGCTGATCGCGACAGCCTTGGCGAAATGTAGAATGCGGCTGTTTTAACATGTCTCAACAAGATTGTGAATTGTGTGGCAGGGTGTGTCTACTAATTAGCTGCCTCTTGTCCGTCGCCCTTTTCTACTCAAGGTTTCCAGTTACATTTCCAAAGCAAGCAGAGTTTTCCAATGCGACTGGCCGACCCATTCTCAATAAGCAGCTGGCTTAAACACTGCTTTCTTTCTTTATATATGAAGAACCTACTCATCGTTCCAACTGGAACACTTTCCGTCATTCTGGAGACGCCACTTTCACTGGGTCTAAACAAAGGGGTTATGCTCGCCTCGTACTCACAGTCTCACAATTTATGCACCTGAAATAATATATTTACATGGATACCTTGTTTCACAACGGAAGACGAACCATGTTGGCGTGATTACCTTCAATGCCACGGATAACATTGCTTAATCTCACCGGCGTTCGAAAACTTGGCTTCGCCGCCTTACATTTCCGAAAGAACATTCCCATTCTCCCTTCACCTGGAGCTTTTTCGATGTCATTTCACTGAAGCTTTGCGCTCGTATAAATGGCTTTTTCGCTGGCATTTTACACTGTTTGCACTTAACTATGGAGAAAATTACTCTTACTTACAGTTGAAGGAATTCCGATTCTATTTTGCAGAGTAAGAAATTCGTAACGATCCCGTATTAGACAAAGGAACGTCAAATTCACCTGTTATGGACGTAATCATGCAGAAGAAAGAACTGCAATGACCATCCTCGTGGCAAGTCCGCGTGGGCAGCTGGAAATGGCCTGCGAACCCAGACAAGGATATAACAGTAAAGCAGTCTCTAATAACAGAACTTATACTCACCTACACAAATTATCATTTGACCCTACGACCCTTTCGCATCATTGACCGGTTTCAACGACTACTGCCGGATCATTACAACGCCAGCCGGTCAACCAAGGAAGTAAGTTGGCTGTTAACCGACTGCGAATAATAGAGTGCAAAATCGGTCTGTATTATGCATCGCCGACTAGCACTACTGTTCAACGGAAGCTACGGCAATGTTCCAGGAATTGGTGGGTTTTCGCCTGGCAAGCGTTCTCACTAGAAATATTCACAAATGTCCGCTTAAAAACACTGTAATGTGGCGGATGTGACACACTACTGAATAAAGTCAGAGCTGAACATTTTACACTGACGCAGTCCTCAGACTTCTACATACAACCTGTTTAACTGCTTTTACTATTAGGAATGCTTTGGTGGAGCACAGAACATTCCGATTTCTTAATGGTATTTGCTCGCACCATTACCTTGTGTGGCCTACTGTGCTTATGGATTGCTACACGGCGAAACCACGCCCAACTTGTTTCTTGACACAACAGTTTTGACTGAATTTTACGCGCCCCAGCGCCATCTTGTTCCATGGTCGGAATATTGCATGACAAAATGCTGACTCGTATGATCTACATCTTTTCGGTTATACATGTCATTAAGACCAAATGTTTTACCATCATAAAAAGCTATCCTTGTATGCGTATTTGATCGCAATTTCACAGGTGTGCTTCGTTTTACCGAGAATGTACCACATACTGAAATATTTATTGCAACATGCTGGACGAATTTTTCATGTACTTTTGGCACATACCTGTTTATTTGTCCATCACCTGGTCCTACACTCCTTAGCCAGCTGGGATCCTTAAGTTCAATTATGCCGTAATTTCGCACGTCGCAGCGCTAAAGTTCTATATATCCTGCTGCTTACTTACCATTCACTCGACGCATGGTCGCTGTATGCTAGTTACCTACCGGCTTTTTCTCCATCCCAGCATGTTTTATCAGCCAGTTCATATTAGTTCTTAAATCCCCGTAAGCCTGGTTGTCACGGCTCTCTGCTTACCCTAGCACCTTAATTTAGTATATAGGCAAAAGGCAACGAGAGGAACAGCCATAAAACGAGGCTAAAAGCGGTCATGGAACCAAGCAGTTTTAAAGCCTTACTTTCCGATACATAATTTTAAGCTTAACTTGGGTTCAAGCTGCCACAAATAACAAACTGCATTCTTCTTCTGAGTATGCTGAAAAAAGTGTAGCCACCTAAACAGATTACTGTCATATATAGGGAGCAAGAGCGTTGTTCCTAAAAGCAAGTTGCGGTGTAGTAGCTTACGGTGAGAGAACTAGTTTGTTGTGAAATGTAAAAGAGAGGACTGAAAGACGTAGCGGCGATCAAATGGTGAAAAACAGCAGGACGTCTGCATAATTTTTTTCGGAGAGCAGGATAAGTGGGTAACAACCGCTTGCCAATGGCGGTGGTTAAGCAACGGACAGATAGGTACATGCACGCTGTAAATTAGTTCAGGGAACATAGGTGTGCAAAGACGACACAAATCTGTGCGTGAGAGAGGTGCGCAGAGCTTGGATTGCGAGTGGAATAATGTAGTCAGAACTTTGTCTTATAAGTAAATGCTGCAGTCATTAGTGGGAACCGACAACGTCTAAAGATTCGCCAGTTAAGCAGCGAAAGCGTAGATTTTACTAGCAAACCTGTAGGGGAATCAGTTCAGCCAGGCTCGGTGGAAAAGCAGAGGTGCGGTAGACCTACATGGCGTCATTGTCAATAGCCGGGCCCAAAAATGCGCAAGCCAATAAAGGATATTGTAGAGAGAAAAAGAGTGGTGGGCACCTCCGTCTCATACAATGTGCCTTCTAGTAGTAATTGAGGTAGCAAAATTGAGCAACAGTTATGTAAGTGTTGCCAATGAAACCATGGCTGCGAAGTAATATGAAGCAGCAGTACCTCAATGGTTTAAATGCTTTATTCAAGGTGCAGAGACTGTCGTGGAGTGGAAGTGTTGTTGCCGATACTATGAGCTTCAGCGCCAAAAGACATTGCCCTAATCCAAATTGAAAATGTGCAGCATAAAAAGCAATTCAAATGCATAGCAAGGAACACCGAGGGAAGCAGTCGGGTTAATTGTGCGGCGAAAGCTGTTCGTGGCCGTAAGAATGGGAAGTGAACTGCATAGTTGTCCTAGATAATAGGAGGGCAGAAAAACGAAATAGGAGCCTCTGCTACAGCAAAACCGGTTGCCTAGCGAGTTCGGGAATTGATCAGCGGTTGTAAAGTACTATGGAGCAGCGGCGCCTCAATTGCTTAGATTTTACACTTTAGGGTGGTATTCTACAGTGTAACATGTAAGTGAAGAAGAAAGCAGTTAGCGATGAGGCTAAGAGCAGGATAAGTTGCCAGGCAGAACCGGCTCACGGTCGAGTGATTTTGAAATATGGACTAGTTAAAAATCATAGTTAAGAGCTGGAGCGTTAGATGTTAAAGCAGATACCTTAGCCGCGGCGACTCCGTTGCAGAACTAGCAGGGGAATCGACCTAGGGTTGCGGCATAGAGTGGGGCAGCAGCGTTTCAATGGAGTACGTGTCTCACAGAATGGTAAGGTTATAATGTGTCACAGGTAAGTCAAGTGGAAGCAGGTAGCGGTAAGGGTAATGGCCGAATTAATTGCAAAGCAGAAGCGCCTCGCTTACGTGAGATAAATATATATTCTAATAAACCTACAATTTATGAACAAGAGCGATAAAAGATGGGAATAAATATCCGGCTGCTGATTAAATGGGTTTGCAGCTGCAGCTAGAGAATGCACTTGAAGTTGATTAATAAGGTGGGTAGCAGCAGCATACTTACTAATTAATTACTGCAAACCTCACGTCCATGTTGTACCAGTCAAATCAAGTGGGCAGCAGAGTAGAGCTAGGGTAGGAACCGGGTAACGTGCGGAGCGGAAGCCGTTTGCTATCGTCAGTTGAGTGCTTGGACGTGCAGGCATTCATAGTTAAGGGGAGCGCAACAGCTAAATTATAGTGTATTTTTGCTAAGTTCAAGGTGTGCTTGTTTGAAGGAGCGATGTGTTTACAGACAACGTTTTGCAGTAGGCACATTGCGCCGCATACAGAAATTGGGAATGTACGGCTGGAATAAAATAATGGATCAGCTGTACAACGTAACGGCGCTTCGGTGCCGTGTTAACACCGCCAGTTGTACGCAGGCTAAGTAAACCGCAAGGACGCGTATCGCTATGCGGATACAAACCCGCGCCGCAAGACGAGGAGACAAGCTGAGTACCATTAGGCTAAGGGCCGCCAAATGTACGGATTAGAAAAATATCATTTGTGGTGCAGCGATTGTTTAGGTTCATGTGGACGTACCGCAGTGTGTGAAACCGTAGGCTCTGTAATTTTTCAGTGGCGAACCACATCGGCCTAGTAGCGGTGTCGTTAACTGGACTTCCGTAGCTTTGTATAGTGAGTACGCCTGTCAGGATAAAAGTCACTACGTCTTGAAACAATGCCGTCGATCAGTTTGGTGCGAAGAGTGTTAATAGTTTATTATAGGTTGCACTTGGTTTGAAAGCAGGCACAAATGGACATATGACGGAACAATGTAGCTTAACTGGAACAAATGAATAATATCCTCCACTTGCTTTTACAGGTATATAAGTAGTACAAGCGCGTGAAATGGTTCAACGTATATAAATTAGTCGTAGCGAGCTGATAGAACGAAGCTCATGTGAGAAAAGAGTTTGTTTGATGAATGCAGATTTGTTCAAGTGATTAGACTGTTTGCGGCTGAACAAGTTTATGCTCGTCGAAGTCCGCAGACTTCAATTACGTTAGACAGTGTCAAGCAGTTGCCTGAATCCTGTAGACTGTCGGTTTGTTATTTTTTGAAGTAGGTTCGTTGGACATTCCCGATGGTTAGCGATAAGCATTTGAGTTAACTAGGCATGCCCTTAAATTCTTCCGGAAATTTATTCGTGATGCAATGAATAAATTGTCACGTAGTTCGTTAACAATAAGCTACTGGCATAGTGAGCCTTACAGAGTGCTATGGTAGAATCCACTGGCGAGATAGAGGCATTGGGAATAACAGATTACCGCCGCCTGTTTGTTTCCGGTTGCAGAGCGGCTACAGAACACTTAACCCAGTTGTTCAGACTCCAGCGATATATCGTGCAAGAAGATGGTACTGCAAATAAAGTGAATTGCTTGTCAGTTTTAATCTTTCGGGCTGCAAGTCGATTCCTTTTATAGTTCGAGTGGGAGGACAGTCTGGGTATATCTAGTTTTTTTTTCGTGCGCTTGAAACTTGATTGCGACGAAAATATCTGCATAGAGAATGCATACTCGCGCATTGAAGAAAGCAAAATATACTAACTTAGAAGCGACCTTACTGACACTTTTCATTTGTTTTAGATGTGTACATTGAGGTCGGCACTTTCTCATTACCTTCAACTTATGGGATTACACGATAACTAATTATACAACTGTGTCTCGATTGGGATAGGGTAAGACTATGGTGCGTGCAGCAGGCCAAAAGAGCGAAATATATAAGTGTATAGCGTGTAAATTGTGTAGAAGCTGTGTAACAGGTGGAGGAATATGTGGGGCAAAGTGTGCCTTGTGTAGCAAAGAAGTTGCAATAAGGTTGGCCTTTATGTAAGGAAAATAGCGAAGCAGTGTAGGCTAAATATGATTTGCCCTTCTATCCTAATGTAGAGAGCTGTAGTGTCGGAGGATAAGTCAAAAAATCAGTGGCTTACAGGTAACGCATTTGCACGGTCTAACGTGTTCAACCCCCAGTGCCGCGTATTCATCAGGCGTCGCACGTTATGACAGGTGCAAATAGGCTGCGTAGGAGCTATGTTCCAGCTGAAGTAAGCCGGACTAAAGGTGCCACCTATGTATAAGGCGAAGGGTTACTGGGTCGACTGGCCGGATGAACGAGTTATAGAATATAATGAGGCAGAAGCGCTTAGTGCAGTTGATCAACCCCTTAAAAGTAGAGGGTTGGTTGTGGGAATTAGGACATGCAAGCAGCAGAGTACTAGTGTGATATTGGCAACAAAATCCAAGTGGACCGGCAGCCTGAATTTGACGTACATCGAAAACAGCTAGTAAAAGGGATGAGAGAGCATGGGCCGCATATCAGCCAGGATCGAGGCGACATTTGAAACTAAACGTAAATACGGCTGCTTGAGACAGAGACCCTTCTGAGTGGTAGCGCCATGCATTGAGCAACTGGCAAATGGGCAACAATGGACGCGCGGTAAGCAGGTTGCTGATAAGATAGGCATTTAATTGCTGAGCGAAGGATGAACACAGGAGATAAGAATAGTAGCAACGTAGCATTGGGTAGCGCTTGCGCGTAGAAGAATAACCGTCTGTTATTGGTATAAGCTTTAGCGTTAACAAGAAAACCATCCGGAGCAAATAGCTTTAGCAGTTGGGGCTGTTCATTTGGCAGATACTGGTCAAATATGACTAGGATTCTAATTCCCAAAGGTGTGGAAATACTTAGGCGGAAAAATGTAGGTAATATAGGGTAAGGGATTAATGCAACCGTGTTAACAAAAACCGGGTTGCAGAGACGGCGCTTTAACAGTCGTCTGGCGGCTGGTAGAAAGTAGGTTGCAGCTCAGACAAGAAGAGACTGTAATAAGTAAAAAAATGTATTGTAAGTTGCCCGGTCGATGTGGTAGTGAGATAGAGGACACTAGCAACAGTCTAGATCCAAAAGTATGTAGGCAATCTCGAGGAACCTAGACAAGCCCAAATAAGGTAGATGGAAGTGGTGGTGAAAATGAGATACCATCGTCTTTAAATCTAAATAATATATAAATGTAACTGTAAATTTTTATTCTCTACCACGTGTGGCACACCTTTATGTTCATACTCATGTTAAGCTCATCTGGTGTGCTCAAAGAAGTACAAACTACAAGTTTGGTATGAAGAGGTATGTGTGTTTGGGTGAATATACGTATGCGATATTGAATAGATGTAGCTGTGTGCTTAAGTTTTTGAACCTGCACAGCATTTTTAGCTTTTTGTACTCATCAGGAATGTGCGTATAAGCAATATATATATCCATGGGATGCATAGCGTTTTGCCGATATATACGGGGCAGTGCCTTTAGTTTGTGGCGTGACACCTCGGCAACGTTGCAGGGTTGATAAATGCATTTGTGTCCTTTTAAATGAAGAAGGCACGCCAGGTGAAAACCCACCACGTCATGAAACACTGCCGCCGTCTTAAAGGTGGCACAGCGTGGCAGGTTGACACAGCTTAGGTTTGTTGTGTAGCTATATATGCGCGGTTCCTTTTACCAAGAACTCGTCTGTTCACACGCAGTTGGCCTATACTTCCGCTAAGTTAGGAGTCGTGACTAATTGCTTTAAAGGAAAGTAGAATCACACTTTCAGAGGCCATTACGACATCCGACGGTTTATTCCATAAACTGGCACATCTGTGGTGGAAGAATTTAAACGTAGGGAGCAGTGCGCTTTAGGTAGGGAAAATGTGTGCGGCCAGTTACGTCAAAAGTACTGAGTATCGCACTTAGTTTGGTAAAAGCAGCTAATACTTGAGTTCGACACTGTGCCGAGCTTATAGAGAAAGACAAATATAGCTGTAAGTCTGCGCAGCTAGTGGTTCTCGCCCGAGCTGCTTACACAGCGCCCGGTAGCTGAATGTAGTGAGTCTTAGGAGGCGTTTAGTAAACTAACGCTGTAACTTCTGTAGCAACATGCTATAGAATTTGTGTGCGTTAGCAATGACTGTAGAACAGTACTCTAGCATTGGTCGGGCACCTAAATTTAGACTAGGTCGAGATCCCGTGATGCGCGCTGACTTCAGTATGTATACCATAATTGAACTAGCATTTGCAGAACTATTGATATAACTAACTCAGGATAGCTTCTCGGTGTTGCAA
The DNA here is from genome assembly GCA_944474145.2 of Dicrocoelium dendriticum. Lineage (NCBI taxonomy): Eukaryota > Metazoa > Platyhelminthes > Trematoda > Plagiorchiida > Dicrocoeliidae > Dicrocoelium > Dicrocoelium dendriticum. The sequence continues at coordinate 82,039,680 of OX104066.1, read as the reverse complement.
GAGGTACGACCATAAGGAATAACCAACTAGGAATAAGCATATTTATGAAGGGCAACACGTGATCAAAGTATGACATTGACAATGTGAGTGAGCGGCTGCGCGTGTTTCACGCAACGATATCGATAGGTTAACTGTTCGGCCTCACAGTCATTTCGGTGTTGAAACAGATTGGTAACGCGTATACGAAAACGTTAATAATTACGAAACGTGATACAGAGAATAGCCAAAAAGTTGTTGTTCTGGCCTAAAGCCGATTGCTTGCGTTGGTACACGCAGTTATTTGCTATGCATTTCTATCCTCATACATATAATGCAATCCGCTGGGAAAGTGCTGGATTTTAATCCTAGCTTTTTGAGCGAGGTGTGTTGCTTACGATAGTAAGTGTAAAGCCCTGATTGTGGACCAACAACTTGGTAAATAATTGCTCTAATTTAGTGGGTAACTGTAAGAAAAACAACGCAATGGACAAGTGCCAGCCATGAAAAGTGCAATGAAAAAGTGCACAAAGGAATGAACCAAATACAACAAAATGCCGACAGTTGCGATCCTATGCGTACCGTAGATTTATCTTTATATATGTTGTTTAACCACATTGTGTATGTGAATAATGAACGGGAATACTCAGAGATGCGTGGAAGGCTTAGTTGGCCATTTTACAGTGGTGGCCATCGGGTAACGTGAAGTAACTAAATAAGTTAGTTAATAACGTGAGCGTCAGTAGCAACATAGCTAGTGCGCTGCGACGCGTTATAGTTAGGTCGTCCTGGTGGATAAGAAGCAGAGCGTTCAAGTCGTTTGAAAAAGCCGCGGCCAGTAGTTGAGCTGGAAGTGCCATAACAGCGGTGCCAGAGCCGGTGGAAGGGGATAAGTTTACATCAGTATATATGTGGCTATGCACTGCGTTGCGCAAGGTTATTAGTGTTAACCGGGACTAGTGTTGAAGTCAGCATAAACAAGTCCAGCGCTGGAAGACCAGTGGCGTGCTCATCGACTATTCATGGCCAAGGTCATGTCATGGAAACTTGTAAATGGAAACTCAAAATCAAAAGCTATAGGGCTGACGCGCTACGTTGCGTGTCAACTCAAGTCGTTTTGGTGGAGCAACAGAAGAGATTTAATGTCGCTAAGGGGTTGTACATGCAGAATTGGAGCCAGACGCTCTATTATAGCAGTGTGTCAGAGGCTTTGTTGTAGACATGGGTAAGTAAACGTCAGTAGCCATGTGGATAGGGCGCTGTGTCGCTCGGAGTAATTAAGGCTGACAAGAATTGAAGCTAAAGTCAGCATAGGTAGGTTAGGTGCCTGGAAGTCAGTGTCCTCTTGGAAGCAAATCAATAGCAATGCTCATAAACAGCGGGGCGGTTAAAGTTTTAGTTAATCTAATAAAGTAAAGCAAGCTGGGTGGTCTTTCATGGCCATACGTTCAGCAAATTTATGGGTGCTGAAGTACTAGGCACTGAAGTCAGTAACTGTGGAGCGGATTTCTAGAGAAGTTGTTATAAGAATGTGCGTGGTAAGTAGTAGGGTACACTGGTAGAAGAGAATGTTGCACTTCTATGAGAAAAATACAAGGTTCCACAAATCACGCGAGCTTTCACGTGCGGTGACGTTACTTTCAATGAGGGCGTGGCTGGTCTGCATGCTGGTAAGAGCGAAGGGGAACCAAACTACAATTTATCAGCGAACAGGTATGGTATGCCGTGTCTGAACACTTGAAATACTTCCTTTAAGTAAACTAGAAACTGCAGAGCCCCAAGTTTGATTCCGTGAAGCATACGCTAGTTACAGGAGACGTTTTCGATGTGATGGTACACAGTGCAACTGTGTTGAGTTGAAAAGGTACAATAAAATACAAGCTGGTGCTTAACTACGGTGCCAAAGGCGGTTGACATTTTGTGTAACACTTCGTGTGTGACTCAGACAAGTGAATTTTTAACGTCAAGGAAGACAATGGTCAGCGCCTGTCCCATGTTCATGGAGTGCATTTTGTACCCCTTACAAGTTGTTTGGACCTTCAGAGGCGTTTCTTCTAGCTAGGGTATCATATACCATGAACTGCACTTCTGCTTTCTCGTCCAACTAACGTTTTCGCTGCCTTTATTTCATTCTATTGATCACCATTTTCCTTTAGGCATGGTTTTTGAACGTCTTGTACACTTCACCAAAACAAGGTGTGGAATCTTGTAGGGCGTACTCCAGCTAATGCTAAAACGCTCGGCAAGTACACAACTGGTACAACTATAACCTTCACGGTTAACATAACGAAGAGCAATTTTTGAACAGCTAACCCGCCGAGCTTCAAAATGACGTGGTAAAGAGCAACGTGAGATTCAACACCTTGGAACCACTTGCTGATAGACAAGCGTCCATTGCGGGTATGACTCACCCCGATGCATTTATGGAAGTTAAGAAGGCGGTTGGCTGTTAGGTTCCGCAACACGAATTGCACCTTGGCGCTAAATTGGATAAAATGTCTTAATAAGATAGTAAAATTGCACCCCATTAGCAGGAAACTGCTGAAAGTGTGTGGCTTGTAGCACAACCATCTCACTTGCGCAATACTGACAGAAATGGTTATGAATACCAGCTCACTCATTTTGTCACTTTATGTAACAAGAGCTCGGCGCTCAAGTTTCACACTTACCAAGGCAAAGTTGGAACCTGCACGAAGTTCGTTGGCCTACAGTTAGTACCAGTAAGGACGGTTTTCAGAGCCGTTAAGATAGACTGCCGGTAAACTCCCACCAGAATAAGTGCGTTCAAGTGAGCTGTGATGCTCGCCCGACACTTTTGTACTCAAGTGACACCCTATTGTGGAGCAAGACATCTCGGCTGATATGGTTACTGGACTGCTTGTTTCCGTCCTGTTAACATTTGCAAACCCTGGGACCAGCACAACCCTTATAACCACTCTAAAACTAGATCAGTTCAGCCAACCTGGGGACACTGCATGGAACTTCGGTTAATACTGTGCTAGGCTCCTGATACCACTCGACAAGCTATAGGGGGAAAACGATAGGCAAATTCCTACCACAACTTTTAAATCCCTTGTTGACATGGACACTGTCGAAAAGCTGTGCTGCGTATGAAAAGGACCCAATATTAAATAATTTGAGAGACCAGAGCCGCATGCACCTTCGAGCCAAAAGACCCTGTGTATGAACCAAATCAAAGCTTTCGTTTGAGCAGCTTGAGAACAAGACACGCACGTTGATAATACTAACAGTGCAGGCGCCAGCACCATTTTATGTTGCGGAAATTAAAGAAGGAATCAGAAGGAATAAAGTCGTCACGGATGACGAAACTTTGGGTTCAAGTGGGCTTAGTGTAAATAATCAAGGCACTATAAGTACAGTGAAAGCTTTAGATGTAGTCGGAGAGTATCTTATTCTTGCGCGTGTTAAAAACGTTTTACTATGAAGTTAGTCGACTTGGCAATATGTAGTTGTGGGCAGTGACCTGATTCCGTGGAGAGGCACATCTACCACGTCGCAGTGTGTTAAACAGACACTTGTGGCTTTTTATAGGGAGAAAGCTTGCCAAGCCAACAGCCGCCACGCCCTGGAACACGGCTATCAATCCTTTTGTACACTAATGTACATCTGTGAGAGCAGCTTGCCGACCGATTTCAAACTCGGTCATTTGCAGTCAAAGGACTTCTAACTTAGTCTATTGCCTGATCAGGTAGCAAAGTCAGGGCCGCCATACTGGCTGAGACCGGTCGAAGATGGGAAAAGCACGAAGAGGCATCTTGTTGAGTTTTCAGGGGAGCAAAGTTTCCACTTTTCGGGTGTCTGGATTTTTCAGATCATGTATAATTTTCTGGAGTGTACAGACATCGTGTCCAGCTCTCCACACTGGACAATGGTGGTGGTGGTGAGTGTAATTAAGTCTCTTTGGTGTAGAGTCCTGCTCCATGTAGGTCCTTGTCGGTTATTACGTTTGTCTTGCGCGGAAGCGCTGTTCCCCTGCCAATCCCAGATCCACAAGAAGTTCCGGATCTCAGAGAAAATGGACAGTTGGCGACCACCGCGCGAACACCGCAAAGTGTAGGCGCGGAATAAAACAAGGGTTAAGCCTTACGTTAAAACATGTAGAGTTGAGAAACTTCAGGTACAATGTACCACGATGATTACGCTGAAAGTATATTTTGAACGTGCTTCAGCACCAATGGCCGTAAAGGTAGAGTGCTACCATCAACGTAAAGAAGAGCGTTGTACCAGTAAGCAATCCACGAAGCCTCAGTTTACTAAGACACACCTAGTGCTTGGGAAGAGAGAATAATGAGTTTGAAGGCTGATGGCGATTGAATGGTGAATGAACGGCAAGCACCCAGCCAACTTCGACAGGAAGCGCAGAATAAGTAAATAAAAATGTAAATGGCTGGCAACGAGAGAGATTCATATGTCAATTAGTGGTAAAACAACGGAAAGCTAGGGAACAAGCGCGGAGTAAAGAGGTTCATGGGATCAAGCCATAAACACGACACAAGAGTACTAAGAGAAAATTACTGAGCTGGGAGAAGCCAGTGAGAGAGCTGGACTCCTACTTGAGCAAGTGTCGAAAACGCTGCTGCGAGACGGAAACAGAACACCTACAATTGGGTCGCTAACTAGCGACTGTGTGCTGACTAGATGAGGAAAGAGTAATCGATAGAAGTGGCTATACAGGCTCAACGGAAGGAATGCAAACGTGTGGAAAGAAAGTATGCATTCAGATCGCTGAGGACGTCACAGCATATGAAAAAATAAGCGCAGCCTCGCGCAAAGCTATGTCATTTTAGGGTGTTAAGGGAATGTCACTAAGGTGGGGTGATCCGGGATAGTCAGCAAGTGAGCCGGATTCCTACCTAAGCTAGTGGCGCAGACGTAGCAGCGAATAAGGAATAACGGCACACCTATAAATGAGAGGATAAGGGGTCCAGGTGCGCTGACCAGCTAAGCTAGGATTGCTGACTAGAAACCCAAAAAATGCTTATCAAAGGACACATGCTAAATAGCAAGTAGATGGGTAGATGAAGGTCGGAAGCTGAGCCTAATGGAAGACAGCTAAGATTAAGTGGAGATGAACAAGCACTAGGAGTCGGAGGTAGGACTTAGGAGAGATGGCTCCAGTGGACAGGGTTTCAGTGTTCAAAAATGCCATTTAGGTTAAGCCTTCTAGTTACGGGTGGATACCTGCAGATTAACAGAATAAATCAACAAACCAGCAAAGGTATGTGAGCCAAACAGTCCACAAGAATAAAAAAATAAATAAAAGCTTTATTCCCAAATTTATAGACACACCAAATCAGGTATGCTCAAGGTTAAAGAGGTAAGGAATGGCTCCTGGCAAGCTAGCAATATGCGCACGAATGCAGGGGACTACGCCAAATCGTTGTAAATAAAGAGTGGCGTTGAAATTTAGCCGAACAAAAGATAATGGCGTTAGTATACAGATTATCTGCGGCGAAGTGCAGCCAGGCTACAAAGAGGTTGGTCACTAGTCGATACCTACAGTGTCACAAAATAAGTCATAAAATTTCGCAGGAACTTAAGTCAGACATTCTAAGAGAATAAGCGTTGGGGAGATAAGTGTTTGCTCCTAGAAAGCTCGGGATATGCGCGGATATCTGGAGCCTTTGACGAACGGCTGCAGCTTAATAGCAGTGCCGAAGGTAAGGCGGATGATAAATAATGTCTCTTGGAGTAAGAGGATCAGGGCCTAGCAATGCCATTAGGAGTAAGCCTTCTAGTTACCAGTGGAAACAGAGTGTTACAGATTAAATCAACAAAAGCGAAGGTAATTAACTGAGAAATTTCCAGCGAATAAATGTTGGGGACATGAGGATTGGCTCCTAGCAAACTCCGGATACGCGCAGCGATGCATGCAGTTTACGACCACTAGCTACAGCTAAATAGAAGTGCCCTAAGAGGAAGGACCGATAACGGAACTAAGAGAGTATCGGCGGCCAGCAAATGCATTCGGATTAATTTTTCTAGTTATCAGGGTAAACCTACAGTGACACGGAATTATTCAACAAACCAGTGAAGGTATGTGATGCGAACAATTCAAGAGAATAAAAGTTGGATAGATAAGGAGAGCCTCCTATCGTAGCGGGGCATGGAACCTAGAATGACTCCCTGCAGCTGAACCGAGAAGACAAAGGTAAGACGACGGACAGATAATGGAACTAGGAGAGAGTATTGGCGGTTAGTAATGGCAATTGGATTAGGCCTCCGGGTTACTAGGAGACACCTACAGTGTCCCAGAATAAGCCAACAAACAGCAATTGTATATGACGCAGGCGGACCCAGTGAATATGGGTTGGAAAGTCAAAAGCTTGGCTCCCAGCAAGCTCCAGATATACACAGAGTTGCCTAGGCCTACGACCACTAGCTGCTGCTGAACAGACGTGCCAGGGGTAAGACGATCGAAAGGAAACGGCGCTGGGAAAGTGTAGCAGTGTCCAGGTGTAGCCATTCTGTTACGGCCTTTGGTCAATAGTGGATACCTACAGTGCTACAGAATAAATCAGCAAACCAGTGGAGGCAAGTGCTACAGAAATCCCACGAGGATATCGCATGGAAAGACAAGGAGTGTCCCGGAGTCATCTCCGGATATGCGCACAGGCGCATGGAGCCCACGACGACCCGCTGCAGCTAAAAATGGTTGACAAAGTTAAGATGAGCACCAAATAATAGCGCGATTAAAGAGAGTATCAGTGGTCAGCAATGGCAATTGGAAAAAGCTTTCTAGTTACAAGTGGATATCTGCAGTGTTAAATAATAAACCACCAAACCAGCAAAGGCATGGGACGCTAACAGTCCAAGAGGATATAGTTGGATATGCGCGATGAAACTACGTTTGCAGTTAGCTGGTTTATATTAGATGTTTCAGAATAACATTGGGACGCGCAGATATTTACGCTGATGCGCCAGATTTTGTTAGTACATAGCCGAAATAACAGACATATACAGCTGGGGTGAACAAGGATTAACTGGTGAGGCCTGTGACTGAGATGTTGAGTTTTCGGATTTGGAGGTGATAGGCGACATGTTCCTAAAGTTCATCCTTCGGTACATTGGCGGTAAAGAGCTCGCATGTAGGCACGGTAACAAGATGTCTAGGTAGGGATGCTCGGAACCGTGCAGTATCCTCGACTGCCCAACATCGTAATTGAAGCCTGTTCCACACGGGAGCGGATCGTTAGAAGAATAAGTGGTTACGCCCTTTGGTGCACCAGCAACGAAGTGAAACTTTGTCCATGTCAAGCGGGCAACTGAAACTGCACGTAGTTAACGGGCAGTTTATTGCAGATTAAAGTTAACCATGAACGAGCAGCAACGTCTTACGTCAACAGAGTCAAGCAGCGCTGCTGGCTGTTGCGTTCTCGCAATTAGCATTATGGCGCAAAGATCTCCGTCATACGCCATAGCCCTAACCATCCATTCAGTGACCCATGTGCTGGAAACGAAAAGTTCAGCTCACCTTTTATAGAAGCAATCAACGTGGAAGTAAATCCAGTCAGCGAGTAGCTGCAGGTGTCCACCGGCCTTCCACGGTACATGGCGTAATCGTACGTAAAGTGTACCCGAACCACAATTTCGTCCATTAGACCACCTTTGAATTTCGGAACTTACGGTGTCGCACCTATCGTAATCAAACACATTGAAAAGACCCCTGCTTGCTTCTAAAATTTTTCAAAATATTCATGCAGAAAGGCCAAAACCCAATTGCTAGGAAACATTCTGTCATGCCACGCCATAAAGTTCCGTTGCAGGTAGTAAACAATTATCCCCCAATAAACCAACCTGTATTGACGCGCATTGTGGAGAAGCCTGTTAAACGAGTACGCATGGACCACCTGTATGCATGAAACCATGCAAACCAATCACAACTTGGATTTCTGAGCTGCCGCTCATGCGCAACTTGCCAGTTGCATTTCCTTTACTGCTGTCAGGAGCGATTGATTCAACTTTGGTAGTCATTTCACGCTAACTGGATATGCAAACAGCATTTGATAAAGTCCCCAAACATGCACCCACCGCCTAAAACCAAGGCTTATGTTGTCAGCATATTCTACTATACTGGCTGCGCGCCTACCTAACTCGACCTACCCAGTTCGTGAGAATCGCACACGTCGAAACTGTTCATATCACAGTATCTAGTAGTGTCGTACAAAGGTGCGTGCTAGGACCGACAATGTTATAGATGTCTGTAAATGACGTCGGTAGTAGCATACGGCACGCCACCTCTTTGCTTCGCAAATGATATGCAATTCCTTTATGTCTTTCTATCAAATGCCAGGACGTCCGCAACAGAAGAAATCATAAAAGACTTAAGAGCCCCAGAGCCGTGGTCTAGGCAATGCTAAATGGCTGCCACAGTCGGTACTTCGCGCATCATGAAACCCAAACATTCTATAGTAGACGAAACAATGTACACTAGCGAAAGACAGGTAAACGTAAGTTCACGAACGTTAAGGTTTCCGAGCAAGTAAAATTTCAAATCGCTACTGCACGTAACCCTACTTTTTATGCAGCCGGACATCTGAACCCAGCCAACGTATGTGTGGAACTTTACCCGAGTCACCTCCTCCCATTTCTGGATTACTGAGCTTTCGCATGCAGTAACTTGCGCAAGTCGGATCGCATACTGCTGGAAAACGCCCATCGACGGTGCACGAATATCCTAGCTTCACAATTGCTAGCGCTCAACTATAGACAGTGGTGGCGTCATGACAAACACCGGCCTATTTGACAGCAACGCATTGCCTTAAATCTCCGCGTCATACATTTGATAATACGTAACGCGGCATATAGTGATATCGCAAGTCTGAATCTAAGACATGGGACAGAACCAAACCTTAGAAAGAGTCGATGCACCATTACAACCTTGCGAGCAAACTGCAAACAACGCACGTTTCTTCTCAGTCGACTACGCAAGTATTTGGAACAAACTACCGTCAATTCTGCGAGAAAGCCAACTTAAGCTATCTTTCAAGAAAAAGGTACAAAAGTGCATGTGCCTAGATGCTTTAAAATGCCTCTCCAACTTCTGCGACTAGGACGATCTCTATTTCGATACTGGCGCGGATAGAGCCTAAAAGGAGCTTTGGCCTCTTCAGGCAAAATAAAGCGATGTACATAAATATATAAATGTTTGTTCGCGGCTATGCTGGGCATGCTAATAATGGCAGGATAATCTTACTTGTACAACAATTGATCAAGAAGTGTACAATAGTATAATATGCTTTTCCATATGCGTGAATCCATAAATGTAGGTATGTAGGTAGGTGGGTTTCCTGTTTTTATAAGTGTTGCTTTATGGGTTCGAGCGCGTCGCCTGTGTCCGAAGAACGGTTCGACGTCTGTGGATTTGCTAGGCTTGCCCGCGTAAGCTTGGAAATTGACTTTATTTAGAGGCGAGACACCTCCGCCCCGTCTCAGTGTTGTTCAACAAACATGTGAGGCCTTTTGTAGGGATATTCCTTGTCAGGCAAAAAGCCATTACAACCTGGAATACTACGGCTAAACTATTTGCTGGAACGGGTTGAACCCAAACCACTCGGCTGGTACCACGGGGAGGTTGTTCATCTTTACGCATAACTACTTATCACCCGAGCATGGCCTCCATGATTCGCGCCACTAGCACAAGCAGCACTCGTCTATATTGCCTTCTATGCTCCGGTTCAGCTACAACGACGGGACCCAAGATACACGCAACTGCAAATATTCCCAGCCAGCTTAAGCACTTCCGCTGACGCTGCATGTTTTGAACTCATGATAAGTTTGCATAACTTAGCTCTGCTGTTTTTCTGACTTAATCTGAGGCCATTTATGTGTCCGGTAGGTCTAATCCGAATGCCAGTGTTGGCCATCGAAGCTCTCTATACTAGCGCCAATAGCTTTCGTTCGTCTTATCTTCGACAACTCTGTTTAGGTTTAGCGAGTCGACTTAGGCTCCCCGCATGTATGCACAGATTCCGGTCATGATAGAAGCCACTGCTTAGCTCTCCACCTTTTATTCTCTTGGACGGTCTGCATCACATCCCTTTGCTGGGTTGTTGACCTTGTATGTGACACTATTCATTACTGATCAATACTTAAGCGAATGGGGATTTCTGGCCACTGATATGCTCCTCACTAACCCAATTATCTCTGCTCTTCCTACCTACAACACCTCTGTTTAGCTACAGCGCGTCGTCATGTGCCCTTCTCTACCCATTGATCATGCCTTGCTTGGTGTGTCTCGACAAATTCGAGAATAAACTTTATTTATTTATTTATTTATTTATCCCGAGCCTGCTAGGAGCCATACCTTATACCTCTATTTGTTATTCACTTGGACGGTCTGTGTCACTCAAGATCGCTGGTTTGTTGACTAATGCAGTGATAACCTAGATATACATAAGTGACCAAAAGATTTATGGTATTGCCATGACTGGCCACGGATACTCGCAAATAGCGCCATAAGCAGTTGTTACTCGCCTATCGACGCCTCTGTTTAATTGCATGGCGTCGCAGTAGGACTAAAATAAATAAATAAATAGGTATATTTATAGACTGGCTAGATGCCGTGCCCGCAAAAGATCAAAACAACATTTACCTTGATCCCATGCGCTCGCATGAGTGAGAACTGTAAAGGTATATGTTACTTGTTTGCAATTATGAATTCAAGGGCTTTGTTACGTGTGCAGTTGAAGGGGTAGTACGCGCGCCTGATAGAATGCCTCTAACTCTTTCAAACCGTCTTTGAGCTTTACGATTTTATTAGTGGCGTAAGTTTATGCGGAGCCGTAATTATGTACGTTTTCTTTGGGTGCGGGATCCAATTCACCACGAACGTCACTATAAATTATTCAGACCATACGCCACGCTCTGTCGTCACATTTAATAGTGCGCACAAGGTGTGAAATAAAAGCAGCAGGAATAAACGGAACAAGAAAAGCTTAAAAGTAGTTTCTGAACCTGCAAATAACAATAACACATGTTTAATGTAATAAAAATGACGAAAAAGGTAATTAATATGGCAACCCAACCACTATCTGATTTTCCAAGTTCAACTTTGAATTCTTTTCCGTTGGACCAAGCGTTGCTCGCGGATCCCAGTGGCATAGTGCTTATGGCGTCAACCATGAGCCACTAGGCTCTGAGTTCCAGTCCAACTCAGGTTATCTCCAACTGATGAGTCCCAACCAGGACGAAACCGCGGTCTTGGGGTGCCAGTGTTGGGATGAGCAACACTATAATGTAAGCAAACTAGTTTGCCTCCAAAGGTAATGTCTCGCGCCAAAATGCATACAAAGTAGATCTCAGCAAAATGAAATACGTCTTCTAAGGATAGCACATTGCGTAAATTAGTACAAAGATAAGCTTTACAGCACCGGTTTTAACCTCTGCTTGCGATAAAAAGTAAACGCAGTGTGGTACGTGCATTAATTAGCACGTTATTCGCGATAGAATAGTGGTCCACAAATCATAGCATTGTTTTGATTCGCTAAAAATGGCTTTCTGCTGTGCAAGCCGAAATTAAAGAAAAGAAAATCAAACAGTGGCGGTGTCGTTTAAGATCTGAAAGGCGTCCCTATCTAGAACCATTCCATATAGGCCAAAACTTTCCGACGTAACTAGCCTAAAAGCAAACTGTTCAGGCATACATAGCAAATATAGGCAAATAATCGATAATGTTGCTCGAAAACGCTCGGAATCCAGTAAGGAATGTCATATATGCAAGAGGCTTCAGGACAACCTATAAATATTCGGCGGTCAGAAGGCCACAGTATAGAATTTTCAAATGATATTGGGCCATTTAAACCACTATGAATCTAGAGTTCCGTATTTTTAAGCCTTCGAGTGATTTTGAATGTTATGTCAAGACTGCACGAGCCAGGTCTACCTGAGTAATACAGTAGACCTTTAGGACCGGTTGTCAAATTTGGGCTTGAAAAGCGCACACATTTGTTATATAACTATCCCGTTTCAGCTTAGAGCCTATGTTCTATATCCATAAGTCTGTCACTACCACCAGTGAGCTAGAGAAGCCTGTCACTAATAATGATGCAACGGATCTGAAAGATCCCCTGGATTGCACAGGTAGACCTGGCTCATGCGGCCTTGTTGTAAGCTTTAGAAAAGCTTAGAGGCTTAAAAAATGCTAAACTCTATTTTACTAGTTGTTTATGTGGCTCAGTATCCACTGAAAATGGTTTGCTGTGGCCTTCTAACCGTGAGTTAATTACAAGCTCCCCTGAATGCCCATGTAGATATAATATTTCTAGCTGGATTTCTAGCGTTTTCGCGCAAGCTCATCCCTTAATTGCATATATTTTTCATGCTTGCTTGCAAAGTTTACCTTTCGGCCACCTGCGCAGTCCGTAGTTGTCGCAGGGTATTACTAGCTAATTAGAGTATTTCTGGATAACTATGCCTATCTAGAACAAACGCCGCTTCCCTACTTTTTATATTTTCTTTTCTTTTATCTGCTATCTGCTTGCAAAGCCGAAAGCCACTTCTGGCGAAAAATAAAAATGGTCTTATTCGTAGACCATCATTTAAATGCGAATAACTCGCAAATTACTGCACTTATTGTGTTGCTTTTACGTTCAATGTATTCAGGCGCTAAAGCCGGTCCAGACCAGTGTAACATTATACTACTTTACGCGGTATTCTAGCTGTAGAAAGGCTTTTTTTACCTGAGAATAACAGGTTAAAATTTCGCGCCGGAGAGCAATATCAACGTAAGAAAAGTAGGGCTATTTTTTATTGGTATTTCTCTACTGAAGCACGCAGCTTTATTTTTTCATAACAAATTGTTTCTATTTTTGTCCGCGTTTATCGAAATTGTTTTTAGCTTTTCATATGCCTTATAATCCCGGTTGTGACTCGCCACTAACTAAAGTCACCCATTGCTTATCCGGACAATCGCTTCAAGTCCACAGATATCAAGCATCCATTCAGCACTGGCGACACCTTCAAACACATTCAAGCAAAACGACAGGAAACATTTACCAATCTCATAAACAAATCTAAACACGCCTACATGCAAACGTACATACGTTCATACATAAACATATGAAACAATCCCATTGTTCCATTGTACATTAACTGATCACATTTTGTACTCTTAACATGATCATACCTGCGCAGGCGTGCCTCGCTTAGTCGAGAATACACAGTTTATTTATTTATTTATTTCTTCCATGTGCGAAACAACAATTGGGGCAACCGAGTGGCCAAATAATGTGCGATCAATTTAAAGTGAACTTGTGGCGCACTGGATTCTGTTCCAAGGAGAAAATGCACAACTGCACCTCTGAGGAATTTTCACAATAAAAGAACAAGGAGCTCTATATCACCCGAAAGAACCAGAAAAATGTTAAGGTGGGCGCCTGCGACCCAGCAGCTGTATACCAAACAATGCCAATGCATTTGTAATTGCTAACGACGAACATATACTTATATTTTGCCCACTTCCATGTAAGAGCATCAGATTAATGTAAGCATTGGTCTGAACCCTTTAGGGTGCAGCCTCTAGCAGGTCTAGAAATATACCTATTTATTTATTTATAACATTTAGCAAAATGCCTCGGAACCTGAAATCGGTTTGGTTCGGCGTTATGGGATTTTACCAACTCTGATTCAGAAGGTTAAGCTTGATCGAGCATGAGTTGCTACGCACTAATGTGCATCTCTTTGCTTAAGTTTGAGCTAATTCCATCCAAATACAAGCTCTGAAGCGAGTGCCAGCGGTGTTCATCCAGGTGGCAAGGTTAACGAGTACTGTAATGTCGCATCAGCTCTTACCTTTGTGGGTTTGCTGGTGCGAGCTGCTCTAGCACGCTGAGCGTAGAATGATAAGGTAGAGCAGTTAAGTACCCAGGTAAAAAGTGGGAGCTGGTTGTTCATCCACCGTTACACATAACTCGCGGTAAGCTTTAGAGCCAAGTAACAGATATAAGAACACGCGGACGGCCGAGATAAGGCGAAGTGTTGTACAAAAAGTTTTACTAGGTAGCCAGTTTGTGTGACAGCGCCTCTCTGTCGCTGGTTAGCTTTGGTGCCAGTAAATTGGAACTGAAGTGCGAAGGCTTTACTAGGGAAACAGTTGAAGACGTGGATCTAATTTTCATGATGCCTGTCTACTAGTGTTTCACATGTAGATCGGCATCTAGCTAACAGATAAATTTAAGTATATGGGGCCAATGGAGGATTAGTAGCGGGAAAATGCCTGGTTTTGAGGCCTATGGCTTTCATAGCGTTCTCTTTATCGACCAGTTGGACGCTATATATATAATGTTGCGGTATGCATACTGATTGCGTTTGGAAACAGCAGAATAAAGTAGCCAATACTCAGGATTAATAAACTCACAGCAGATAAGGCCAAGTAGTAATTGACATCTACAGAGGTACACATAAAGCTGGTATTTAGAAGAGGTTTTGGACAATTCTACTGCTAACCTAAAGTGCGTATTGTATATCGACAGAAACAATAGACACTAACAGCTTATACAAGGATTAGATTTGGTAGCACGTTTTTACTTGGCATACCTCGACGGTCATAAGCCTAACGTCTTTTCAGGGACCCAATGGTCTAAGAATTTAGAAAGTGCTAAAAGGTAAAGCTGTGGCCTAAGTATTAAAGGAGTAGATAACATGGAAGAACTAAGTTGGCCTGTTTGTATTGATTCTTTATTGCCCTGCGATATCATATGTGAGGAAGGCATACGGAGTTGCGAACCTGCCAGTCAGTAGGCTAGGCTGTACGGTTTGTTGAGGTTTTTGAATATTGACATTGAGGCTACTGAAGTAGCGTAGCCGGAGTGGTGCAGATACAGTTTGGTCCTTGCAGCCTTTGACCAAGTACCAGTGGGAGAATCGAAGAGCATCAGGAACTAAGCAGAAATTGCTAAATCCATGTATTCAGCATTGGAATCTTAGCTCCTCTTAGGTTTGTGTGACTGATCTGCTTGCGATTTAATGGGCGTTGTGATCGCGGTAATAGCTAAGATGCCAACAGGGGTGGATGCTGATAGCGACAATTCATGCTGATAAGCTACCGATTAGCCCTTATATTTTGGGCTTTTGGTGGCGTATACCCTTAGCATAGTGCAGTCTAAAAGCAGAAGTATCCGTGGGAGAATTTAACGCAAGTCAGAAAGGTCTGTAAATCCGAAGTTCGCTTGTACTCGGATTTATATTCTTAAAAATTAAAATAGGAGGTCGACGGATACCGTTAAATTCACTTGGATGCTAAGACGGTAACGACAATGAATGCTGATGAGTCGCCATCTTAAGGTGCTTAGGTGTCATGCAATACAGCTTAGGCGTCCTCAAGGTGGATCGGCACCAGCTTCGTTGAAATGGTCTTGCGAATCGCAGACACTGAATACGCGTTCTATATTGTCAACACATAGGAGTCATGGTATCTCCTTCCCGAATGCTTGCAAGTTTTGCATTTCACTTATTATGATGTGCAACCTGTTACATATGTTTACGTACACAGCTAAGGAGAGCACAGTATCTTCTTCGCCCTTAACGTGGTAAAGGAGTGCCACTTGTTTTGGAGGTTAGGTACAGCTGCACTGTTTAGTTTACGGCAGGTGACGGTACTGTGCAGTTTTTCATACACCAGTTTAGGTAAGAAGAACATGTTAATGATAATGCGCCTTTGCCAGAAGGGCTGAATATTAAGGTGTTCGCACCTTTGTCAGTTACTCAGAGCTTGCTGCGCTTGAGTCAACCTCTTCGTAAAGCGTTGCTGCGTTTCTCCAAGCAACACACGATCCCACTTCCGTAGGTCGCTGCATGTAAAATGCAGTATTCCTGCTAGGGACGGATGTGGCTCTTATAAGGCTCTAGCCCTTCACCTCCGGCGTTTATGTAACGGCGTATGTGGAAAATTAATACCCTTCGCTTGCCACTTGATAATAAACTTGCTCTTCAAAGTTTAGACTCATGGCGTAGTGCAAACTGAGATCTGTTTTAATGGTATTATGCTGGATAGTGGTGCCGTTTAGTTTTAGCGACCCACAAGGCATAAAACTTTGTGGCCGAGACGTTTGCTCTTTGAGCGGAGAACCCGTTGCCAGTTTTCTCACCCCTTTGCAAGTGCTTTAAGTTCCTCACAGGTTTTTCGCTTTCAGTTATTACATTAGCAGAGGGGAAAGCCGTATATACATTTACGTCTACACCGAACATGAAGACGCTACCACTCTACGAACTGTGCAGGTGGCATGGAAATAAAGCAAAAATAGGGTAGACCAAGAACTCTCTCTTGCACCAAGCCGCTGGAGACAGAGATAGAAGTGGATACGGTTTACTCCATTTTACCAGACTGCATGGTTCCTGGTATACATAGTCAATCTGATAGAGGTCGGCAAATTCCATAAGTCATCACATTGTGTATCGGGCGCATGTGTGGTACCCTGTCCAACCTTTTTTGCGTCTTGATGTACTAACTGATAACTAACAGATTACAGTTAATGGCCTCGATGAATAAATTGAGGAAGTCCAGCTGGCAAGTTGAGCAAGACCGAGCACTTAGCAATCCGTGCTGTAATTCAGTTATGTGCCCGCCGGCGTACAAGTAAGGTCGTTGGTCAACTTCTCTATCACACGCGAGATAATAGAAGTGTGGTTAACTGGGCAATAGTTGCAAACTTCCTGTAGGCTACCACCCGTATGGCGTAGCATAATGATGGAATGTTTTCAAGCAATCGGTTTTGACGTTGGTGCCTTGCTAGTGTCAAACGAAGAATAAGGATATCATTTCCAACATTCTTAATTAGAATATCGATATTCCGTCTGGAGCAGAGTTCGAGGATGACTTGCTAGTTGAAACGGTTGTACGGGTACTTTTTAAGTCAAACTGTACCCAAAAGGGAGAGTGGCTACCGGGTACTTTCGGTAGCTAAAATGTTGAGCCTATTTTTAGACACTGCTGGTCTTTAAACTAGGAGCTGAAGGAGTAACATATAATCCTTGCGTTACTGTATGTGTCGTTGGGGTTAATATTTAGGGTAGAGGCCTGTCGTCTATAATTAGGGCTCCGAGAGCGCAGCTGCCAGCTGTGCTTCTTAGCTTTATTCGCACTATTTAGTGCAGCTATTTCGGTTGGTTTGCTTCTGCTTACATCTGGCAGGAAACAGTGTTGCGACCTCATTTGCTCTTATGATGTGAGCAACTTGAAGGTGTTGTTGTAGGATCGTCTAAGCTGACGCATTTTGGTATGCATATCGAGTTGGGTGGCACTTTTATATGAGTGACTTATTAAAGGTGACATAGGAGCTAGTGGGTCGAGACGATAAAGTATCGCGTCACAAAACAGTTCAGCCGACCTGCACACTGAATCAGGCATAATGAGTTCATCCCAATTCCTTGATCTGCATGGTACAGCAAAGGTTATCCAGTTAACTGTGTATCGGGCAGTTGACAACGACTGCATACGGTCGCTTTAATTAAGCCGAGCATTGCATTAAGCTGCCGTTACTACTTGAGTACTCCTGGCCAACTGACCTCTGGTTGAAGGAATGCCGAGAATACATATTAGGTCAAGATTTCGCCCTGGTTACAAAAGAGACATGTTGCGTCCAGCCGCCTAAACTAATGCCTGCTAGTAGGCCTGCATACTTCGTCGTTGCAGCAGGCTGGAACCAGTTTAACGCATACAGGTTGAAACCTACTGCGACCAGTTTGTATTGCCACGAACTATTTTAGGCCTGCGCGAAGGTAAACATAAGTGTGTTGTCATCCTTAGTTAAGGTATCGGGTGGTCTATACACACCCAAATAGCGTCGTCGATCCAAGGGTATCAGCCGTTATCCATACTAAATTCAACGCCTAAGCAGCTTCCATTATTTTGGATAATTTTGCTGGGTAAGTATTTTTACCACACTGGTGCTCCTGCACCCTAGTTTGTGCACACGAAGTTGCATAAACAGCGGAGAGAAAGTGGGTAAATCTCTTCGGTAGCATAAGGGAAACACCATGTTTCCGTGACGAATATTGTAACAGAGTCGGCGAGGACGGACAGAGGACGCGGTATGTGAAGTTTATTGTTTAGGAACCTAGCATTTATAAGTATGAGCTCGAAAGAACTCGGGGTCTTGTAGCCCAGCGGATGACGAAATGAAGCTGTTGCTAGCTACTTCGCTATCTGCAGTAGTTGTAGGAAGTGAGTAGGAACACTTTGCTGTGGATACTTGAGCGCTGAGATGTTTGGTGCCTAGATGAATCTGTAGTGGCTCAAACCCACCTGGGTTAAAATGTGCTTAAGTCGCAGGATAGGAAGCAGTAGGCTATTTGGCCTATATAACTGAACCGGCGGCATAGGGTAGAAGAACTTAGCTGGTGTGTAGCAGCTTGGAGGGGCTTGAAGTAGGGTGGAGCTGTTCAGATTGCCAAATGTAGTGCTTGCGATAGGTGAGTTGTATGCGGTGGCAACACGCGGGGCCGTTCCAATATAACCAAAGGGAGTGATGCGGTAGAGTCACTCTTAGTGCACTGAAATACAATTGCTTTAACTTGCTAGCATTGCTTTGTTCACTATTTGATATTCTATTGCGCAAGACCCTAGTAGCGCCTGTTATCAGTTTGCTTTAGGCAAGGCATTTGCTGATTCTTTTAGCCATTCTCTTAACTGATACCGAGTTTTCTGTAATACCTTTAGCGGCAACAATTGTGCTTTTATACCCGCCCCTCGAGTTGCCATCCGGAACAGTAAACACAAGTGCATTGAACTCCACGTTGTCCCAACATGTTTGCGGCGACTGCTTGTCTATGGATCAGGATATGTTTAAGGCCGAGGTAGGCGACCTAACCATCAAAATGCGTGCCCAGGTGATTTCCCTCCGCAAGCCCGTTAAGCACTAGGCGCCTTTGTAGTTCTAAACACTGTGCTGTCTGAGAGGCCATACACCACTCGTCGCTTTTAGATGGATGCACTATGCGCCTGTTGACTAAAGATTATTTTGTTGTTAGGAATCGTTGCAGCCCAACTTTTGCTTTGTTTCAGCCACCCGAAACTAAGCTGGCTTAAGATTGTTGCATTGCAAGTTGTTGACTGTTTACTATGAGCGTACGCAATACTGCCTTATTTTGTACATTCATTTTGTTTGGGCCACAACTTGTGCCAAACGCTTGGTCAGTCGTTGAACCTGCAGTGTGTTCACTACAATGCCATTAACCGCGATGACTGCAGGCATAAATGCGTCCGTTGACATATTGCCTAGAACTTTGAACACTAGTGCGCTACCCGGTCCATTCCTCCGATTATCCTATGTTTAATGATAGTGTCGTTGACCTCAGCGGCCCAGATGAAACACATGGTGGTGTCAATGCATGAGATCTTTTGGCTCGAAGCGCCGGTGGCTCTGTTCTCTGAGTGGCGCTTATGCTGGGCTTACTTCTATCGTCGTAGAATTTTCCTACCATGTCCGTGCAAACACGGCTGTTTAAAAGTTACGTTAGCGTTCCGTCAACCGTTATCCCTTCCGGTTTGGTACGTCGAGTTGTCTCAGCAGCTGAGAACTTAGGAGTAAATGAGACGGTTGCGGTATTGTTCTCAGGTTGATTGATTTAAACCACGATTGTCGTGGTTTTATGGACAGTACAGTCCCAGGGTTAAACGTTTCTTTCATGGAATCAAGGAAGCCAACATACACATCACACGTGATATATACGTCCAAAGAAAAAGAGCCACTTAGGTTTACGGGTGTCGGAGAGTTATCACAGTTCGCCAGAACACATCCAATCTGTGCGCAGCTCTCTTTTTCTATCATAACTGGGTTGCACAGCCGCTTTTGTGGTACCAAGTTTAAGTCCACAAACGTAGCGTGGGTTTTAGACTCGCTTTGATGGGAATGCAACTTAAGCGCCCATCTCCCACTATCGATTTTAGCTAAGTGGTTTTTTGTAACACTTTTGCATAGCCCTGTGCAACTCAGAAGGCTGTGTTCCAAATCACACACTTTCATCATTATTTTGATAATGGTGTATAGTTTCAGACGGGCTGGAACATTATACACACCTACCTCGCTAAGGACTTTTAACCAACGCAAATCGTTGCAAGTCCTTTTGTGGAACATACTAGCCAACTCCACATGCCTAACCTCAGGGGGTGAAGCGCAGGCGTTATGACGGCTAATCTAACGTTTATTGGTTCTAACGTGTTAAGGATCATTTTGATTTTCACCACTTCGTTTTGAAGCGCGTTCAGTTGGGAAATCAGAGGAAACCTGTCCGTTAGGTTAGCGATACATGGAAAAGTTGTACTAGATGAGTTTTTGCTGCTAAATTTAGCTTTGGCCGTGGTAAGCCCTACGGGTCTCACTCCCATGATGATGACCTTAAGACCTTCATAGACCAGTTACGAAGAAAAAGATGATAGAAAAGAAAAGGCAAGGGCAGGTAAACTGTAACTGTGCTGACATAAACAAATAAATATTTTATTCTCGACAGTGCCAGCACACCATCGTAGCATGATCGGCATAGTGCAAAGTTCTACATGATAGCAGGATTAGCACGATCAAGAGAGTGGGTGGCAAAGATCTAGTCAGCAATGTGGGTTCGCAAGCCCTAAAGAATGTAGGAAGTCTAAACTCAAGAATGCGTGTGGTAGAGTTAAGTATAAGGTAATTATTGTGAAACTGTTGAGGAACTAGTTCAATGAAAACGTACACACCGTGCGAGACAGACCAGTGAATGTAGAAAAATAGCTGCAAATATATCGTAAGAATAGTAGAATGTCTCTAAACAAATATCCGGGCGTCGTCGTATGAGAGCAGACAGATGCAGAGAATTTGTTCCGCGTGGTATTGGTAAAGTTGCAAGTGCTTGGTAAGGGCAGTGACTTCAATGGGTGGCGAGTCACATCCGCCAGGTCGCAGTGCGTTTACCAAATAATTGTGGATTTTTGTAGGAAGAACACTTGCCAAGCGAAAACGCCCCACGTCCTGGAACACTGCTGACCGGTGACATGCTACTGACAAGGTTTCATCTGACCGAACATTGTCGCGGTCATTCGCAGACAGGTTTCGTCTGTTTGTTCCCGTTGGCTGTGTGGATGGATTATTCGGGGTCGACCACAAGTGCTTGGAGCTGTTGAAGTCGAATGACACAGGTGACCCGTATTTATTCGGTTAGTTTTCCGGGTTCCTTTAGTGTGTCAGAATTGCGAAGTGCGGATGGTTTCCTTGTTCCGTTTTGCTTCCGTGGCCAGGTGAGCGTCGCGGGTATGTCCACAAAGGAGTTTCGTGCAACTAATGATATCCTATAGATGAAGGGGAACAATAAAGGCGGACAGAGTAAACTGCCAAAGAAACTAAACAGGACTACGTTAATGTAAAAATACAAACGTTTGGTAACGATGTGGTTGTTAAAAGCGGTGGAATGACCGAATATGTTATACATTAGAGCTGTTGTTTTGCATGCTAGTACGAGACCCGATATTTCTTGAATGTGAAAGACAAATGCTATCCGAGTTGGCATAGCGGATGCAAAAGTTGTCCTGTCTGGAAACAGGGAGTGTTAGACGTTGTTAACCGGTGAAGGCATTGGCGGAATCAGAAGAGCGTAGGACGCAACGGAGTGTGCGACTAAGATGTAGTTTGAGCGGTCGGTCGACCGTGGTAGAGCTCATCGTTTAAACATGTGAGGGCTAGCGTAGTTGCTACGCCGGGTAAGAGCCGCATGTGAACAATAACTCGGATGCTGGTGTAAAAGCTAGGTACTGATGTGAGGCGGATTGTCAGCGTAGCTGGGACGCTATACACATTTTGTGATAATAGATACACTAGAGCTGACAAACACCTGAACAAATATAATTGCTAGCAAACATTCTCATCCTGCTACCTCTGGTTCTGCTTAGGGGCGCGAGTGCGACCGTTTTTCACCACAGCTGTTGTACGCGGTGGTTTCCATTATCGCTCCTGTTCTGAACTTTTATAGCTTATTAGTCGATGTCTCTTATTAAGATAGCATTTAGCTCCTGCTTCACAGTACATCCGGCTCCCACCACCTCCCTTCTCTGCCGCCTGCTAGACATATACTTTGAACTGCAGTAGTCCACTTTGGGTTGAGCACTAAGTACCGTTCGGCGCCGCGGCCTTTATCACTCCTCTAGTCCACGTCCATTACGGAGGTGGCATTCTTACCGTATTCTCACCACAGCAGCAGTACGTACTCCCTCTCTCTTCTCTTTCCTGTAGCTGGCTGGCCGAACAGCTCCTCGTGGTGCCAGCTGGGTGGTTCGGGTACAACCTGTTCCAGCAAATAGTTGGGCAGCAGTGTTCCAGGATGTGGTGGGTTTTCGCCCGGCAACCGTTCTCCCTATAAAAATCCACAAATGTCTGCTTATTAGCACTACGACGTTGCGGATGTGACTCGCCACTAAATAAAGTCACTGGTCCGTGGAAATCCGGAAAATGGATTCCAAACCATGGACATCAATCGCTTATTCATATATTCCTACCGATACCAAAACAGTCAAAAATGCTGAGGCACATTCAAAAATACAACCTACATTCATAGACAATTACATACGTATATAGACCCATGCAATTACATTCACTGTTATGCCAAACATGTACATATTGTACATTTTTGATCACACTATGTCAGCTAAACATGATCATGCCTGTAAAGGTGTGTCCCGCAATGTCGAGAATTGAAGTTTAGTTATTTATTTATATTGAACGATTGTTTGTCCGGCCCTTATATTACGATGGTAAGCGGCTCCTACTACACAGGTAATCCGGTTTTGGTACCCACTATTCTCTGCCGTCTCTTTGGCCTGTATCATTTACCGTTGTAGCTACCTAGAGTGCAAAACTTAGGATATTTTGGTCATGCAGCCCACCTACTTCTGACAATCCACGTCCGTTTTAGAGCTGGCCCTAAAACCGTTTGCTCGCTATGGCTAAAGTTTATAGTCCCGTTTCCTGTCACCAGTTTTCCTTGTTGGAGGCCTATCGGTAAATGCCCCTGCTTTAGTTACCGAGCGACACCCGCTTCCCATTCAAGCCGGCACGCACCCTTAAGTTGCGCTACCGTCTATTTGATTTATATGCTGCACTTTAGAAGTTCGCCTTGGCGTGGAACACTGTATCACTTGACGCTGCTGCCCAACTTATTTCGCTGCCCAGATCCGTTTCAGCACTTGCAATGCATCCGCTCTCTCTACACAGCGGTATTACGTAGTCCTGTCTATTATCGCTCCTGGTTTAAACTGAATGCATATCACTACGTGCCACATCCCTAGTTAGCGCGCGGTTCCTGCTTCACAACTAATCCGGCACGCACCTTTAACTTTCTCTGCTGGCCTATTAGAGTTCTAAGTTCCACTGTGAAAGCAAACCTTGGCGTGAAACACAGCAACTCCTGGCGGTGCTACCTGTATTACTTCCTTACCGCTGGGTACTACGAGAGCTTGCTTTACAACTGCTCCACGCTACCGCTGTTGCAAGTATTGCTGTAAACTTTCCCCTGTTTTCAAAAATGTATACCCATTAGTCCATGACTGAGACTATAATAGCGTGCCGCGCCTGATTATTAATTAAACGGGCTGCCAGCAACTCAGTCCCCAGCTGTCTGTTTGATTTTACGTTCCACAATGGATGTCCACATTAAAGTGGAAAACCTAGTTATCTTTTTGCGCTGCTGCACTTACTATTCTGCTATTACTGGTCCCTATCAGATTTGGCTCTGTAACCGTTTTCTCGCTAAAGCCGTAGTATGTAACCCCTTCACTTCTCGCTTTTGTTTTTAAGATTTAATGCCTCGCAGTGCGTGCTTCGTCCCTCGAGAGCCGACAGCTTGTTTCTTACAGATAATCCGACCCCCAGAAATGTTCTTTTCTGCTTCCTCTTGGACTTGTAGGCTGGACTGTACAGAGCAAATAGGAATGAAATACTATGCATCATTAACGCTGCTGTTTATCTTTTTCAAGTGATCTAGCTTTCTTTCAGAGCTGGCTTTGTAAACGTATTCTTGCTACAGCTGCAGCATATAGTCCATACTGTTCTCGTCGTATCATCTCGGACGCCGCCTCACATCAGTACCTAGCTTTTACACCAGCATCCGAGTTATTGTTCACATGCGGCTCTTACCCGGCGTAGCAACTACGCTAGCCCTCACATGTTTAAACGATGATCTCTACCACGGTCGACCGACCGCTCAAACTACATCTTAGTCGCACACTCCGTTACGTCCTATGCTCTTCTGATTCCGCCAATGCCTTCACCGGTTAACAACGTCTAACACTCCCTGTTTCCAGACAGGACAACTTTTGCATCCGCTATGCCAACTCGGATAGCATTTGTCTTTCACATTCAAGAAATATCGGGTCTCGTACTAGCATGCAAAACAACAGATCTAATGTATAACATATTCGGTCATTCCACCGCTTTTAACAACCACATCGTTACCAAACGTTTGTATTTTTACATTAACGTAGTCCTGTTTAGTTTCTTTGGCAGTTTACTCTGTCCGCCTTTATTGTTCCCCTTCATCTATAGGATATCATTAGTTGCACGAAACTCCTTTGTGGACATACCCGCGACGCTCACCTGGCCACGGAATCAAAACGGAACAAGGAAACCATCCGCACTTCGCAATTCTGACACACTAAAGGAACCCGGAAAACTAACCGAATAAATACGGGTCACCTGTGTCATTCGACTTCAACAGCTCCAAGCACTTGTGGTCGACTCCGAATAAGCCATCCACACAGCCAACGGGAACAAACAGACGAAACCTGTCTGCGAATGACCGCGACGATGTTCGGTCAGATGAAACCTTGTCAGTAGCATCTCACCGGTCAGCAGTGTTCCAGGACGTGGGGCGTTTTCGCTTGGCAAGTGTTCTTCCTACAAAAATCCACAATTATTTGGTAAACGCACTGCGACCTGGCGGATGTGACTCGCCACCCATTGAAGTCACTGCCCTTACCACGCACTGTCAACTTGACCTATACTACGTTCCACAAATTTGTGCATATATGCGCTCTGTAACGGCGACATTTACGTGTGCAATAAATGTCAGGCCACGACTCGTTAAGCGCTTTCACAGCTGGTTGGTCAGGTTTTAGTCCTCTGAACTGCACAGTGTACACAACCTTATCGGACCGTTTCCTCATCCACATACTACATTCCGAGTATCTCTATAATTTTTATCCTTACAGATTGCTTGCTGCGAGAATAAACCACCTCCTATCTTGGGGCCATTTGGGCGTACACTACTGACTCGCGTTTTATTACGCTTGATCTTGGACCTGCTCCCTACACTATCCTTTACAACTTTGCACTATTCTGATCAAGCACCGAAGGCGCGTCTCGCTTCGACAAGCATATATATTTAATTAATTATATTTGTTTTTTGCAATTTGGTTAGGGATAACCAATCATTACCTTAACCTTTTGGGTAGCTGGATGCTACACTTCGGTTTCTCAGTACCCTTCCTATTAAGGTGTCCTAGTGTGTTAAAACCGAAAGCCCAACGAGGTCTTACACACTCACAGATTCTTCGCATCCGTACCGACCTGACGGCATTAGTGGGTTCAGGAATGGCGGGAACCCAAAATATGGGTGCTATGGTTCTAGCCTATTAACTAACTAACTAACTAACTGAGTAATAGTTTTATGCTTGATGTAACGTGACCCACCAGTACAAGTATAATCAAATGCATGAAGCACAGATATTCCACAGGTTACTTTTACAGGTATACCCCGACGCCACGTGTGTTAATGGGCACTTCAGTAAACCTGGTGTTATAAGGTTCTGCGGCTTTGACTGCTCTGATAAACGTCAAGGATGTGGTGTAGCTGTTTACCTGCGTTATACCGGACCTACAGAAAACCAGCGCTCCTCCAGCTCTCGACAAATCCTAAGTGCAGCGCGGTCATACCTTGCGCTTCGACAATTCAGATGACGGACATTTTAGTGTACAGATGCATTAAGCGCACCTCTAAGGGACTCATTGTGTTTTATGCGCATTCACTATGCGAACAATTATCTGATGCCAGGCGACTGCAATCTCCTATAGGTTAGTTGCGCTGAGCAATCCTGCATTTCGGCCCAGAGGTCGATGGGCGCAGTACTGCTAGACTTGTCGCTGTAGTCACCACTAAACAATTCGTGAACCTACCCATTAGGTACACGGGAAAGCGCTTTAAATTTTGGTTCCGCTAAGTCACTTGACATTATAAATAACATGATTTACGAGGCGCCTCTTGGCTACAGCGCTTAAGTTTGCCTGGCTTTTCAGTGTACACTTTTGAGTCTGCCGGGCTACTGACAGTGGGTAACCGAACATTTAGGCCGGGAAAGTGCACGCGATTCGAGATAAGACTTTATCAGCGCCAGTTGTGAGCATTGATTCCAACATTGTTCACGTAGCCTGGAAAACCCTTATAGCTCACATGGTTGACGGTTCTGCGCCTCACGTCTCTCCGGTGAGTAGAATAGACTCGAGATCGCAAATTCCATGGGTAGGGTCCACGGTAAATGCTTACTGAAGAAGCGACGTTGATGCGGGCAAACCTATCGAACCGCTCCGTATAAACCGGGTTGACAGGTATCGGATCGTTTGGAACGACTTCAACCCACACCATACATTGTCTCGAAAACACTATGGAAAGGGAGTGGCTCATACGGCCACGACAAATCCCAAGAAGTTTTGCGTCTACGTTAAAGGAAGAGGTGCTGCAAACTCTGGCAGCCTGAGGCCGCTTCGAACGGATTGGACCATTAAGTATAAAAGTAAACATTTTATTTGTTTATTTATTTATAACAAGGTAGGATTTATGTACCCTGGTGGGTATTTTCAGCACTATAAAGTAGCAATTGCGAATAAAGCGAAACGACCAACAAACCTGCAACATTTGCTAAACTGACAAACAAAATAGAAGCATACAATGATGCCACTGCGGTAAAAGGTCTGCATTCTTAGACAAAAGTGCAAATTTATGAAAAGAATCCTCGGTTAACTTTCATCGGAGAGGTTAGTTCACATAGACGTTTTGTTAGGAATGATTGCAACTGGAATAAAAGTCCTTAGTTAAAAACAGCCCTTCGCCACTTGTGCTCAGTATTTTAACTGTCTTCAAAATATGGAGAATAAGGGGGCCTCGGTGACTTTGGACGCACTTCGGAAAAATGCGTTGTCAAAGCCTTCCTTCAAAACATATATAAATAAATAAAATAAATAAATAAATAAGTACAGGTAATCCATCATCGCCACCACCAATCAGCAGGCTTAGGCTAGTCTGAAAAGCACCAGACGCCGGTGTTTCAATCATATGGGTGTCGTCAGTGGTGCGCATCCCGGCGGACCCCTGCGGTTTCCGCCCCCATGACTGGCTGCTAGCAGCTAGTGCCACTTCACCATGGGTGGCAGCCGTGGACCTGTGGGTTTAACAGTTGACTATGGTGTAGGCCTGCACATCTTTCATTGCCATGGCAGTTACGAGCTGTGCAGAAGATAATTGCTGGCCCCACCCGCTGGGACTTTCCGCATAGCGCCAACGCACCGCATAGGACTTAGAGGCTAGATGTACTGATTTTATAGTACTGGTGATTAGTGAGGATTTTGGCATAATTCAGCTAATTCATCATCGCCACTCCCAGTCAGCAGGCTTAGGCTAGTCTGAAAAAGCACCAGCCGCCGGCGGTTCGACCTTATGGGTCTCGTCAGTGGTGCGTCTCCCAGCGGACCTCTGCCGGTTTCCGCCCCCATGACTTCAGGATGCCAAAATCCTCACGACTTATAAGTACTATAAAATAACTAAATATGTTCTTCTCGAATTTATCCAGGCACACCGACTCAGGCATGATCAAAATTTACAAGCACTCACGTTGCGCAACGTGTACGTCACAACGCACGTAATTGACTGTGGCCAAAAGTTGTACAAATTGCACAGTTGAAGCACTCACGAGGCCAGTCGAACAGGAAGAATGATTTTGCAGGTACGTAAAATTTCCAGTGTATGCGGCCTCATCTACTCTGATTACGTATATCTTCTGGAGTGTGAAGCATTCGTGTCCAGCTATCCTCACTGGACCTCGGTGGTTGGGTTGTCGGGTGCAGGTGGTTGGTTTCGAAGTAAAGCCATTGTCCAGGTAACTCCATCTTGGTAAGTTCGTCCCATCTCAGACGGAGGCAGTTCCTTAGTTTAATCCCGGATCTCTAAGAAGTTCACGACCTCAGAGAAAAGGGAAGGGGAGGAACAAACTGTGAGACCAAAACGGACAGTCATGGTAGCAAGTAGTTGGAAAATCCTACCTTAAGACAATTACTCGCGACAAACGGGTGTACAATATATAACAGATATCACGCTGTAAAAGCTTTTTGCTTGTGCAGCAGCAGGCATGAGCCAAGGGGTAAATGGCTCTCAAGCACGTGAGGATGCTAGGCATAGTTTCGGTACGAAATCCAGGAGGTATTAGCTTACGGCGTTAGCATTCAACCAAAGACCAGAAGACGGCTGTGTAATCATGATTGGTTGCAGTCGGAAACCAGAAGATACAGTGACGATGTGTCGCTATATATATATATATATATATATTTCAGGGGATGAGGATTGGTGAAGGTCAGATAATATCTATGATGTACATGGGTACATAAGGACAGGAAGATGAACCTAATGGAAACCTGGTAAAATTAAGTGGATATGAACGTGAGACTAGGTGTTGAAGGTAAGCTGATTGAGAGATGGTGATAATGCACTGGCTTTAATTAGCCAAGATGCTATTTGGTTTAACCATGCTAGTTCCTAATGGATAATTACATCGTCCCGGAATAGGTCAGTAAACCAGCAAACTTGTGTGATACAAACAGTCCACGTGAATACAGTTAGAGGAGTAGCCCCTAGAAAACCCAGAATATGCGCAGGAATGCGGGGAGCGTGCTCCGAATCGCGGTTGCTAGATGTGTTAGATGTGGGACATCGGAAACGTACCAGCGTTTGTGGACAGATTATCAATGGCCAACTGTAGCCACTTGCTTAGGAAATTCGGTCACTAGTGGAGAGCTACAGTGTCACAGAGAAAGCCAACAACTCAGCGAAGTTAAGTGGTACAAACATTCCAAGAGACTAAGGTTTAGGGAGATAAGGGGTGGATCATAGCTAGCTCCGGATGTGCGCAAGAATGCATGGAGCCTGAGACCACTAGCTGCTTCCCAACATGGGTGTTAAAAGTGTGATGCACTACAGATAAGGGCGCAACGAGAGCCTCGCTGGCGAAATGTAGTCATTCACAGCAGACGTTTGGTCACTAATATATACCTACAGTGTCAGAAGAAATCAACGAATCAATAACGGGTAGGTGGCACGAACAGTCAAAGTAATTAAAGGTTGGTGAGGTAAGAAGTGGCTCCTAGCAAGCTCCAGATATGCGCAGTGACGTAGGGAACCTACAATGACTCACGGTAGCTAAACGGAGGAGACGAAGGTTAGACCAACGACAGATAATGGCGTTAGGGAACAGAGTATCGGTAGCCAGCAATGGCGTGCTGTTTAGAGCTTCAGTTACTGTGGATACCTACGGTGACACAGATTAAGTTACCAAACTAGCTAAGGTGGGATGCCAACAGCCCAAGAAATTAAGGTTTGGAAATAAGGAGTGACTCCAAACAAGCTCCCGTTATGCGTCGAGATGCATAAAGCCTACGACGAATCGCAGCAGCAAAGCTGAGGTGTCGAATGTAAGACAAGCGATCGAAAATGGAAAGTGTCAGTGACCTGATCTAGCCAATCCATTAAGACGTTTCGTCATTAATGGATACCTACAGCGTCAATGGATAAATCAACCAGCAAGCGAAGGTTAGAGAGACAGACCTTCCCGGAACTCGAAGGTTGCAGAGTAAAGGAGTGGCGCCTTCCAAGCTAGATTTACACAGAAATTCATGGAGCCTACGACGACTAGCTGCTGCCAAAATAGGTGAAGGGAGTAAGGCGAAAAGCAGGTAACGGCGCTAGGAGAGAGAGTTCAATAACCAGCAAGGGCGTTCGGATTAAGTCTTCAGTTACTAGTGAAAATCTACGATGTCACAGAATAGATCCCCAAACTACCTGCGTTGTAATGCACACGGTCCAAGGGCATGAATTTTGGAGTTGGGGTGGCTCCTAGCAAGCTCCGGATATGTGCAGAGACGCATTGAGCCTACGCGGCTAGCTGCTGGCGAAAAGAGGTGACGAGAGATTTTGTTTTCGAACGACAGATAACGGCGCTAGGAGAGAGATCATTGGCTAGCAATGGAAGTCGCATTAAGTCTTCAGTTACTAGTGGATACCTGCAGGGTCCCAGCATAAGTCACCAAAGCAACTACGTTGTGATGCACAGTCTAAGCGAATTAGGATTGCTGATACGGAGTAGCTCCTAGCGAGCTGCGGATGCGCATAGATTTGTATGGAGCCTATGACGACTAGCTGCTGTTGAACAGAGATAATGACGCTAGAATAGAGAGTAGCAGTGGGCGGGTAGTGCTGTTCAACCAAGACTTTTGGTCACTGGTGGAAACCTAGAGTGTCACAGAATAAGTCACCAAACAAGCTAAGTTGTGATGCAAACGGTCCAAGAACATAAATGGGTTGCATTTAAAAGCCGGGTGACCCGCGACTGTGATACGACACGCGTGCTTGGTGCTAAGTACTCAGGCGTTTGTCCGTGAAACTCATGCGGTCTGCACAAACGGTTCCTTGGCCTCTCTATTTTAAACGTTCATTTATTCATTACTCGCTTCTTGCTTGATGCACAGCCGTCACTTACTGGACTGTGACAGCTTGCTGATTGTAGTTCAGCCCTCTCACCGGCTTCTCCCTCCTCAGGCTTCCCTACTTCTATTACATTAGCAACACGGCATGATTTCATCATCTGCGCGTCGCCGCGTCTTCGCCTTTTATGCTCTGAACTATTTATCAACCATATCGTATGCTTGCGCTTCATCCGTTCGCTGTCCTCTCTCCATAAAACCATTCTGAACTCCGTTTTGTGGAGCAAACATAACTCATGTGGCCTGCGCACAGTGGCTCCATTGCCTCGCTCCATTCATCCGCTGCATGCCGCAACGTCTGTGACGCCTGCTCATGTAGGATTCCAGATCTTTCACAGGCGTTTTCCAGCCCAGTCTACCGTAGCACTAAAATCTTAGCACCATAGCAGGACTCAGTATCTGCGTGCCTCTGATTCATATGCTGCGATGTCCTCTGTATGCATGCACTCCGACTGTTTGATGTCCTTCCATATAAACTTTTCAGCTTTCTCTAGCACTCCTTCCAATTCTCCAAGTCGGTGCTCAGCGGCTCCTCAGCCTCTCTTTTCTAGACGTCCTCATATCTCTTAGTTGTTAACGTCTTCGACTTTGTCACCTGTAAGCGTCCAGTTATTGGACTAGCTTTCCCAGCCTCATTCCAGTAGTAGCATCCCAGCACCATAGCATGAATTGTGAACTTATACACCGCCGTGGTTCAGCATTATATGATACGACTTCCTCAATCAACTCATTGTGCACTTGCATACTTCTTGTCTGTTGTCCTTTCTTTATTCGATCTTCTTAGCTCTCGTCTGGCGACCTTCTTTACCTCATTCGGTCAATGCACAGCTGCTCCTTGCTAGATGCACAGCTGTCACACCTCGGTGACAGCTAATTACTTGTAGTTCAGCCCTCTCACCGGCTTCTCCCCGCTCAGGCTTCCCTACTTCTATTACATTAGCAACACGGCATGATTTCATCATCTGCGCGTCGCCGCGTCTTCGCCTTTTATGCTCTGAACTATTTATCAACCATATCGTTTGCTTGCGCTTCATCCGTTCGCTGTCCTCTCTCCATAAAACCATTCTGAACTTCGTTTTGTGGAGCAAACATAACTCATGTGGCCTGCGCACAGTGGCTCCATTGCCTCTCCCTTCTAAACTAAATTTATCCGCTGCATGCTGCAACGTCTGTGACGCGTGCTCTTGTAGGATTCCAGATCTTTCACAGGCGTTTTCCAGCCCAGTCTACCGTAGCACTGAAATCTTAGCACCATAACAGGACTCAGTATCTGCGTGTGTCTGACTCATATGCTGCAATGTCCTCAGCAGACTTAATGTATGCGTGCACTCCGACTGTTTGACGTCCTTCCATATAAACTTTTCAGCTTTCTCTAACACACCTTCCAACTCTCCAAGTCGGTGCTCAGCGGCTCCTTAGCCTCTCTTTTCTAGACGTCCTCATACCTCTTAGTTGTTATAACGTCTTCGACTTTTTCACCTGTAAGAGTGCAGCTATTGGAATAGCTTTATCAGCCTCTTTCCAGTAGTAGCATCCCAGCACCATAGCATGAATTGTGAACTTATACACCGCCGTGGTTCAGCAATATATGATATGCCTCTCTCAATCTACTCACTGTACACTTGCATTCTTCCTGTTTACTGTTCTTTTTTATTCGACCTTCTTTGCTCTTGTCTGGCGACCTTCTTTACCTCATCCGGTTAATGCACAGCTGCTCCTTGCTAGATGCACAGCTGTCACTCTTCTGTGACACATAATTAATAGTAGTTCAGCATTCTCTCTGTCTTCTCCCGGCTCATTCTTCTCTACTTTTATTACTTTAGCACCACTGCATATCTTATCATATGCGCATCGCTGCGTCTTCGCCTATTTTTGCTCCAATCTATTTAAGAGCCTTACCGTATGCCTGGCATTCATCTGTTTGTTGTCGTTTCTTCATGAAGCATTTGTTTGCTGTCTTCTGTCGTGCAGGCATCTCTAGGTATTCAGTGCAAGCCGCTGTTTTGCGTCGCCCTTCCTACTGTTCATTTATCCCTTACTTGTTGTATTGTCTTAGCTCTTATTACCTGCAGTCATCCGACTCTCGGGCTAGCATTTTCTGGCACTATCCAGCTTGGTATCACTATCTTAGCACCATAGCTGCTGCGGTTAGGCCTCACTGCTCTGATACTCCAAGCAACCTTACTGTACGCTTGCATTTCGGCTATTCCCTGCCCTTCCGTCAATTAATGTTTCTTAGCCTCTTAGTTCCTCCCTCCTCTGAATCTCTCACTTAGTCAGCACACAGACGCCCGTCAGCTTTACATTTCTAGGTGTTCATTTCTCACCATTTTCGTAGTACTCTAGTATGACTTGTTTCTCTGCGCGACGCTACATATACATTTGTTCCGGACGTTCGCTTTCCTTTAACTGATCTTTAATACTTTACTTCTATCGATCAATCCTTTTTCATCTAGTAATCTTGGGTCCGTTTTTGCAGCAAAGGTTTTGACACTTACCTTTGTAGTAGGTTATCTTTCATAGGCTTTTCCTATTTCAATAGGCCATAGCACTATACACCTAGTACCCTCGTGTCGTCTTTCTGTCTTGATCACCCGATAATTTTTATTCAGCGCTTGATTCCTATCTATCCGCTGACTTACCATCTCTTTCGATGTAGGCTGGCCACCAGCCCTCTATCCACCGTTCAAACGCCGCTGGTCCCTGAACTCTGCTTTCTATCTTTCCACGCAATAGTCGCATCATAGTAAACCGATACTGCGTCTCTGCTTCATGGCGCAACGCTCTGTATTCCTTGTAGATAATAGCAAACAACTTATAGAGCCACTGCTTTCGACAAAACATTCAAAAGACACTTTCAGCACAATCATTGCTGCACATTGTACATCATTTGTCTCCACTCTAAATGTTATAACATAGGATTTTAACAATGTTTGTTTCCACGCCTATTCGTTGCGGTCTTGGTTGTCTCTCACCTTCTTTTTTCTCCGAGGTCCGGAACTTCTTGGGGATCTGGGACTGGACCGAGAAACCGCTTTTGTCCGACTCAGAACAA
This sequence comes from Dicrocoelium dendriticum, assembly GCA_944474145.2. Taxonomy (NCBI): domain Eukaryota; kingdom Metazoa; phylum Platyhelminthes; class Trematoda; order Plagiorchiida; family Dicrocoeliidae; genus Dicrocoelium; species Dicrocoelium dendriticum. The sequence goes on along the minus strand of OX104066.1, from coordinate 82,005,873 downwards.
CCAATAAGGACCTATGAAGCACATGGCTCTACAAAAAACGGATACAACTGCACTCACTCCCATGACTGTTGTCCAATGATGATAGCGGGACTCGAAAACTTCACACTCCTGAAAAGAATACATACTCCTGAAAAATGCAGACGCAAGAAACTGACGTTTCGCCCACCTGGATACCCACACAGACGATTCTTCGCGAAGCCCCCAACCTCGATTCGCCTCAGCCATTATGGCGGCCTTGCCCAAGACACCTGCCCAAATAACAGAGAAAATTGAAGGTCATTTGACTGCGGATATCTGAGGGTGAAATCAGTCGGAAACCCGGTCTGCCAGTTATATATTACTGCACCAAGAAATTTCTGTCAGTGTTCCAGGACGTGGTGGGTTTTCGCCTGGCAAGCGTTCTCCCTATAAAAAGCCACAAATGTACGCGTAACAACACTGCAACGTGGCGGATGTGACTCGCCACCGAATAAAGTCACTGCCCAGAACTACTTACTGGCAAGTCGACCAGAATCATTATTCAATATTGCCCTGACACTTTCAATAATAAGTTACACCATGCCTATTTGTATCGTTTTCATTATACATGTAGTGCCCTGACTGTTTACACTACACACTCTAGAATTCAACATTTCGTCGGTCATTGATGACTCTAACCCTCATGACTACTCACACAATTTCCGCAGCCTGTACAACCTTCGGCTTACTGCCCACTACACTCATAGCAACGTGTTTGTTGCGAAGCAATATTGCATGTAAATATTGATCATGCCTTACTTGGTGTGTCTCGACAAATTCGAGAATAAACTATTTATTTATTTATTTATAAATACGCCATGCGGCGAACTAGCTTCAAGAGTCTTTTGAGACTTGTCAGAAAGAAATTAGTGTAGCTAAGGCCCCGGTTGCTGAAAGAAGTGCAGCTAACCAAGGCTCTCAAAGCAGACTCTGGGCATCCAACTTGGCTTCCCGAATTGGCAATAGAAATCAGTCGACCTCCTACTAGATTTTTGAAAGTCACTCAGCAGTTTTGTCTAGTTTTCAATATGGAAGGAGGCTGTTGGCTGCCGGATTGTCAAGTACGCTGACAAAGATCTAACCGCTAATTAAAGGATTGCCAGCCTGATTAGTGTGATGGTTAATAAACTAAGTAAATATACTGATACGTATTCTCGGCCATGCGAGGCATGCACAAGGAGGCAGGAACAAATTGGTGCAGGTGTACGGACTTGTCACGGTGACCGTAACGGTGAAAATCGAAAGGGTTTACTCGTTCATGGTTGGAGCTGCACGTGTGGTGCAAATGTAAAACCGGACTAAGTTCATTAATGTGAGAGCGGCACCTTTATATGAGACTAATTAGTCTGCCACACATTGCAGTACTATATCAACAAGAAATAGATGAAGAATTGCGGATGACCGATTGGAAAAGTAATGGTAAAGAAAAGAGCAATTACTTTTATGATACACTGGGTGCATGTGTGTGTGACGTAAAGATTCACGGTGAATGCGTAGTACGAGGCAAGGCGATTGAATACACAGATGGAAAAGTGTCGGCGTATCAAACATGTTGAAATGTAGCGCTAGTAAACATTGGAACATTGTATTTAATGGGAATAAAAGCTGGAGCTTTACATGACCCATGGGGTAAAAAGAGTACGGGTCGGGTTTAATGAAAGGCCAAGCAACCTTATAGCGGGTTGGACTCGCGTGTTAGCCGTATCTTCATCGGGCTTATGTGGCATTTAAACAGAATGCACGCCGGCTCAAAGCGAGACATCCCACCACGCCATCCGAAACGACAACTTTACACTGGCAGGTCAACTAGCGTCACAATTCTACATACGATCGTTACACTGGGACTTCTACATCTGTATATACTGTTGTCGTTTTACATCCTACGATACGTTGCCCTTTTCCTTCCTTGTGTGCGGGCTCTTCCATTACCTTTCATTGGATCATTCAGGATTCTCAATCTCTTATTACCTGAGGTCCCGTATCTCATGACAGCCAACTTATTGTTTCGCATTTTCAACATTGTACAGTTCCAATCATGGATATATGAACAATTTTCTACGTTACTGTTACAATTGCATTAAAATGTTTGTACCGTTGTACATATCTGATCATGCCTCCACGAGCGTGCCTCGCATAGTCGAGAATAAAATATTTATTTATTTATTTATTTAGAAACGATGGAGAACCACTTGAATTAAGGTAAGCTGCAAAGCGCCGCGCAACATGGTGACCGCAGAAGATTTTTATGTCATCCGAATCTACTAGGAGTTCGTGAGGAATAGACTGTAGCCGTAGACCGTAGACATGCAGTGGACGTGCTGTCCATTGAATCCGCAAAGGTCTTAGACACTGTCTCCATCGGTGATCTGACTGAAGTTGAGGTCGCATGGTATGTCTAGCCGCGCTCACCCCTTGGCGTCAGCCTTCCTGGATAGACGGTAACGGTGTGTTCTTGCCCTAAGCAGTCACTGGTTTTGGCAGACTGTCCTTAGCGGTGTTCCACAAAGCTTTGTTCGGTGACCCTTGCTGTACGCTGGCTATGTAAATGACTTGCCGGCGAGGTTTGGGTGCCATCGCACCTATTTGCTGAGAACCTAAAGTTCTGGAATGTGGTTGCTGTCCATGGAAGTTCTGCGGCTGCTCAATGGGCTCTAGTTAGACTCTGGGAATGGGCTGCTGTGTGGTTGCTACCCATAAACCGGGCAACTTGTTCCCTGCTGCGAATCGGAGCGACTGCTTCCTTTATAAGTTACGTGCGCGATGGGGCGAACTTCCTCAGTGACTCCTCGGGTTTATTTAGGTTTAGTTCACATTTCCGCTCTACACTCTGGAAACAATTGGAAGTGGGAAGCTGGCGAAAGGTTCCGGATAGCATGGATTACCAGTCGTTCTTTCGGAACCTAAAGGCTGACGTGCTTGTGAAGTTCTTCTCAGCCTTCGTGCGAGCCCACTAAAAGTTGCGTCCGAAACTGTCCAAGTTGCACTGGTAAGCGTTTTGCGTGTCGGTACTACTGTGGTTGAGGGGTTTCGAGGACAAAGTTACAAGGAACGCTTACTTAGTTTATGGATACACCAACGCACCACCGAAGGATTAGAGGGTACCTGATTCTAACCAACCGCATGTTAACTGGTAGACCAGTGCGTGACTGTGGTCTTCTCGGTTTAGCTCCATCAAGCAGTCGGAGCACCCTATATCGCCAACTTAGCACCAACCGTTCTGGAGCACGGTCTTTACTGTAAATACTACTACTAGGTCACGGCGTGCTTGTTGTGTTTCACCGTTCGAAAGGTTCTTTACTGAAATCCTTGTTTGAGCACAGTATTTAAATAACACGATAAAAAATTTGGCTGTTTTCTTGTGATCGGAAAGGACTTTGAAGTGCCAAGTTACTCGGAATCTCTTATGTGACTTCCTCTTTCACGGCGTGTTTGTCGTGTTTCACCGCATGAGTTTTCCTTCTCGGAAGCCTTTTGTGGAAACAGGGTTGAACAACCCTGGGCAGAAAGTGTCCAGTATACCAGCGTCTGAAGATTGTAAATTGTTCACCTACTGTCCGTGGTTTTCTCATCGAAATATTGCTCGGCCTCGGTTTGAAACCTTCAGCGCAAAAGATTCCGGGCTTTGTCAATTTCTCATCGATCAAGGATAAATCGAGTTGATATCCGACCGAGCGAAGCTGAGCAATCCCTCGTTCCTGCAGTCTCGCCCAGCTGCAACGGAGAACAGCTTTATGAGGTTATTCTACAGAAAAGCCTGTTTTGATCTCCGTTACTAGTTTTATTGTCCTGGTGAGTCCAAATCTGTGCAAACGAACCACTCCGGGTTCTATCAGGTTGCTGCTCACGTGGACTGCATTGCAGTCTACCGTACTTGGTTTACGTTCCTATTGTCTGTTAAAGATTTTCATTTTTCGTTATGGTAAAGATACCCGCTTCCAAGTCACCCTCGGCCCCATTAACCGATTCGTCAGCTGTTTGTGGTAAAGCGAGTTGCTCAGAACCAGTTACCGATTCTTCGGTTGGAATGCAATGTGACCTCTACAGTTCTTGGTTCCATGGGGCCTGCCCTGGTTTGGATGGACAGCAGTAGGTTCTCCTACAAAACAGCGATGATTTACCTTATAACTGCTCTGGTTGTGCGAGGCACAAAGCATATTGTCTAGTCCCAAATGACGAATTCGAATAGAGTGGATGACCTTCTATCTTTGTTTAGTTCTTTAGAGGGGAAGGTGGATTAAATTGTCTTAAGCCTTGAACATGCAGGCCTACTCAGAACAAGCGTGCGTTCAGATGATTGCATAAGTAGAATGGCTTTGAAGGATTCACCAGCGCTTGAGGCGGCGCCTGATGATGGTAAACATCCTGACGTTAAATTGAACTCAGTTGTGACTGGGGAAATTGTACAGACCAGTGTATCTGCGTAAGCAAAGCGACGCAAGCTAAAGAAATCCATCAGTACAACCAAACCTAAACTAAAATATGTAACAGTGGGCTCTGTCGATACTCCGTCCCCGGAAACGAAGGTAGAAACCTCTTCCACACCATTGCCGGAATCCGTGTCCTCTGCACCCGCTGTTCCTACTATGGAGGATACGAACTCAACCGCTGCGCCGGTCACTGCTACGGTGCCGCGTGCCTTAAACACTCTCCGTCGTAGTGATGCATTTACGGACAGCAGCGTTACCTTTAGGAATATCTCTGAGTCCTCTGCAGCTCTTTCAAAAGCTCGCATGCTTGTTGGCCTTCACTGGTTCACACTTTGCGTTTCTAAACTACTTCCACCCGGGTTTCTTGGGGTTACTGTTAGAAACACTACTAGGTTTGGAAACATATCGGGTGCTAGTACTAAACGTAGACCCCGTCTATTACGCGTGGTCCTGTCTACGCCGGAGGAGCGCCAAGCTGTTTTGCGTTTCGCTTTTAAACTAAAGAGTTCCGGATTGCGTAAACAATCGGATCTACCTTTTGCAGATAGGATAAAGCTTAAACAAGCCAGCAAAACCTTAAAGCGCTTTGCGAAGCTGACGAGAAAGGTTTATGTTTGGTGAGTTTTCTGGTGGTGAGCCGACGGTTCACTTCCGCCCTACCAGAGCCCATTCAGGTAGCACACGACCCGGGCTCTCCATATCAAACGTTTTCACTTAGTTCTCAATAATATGCATAGCATGCGAAACAAGGTGTGTGAAGTAGGTGCCCTAATAGGCCACTCCCATTTTGACGTACTCGCGTACAGTGAAACCTGCTTGTCTTCTGACGTCATGAACAGTACTTTTTACGCTCCGGGCTACGCAATACTGAGTTCGACCGCCCATCTGATCGCCGCGGACGTAAAGTCGCCTTGTACATCAGATGAGGTGTAAACATATCAAACACACATGCCCTTACCTCAGCTGCTAAAACAATTGAAGCTCTTGCAGTTGAAGTCTGTACCGAATCAACGCAATTTAAAATTGTGCTGCTGTATAGGAGCCCTGATAGCGCTTCTAGGAGTTTCATTGACTTTATCCGCACTCTGCGAACAGATGCTTGATAGTGGGGGACTTCAACGTGCCTGAATTAAATTGGCATGACCTATCTTATGAGGCAGCGACAACAGGGTTGGCTGCCGAGCTTGTTGACTTGACACTGGAAGTACGCTTACACCAATTTGTCGATCGATCCACAAGGTACATGGTGGGTCGTGCTCCTTCTCTGTTAGACCTAGTTTTCGCAGAGTCGGTTGACTTTTTGGGCGACCTTGAGTACGGTCCCCCTTTGGGAGCCATTGACTATGCGGGTTTGTCATTCGCTTGTGCTCCCGTTAGAGACTGCGATCCACGCGGGGTCTGGACTCCGTACACATGGCACGCCGACTTTCCGTCTAGTAGAGTCAAGGCAGTAAGTTTCCCATGAAGCATATTGCCGAAGGATGATATACAGACGGCTTGGGATACGTTTAAGTTCTTCCTCTTTAAAATATCGCACCCCACATCCCTTTTCGGTACCGAAGCGTACCAAAGCGAAGTCACCATGGTTGGACTCATTCGTACACCAGCTAATGAATAGGCGAGCAAGATGTCGGCGGATCTACCGGACAGTTCTCTCAGAATGTATTTTTCTGCCTTATCGTGAAGCGCGAAATGCTTGCAAGAGTCAATTACGTGCTACTAGACTTAGCTATGAGATGTAGCTGGATAACGCAGCTTCCGCAAATCCCAAAAGATCCTTCGCTTACGTCAAAAGGCGTAGTAAAGTTGGCTCATCTATTCCAGTGTTATTAGGCAGCGACGGCGCCACTGCCAACACGGCTCACGAAAAATCATGTCTTCTCGATGCGCAGTATGCCGGGACGTTTGTTCGGGTGGAGCAATTGCCGCAGGTTGATCTAGCAATGTGAGCCCCACAGGACTCCTGTTTAACACACTTCACAGGGTCGGAATCAAATGTTCTCCATCTTCTTCAGGGGGCTAAATCCGCTGAGATGTATGATATTCACTCCAAGCTTTTGTATGAACCCGCAAGCGAACTACGTGGCCCAGTGTCCTGTTTGTTTCAGTTGTCGTTCCGCAGCTGCTGCTTTCCCAAGGACTGGAAGGATGCTATCGTGTTCCCGACTTTTAAAAAGAGCGACAAGCAGCTCCCTTCCAATTATAGGCCGATAAGTTTGACAAGCGTACTGGTCAGGGTATTAGAGAAATTGGTGAGGTATGTGCTCGAAAACCACTTGCGGGAGTTTGGTCTGCTCAGTCCACTGCAACACGGCTTTCGCAAGGGTCATTTTTGTATTACATATTTGCTATTTGCACGATAATGTTGGGCGGATGCTTTGGATCAGGGTCATGCAGTGGATGTAGTGTTTATTGATTTCTCCAAGGCGTTCGACACTGTATCACATTCTCGCCTCTCCTCGAAACTTCGGTCCTATGGGATATCATGGCGTGTACTAAAATGGATCACCACGTTCCTGGCAGGGCGAGAGATGTGTGTTCGTGTGGCGTCTAGCTTGTCTTTCCTTCAGTCAGTCCTCAATGGGGTCCCTCAGGGTTCGGTGCTTGGCCCGTTGTGCTTTGCCTTGTATGTCAACGAGCCTCCCGAACTGCTGGAGGTACCATCTCTCACGTTTGCAGATGACCTAATGTTTTGGCACAGGGTCTGACTTCGATGGACCCCAGACTCTGCAACGGGTCCTCGATAAAATTTGGGACTGGGCTGCTCTGAGGCAGTTGCCCATAAATTATGCAAAGCGTTCCATCTTACTAATGGTGCCAAATGGCCCCCAAGCGCGCTATCTGCTTGGCGGTAATGAACTATCCCATGTTTCCTACTTAGCAGACCTAGGGGTCACGTTGTCTTTAAAGCATAAATCCCGTGATCTCTGAAGGAAAGCTATTTGTAAGGGTTTGAGAATGTTGTGGATGATCCGCAGGGCACTCGGGACCATCCCTTGCGCTATGTTAGGTAGGTTATTCTCAGCATTTGCCAGCCCACACTTGGAATACTGCATCCAGGCTTGTCAACCTTGCTTAGTCAGGGACAGGATGGCAGTGGTGAGAGCGTTAGGAGTTGGAACCAAAATAGTTCGGGGAAAACGGAAACATTCTTACCCAGAAAGAATACTTGCGCTGGGAATGCTATGCATTATCGTCACCATCAAGGCGGCCAGTCTTGACCTATCGCATAATTACCGGTAACATCGGACCCGATTTATCTAGGCTTTCCAACCAGCTCGGCTTCCATTGCTCCGACGTCACTCGATGAAGCTACACAAACCACGATCGTATGGAGTCCGGGCAGACTTTTGTTTATCACGCCGAGTAGTGGATTCCTAGGATGCATTGCCCGAGAACGTGGTATTGGCACCAACCGTGAAAGAGTTCGAACCCCGACTCGACGCGCTTGGCCTTCAATTCTTAACATTCCCCTTCACGTCCTAGCTTATTTGTCTTATTGCATTATTAAATCTATGACGTTTTTTCTTGACGCTCTTATTACTTTCGTACTTCACTTGCTTATTTCACGTGACTGGAGAGGCGGGGACTGCCAATGCAAGTCGCATGGGTATTAATTGGTTGACCGTGGTGTAGTTCGCGCGCGCTGATCTGACTCTTCTGGATTCCAATCATAGCGGACGAATAATACCCTGGATCAACGACGCGCCACGGTTTTCGCTGAGTCCCTGGACTTTGTGACTGACGTTTCATGCGGTGCACCTCTAGGGTCCAGCGATCACGCATGCATATCCTTTCGATGTGCTCTCTCAAGGCACCAAGAGACCGCTGTTGAATTACTTCCGAATATTTGGCGGACGGACTTTAGTGCAATGCGAACTAAGGCTTCAGTTCTGAACTGTGAGATCTCGATGGCTGACTCTGTCCATTTAGCCTGGGATAAATTTAAGGCATACCTTACGGAAGTTTCCACTCCCTATATTCCACTCATTAGGAAAAGAGGGTTAAGGGCACAGCCTCCATGGATAGATACCAAAGGCAAGTAACTACTCAAGAAACGGTCTAGATGCTGGCGAACCTATTAAGCAGCTCCATCAGCCAGTACCTATGATAGTTATCGAGAGAATAGAAATAAATGTAAGAAACACCTCAGAACTGCTCGTCTCCAATACGAGCAGGGTTTAGCGGACTCGGCCGCAACTAATCCTAAGAAGTTTTTGCTTACGTTAAAAGACGCAGCGGGGCAAAACTGTCTGTACCAGCTTTATTGCGAGCAGACGGGACCCGTGTGCAAACTGACTATGACAAGGCTTGTATACTGAGTGATCAGTATACTGGGGTCTTTGCTCGGGAGACCTCTTTACCACTTGTTGAATTGGTTTCAAATGTTCCAGAGGATTCTTACTTAGCTGAATTTAGCACAACGGAGACTCAGGTCTTCGAGCTACTGCAAGGCATTAATCCCTCTAAAGCTTCCGGTCCTGATTCAATTCATCCGAAGCTGTTGCATGAACTGGCCACTGAGCTGAGTGGTCCGCTCACGTGCGTATTTTCAATATCGCTGGACAGCTGCAGCCTACCTTCGGAATGGAAGGAGGCAATCATCTGTCCGATTTTTAAGGGTGGTGACAGCGCTCTACCCGCAAACTACCGGCCTATCAGTTTGACGAGCGTAGTAGGCAAGTTGTTCGAGAAGCTGATAAGGGATTCAGTGGAGAACCACCTGACTAAATTCCACCTTATCAGTGATGCGCAACATGGATTCCGCAAAGGATTTTCATGTCAGACTAATCTACTTGTAGCTCGTGAAAGCTGGGCCGAAGCGGTAGACAGTGTCTGCGCTGTAGACGTGCTATTCGTAGATTTTTCGAAAGCTTTTGACACTGTTCCACATATTCGGCTCTCACTAAAGTTGAGATCTTAGGGGATATCTGGTCGCGCCCTTCAATGGGTGTGTGCCTTCCTTGAGGGGAGGGAACAGTGCGTACAGGTGGGGCGTAGCCTTTCGCTTAGGCAAGCTGTCCTTAGTGGCGTTCCGCAGGTCTCGGTATTGGGGCCATTGTTGTTCGCGATCTATGTAAATGAGTTGCCGGGAGAGCTAGGGGTGTCAACACTAATGTTTGCTGACGACCTTAAGTTCTGGAATATTGTGGATATCCCGGGGGGTCCTGAGGCAAATCAGCGTGCCTTGGATAGGCTCTGGGAATGGTCTACTTTATGGTTGATGCCCATAAATAGGGCCAAGTGCTCTGTTCTCCGAATCGGAGCTGCTAATCCTCCCACCCGATATGTTGTCGGCGGTGGTGAACTCCCTGTTGTCACTCAGCATGTTGATTAAGGAGTCGTACACGCATCAGCACTTCATTCTGGAGACAACTGGAAAAAGGCTGCTTGTCGAGGGTTTCGTATGATGTGGTTTATCCGCCGCTCCTTCGGAATCTTAACGGCCAGGTTGTTTGTGAAGCTATTTTCGGCATTCGTCTGACCCTACCTGGAATATTGTATTCAGGCTTGTCCACCATGTCTTAACCGAGACAAAATGGACTTGGAGAGGGTGTTACGAGTGGGTACTCGGTTAGTGCAGGGTCTACGGAGACAGACGTATCCTGAACGCTTGCTCAGTTTGGGTATGTACTCCATGCACTACCGAAGGATAAGAGGGGACCTGATTCTCACTTATCGTATTTTGACGGGTAAGGTTAGCCCGGACTTGTCAGGGCTTTTTAGTCCCGCTGGCTAGCCGAACAACCTCCTCGTAGTGCCAGCTGGGTGGTTCGGGTAAATCCCGTTCCAGCAAATGGTTCGGCGGCAGTGTTACAGGATGTGGTGGGATTTCGCCTGGCAAGCGTTCTCCCTATAAACAGCCACAAGTATCCGTTTAACAACACTGTGACGTGGCGGATGTGACTCGCCACTAAATAAAGTCACTGCCTCTTCCCTTTTCCGGAGTATCATTCACACATCACGGACGTCATCTGATTCAAAGCGTTCCAGTGATAGCCCCTTTGATAGCGAACACAACGAACAAAGGCACACACAGTCACCTTTACTTACTCACACATGTCCCCTTCCAAATACACAGTTAAACAGTTTTACATCTCAACACACACATAAATTCTCATGCTGTTGGTCAAAATGTACCAATTTGTGCAATTGCTGATCATACATGTCTGTAATACCATGATCATGCCCTTGATTGTGTGCCTCGCCGTGACGAGAATAAACCATTTATTTATTTATTTATAGTCTCCGCGGTCACCAACTGAAACTGCATAAACCACGATCTGATAGGATTAGGACGGAAACTCGTCTATCGCGTCGAGTTATAGGTCGCTGGAATTCGCTTCCAGGCCACGGGGTTAGGGAACCTACGGTTAAGGGTTTTGCGCGCCAGCTCGATGCTCTTGGGTGGCAACAGCAAACCTTTCCTTTTTCCTAGCTGACTCACCTTCACTTTTCAGTTCTTTTTTTATTGACTCAAATATCTTGGTATTCCACTTGCTTAGCTCTCTCCACTTTCTCCTTTGCATTTGGAGTTTACTTTTTTCTCTTTCTTACTTCACGTAACCGACCCAACAGGGACTGCTAGGGCAGGATAGGTGGGCATTAATTGGTTGGACAGGGTGTGATGAGGTCTTTGCTTTAGGTCTATCAGTATTTCAAAGTTCGCCAACTCCTGGTTCAACGCCCTGCCGAAGAAGGAACACTCACGGGATCTATCCTATCGTTCCAGTCCCGCTTGAACTTGAACTTGAAGCAACGACCCGCTAAAGAAGGAACGCTTACGGAATTCATCATATCCAGACAGTCCCACCTGAACTTGAGCGTAAAAGCTATCCAGTATACTGAACTATTTGAGCTAGCCGGGTCAGTTCAACTACTTGGACTCCAACTGAAACTCAAGAAGCAAAGATCTAGACTGGATTTAGAGAGGTGAAATTCTTTGACTCCTGTAGTCAGTAGCTGGAATAGGCTGCTTCCAGCATTAACAGAATGCAGCACCGTAGAGACCATTAACGGAAGCATGCATGGTAGCACCCATACCACATTGCTTCACTCTGGGGAAAATTGGAGGAAGGCTGCTTGTAAAGGGTTCCCTATGATGTAGTTTATTCGCCGCTCTTTCGGTGTCCTAACGGCCAATATCTTTGTGAAGCTGTTCTCAGCTTTCGTGCGACCTCACTTAGAGTACTGTATCCAGGCTTGTCCACCTTGCCTTGTAAGGGACAAAATGGAACTGGCGAGGGTTTTGCCAGTGGGTACAAGGTTAGTGCAAGGATTACGGGGGCAAACGTATCCCGAACGTTTGCTTAGCTTGGGTATGTACTCAATGCACTACCGCAGAACTAGAGGAGACTTGATTCTTACTTACCGTATCTTAACGCGTAAGATCGGTCCAGACTTGTCCTGGCTATTTAGTCCCGCCAAGCTGCCTAGTCTCCGAGGTCACCCGTTGAAGCTGCACAAGCAGCGTTCTGACCGTGAAGGACGGAAACTCCCTAGTCGCGTCGAGTTATTGAACGTTGGAACTCGCTTCCGGCGCACGTGGTTAGGGAGTCTACGGTAGAGGGTTTCGAGCGTCAGTTAGATGCTCTAGGGTGGCAGTACCAAACCTTCCCCTTCTCCTAACCGACTTGTATCTTCAACTCTCCCTTCGTTCATTTTTAATTTTCTTCTCAGCTTGGTACTATCATTATTTAGCTTACATTCCTCCTCTTGTTTTCTTAGCTTACCCGTCACTCTTTTACTTCACATAAACCGGTCTGGCAGGGGCTGCTGGGCAGGAAAATATGGGCAGTAATTTTTTGGGCAGGGTGTGATGAGGTCTTTGTTTTAGGCTTTTCAACATCTCAAGCAGACCTGTCAATTCCCGATACAACGATACGCAAAAAAAGGAACATTCACGGGATTATCCTATCGTTCCGGTCCCAACTGAACTTAACTTGAACTTGAACATTTTCCAGCACTTTGGTATCTTTATTCCATCATTTTGCGGTAACCTTGTACTGTATGACAGTACAGCGAATGCTTTAGTTTTACTTACATCTCCTGCAGAAGTCGCAAAAGTTAGTTAGCCGTCGAACTACTGGGGGCTCTGGCTCACTTACCGGTGAAAGAAACAGGACGCTCGTTAGGCAGAAGACTGTATCGTCCTTGGAATCTGTCCTGACCCGACCTACGCGAGTGAGGAACCGATCGGGTGATTGAGCAAGTATAACCTTAATCCTTGCCTTAACTCCTTATCCATAATCACATACATTATTACAACCACTTGTACTCTGTGTTTCTAATGCAGGATAATAAGTTTCTAACCATAGTGTCTCATGTAGGTTCTACCCAACATCCCAACCCGCCCGTATTCCTGATTCTATACGCCCGCGAATTCTCCGGTCCCTTAGTTGTCTCCGGTTTTAGCACTCTCGGTTTTCACGGTAGAGCGGTGTGTAGGTCGCGGTGGGCCTCTCAGTGATTGTTTGCACAAATCAATCTGTTCCTGCTTGACTTTTCGGATTGAAAACCCTGTGCGGATGGGTTAATTTTAAACCAACTCCTTCCATGCCTACTAATTTGATCGAGTCTTTCTGCCAAGTTACGGGTAACTGCATTTTTGTATGACTCTCGTTATTTAGGTGCTGATGAGCAAACAGCACTTTCCTTTTTAAACGCCTGTAACGAAAATTTGGACGCTGCTGTCAGCCTTTTCCTTGATGACCCTAACTCCGTTTCTTCTGCGTATGAGCAGTACCGTAGACCCATCCCGCAACGCACAGAGCAGCTGGTTCCTGTAGAAATACCTACTTGTAAGAGCCAGCTTCCATCCTATTTATCGCATTATGGTTTTTTACTTCTCGTGCCTTCCCTGTCCTTACAGATAAACGGCCAGGCGTCTCATTAGTGCGTTTTTGATCACTCACAGGCAAATAGCGTTTATTGAAATAAATGTCGCCATGTGTCCGCATATACTGTTAACTATTATTATATAGATGTTTTCTGTCTTTTCGTTGCTGGTTTTCATTCCCAAATATTGCAACCTAACAAGTAAATTCTTGGTTTCACGGTTTAGTATGCGCTGATCTCTATTTCTATTGACTGCTGCGTGCCTTTGGTGTGTTGGCCTAGGGATAGACCACACGAGTGACTGGAGACCGCATTGGACATGACGCCGTCTCGCAGATAGTGGCGTTACTGCATTCGGTTTCTCGCACCAAGCTGTTAGTTTTCAGTCCCGATTAGTTTTATTCGCTTCTGTGTTTCGCCTGTAAGCTCGACGACACTGGTGTCATTGTGCAACCAGACCTCTCTCGCAGATGGGCTGAATTTGCGGGAGGCTGTGCGAGATCCTAAAGCCCGCTGTGAGGCAGGAGAAAAAGGTCTCCGCTTGGTGGTTTTTCGGGTGGTGAGCCGGCGGTCCACTTCCGCCATGCTAAAACCGGTTTTGTTTGCACATGACCCTGGACTCACGATGCTATATCCCTTCCGATGACCTTAAGCAATGTGCCTAGCCTGCGAAACAAGCTGTGCGAAGTCGGTGTCCTTGTCGACGACTGCTGTCCAGATGTTTTCGCGTTCATTGAAACCTGCTTGTCCACCGATGTCACGGACAGTGAAGTCTGTTTGCCAGACTACGTACTGCTGAGATGTGACTGCACCTTTGATCGACGCGGACGTGGCGTTGCTTTGTAAGTTAACTCCCCACTTAGCCTTTAAGACGTATAGTTTCCGATCACCAGACGGTGCCGTGTCAACGAGACTTGACTTTAACCTGGTGCTACGGTTTGCGCACCTTCTTGTCCCATTGAGCCATACTAGGTGATGCCTCCTGGCACCTTCAGAGCTACTCCTACCAGGTTGGTCAATGGTGAAAGGTCAGACAAACTCAGTCTCCTGGTCCTCCACGTTGGGGGTTTGAAATGGGATGGCATCCATTTGTGTAAAACTAAATCATTGCCACCCCGCTGCCTTGCGGACAGGCTTTGAGCCAAAGGCTTTGGATGAGGACCCTAATCGTCCTCCTGTCTAGGTCTGGGCGCCCTGGCAGTATCTCAGCCCACATACAACCATGACATTTTCTTCAAACATAAACTTCATCCTGCATCGGCCGTCGCGCAGATTATCAAGGGTCGCCTTATCTGCTGCATACAGCAGGACGGATAAGCGAAAACATGCTACTGCTGGCGCCTCCATTCTTTTCCACCTTTTTCTCTTACTCCCATCCCGACCCCCATTAGTAACCTTCCTTCTATAATTCCCAGCTTAATTGACAACAACCGAAGTGCCACTGGAGTAGAACCATCTGCAGCCCCCATCCCACAACAACTAGGGGAAGCCTATCGGTAAAAGTCCCTTATTAGGCCGCGCTATCCCATTTCCATGGCGACATTCAACGTTCGCACTCTAAGACAAACAGGTCAACAGGCTGCACTTGCACGCATCTGGGACACACTGGGTATTGATGTGTGTTGTGTGTCTGCAACTAGGATAAATGACCCTAACAGGGTTGATGATTTAACTACACCCGGCTTATCCTATCGTTATTGGTTGCACGCATCCGGAGACGCCGATGCAGCATTCACGGGTCAAGCTGGTGTAGGTATCATTCTAAGCTCCAAGCCTGATCCGACGTTGGTTGATTGGATTCCGGTGAACAGCCGTTTATGTGTAGCCCGTTTGACGACATCAGCTAAGATGAATTCACGAAGCAATACAAAACGCTGTTTGTTTGTGATTTCCGTTTATGCTCCCACCGACTGCAGTTCTAATGCTGTCAAGGACACATTCTATCACGAACTGAACGCGCTACTACGCAGTGCTACTAGCTCAGATATTATAGTACTTGCAGGGGATATGAACGCAAAAGTAGGGCGTCTGAGCTCTTCAGAAGCTCAGCTGCGTGGTAATTGTGGGCTTCTTTCCGAGCGTCTGCTGCAACTGTGTGCGGAGCACCAGTTGTTTCTTAGTAGCACTGCTTTTAGACAGTGGGCGCCAAAGTGCCACTTGACATCCTCCTGCAGCTGGCCAGCGATGGACCCAAATTGACCACATAGCCATAAGTTACAGATGGCGTGGTTCCATCCTGGATTGCCGCTCGTAGTGGAGTACCTGCGTCGACTCTGATCATGCTCTCGTACGATGTCGTTTCTCCATGTACTTTACCGGGAAACACACCAAGCGTCCCCTTCGATTGGCAACAGAGAAATTGTCTCAGCCCTCGGTCAGGCAAGTCTATCAAGACGCACTGCGTACCGAGCTTTCGCTGTCTTGTCCTAGTGACACTGAGCTTCAGTGGAATAGGATCTCGGCCGCCATGCACGACGCAGGAGCATCTGCTTGGGGCACTATCCATCGCCGCCGCACCCGTCACTGGATATCCGAGAGGTCGGTGAACCTGTTGGAATCTAAGAGAAAACTCCCGGTTGGCTTTTAACACAATGTGACGAGACGGACTATTAGGCACGAACTAAAGCGGAGTTTACGTGCTGACAAGGAAGCCTGGTGGACCAGTCGAGCTCAATAAATGGTGGAGGCAGGAGCAGTAGGCAATTATTTCAAGCTCTTCCAGCTAATCCGCACCACTGGTCCCATAAAACCAGGCGTCAGTGAGACAATCAGAGACAGCACGGGTGCGCTGATACACAATAAGGAGCGCCGTATGGCTTGTTGGGCGGAACACTTTCAAGATCAGTTCAGCTGGCCCCTTGCTCTCTGACCTCTTCCTACTCAGGTGATGCAGGACGAGCCATGGACGGTTAGTTTAGAGCCTCCGTCAGAGGCCGAGGTCCGAAACGCGATCGTGCCGCTGGCGCGGATTTCCTCCCACATGCACTATTTAGGGACGGAGGTGAGGTCCTCTGCATTGACCTCCCTATTCAAACGTATCTGGAAGGAAGTGTCCCGGCTAATTGGAGCGAATCGATTATAGGGGCAATATACAAGAAGAACAGTCGCACAGACTGTTCTAACCACAGGGGTATTAGCCTAACGCCAGTTGTGATAGAATTATTGGCCTCGATTATCGTTCGTCGCCTCACTGCGGAGCGGGAATCTCGGATTAGGGAAGAGGAGACCGGTTTCCGCCCAGGACGTGGCTGTATAGACCATATAATCACTTTGCGGCAGGTGCTAGAGCAGCGCCACACATGCCGCAGACCGACAATAGCTGTGTTCCTCCATTTCAAGAGTGCGTTCGATTCAGTCGATCGATCGATTCTGTTCGAAGTACTTGCGCGGAAAGGTGTTCCCACGAAATATGTGAACATCCTTCGTGCTCTATACTCACACTACAGGCCGCGTCAGGGTCTACGGTTACCTATCGGATAGCCTTCCGACTACAAGTGGCGTTCGTCAGGGTTGTCCGATTGCCCCATTTTTGTTCAATTTCGTCGTGGATTCCATCATGGCGTTTTTCCTTTTGGTATCTCCTGATGTTGGCGTTGAAGTGCTGCCTGGTGAAAGCTTAGTTGATGTAGATTATGCGGACGATATCGTCTTGCTTTTCGACGATGTTGCCGCGGTACAATCAACCCTGAATAGCCTGTCCAGAGTGGTCCTATTAGTTGGTATGCACTTCGCACCTTCAAAGTGTTGCTGCAGGACCACCAGCCGCTTGATGACTCCTTGACGCTTGCTAACGAGGAACTCGAGATGGTTGATCAATTCACTTATCTTGGCAGCTGCATCAGCAACGATGAGCGCATAGAAACTGGCGTCAGCTCACGCATTGCAAAGGCCAGAGGTGCCTTCTTGTAATTGTGGCATGTTTAACGACAGAAGGGAATTTCCCTCCGTCTGAAAAGCCGTGTATACAAGGCCACAGTGAGGGCCGTTCTGCTCTATGATATTGAGACTTGGCCCCTTCGGTCTGAAGATCTGTGGCGCATTCAAGTTTTTGATCATCGTTGTCTGCGAAGGATTGCTGATGTCGGATGGCACCAACGTGTCCGCAACGATGATGTGCGTAGGTGAGTACTAGGTGGTGATAATCATGCTAGCTCCCTAGAACAACAGATAGCACTGAATAAGTTGCGTTGGCTCGGGCACGTGCTACGTATGCCTGATCACCCTTTACTGTGTGCGTTGTTTTCTTTGCTATATGTATGGTGGTGCATGGTCCTAGGTTGGAAACAAGATAGGATGTCACTGACGACCAAACTGGATGCCGCGATCCGCCTTGCTATGTATTGCGGCACAATAGCTGAGATGTTTCCCACCTCTAGCTGACGTGTATAATGATGATGACGATGGTCCGCCTTGCCTTCCAGGCTGGAGTCCACATGACCCACCCTGTGCGCTTGGCTTGAGACGTTACAGGACATGGCTCGCAGTCTGCACCAGAGACTTGTCTGCTGTCATCTCCTGTTTAATATGTGTTTGATACTGTTATCTGCTGTGTAGTAGCGGATTATGACGCAGGACAGTGAAAACCGTAAGGGAGCTGTCTCGCCGATGTTGCCTTTTCTTGGCATTATCGCCAGCTGTTTGTTATGATATGTTGTTGATAAGGTCTAGGCGCCTTTGCCCTGAGTATTTCTTTAGAGCAGTACGGTTTTACGCTAAGCACCCTTCTCTCCCCTTTTCCTTCCTTCCGTAGGTCATCATACTTGCACGGCAGCGAAGCATCAGTTCAAATGGCTGATGTATTGCTGTTGATAATGATGATTATGACTAGCAGCAAGCAAATCCTCAATTGGTAAAACTAATATGCAAAATGGTCATTTGTTCTCTTTGCAGTCTCTGGAACTTTTCGATATCCGCCGGCTGGAAGCGAACACAATAAGACGCGCATATCCCTCATGGAACAACTCCCTTTTAACCTGAGGAGAGACCGCGATTCCTGGAGGCCTCATCGTGCGTCAGAAGTGGAAGTGGTTGCTGCGCTTGGTAACCCTCAGAAGTTATTGCGCCTGATACGGGAAACGGGTAACAGAAGGCCTGGTGTTAGTGAAACTATATGTACCGAGAGTGAACAGCTTATCCACCACTTGTCGAAATGCTTGATGCCTTGAGCTGAGCACTTTGAAAGGCAGTTGAATCTGCCAGGATTGTTATATTTCTCACCGAATACTGATCCCCTTCTCCGTGGGCTGTACTCTCGTTAGGAAGTCGAACATGAGTTCGGACTGCTGAAGTTATATTAAGCCGCGGGACCAGATAATCCTCATACACACCTCTGTGAATTTGGGGACACCTGCATTTGTTGATGATTTGGACGAGTTACTAGTGAAACTGTGCAGGTAGGAAACTCGCAACCATCATCATCATCAACAACACTACATCAGTCATTTGAACTGATGCTTCGCTGCCACACAACCATGAGGACCTATGAAATAAAGAATAATAAGAGAGAAGGGTGACTTACCTCTAAGCCTTAATGCTCTAAGCAAACAGTCAGGGTCAAGGCGCCTGCACCTTGTGTTAACAACATACCGTCACAAACAGCTAGCTGTCGTGCAAAGATAAGGCGACAACGGCGAGAGAGGTTTCTTTCGGCTTTCACTGCCCCGCTTCATAACCAGCCATTACCTCGCAGATAACTCAGCGCCAAACACATTTTAAACAGGTAGTCCGAGTAGGATACGGCAGCAGACGCGCCACTGGTGTCGCTTGTTAGCCATGTCCTATAGTCTCGAGCCATCATCATCATCAACAGCAGTACATCAGCCATTTGAACTGATGCTTCGCTGCCATACAACCATGAGGACCTACGAAAAAAAGAATAAGAAGAGGGAGAGAAGGGGAGCTTACCTGATAACCTTAATGCCCTAAGCAAACATTCAGGGTCAAGGCGCCTACACCTTGTGTAGACAACATGCCGTCACAAACAGCTGCCTATCGTGCAAAGATAAGGCGGCATCGGCGAGACAGTTTCCTTGCGGCTTTCACTGCCACGCGTCATAATCAGCCATTACCCCGCAGATAACTCAGCACCAAACACACTTTAAACAGACAATCCGATTAGGAGACGGCAGCAGACGCGCCACTGGTGTCTACTGCGAGCCGTCCTGTAAAGTCTCGAGCCAAGCAAAGGGCGAGTCACGTGGACTCCAGCCCGGAAGGCGAGACGGACCAACGGCACCCAGTTTGGTTGTCAGTGACTTCATTTCCCGCTGCCAAGTCAATTTCTGTCCACCTCGAGCCTTGCGCCATCCTACACCTGGCAGACTAAACAAGGCCCTCCTAGGTAAGCGGTGACCAGCCATACGTAGCACGTGCCCGAGCCAACGCAACTTATTCAGCGCTATCTGTTGTTCTAGGGAGCTAGCATGATTATCACCACCTAGTACTCGCCTACGCACATCATCGTTGCGGACACGCTGGTGCCATCTGACTCCAGCAATGCTTCGCAGACAACGATGATCAAAAACTTGAATGCGCCACAGATCTTCAGACCGAAGGGGCCAAGTCTCAATATCATAGAGCAGAACGGCCCTCACTGTGGCCTTGTATACACGGCTTTTCAGACGGAGGGAAATTCCCTTCTGTCGTTAAAGATGCCACAATTTCAAGAAGGCAGCTCGGTCTTTACAGTGCGTGAGCTGATGTCAGTTTCTATGCGCTCATCGTTGCTGATGCAGCTGCCAAGATAAGTGAATTGATCAACCATCTCGAGTTCCTCGTTAGCAAGCGTCAAGGAGTCATCAAGCGGCTGGTGGTCCTGCAGCAACACTTTGAAGGTGCGAAGTGCATACCAACTGATAGGACCACTCTGGACAGGCTATTCAGGGTTGATTGTACCGCGGTAACATCGTCGAAAAGCAAGACGATATCGTCCGCATAATCTACATCAACTAAGCTTTCACCAGGCAGCACTTCAACGCCAACATCAGGAGATACCAAAAGGAAAAACGCCATGATGGAATCCACGACGAAATTGAACAAAAATGGGGCAATCGGACAACCCTGACGAACGCCACTTGTAGTCGGAAGGCTATCCGATAGGTAACCGTAGACCCTGACGCGGCCTGTAGTGTGAGTATAGAGCACGAAGGATGTTCACATATTTCGTGGGAACACCTTTCCGCGCAAGTACTTCGAACAGAATCGATCGATCGACTGAATCGAACGCACTCTTGGAATGGAGGAACACAGCTATTGTCGGTCTGCGGCATGTGTGGCGTTGCTCTAGCACCTGCCGCAAAGTGATTATATGGTCTATACAGCCACGTCCTGGGCTGAAACCGGTCTCCTCTTCCCTAATCCGAGATTCCCCGCTCCGCAGTGAGGCGACGAACGATAATCGAGGCCAATAATTCTATCACAACTGGCGTTAGGCTAATACCCCTGTGGTTAGAACAGTCTGTGCGACTGTTCTTCTTGTATATTGCCCCTATAATCGATTCGCTCCAATTAGCCGGGACACTTCCTTCCAGATACGTTTGAATAGGGAGGTCAATGCAGAGGACCTCACCTCCGTCCCTAAATAGTGCATGTGGGAGGAAATCCGCGCCAGCGGCACGATCGCGTTTCGGACCTCGGCCTCTGACGGAGGCTCTAAACTAACCGTCCATGGCTCGTCCTGCATCACCTGAGTAGGAAGAGGTCAGAGAGCAAGGGGCCAGCTGAACTGATCTTGAAAGTGTTCCGCCCAACAAGCCATACGGCGCTCCTTATTGTGTATCAGCGCACCCGTGCTGTCTCTGATTGTCTCACTGACGCCTGGTTTTATGGGACCAGTGGTGCGAATTGCCTACTGCTCCTGCCTCCACCATTTATTGAGCTCGACTGGTCCACCAGGCTTCCTTGTCAGCACGTAAACTCCGCTTTAGTTCGTGCCTAATAGCCCGTCTCGTCACATTGTGTTAAAAGCCAACCGGGAGTTTTCTCTTAGATTCCAACAGGTTCACCGACCTCTCGGATATCCAGTGACGGGTGCGGCGGCGATGGATAGTGCCCCAAGCAGATGCTCCTGCGTCGTGCATGGCGGCCGAGATCCTATTCCACTGAAGCTCAGTGTCACTAGGACAAGACAGCGAAAGCTCGGTACGCAGTGCGTCTTGATAGACTTGCCTGACCGAGGGCTGAGACAATTTCTCTGTTGCCAATCGAAGGGGACGCTTGGTGTGTTTCCCGGTAAAGTACATGGAGAAACGACATCGTACGAGAGCATGATCAGAGTCGACGCAGGTACTCCACTACGAGCGGCAATCCAGGATGGAACCACGCCATCTGTAACTTACGGCTATGTGGTCAATTTGGGTCCATCGCTGGCCAGCTGCAGGAGGATGTCAAGTGGCACTTTGGCGCCCACTGTCTAAAAGCAGTGCTACTAAGAAACAACTGATGCTCCGCACACAGTTGCAGCAGACGCTCACGTTGTCAGTTCAGAATTATGCCCAAAATTACCACGCAGCTGAGCTTCTGAAGAGCTCAGACGCCCTACTTTTGCGTTCATATCCTCTGCAAGTACTATAATATCTGAGCTAGTAGCACTGCGTAGTAGCGCGTTCAGTTCGTGATAGAATGTGTCCTTGACAGCATTAGAACTGCAGTCGGTGGGAGCATAAACGGAAATCACAAACAAACAGCGTTTTGTATTGCTTCGTGAATTCATCTTAGCTGATGTCGTCAAACGGGCTACACACAAACGGCTGTTCACCGGAATCCAATCAACCAACGTCGGATCAGGCTTGGAGCTTAGAATGATACCTACACCAGCTTGACCCGTGAATGCTGCATCGGCGTCTCCGGATGCGTGCAACCAATAACGATAGGATAAGCCGGGTGTAGTTAAATCAACAACCCCGTTAGGGCCATTTATCGTAGTTTCGGACACACAACACACATCAATACCCAGTGTGTCCCAGATGCGTGCAAGTGCAGCCTGTTGACCTGTTTGTCTTAGAGTGCGAACGTTGAATGTCGCCATGGAAATGGGATAGCCTGGCCTAATAAGGGACTTTTACCGATAGGCTTCCCCTAGTTGTTGTGGGATGGGGGCTGCAGATGGTTCTACTCCAGTGGCACTTCGGTTGTTGTTAATTAAGCTGGAAGTTTTATCAGGAAGTTTACTGATGGGGGTCGGGATGGGAGTAAGAGAAGCCGTTGGAAAAGGATGGAGGGTGGCGCCAGCAGTGGTATGTTTTCGCTTATCCGTCCTGCTGTATGCAGCAGATAAGGCGACGCTTGCTATTCTTTGTGACGGCTGATGCGGGATGTAGTTTATATTTGGAGTACATGTCATGGTTGTGTGTGGGCTGAGATACTGCCAGGGCGCCCAGACCTAGACAGGAGGACGATTAGGGTCCTCATCCAAAGCCTTTGGCTCAATGCATGCTTGCATGGCAGCGGGGTGGCAATGGTTTGGTTTTACAGAAATGGATGCCATCCTATTTCAAACCCCCAACGTGGAGGACCAGGAGACTGAGTTTGTCTGACCTCTCACCATTGACCAACCTGGTAGGAGTAGCTCTGAAGTTTCCATGAGGCATCAACCGACCTCCAAAGTTGACTCACGTTCGGAATGCAGTGATTACAGATGATTGTGAATTAATTCCTGGTGATGACACCGGTAACAGACAGTACCGAACATGCTTGTTTTCAAGGCTTGAGCATTAGGCTAATACAACCACAAGAAAACAAGCTAGAATACCCACAATCGGTTTAAATTGGGTCACTAAAGCAGAGTAGTCAATTGATAAGCTTGCTTTATTTTGGTTGTGTTAGCCTGATGTTGAAGCCCGGAAGGCAAACTATAGATGAATCAGTCTGGTATCCACCGCCTCCAAGTTCATCCTTATCATCACTACACATTAGCTGAAGATGAGAAACACAATTTGACTACTGTGCCGCAATACATAAAGATAAGATCTACGACCAAGCAAGCTACTGGAAATTATAGGATGCGAAAACAGGCAGCGCACCACAGTCACATAGTATGCATCAAGAAAGAACGTAGTTGGAGGGGGAAGATAAACAGGACGAGGGGTGGCAAAGATGGGGACTCAGACACCACAACAACACAAACACCACTGAGATCAGTTCCTTGCCAGGTCAACTGGTGTGTCCAGCCAGACGTGTACATTGTCCTTCGGACCCAAGCCAAGCAGTTGGGTTACTCCAACCGACGCCAAGTTCGAAATGTGGGATTTCATTCCTCTTGACCAAATTACTTACTTGTCATCTTTCACAGACTGACTGGCACTCGTGAAAGCCAGATTCATGAGTAACAAGCCGGATTTCGTCGAGGTCGGGGTTGCATCGATCAACTCGTCACTTTTTGTCAATTGTTGGAGCACCGCGATGTTTCTTGGCGACCCACCGTATTCATGTTCCTAGGCATCAAGGTGCCTTCGGTTCGTTTAATGAATGTGCTGTTTGGGACTGTCTGATCAAGAAATGGGGTGCCCGAGAAAAATCTAAATATTATCCGAGCGCTGTACGCGCGTAGCTCGGGTAGAGTGGGGGCTTTCGGCAAGCTGTCGCCGCCCTTCAGTATCTCCAGCGGTGTGAAACAAGGTTGCCTGATGTCATCTTTCCTCTTCCGCTATTAACGAATTCATGAAGATCGCTTTCACTGGACGTCTTAGGTGTGGAGATACCCCCAAGCTGACGACGTTGCCCTAACCGGTGACAGCTTTTGAACGTGTAAGACAGCATTGGGCAGGTTAGCATTGACTGTCAGCGGTTTCATGCTTTGCTTTGCTTCCCCCTAAGTGCAAAGTTTTCCTTCAGGATTGACGAGGACCGCCTCCTGCATTGACCCTCGATGGGGATCAGCTAGAAGTCGTTCAGAAATTCTACTATTTAGGCAGTTATGTGAGCAGCGGTGGAATCGAAGAGATGGTCACGAACAGCATAGCAAATGCTTGAAGCGTTTTCGCTAACCCTCTCCACTTGTAGCACCGACATGAAATCACTCTCTCTCTGAAGAGTAGAGTTTACAGTGCAACCGTCCTTTCGACCCCGCTCTACGGTTGCGAAACCTAACCCACTAGCTCGACAGACATAAAAGGATTAGTTACGTTCGACCACCGGTGCCTCGCAGTTTGGCTGATATCGGGTGGAATCATCATATGAGCATTGAGCGTGCTCGACGCCATGTTTGGCACAGGATATGAACCGCTTAGCACCGATAGTCGGGCCACATGTTGCGCATGCCAAGACAACCACACCCGCGAGGTGCGCGGCAAGGACGTGGATGAAAGAGAAGGGGAGACTAAGCGATGACTTGGTCAAGAGGAATGAAAGCCTTCCATTCCAAGTTTTTCTGGATGTGAGCCTTTCGGCTCCCTGGTTGGATGCCCGAAAATCGATGAACACGTTTGGCTGGACATACCTGCTAACGTGCCTAGGAGCCTACGTTAGTAGAGTTTGTGTTGTGGGTTTCTTTTTCCATCACGTTTAGTCTCCCCTCTAGTCGCGATCTCACTTCCTAGGCATAATATAATTCTCTTCTTTTATTGCGGAATTGCCATTTGATAGCTTTCCGGATCTATGCGCATCCGTTACTAGTGGCTCAACTGGCTTGCGTCTGTTGCGTGTTCTTTTTCTTTTCTCACTTGTTGCGGCACAATGGCTGAGGTGTTTTCCACCTCTAGCTAACGTGAATAATGTTGAATGATCACTCCTTTCTGCGCGAGCAGCATTGGTGCGTTCAGATCGATAACTACCAAACACCATGGTTTTTTGCCTCAAGTAATGTGACACAGAGCACAGTACTTGATCCAGTGCTTTTCTTGTTTCATCTCAACGATTTACTAGGACGGTGAACCTCCAATTTCGCGCTGTTCACCGGTGATTTAAAGCTTTGAAAGGAAATATCCGCACCTTTCGATGAGGATTTGCTGCAACATGTTCTCGATGAAATGTCTTCCTGGTCATCAATAAACTCCTCCGTTGAATCATGAAAAGTGACAGCACTTACCGTATCGGTAAGAGACCTTGGATAACTTTCCTGAGGGGACTTAAATTCGTCCGACAATACGCGCAAGGTCTGCTGTTCCAGACTCCGCATGCTTTGCTCACTGAAACGGACGCTCCACGTTTAGTCGGAGGAAA
This sequence comes from Dicrocoelium dendriticum, assembly GCA_944474145.2. Classification (NCBI taxonomy): domain Eukaryota; kingdom Metazoa; phylum Platyhelminthes; class Trematoda; order Plagiorchiida; family Dicrocoeliidae; genus Dicrocoelium; species Dicrocoelium dendriticum. Next base: position 81,980,434 of record OX104066.1, on the reverse strand, counting down.
TTGCTGTTGGACTATACGTCGCCGTGGTGCGCTCGCTGTTATGATACGATGCACCGGTCTGCTATTCCAACCCAGAATGAGATAGGACAACCGGAGAAGTTGCGGCACATAGCCACCTACCTAGTTCCTACGCTTCGTGACTTATCTTACCAACGGCGGAGACTAAGCATTGTTGTCATCACAACTTTCAGCATCCTTCATCTGGGGTACTTTTCTCATCTGAGGTTTATATCCTGCATTACGGATACACCAATCACCCGAAGGCATGCTTACAAACGGGAAATCCAGCATATGGGCCATGTTGCTCATATTCATTTTTTGCGCGACGCCAACTCATAGTGTTCCTTCAGATTCGGCACACTGTTTCAAACAAAGCACTGACAAACATTTTTCAGATCTGTGTTTTAATGCAGATGCCAGGTTCTACCTCTTGTTGCGTGTGTTGCGGCTGCTTGCATCTTTACAATATCAAGGGATCTAACAGTGCTGTTTTCGTGGCTTTATACCAGTATTTTGTGTACTGTTATGCGACCATGAATGTGACTTTATACAGACCCACATTTTTCTCACGTCATTTTAGTTTTTGCTATACTTATAGTGGGGATGACACAGCTTGTAATCTTATTCAGATGTCGTTCACAGCGTTCCTCTTGCCATTGGTATTTTTTGTTATCCTGGCGACGTGATCCATGGGAACTATCTTCAATGCACTTCTGTGCCTGGAACACCGGTTTGCTTCTGTTGCATAGCTCTCCGCGATAAGATCGAGTTACCTCCTGGTGGCGTCATTTAGGAAATTGTGGCCTCTCGAGCATACCCGAAACATCTTGCAGACGTCACATTATAGTCTGCTTCTTGTTTAAACATCGTCCTTATATGTATTAGTTCCTCCAAGAAGCCTTTGCATTGTCCATCAACGTGACAGAGACCTGACGTTTTGGATGCGATAACGCTTTTTACCACCGGAAAATCTATACGTCTCCTTCATATTCATTCTAACTTAATTACGTTTCCCAGCTCTTCCCTAGACTGCAGGATTGGACTGCGGTGGTACATCTTTGGAAAATTAGCCCTCCAAATGAACTACTGGTTGAACGCACCAACCGACATCCTACAAAACTTTCGATAGTGTAGCGAGGCGCGATTTAAAATTTGGCGCTGTTAGCGCAGGCTTCGATGATGAGGATGATCTTTTGCTGGATAGCATTCGAGGAAAAGGAAGCGACTAAAGACGAAGAATGTGCATTATTGTTTGTCAGTAGACTTCAGCATGTACATATAAGCGTTGAGTTCGCATTTCTGGTAACCGTCAGCATTGGTCTAGTGCCACAAGTGATTTGACAGCGGAGATTTCATTGCGCGTCTAATCTCATCCTCAAAGGTTACAGCAAGATCACGGCTAAGCTTAACAATTTCCGGCTATCTACTATACATAAATGCTTCGGTCGTGCTGTAATGTTTTACACTCCAGCTGCCGCTTGTACCATGATTTGCCATCTGTGCGACGGCATTGTTCTCATCTGTGACAGATCACAAACGTGTCAGGTACCATTGGACAGATTAACACTGGCTGTCAGCCGTTTCGGACTGCTTTGCACTCTCAAAGTACAGAGCATACCTCCAAGATTGCCAGAGACCGCTTTCTGCACTGACCCTTGATGGCAATCACCTAGCACTCGTTCAGAAATGCAACTACCTAGGCAGTTCTATTAGCGCCATCAGTGGTGTCGACGCGACATCACTCTCTGAAGGGTGGAGTTTATAATGCAACCGTCAGTGCAACCCTCCTATGCGGTTATGAAACCTGGCCTATCAAGTCGATAGATTTTTTAAAATAAACACTACGCCGGTACACAGTACCGGTGCTTCACAGCCGCGCAACCACCAGTCGCACGTGGTCTAAGTATACTGCGAAAGTCGCCCGGTCCCTGCGGAAGCTCGAATCCACGCCCTCAGCTTACAAGGCAAGCTTGTGATCCTTAAGGCTACGGGCCGCTGCATTAGGTCGACAGACTAGCTAGCAACATGTTAGCTACGTTCGATCATCGCCGCTTACGCAGTTTAGCTCATATCTAGTGGGATCACCGCGTGAGCATTGATCGCGTTCAATGTTGCGTATTTGGTGCAGGAAGCGCGAGTGAACCACTCAGCACCGTTGTATCACGCACTAGGCTCCGATGGCTGGGTCACGTGCTGCGCATGCTAGCACGCCGACTCCGGCATCTTGCGTTGTTTGCGCGCCCGAGGTCTGGATGGAAGAGGAGGAGAAGCTGAGCAATGACCTGGTTGAGAGGGATGATGGCCCTCACTTCGAGTTTTGACGTGGGTTGTTGTTTCCCGACTGCCGGGCTGGAGTCCGAAGGACGATCTACACGTTTGGTTGGATAGACTAGTTGATATGACCAAGAGCCGACCCCAGTGGAGTGTCTTTGTCCATCCCCTTCTTTCCATTCCTCCTTCAATTACGATCTCATACGAAATACATATTGTGATGTTTTGCATTATGTTACTTTCCCTCTGAAGTTTTTCTTGTAGTCTGTAGTGTTTGGTGTCTTATCTTTTTGTATTGTGACGCACTAACTGTAATCTGTTTCCCACACTCAGCTGACCTGTATTGATGATGGTGATCATGATGTTTCAACCGCGAATGAGATGTCCTCGATCTAGACAGCTCAGCGATCTACCCATCGCGATGAGACTGGACCTTGTCGTGGTGCGATGATTTGCATGCCTCATTGTTGCATTGAGCTGTATTGGTTGGTGATTCTTGCACCTTGACAGTCACTAATACAACATCAGTTAATGGTTAGAGGCCAGCTGCACTCAGTCTCCTGGTCCTCCAACTTGGCAGTTGGCGTGAGGGTAACTCATTATTCCTTAAGCCCGACTTCCTGTAGCCCACTGCTATGCGGTCAGGTTTCTTTAATCCAATGCCTTATTTAAGAACCATATACGTTCTCTTGTCTAGGCCATGGTAGCCCACGCAATACTTTGGAACCTCTTCACACATTCTCTTGATGCTTTGGCCGTCGCAGAGGATACTCAACAGTGCCCTGTAACATCGAGCAGAACGTTTGGGTTTGACGATGCTGCTGATCACTTCCTCCCATCTTCTTACGTTTTTTTATCGTTATTGTTCTGTTCAAACTTAACTTTTATCCACCTTTTTCAACTTCCCGATTCTCGGCAATCCTCCACCTTGCTTTGATGGCGCTTGCCTACTAGTTTCAACACACAGTCATGGATTGTCACTTCTACCCCCTCGACAAGTCCATGTCCAGCCATGCAAACAACTCCAGTACATTCGTTTCATTTTGAAATCCTGATCCTTGCTACAACTGGCATGTCTCACCGTATGCACTTCGTTATGCCGATCAACAGATCGTATTTATTCGGACAATGGACCTTATCGACTGATATTTTTTGCTTGTCGGGAACTCCCCCTCAGATTTGAGCTCTGTGTTAGGTACTTTGTCACTGCGTCTATCCGGAGATGATACTGCTTCAAATGTAGGACAGGGCAGTGGGGTGTTGTTCGGAGCTTCCGGAATGAAGTCGCTCTAGTAAACTAGCCAGTGGCCGATTGTGCGCCGTCAGATTGGCTAGCTCATCCAAATCTACGAAGTGTCACCAAGCGAATAGCTGCCTGTTCATCACCTCATCCTACTTTCGGGTAGAGATGGCTTCTATCACCAACTGAACAAACTTTTTAGTCACAACAAAAGTACCGGTGATGTAGTACTGGCTGGTAATCTGAACACTCACGTTGGAAAATTGTTCATTGATGGCCTAAATCTGGGTGGCCAACACTGCGTAGACCTCCTTAATAACAACGGCTAGGAGTTGTTACCTCCATGTTAAGGCGCTTGTTTATTCCTCGCGATCACTACCGACTGCACTCGAAGATGGGTGACATGGCGCCCACCATCTTTGGACCAGCCATGTACGCGAATCGATCAGTTACCGTTGGAGAGGCTGGGTTCAAAACTGTCGCTCGATTAAGGGCGCAAACATGGACTTATACTATGCACTTGTATTTGCTGATCTGTGAGTGCGTTTCGGTGGAGGCTCAGCGACGCTGTGAGGCAACTGGCGAAGCCAGCTGTTCTGGCATTTAATGCATACGCGCTCACTGAACACAGTTGTAGATCATTGGTCGCATGTTTTCCAGACCTTATTAGCAGCAACTATATCTACATGTCGGTGTGTGGTCGAAAAGATTATGTACTCGCATTCTAATCCCGAGGTCATCGCTTCTAATCCGGGTGGATGCGGGCGGTATACGCGACTGTCGCGCGACTTTTCGTGATCACGTGGCAGCGAAGCGTCGATGCGATATGCCGCTGTACTGCTGATGACTTTTGCGTTAATATCTGAATACCAACTTGGACATTGGGTTTTTACGCAGTCCGTGGACCTTCCAGAGCACAGGACACATACCAGCTAGGAGGCTAACACAACGGGACTCGCAACGATTACAGCGAAAAATTACGCGCCCACATGCAAAGATACCACGAAGCTTTGCGGTCTTATCGTAACCCGGAGATGGTAACAGGGAATTCACATGGTAACCATCATAAATCATTCTGTCTGGTACGGGAATCGGGCAGTCGACCTGTTGTCAGCGAAAATGTATGTCATGAGAATGGTCACCTTATCCGCAACCTGTCAAAATGCTTGGAGCATTAGGCTGATCAACTTGATAAACAACTTAATCGATAAGAATCACCAGATACGATGTCGGCCAGTAATCGAAATATTCCATCGGTTGGCATTTGAATCCATCCTACCGTGTAGAAGACAAATGAGAGGTCAGGCTTTTAAAATTTGGAAACATCCCGCAGAACCAGATGGACTTCCCCCAGCCCTCTACAAATGTAGTGGATCTAATCCTATGGGCAATTTACACAGCCTGATAGTGAAACAGTGGGAATAGGAAACTGTCCAAATCTGCTGGAGAAGCTCCACTATTGTCCCGACCTTCGAAGAGACTCACGTTCAGAATGTGACACTCACAGAGAACTAAGCCTGATCTCCAGCGCCTCTAAGTTACTTGTCTCCTTCGTCCTTCACAGATCTACCGGTGCCCGTGAAAACCAGATTCACAAAGAGAAAGCCAGGTTTCGTGCAAACCGAGGCTGTATTGATCACGTATTCACTTTGCGTCAGTGATCGGAGCACTGCCAATTATATTCGTGGCCAGCGAACTCGTGTTCTTCGATTTCAAAGGTGCATTCGATTCGGTTTATCAAGAAAGTGATGCCCGAGAAGTCCGTAAACACGCTTTACACATCTAAATCGGCGAAAGCGAGCTTTTATGGTAAACTAGAACCACATTTCAATATCGCCATCACGCTGTCACCTTTCCTTTTTAACTTTGTTATTGACCAACCTGGGAACTGCGTTCACTGGAAACGACTAAGAAGGTGTTGAACTGCCTTCAGGTTATCTACTTCGGGAGTTGGAGTATGGCATTGTTATCGCGCTAATATGTGACAATTCATATCAGTGTCAAGCACTAAGTGTTAGCCGTTTTGTGTTCAGTTTGCACACTCCAAACACAAAGATGGGTAGGGACCGCCCTCTTCAATAATTCGGGATAGGAATCCGTTCAAGTAGTTCAGAAACTCAACTAACTGTGCAATTATATTGGCGCTTGGCCAATCCAAAATGAGGTCACAAAATGTATAGCAAAAGCTTGAGGTGGTTTTGTCGATCTACGCCACTTGTGGCGCCGGCGTGATATCGTTATCATCCAGAAGAGTAGAGTCTATTGCGCAGCTGTACGTTCAACTCTACTATACGGTGGTGAAACCTAGCCCATCAGAGAAACCAACATAATTTAGATTATTGCGTTTAACCACTAGTGCGGGCCCTTAGCCTTCAGGATCACAAGCCTGCTCTGTAAGCTGAGGGCGCGTTGGTTCGTTCCCGCGTAGTGACCGGGCGACCCTCGCAGCATCCCTAGCCTACGTGTGACTGTTGGTGGTTGCGCGGCAGCGAAACGTCGGTACTGCTTACCGGTGCACTACAGATGCAGTTTAGCTCATGTTTGGTGCGAACATTGCGTGAGCGGTGAGGGTGTTCGTTTTGCGTATTTGGTGCAGGAAGAGCAATTGAACCGCTCAGCGTCATTTGTTTACGCACTTCGCTCCTATGGCTGGGCCACGTGTCACGCACGCCAGCACACTGACTCTCGTGACGTGAATTTTTTGCCTGACTGAGGCGTGGATTGGAGAAGAGAGGGGAGGTCAACCGATGGTTTGGTTAAGAGAAATGGTCCATCGGTTGGTGACTCGACTCCCGAGTTGAGGTCCGAAAAATGATGGACACCTCTATTTGGAGTCATATCGTTCACATTGCGAAGAACGCACTGCGATGGCATCTGTTCTGTGAGCTTCTTTGTTCCTATCCATAACGTTCAGCCTCCCACTCAAACCACGATCTCACTGTCCATGCGTAGTATCAAAAAAAGCATAATATTGCTTAAATCATATAGAGTTTGCTTTTTGCCAGCCCGAAAACTGCGAACAGCACCCAGTCTCTACGTGCTTCATCATGTGCCTTCGATTCATTAGATCGATGGTCCTTTGGGCTTGTCTGTTCAGGAAAGGTGTGCCCGATAAGTACGAACACATTATCATAGCGCTGTACGCGCATAGTTCGGGCAGTTTGAGGGTTTATGGCAAATTATCGCCACCCTTCAATATCTGCAGTGGTGTGAGATAAGAATGCTCGCTTTCACCCTTTCTCTTGAACTTCGCCATTGTTGAAGTCATGGAAACGGGGTTCGCTCCCAGGTGACCGATTTCTTTACTTGGAGTATGCTGACGACGTTGCCCTAATCTGTGTCAGCTCCCGAACGTACCAAGCTGCACAGGATAAATTACTTCTGGCTGTCAGTCGGTTTGGGCTTTTCTTTGCTCCCTCGAATTGCAAAACATTCCTTCAAGATTGACAGGGATCCACTAATGCATTTACACTTGTTTGTGGCCATTTAAAGTCGTTCAGAAATTCAAGTATCTGGGCAGCTATAGATGAGATCAGGAACCGTATAGCAAAAGCTCGAGGCGCTACCACTATCCTTCGCTACCTGTGGCGCCGACGCTACATCACTCTCGCCATGAAGAGCGGAGTTTACAATGCAACCGTCCGTTCAACCCTCATATACGGTTGTGAAACCTGTGCCATCAGTTTGGTAGACACAGAGGATTGTTACGTTCCATCCGCACTGCCTTCACAACTTAGTTCATGTCTGCTGGGATCACCGCGTGAGCAACGATCGCGTTCAGCGTTGCGTATTTGGTGCAGGAAGAGCGAGTGAACCACTCAGCACTGTTGTATCACGCACTAGGCTCCGATAGCTGGGCCACGTGTTGCGCCTGCTAGCATGCCGACTCCGGCATCGTGCGTTGTTTGCGCGCCCGAGGTCTGGATGGAAGAGGAGGAGAAGCTGAGCAATGACTTGGTCGAGAGGAATGAAGGTCCTCACTTCAAGTTTTGACGTGGATTGTTGTTTCCCGACTGCCGGGCTGGAGTCCGAAGGACGATGTACACGTTTGGTCGGGTTGACTAGTTTCTATGGCAAAAAGTCGACCTTAATGTAATGTGTTTTGCGTTTCTTTATCCGTCCCCCTCATTTTTGGGTTCCACGATCACATACCCAATTACGCTCCTCAGCCAGTGCCTTTGGCCCAATACCTGTGTACAAGGCAGCGGAACGTGGCGGTTATTTGTTTTGAAAGAAATGACCGCCGCTTCGTTTCTGAAAGTCAATCTGGAGGACCAAGAGACTGTGTTTGTCTGACCTCTAACCTTTGATTGAACTGTTTGGAGTAGCTCTCAAGGAGTATATAGACCCCACCTGTGTAGCTCAGTGGGTCAGAGAATTACGCAAATCGTCGCATCACCTAACGGTTCAGTCTCGTGGTGATGATTTCTCGGGTAAAGTTTGAGATCACCGATTATCATTCCGATGCCATCGATTCTCTAAATTTTTAGCAATTGTCACTTATCTGTTCTGTGTTCGAACCACACCTTTTTGTACCGTCCCCATTTCTTATCCTGCACACCACTTGCACTGTTTGGCATGTGCGACTCCGATTTGTGTTTGTTAGTTTGTTACTTCATTCTGAACGAACCTTACGTCTTACTCAATGCTGTATTTCGCGTTTCTGTGTTTATCTGTTTATGCGCAGCAGTCTTCCAAATTGTCTACGGTTCATCTCGCTTACTTTGTCAATTTTTGCTACTCCTGTGACAGTTCCTCTTCGAAGTCGACGCAGGGCTTTCGTTACTGATGATTCCGATGAAGAGGATTCATCTGCGGCCGCCGCGGCTTTCGGAGGCCAACGTATCTCCAATACCTCGAGTGCAACTACACTTAGTGGTTACGTGTCTAATTCGGTAATCACCTACTCGTTATCCCGTACTTTCATGCCTCCCATAAATGTCACGGTATTACGGATATGGCTCTTAACTGCTAGGTTTCATTTACTTGCCGTACTTCTACATTCTTTCATATCATTTGACAGCTACCACCAAGCACTGTAACGTACTCCCTTATACAGATCTAGGTTTTTGGCTTTCCCCTTGCTTATCTTTCCTCTGCACGTAGCCTTAAGGATCACAAGCTGGCCTTGTAATCCGAGGGCACGGGTTCCATCTTACGTATAGACCGGGCGACTTTTGCATATTTATAGCCTTCGTGCGACTGGTGGTGGTTGCGTGTAAGCGAGGCGTCTACTGCGTACCGGCGTACTGATCACTCATGTAAAGAGTAGAATAGTGGACTCAGTTGTTGTTGTTGTTGTTGTTGTTGTTGTTGTGGTGGTGGTGGTGGTATACCTCTACCTTTGAGTATACTTTACTTATTCGAACTTTTGTGTAACCCGTTTGTCACTTAAACGTATCTCTGACTAATGAGCATACCTTACAGAATTTCATTCTGTGTCATCTTACAAATCTATCTGCATAGTTTGATCTAGATTTTATTGGAACCACTATGATGTGCTCGAGCCAAACCTTCGGAGTTATGGAATCCGAAACGTACTCGTTGAACTAACATCTTGAAATGCCACCTCTGAAGCTTGCTACTTGACATGTGCACTTCGCTGAACGATAAGCTACACAGCCTAAGTTCGGCCTAGCTGTGTTTTTACACCTAGAACCACTTAAAATCCTCATCCTTTTGTTGTCCTTCTGACTGTATAAATATTTGCTCATTCCTAAGTTTGGTTATTTTCTTTAACTGTAGTTATTTTCTACTATCCTCGGCCATGCTCTTATTTCATCCAACTATCACTTGGGGATCGAACCTTTTCCATCGCGCTATTTTTCCTTTTTTCCACTTACAGTCTTTATCGGCACATTCCGGCTCCTCTACCTCCCTACACACTAGTGGTACTTCAACTGCTACCTTATCTACGTGTCCTGACCAAAATGGGTCGCGTGAGAGTAAGGCGAAGAAGAGTGATCATCTTCGCCAATTATACCAACCACCGACGGAATTGCTGTTCAAAGGCACGCTCGCGTCTGTGAGTTAAATTTTGCGGCCCTGTCCACTACATTTCAGACATGTTATGCTCATGCATATGCCAGTACACCACTCTTCAGAACGACCTGGAATCTCGGTGCATCAGTCAGCAATAGCACCCCACGTTAACATTTCGTTTTAGTCACATTGCCAAAACCAAGCATGTTTTTAGATGCATACTCCTGAGCACATGTTTCTTTATGCTCATTTATCCACGTGCGTACGTATTCCTTTCAATTCAACGGGTCTCTGTCCTCATATATACTATGATAATTACTCCGAGGTACTAATTATAAGGAATAAAATAGTGTGTCAGCTGTACGTCATAACGGCGCTTCGCTGCCGCACGACCATCACCAGTCGCGCGCGGGCTGAGTATACCGCGAGGACGCCTCCCCCCACGCGGATTCGAACCGGCGACCTTATGGTTGCAAACCAGGCGCGCAGACCACGGCCACCGGCCGACCGGTACTAATTATTGGCACGATCATATCACCACCTGCATCGATCTATGCATTGAAGTACATTCCGATCGGATGTAAAAGCATTTCTTTCGGGATCGCTTGAGAGTTGTCTACACGAACTATCCACGCTACTTTCCCACCCTCCCTCACCATTTCATATCCCAGACCGCACGCACTATCCTCTATTTTCATTGAGCGCCATGGATAATTCTTTGAATGGCAAGTCAAGGAGACGATCAAGACATGTTAACGTACTTTTGCCGTTTAACCACATTGCAAATCTAGCTAATCAGTGCAGCCGTTACCGATTCGGATGCCTATTTGCACCAGTGAGTTTTGATAACCTACGAGATGCAGTCTCTCCGAACATAGACAAACCGTAAAAATTTAGTGCGCCTCCTGATGCTACCTGAAAACTCGTGATCTCCAACCGAGACACATGCAGAAATCACTCATTAAATTCAGTTCAGTTCAATGTGTAGCGTCTACTGATGCTGATCGCAGATAAAAATGTGAGCATTGCTAGACATATTGTCAGACAAACTGGCCTAGATTCCACATGAGGTTCAACACCACCACTTCCTCTGACAGTTCATTACCACACCATCCTAATTTTTACAAAAGGAAGAGAACAACTGAGACTACAATCCACTTACTTTATACTCTGCTGGCTCTAAAGACCGGAATGAATGTCCAATGGTTGAGGAGCCATGGAAAACTCAACGACATAAGCCGTGATTGGAAGAGAATTTTCTCGCTGATTATTAAAAACAAGTCAGGTCAAGCAAGGCTCGAGGCCACTTTCCTCCCGCGGTAACCACTTCGAGGTGACAGGGTACATATTCGTCTGGATATAGATCAAGCTGACCTGGGGTGCCTCAAGCGTGCCACTCTCGGACTAAAGCGGTTAACCGATGAGGGAGAAATAAGCTTACGTTTTGCGAATTTTCGGATGATTACAACACGAACACGAAATTGAGTAAATCAGTCGCTCACTCTTCAGGCACTCCTGGCAGTTCCGCTGTCTGCGTGTAGACTTTACCTAGGTCTACAATCTTATGCACAGGCGCGATAAACTGTACTGCTTCGTTGTTTTCGAACGACCATATGTAATTGACATCACAAAGACGGGGTTGAACAATGTGCTACTCACCCAACAAGTCGAACTTAGTGGCTACTCGTGCTTCCGCTGTGATGGGCTATCTACTGTCTTCGGTGGCGTCTTAGTCTACGTCCGGTCTCGTGAGCGCCCACCCAAACTGCATCACCGCTGGTGAAGCTGTTGGAGACGAGATTTCGTTGCGTATCTCAAGAGCTCGTCTCGCTTTCTCTAAGCTTAGGCATTTATGGCGCCGCCATGACAGTTCAGTACAGGTAAATAATTATGATCCGAGTACCGAGCTGCGGTGGATCCAGTTGTCATGACTTACGCCGTAAGCATAACAATTAATAACAACATTGGGTTTGGGTGCGCATAGAATGTAGAGAAAATAGAAGCAGAAGGGAAATGCGTTAAATCAATCAGAATGGGGCGAAAATTAACAACCAAATGAAATAACTTCGTGGCTGTGCCATATCTGACACGGTTTTCAACCATTGTTGTGGACCGTCCCGATGCCCCCATCCAGGAACACGGCACCCACCAGCCTGACCAAGTCTCAGTCAATTTCTTCATGCCTAAATGCCGCGTCATGAACTGACCACCTCGAGACTTCGCCCAACCTGGTGCCGCCCTGGCATATAATGCACGTCGAAGAAGCCGACCAATGGGCATACGGAGAACGTGACCTAGCCAGCACAAGCGACTAAGATTTAGCAAACATTCTAGTGAGTCACCAGAAGGCTTTTTTTCCAAAAACCAACCGGCGGACCTCAGCATTGCTCACCCAATGTTCCTATCAGACGTGAGCAATACTCTGCAGGCACTGGTGGTCAACCACGACCAGGCGTTTAATTTCTTCGCCGCGGACAGGTAAATTCTCTTATCCATACAGTAAGACTGGCCTTACCGCAGGGTTGTAGACCCTAACTTTCACTGATATGCTCATGTCCCGCCGTCTCCATAGATAGTTGGGCCTCTGGAAAGCCACACGGGCCTTGCTGATACGCGAATTAATCTCTTCAGTGATGTAACCACCAAAGGTGACAGCCAGGTAAGTGAACCGATCCACCACTTCCAGTGGCTGTTCGGAAATAGCTATAATCGGGGCTATACCGGTCCGGTCCTACAGTAGTACTTTGCACTTTGATGGTGCGAAGCACATGCCGAAACGTGTAGCGCTGTGCGTCAGTTAATCCAGTGGTGTTTTCATAGTCACCGCATCAGACCCTAGGAGAGCTATGTCGTCCGCGTACTCTTGGTTTGTCAGTCGGTTTCCTGCAGAACTTCCACTCCAGAATATTCTGAAAGAACGGAGTCATTCATGATCATTTCGATCAAAAGTTGAAGAGGAAATGAGATACAGGACAACCCTGACGAACCACACTTGTCGTGAGAAAATCAGGAAGGAATTTTTCGTAGACCCTTACGTGGCCTCCAAAATCACGATAAAGGCACTGCAGAATAGATAGGAGTTTAGTTGGCACGCACTTCATGGAGAGGGAGCGCCACCAGCTGTCTCGATCAGCGGAGTCGAAAACGGTTTTCAACTCAAGGGAAACCACCATAGTCGGTCGTATGCATGTCTCTCTCTGCTCTAAAACTTGGCGGTCGATGCAACCAGGGCCAGGGTGGAAGCCAGCCTGGCTTTCAGTGATTCGGTCCTCGAGGGGACTAGTGATCGAAGAATAATATCCGTGAGAAGTTTTGAGGCAATGGAAATAAGGCAAATGCTTCGATGATTTTCGCACAAAGTACGCTGACCGTCCTTGAAAATAGGCACACCAGTTGATAATCACCAATCTGAAGGCACTTCTTCACTGTCTCACATTGTGTTGTAAAGAGAAGCAAGTGCAGACAATGAGCAGTCGCCTCCATCTTTCAGCAAAGGTGGGGGTAGGTCGTCGGGTCCAACTACCTTGTTCCGTTTCAATGCGGAATGCTCATATCGAATCTCTTCCAAAATGCGTAGTGTGCTGTCACCTTCCCACGTAGACTCAGGTGGTTCGACAAGCGGCAGTGTCGCAGCAGGCATACTGTACTGCTTCTTAAAATGTTCAGCTCAACGTGCTAGTCGATGCTCAGAATCGATCAACTGTCCATCTTTCTTAGCTGTTCTCTCGTTAACTGATTGCTTTCTCGTATCCGTGTTCCGGATGAGCTGGAATAGCATTCGGCTGTCTCCAATAGCAATAATTCTCTCCATCTCACCGACCGTTGGAACCCAACAACATTCCCGGTCAATTCGAAGACTCCTTGTCAGACGTCGTTTCAAGGTGTTATGGAACCCGTTTACGCTCTTCGATCAAACTGATTGATACTTCAAATTCTTGGAAGATACTTGGAACCGATCGAGTAGTCATGAGTTCAGAGAGGTTCGGAAACAATCGGTTTGGTATAGTAGTTTGGTTGATTGATACTTCAGAGATTCACGGTTACGACGTCTCAAGTTGGGTGCACAGCAAGCGTCAAAGGCATTCTTCATCACACACTTGAGACGATCACGGTTAGCGTTCAGCTCACCAACCTCATTCATCACTGGCAATTGATGGGTCGGTTCGTCATGATATTGTTGAACCACAGACTGCGAGTTCAACTTATAGGTAAGAAGATTAGAAAGTAAGCGGTTCTTTGAAGCTGGAAGAGTGAGCGCCAAGCGCGCGCCCTGGAGCATGGTCAGAATTCAGGCGTATGCTCCAAATTGACCAACAGTCTTGGTCTGATGTGCGCCACCTGTAGCTGATGGCAATATGATCAATTTGGGTCCAGATGACACGGTGTGAACGTTTGTGCTGGAAAGCAGTACTGCTCAGGTGAAGGTTATGATCGGCGCACAGTTGCGGGAATCGATCACCATTGTCTGTTCGGCGTGCATCGACTCCGAAGCGCCCTCCCAGGTGTTGTTCAGTCTGAAAGACTACCCACTTGAACATTCAATTCACCAGCAACAATCATAATGTTTGTATTCTTCGCCATGCGAAGATGAGATAAGAGCTATCGATAGAAATAGTCTTTAATATCATATTAAATGCATACAGTAGGGATACAAACTGAGGCGATTAAAAGGCACCTTGCCTTCAGGTGCAGCTTATCAACTGTAATAGTGGTTCGAAGTCGAACCGCACACATGCTGCTTTTCACTTCCCTCCAGTCGACTAGACTGCTTTCAGAATGTTTGTTGAGGGCGATACCAACACCGTGAATAGTTTGAGCTGTTAAGTCAGTATCGCCATAGACGTGAATATAGTCATTGGCGGAAGATTCAGAACCAGAGAGTCGAGCATTTGTCACGATGCTGTTATCTTTTGTGCGCGTTTCGGAGACACAGCACACACTGATACCAAGAGAGTGAAGAGTGAGCGTTAGTGCTATCTGCTGGCCGATCTGACCTAGTGCGTGGATGTTAACAGAACCAAAGATGGAACAGTTACATGTATCGATGGCAGAGGAAGCGAGGTCAGCGGCAATCTTTTGCTCAATAGATGGGGCGGATGAGATGGAAGAGGAGAAAAAAGGAAAAGAGGGAGTATTGTCGATGTGGTCCAAAGGGCAAATAGTACTCTCCGGCTGCCCATTCCGAGTGAGACGTTTTGTTAGTGGTGCCCTAATGCTAGGCTTTGCCTCAACAGTCTGACTCACAAGGCAGTTGGAGATTTTGGTGTTCGCTTGAGGGACACCATCCGGCGCCTTTGGCTCAATAGGCTGACATACAAGGCAGTGGGGTGTAAGTCGGACTCAGGAATGTGATTGCAGCGGTTCACTGGGATCCGCTCGCGGCCTGTCACGCACAGCCTTTGAAGATTTGGAACAATTCACATGTGTTTTACGATCTTTTTACGACCTGCGACCAAGGCCAACCTCAGGTGAGAGTTGGCGGGTTTGTATCAATTTGACCAAGGGCTGCCTAGTTTCAGGCTGGCGGTAGCAAATCACCGAGCACCGGAAGCTGCCATCCCACCATCAGACAATGCGTGGGGTTCCTACTCTACGCCAATCGAGCGGAGAAGAGATGAAAGATGATGATAGAAATCATCTTTGGTCACTTCGAACTGCATTCAGTATGAGCATAAACGGTGGCGATGAAAATGCAATCTGTCTTCATACCGTTTAATAACCCCCTTAGAGATTCGAAGTCGAACCGCACACCTGCGGCTGTTCACCGGTATCTAGTCGAGTCGATTACCTTCACCTCTTCTGTGGGCGATAACAACACCGTAATTACCTTAAATCATTGACTCGTTATCACCAGAGACGCGAAAAGTGTAGTTATCGTCGTCAGATTCAGAGCCAGCGAATCGACGATTCGTCACAACGCTGTTATCTTGTATGCGTGTTTTGGAGACACAGCACACATCAATGCCAAGAGAGTGAAGAGTGAGTCAGTGCTGCTTATTGACCGATCTGTCCTTAATTGCGGACGTTAGACGAACCAATATGAAATGAAACTCGTGGTTTGATGGACGAGTTTCGAGTGTCTATACCAGCAACAGCAAAGTCAGCGGCAGATTCTTGCTCAATAGACGGGGGGGGGAAGGAGGGAATATCCAGGGCGTCCGAGTGTTGTCATAGCTCCTGTACTCACCTGCTTGTTCTCACAACGATCGCGTTTCGTCGTTCGTGCCTAGAGGTCAGGAAAACACCTACCGTTTTTCTAGCTGCGCTTTATGCTTAATCACTCCAGTAGTTTGCGTCCCATAGCTGCTGCGATCATGTGCACTGTCAGGCGCAGAATGCCGCATCATAGTACCACTGCATTACGGTTTTAAACTAATGCTAGTGACTCGTCATTCATATTTTTACCTACTCAGCGGTCGCAATCAGCTACCATTTCATCGAATGTATCCCAAAGTTTTTAATGTTTTTTCTGTTTTTATTGTGCTTACATACATATCCCCAGACACACAAGCATCAGAATTGAAAATTTCTGTAGGTGATTTATTCTCGGGGTTACTGTCGAAGGTTGACCGCTCCATCTGTCATTGCCGAGGATTACAAGGAAAGTGAAATTTCCTTCATTCGGACCCTTGATTTGACTAACCTAGGGGCCTTTTCGACCAGCGCAACTAGATTTCATCTTCACAATCACGCCTGGCTGTTTTCTGCTCAAAACTGTGCTCTACTGTACCCTAAAAGTGTATCCCGTCGTTTCTGGTAAGACTCGCTCCGGTTCATTGGCTAATAAGCCCTTCAAAACTGCGGCGACGAGATTTCTTCATCCAATATCGTGGGACTTCAGGAAATGCTGAATTCTGCTGATTTTACAGCTTCCAACAACGGATATCTGTCTGTTCAATGTGATAATTTTACTATCTTAACTTTTGTTCTGATCTGTGCTGCCCCGTCGTAACCATCTACTTAGAAGGAAAAATGATCGCACCTACATATGTAAAATGACTGCCCTTGTCAAACATCTCTTGAGTAATAAAAACACGTTTTTACGCTTGAATAATTTACACATCAAAGGCGTTTTATGCGAGCACAACTGCCGAGACCTGTGGAGACTTTTAAAGCAGCTGTGCGGTAAGAGCTCCAGTAAGCAGCTTACATCTGTGAATGTAGGGGACTAAATTCTGAGTTCTGTTTTTCACCGGTAACATCCTTCACCCCCTCCTTCTCTTTGCCTACGTTCTCTGGCTCTGGCTAAAAATTACATTATAACGTTAAAGTCTACCGTCAGCTTAGAAATCTGAACTCAAAGTTGGCTTCTAGGTGGGTTCTTACACCACTTGCCTTGAAAAAGATGGCCAATACCCTTACCATGCACTTGGCAGATTTTTTTAATCGTTGCCTTCTGTAGTGGCCTTCTATATATCGTGGACGTGCCCAAAGGCTCGACTCAAAACAACACTCGAATGACGTCAATAAGGAACCATCTTGCGAGAAGACAATCGAGGTGCATAGGATACGATTTCATTGGTTTATAAAGTCCTACAGAATGACCTTGAAATTGGAAATGTGGCAATCTCATTAGTTGAACCAAGGTCACGACCATGAGACAAGCGAATCATCTTCGAGCCGGAGCGCTGAATCTTCTGTCCGACCGATTTCGTTAGGGTCTTCTTCCCCTAACACCTACACATTGAAAGTATTCCTGATATTTGGAGGCCTGCCAAGATAGCGCCCGTGCCTGATGATCAACTACTTCGTAGGTCGATCTCATTTTACCCAGCAAAATTTTAACTCCCACTCTGCGTAATGACTAGAGCGTCTTACATGAAACAATCCTTTTCTTCTTCTATTCTCTCTATACATCGAACTCCTTCCAGTTCCCTCCAACTTTACTTTTTTAACTACGCTAACGACGTAGTACTAGGCAGCATTGCTCCAACTGCTGAAACGTTAACGGTTCTACAAAGCGGGTTCGAGCAGATTCAACAATGGTCGTCCTATCGATCCCTTATTCTCAACGCCTCTAAATGCAGTGGTGCTGCTTTCTCTTTTCTGCACACTGACAAACGTCTGACTGACAAACACTTCTCGCCCCATGGTCGTATGCGACAACGACATACCCAGTTCATCAACACTTGAGTACATTGGTGTATATTGATTATGCGTTCCATAAGCTCATTTCCAGGTGCACTGGAGTGCATAGGGAATCTGGTTGACTTCATCGTCACTATGCGTTTTGGTGCATATGACACTTTTTCAATAAAGGTTTTAAATTACCATTTTCACCGCCTTCACGCTGATTTATCAAATTCTCTCTCCTGCTCGTCTACTCGCTCTAAATTTAAGGTTTTGTTTTCTCGCACATCTTACCATGACTCTAAACATATTCCGTTTTCTTGTGGAGTCCAAGAAACTTATCAACATCACTTATGAACGCATACTTGGGTGATGTGTATACATGTTTTCTTCTTTTCACGCTTTTATTGCAATTCCATGTCTACGTTATGCCTCACTACATCCGCAATGCTAGTGTAAAAATACTCAAAATATTCCCAGTATTGTTCATAAAGCCCTTTTTGACTTGATTTGAACTAGCTTGGCCTGTAACCAGTGCCTCGTTAACCCTTTGATTTTGGGAATCAATCAAAGCGCTCTACCACCGTGACGCTGACAATAGGTGGGGTCCTTCTTTAGGGAATTGTGCATCTCAACTCTCTGTGCTTTGCACTTTCCGCCTGTCTCCTACCCATACTTAAAAAACGATATCCACTACCGTTCTCACATGCCTTTTGTGTTGACCCCGTAAATAAAATCTGCTCTGTTAATCACTGCTTCATGCCTCTCTTATCCTCTATTCGTAACATACTATCTCACTGTTCACTTCGTAGGCACAAACAGAAGCTCTGGAGCGTAAACGATGGTTGCTTATCAGTTTACACGATGAGGGATGTTTCGACTGCCATCTGTTGAATCGGGACGTGTGGAAAGACCCGCGGATTTACCAACTTGTCAAACGGAACTTTGTTTTCCTCCAGGTTTGTCCAAAAAGTACACTTTTTTCATATGGCATGTGCCTACGTGAAAACATTCGCACTGGCCTGACGCATTCTCTATCTTGACAGACAGCGTACTTGGAATCACTGTAACGGTATACAAGACCTTTCGGTTCCTTTTGTACGTTTCATTTCTCCACGTCGTACTCTCCATGTTTTGCATGCCTCCGCTTTCATTCCTCTTATTCCATCACTGTCCGAAGTCATTTGAAGTCATCGCGGCATCCGTTTCCGGATACTGCTTTCAATAGAACTGCGAACACCTACAGGACGCCTGTGCATTCACAGAGACAGTGATTGGCTTGCGGTGCTCCACCCACAGCTCAATCCACGCGCCACATGTCCTGTGTAAACCCGGGGGAGTACGAATGGAAGGCATGTAGATAAGAGCCACGATTGACTCTCAGCTAGCCCACATTCCTTCAACATGCATATCATCCATTTGATGAAGCGGGGAAACAAGCATTCCAGACGTACACAAGGCGGTGGCTGGGCCGTATCCCGTTAAACATTTGTTGCAACCGCTTTTTGAGCGTGGTATTGCAACGAAAACTGTTTACTGAGTTAATGATTAACATTTCTCCCGAAGTCAGTTATCGAGGTGTTGGTATCCGTCAGCTATGCTATTTGTCGACTTTTGCGCTAGGGCTGTCAAACATGTGACAACGTTATCTCACTAGTAGGTGTCCTGCATCTACCTGTGGTAACAGATTACACATACATTAACGACGTGCGGTACTAACACTTAAATATCTGACATACGTTTCACCCTTTCCATCTTCACTCCTTATGGCGTCGTTGATGACTTACCCGACCGGTTTGTCTTAAGCACACGGGACCACTTGTACTATTGGTATCCATTATTCTCCGTAGACTATCCCCCGTTCGTGAATCACAGTACCGGGAAGAACAAGCTGGATTTTGTCCTGGCCGTTGGCGCATGAATCAGATATTCAGGCTCCGCTATATCCTCGGACACGGCCACCATACGCATATCATCATTGAATTTCTAGACATCCGTACTGCGTTCGACTCGGTTGATCGACTTGCGCTAAGGCGTTGGTTGCTAAGGTACGGGGTCCCGGAAACGTGTACTAATATCTTGCGAGCATTTTGTCTCCACATCTCCGACAGAATGGGGGTCTGTAGCAAGGTTCCTTTGCCATTCACTGTCAGTGGCAGTGTACGACACGGCTGCCCTATGTCACCGTACTTCAATTTTTCAATTGAAGACGTCCTGTCAAGAACTCCCTACGGTTACCAAACGTTTGGCTTGGAGTTGCTATCGGGTAAACGAATGACCAATTTAGATTATGTTGATGACATCGCCTCATTTGGCGCTTACTCGCGGAGTATGCAAACTATTCTGAACCGTCTGAAGATTAAGGCATCTAGGTAGACAATGGGCTTCGCCCTCACTAGATGTCATGTGCTGCTCTAGGATTGGCACTCACTTGTTCACCTGCTCACTTTTGAAGGCACACAGCTTGAACATGTGGACAGTTGTCTCCTTCAGTAGCTGTGTATCTGTTAATGGCACTATTGGTAAGGAATTTTCTCTCTGCATCGCCATAACTGCATCGTCGGGATGTCTACCACTTGGTAAAGGGTCGTTTTTACAAGGTCGCCGTTCGGGCGCTGTTGCTGTATAGATGCGAGTTATGGCTAGTTCGCTTGGGTAATATGCGCCGGCTCCCGGTCTTCGACAATGGATGCTTAAGGAGCATTGCTGATGTGTGGTGGCAACAACATTTTTGCATTCCCCCTTTTCTTCTTTTATGTATTGCGGCACAGTAGCTGAGGTGTTTCCTACCTCTAGCGAACGTGTGTAATGATGATAATGATGGTGGCGACAGCGTATTTGCAGTGGTGAAATTAGACGTCGTGTCTTAGGGGATGTGAGTATTCTCTCCAACAAACTGGTTTAGCTGAGCCTGTTTAAATGGCTGTCTCACGTCTTATGTATGTACTCTGAACGTTTTCCCCATCACGACCTGTTCGCTCGGGCAGGTCTCGTTTGAAAGGGACTGCGCGTTAGTCAGGCGTCCACCTAGAGACAGCGTATGAAAATGTTAACCTCACGTCTAGTTGCCGATGGATCCACATGCCTGTGTGGTTGGGAACCAAAGGACGAATGGTACCTATTGCGCGAAACACTCCAGAATAAGGCGCGCAACTGAAACCAATGGAAGCTTTGGATACATAATGGTTAGCATTCAAATACTAACTGCTCAAACAGTGAATAAGATTTAAAAAAAGTGAGTATAACAGCGTGTGGAATAATAAGTCTTTCGTATTGATCGTAATATTTTTCCCGTCATCCTCCATTGATTTTCATGGTTTTGGAAGATAATATATCTTTCCATTTGATTGATGCATATATATAGTACACATTTTTGTATATCTATTTATTGTTTACCTGTCGTGAACCGGCGAAAATTTAATGTTCTTTCCCCACCTAATTTTAAAAAGAGGATGTAACTAGAGGAAGCGATGGCTGTCCGCCCTGGCGATGTCTACTGCATCGCATCAGCCGGCCCGTAGCCTTAAAGATTACAAGCCTGTCCTGTAATTCGAGGGCGCGGGTTCGGGTCTACGTAGGGACCGGGCGACTCTCGCAGTACCCTTAGCCCACGTGCAGTTCGTGATGGTTGCGCGGCAAAAAGCGTCGGTACTGCGTAGTAACGTACTGCTGATGCTTTTTTATCAGCCGGCCACCTGTAGTGCCACATCTATGCACAGGGGGCACCTGTGACCTAGAAAACGAGCGGGTGCATAAACTCTAAACGAACTGATCGGTTTGATGACAACAGTGCAACCATTGGCGCATTGTTGTCGGAGAAGAATGCAGCGTTCGCTGCGTATCTGGATGCCCCTACCGATGAATAGAACAGGAATCATTTTCGCAAACTTCTACAGCGATTGACTCGTGAGCTCCGTCGCATCCAGAATGCATGGTGGACGGAAAAAGGCGAAGCAAATGGAATGTTGCGCCGAACGCCACCACAATACGGATTTCTTTGACTCCTTGAAAGCGGTGTATGAACCGGGTTTGCAGCCATTCAGGATGCTGTTCGATACTAATTCAGGCGCTGCCTGCACACAGACTACAGATATAATGCGGATCTGGTGAACACACTTTGTCTCTCGAACAATCATTCAGAGATTGACTGGCCTATGTTGTACACGATGCAACAGCAGTTGGTGAAGTGGTGTCTTGCCGAAACACCGACAGTGCATGAGACGCAATGAGCACTCGCTCAGCAGGGGAAATGGAAAATGTAGGGCGCCGACGGGATCCCACCTGAAGTATTGAAACACTGCAGTCCCGCGTTGACACATGTACTGCACCACGGTGTAACACGTGTGGATTGAAGAGGATGTGCCTCCTGAGCTGAAAGGATGCCCTTGTGCTACCACTGTACAAGGGCAGAGAGAGCAAACAATGTTGCGCGTATTATCAATGCATCAGTTTGCTGAGTTATGTGGGCAAGGTGATTGCCCAGATCCTGCTCATCCGCCTTGTCATCCAGGTTGTAGAACCGAACGTGGCGGAAGAGCAGGGTGGATTCCGTTCGGGCCGCAACTCCATAGAAGTGGTGTCCGCGGCACGTCGATTGCAGCAGGAGTGCAGAAAGCGATACCAACCATCGTATTCACTGTTTTCATAGATTTCACGAAGACATTTGACACGATGAACCGCGAGGCACTGTGGTTGGTGTTGGGTAAGTTTGGTTGTAAGAATAGGTTTGTAAGTTTACTTGAATGTCTGCACACTGCTTTGCAGGCGATGGTGCAGCTGTGTGGACAAACCTCGGATGACTCTTCTGTTGTGTCTAGTGTGGAGCAAGGCTGTGTCTTAGCTCCCTCCCTGTTTAATATTTATTTTCATGCAATGATATCTTGTGCGTTTGATGCGGTTTGTGCTTACCGTGTCCGTATGGAATACCGTATTGATTGTGGGTTACTAAACATCCGTCATTTCGGGGTGTGAACCCTAGTGTGTGCGACAAATATCCGTATGTTGCTGTTTGCTGACGACTGTACGTTGTTTGCACACAGCGCGGATGAGTTGCAGCGCATGACTTCGACTGGCTTCGACAGATTCAGAATCCGGATTCATAACCAGCACAAGCAAGATTCATTTTCATTTTTTACCAAGAGTAGAATCCGTGAATCTGCTTCGAATCCAGTTTGCTACCGATGTTTTGCAAACCACCTCCCTATTTCGCTACCATGGTAGCGTAATTGTAGCCGACCTGCAGATGACGAATGAGCTGCACATCCGCGTATCGAAGGGGGCTGCTGCATTTAGCAAACTTGAGTATCGTTTTTAAAGGAATCACCAGCTAACCTTCGGTACGACGCTGTATGTATACCTGTCGATGGTGCTGTGCGTGCTTGTATACGTCAGTAAAACGTGGACTGTCCATCGGAAGGTCCGTTATCTTGTGCGCTTACAACAACAGCTTTATCGAATTATGCACACCCGTTGTTTCGACAGTATTGCAGAATCGGCAATGCTTCGTCTCAGTGGCATGTATGCATTGGACTGTATACTTCTGCTGCGACACCTTAGTGGATCTGGCATAAATTCAACGCTGATAGTCAAGCAGCTGCTATGTGGACAAGTTTGACGACCGAGTTTTCGTTACCAGGATATGATCGGGAGGAGTTCATCACTATATGATGTTGATTTCCGATGTTTTATAGCAATGGTGATGGATCGGCGCAAGTAGCCTGAGTTACTGAAGCGGACAATTGCTCAGGCACTGGAGATAGCACTGCTGCATTCGGAGGAGAATCGCCGGGTACGGAAACGACAGGATAGCTCGTCGACCTCAGGCGTGTGGGGTCTGTAACAATTACGGTCGCGAGTGCCGGTGATTCTTGCGTGGCCACGCGGAACCAGCATCCAAAAGACAGGTCAGCTGATTATTTAATCGGCACCACCGCAGTGCGTCCGCTTCCATTCGATTGAGTAGCCTAGGCGACTAATGCGGTTGATGTGGTACGTGTGCAAACAAACCTTGCACTTGGTTTTTACGTGTGTCTGCATCTCGAATTTCTTGCATTTCTGGTGTTGTCTGTTGCTTGATATCTCGGGTGTGGTTGCGCTTGATGTGAATGTCGACAAGGTGCCTACCTGATTAACACCCTCCACTTGAACTACTGGCTCTAGGAGACAGTTGATCGTTGTTGGAGGTGACGGGGTATACAGTCCTCGTGGTTCAAAGCAGCATCAGAGTGTTGAACGATTGCGTGATGCGTTGGATGATGATGCGCATTCACGAATCACCATGTGGTTTGTGAAATTCAATCGTGGCAGGCGACCCCTAAATGATGAAGCACGGTGTGGTCCACCTATGGCTAGGCCACCACCGCGGACAACATTGCTGCTGTGCAAGCAATGCTTTAAGATGACTTTCGGGTAACTGTAGTATAGCTGGAGAAAGCCATCGGGATCTCATTGAGATCAATCCATGCCATCCTACATGAGAACCTCGGCATCAGAAAAGCATGCGCACACTGGGTACCCCGTCAGCTCAGTGTAGTCCAGAAAGCAGCTGAAATGTATTAATGCCGCACCATGGTTGTCACGTTCTATGCTGGACGTTCCAAGCTGTTTGGCAGATCCTAAGTGGTGATGAGATCTGTGCGTGCAGTTTCGACCCGGAAACCAAGTAACAATCGGCTCACTAGACTGCCGTTGGTTGGGCGCCGCCTCAGAAATTCCTCGGTGAGCGCGGCGTGGCCAAGCAGATGGTGGCTGTGTTCGTAGCCAAGACCGGTCGTGTGGCCATTGTGCCGCTCGTACGGCAATACACAACCACCGAAGACTGGTGTGCCACCCATTGTCTGTCACGAATGCTGGCAGATATAGCCAAGTGCCATCCAAGGATCTGAACACGAAGGACCTTGCTGCACCTTGACAACGCACCTACACACAAGTTTCATGTCATCCTAGATTTTCTTGCTAGAGAACGTATCCAGGAGGTTGTTCACCCAAACTATAGTCCAGACCTGGCCCCGTGTGACATTTTTGAGTTCCCAAATGTCAAGTTCATGACGCGCGCAACCCGCTACGAGTCTCCAGAAGCTGCGGTAGAGAACTTTCTTGAACTGCTTGAATGGTTACCTGCTTCGCCATGGTCTAACTGCTTCTTGAAATGGTTTGAACTCATGGAACTGGGTATGAAGGCTGGTAGAGAGTACTTCGAGAAAACCTTATGCATTTGTTTAAAAATAATGCAACTTTGTGCATCCGGAAACTTATTGTTCTATCCTCGTAAGTCTATCGATCCTTGATGGGTTTCCTTGCTCATTCCTTGAAGAAGAGAATAGTCCTACTTCTACCGAGTGGTCTCCACTAGAGGATACGTCCGGAACATAACTGCGTCGGATTAGTGTAAGTGCCAGTAGATGCACTATTGCACTCTATGAGCCTAATCTCACACACGGCTTGATTCCAAGGACAAAAGGAGCAAAACTGGATGTAGCGGAATTTCGAAACATTGTTCTATAACGATAAACTTAAATGTACATAAATGACTTACGACTAGGTTTGTAGACGTCGCCTCAATGTTACTCAGCAGTGAGCCGAAACACACAGCAGTCAGTATTCCCGATCAGCGGCAGACGGAGGGCAGCGCTGAGGGGGACAGCAGCGGCCAACACGTTAACGGTGCTATGCGTGATTATAAGCCAATTGGACGCTGCTTCGGTTATTCACAGTGATGCGAATAAACAAATGTCACGGTCCTGCGTGGTTGTGCACCAAAAACATAACGAGGCAAAATGAAATGTATACATATGCTGACGAGTAAGAAAAGAAAGATATACATTGCAAGTTTGCAATTTGTGAATTTGTAGTTCACAGCAACAAGTCAAAATATTGGTAATCCGGGTTAGATATTGAGGTGTTGATTCGCTCTTCAATTTGAGCAATTCCACTACAATCGTGTGTCGACAACCAATGAGACATATTCAGTGCGTAGTAGTAGTGGCTGCAGCAGTATTAGTAATAATAAAAATCGGTTTAATAGCGACAACTTCACTCCACATAAATCTGGTGTGGATTTAGCTGACTGGCATGCTTCACCCGGGTTGGTTTTTGTACTCGGCAGTGTTAGCATGGTTTACATTAGCCACTTTATATATTGTTACGACATGGTATGGATCCTCGCAATCTCTTCAGTGCAAAGAGTGCATTCGCCGTTGGCGAAATTGCTAAGACAGGTCTCTTTTTTTCCTGCTGTTTTAAGCGTACCTTTCTTAGCTATTTGTAGACAGGTTCATACTCAACACACGTGTTTATCGAGTTCCTGGTTGTTAACCGGTTTTCCAAGAACTCCTTTGCTCCAATCAACCTTGTCTCCTCCTTGATTTACTTGCACTGAGGCCACTGACGGTGCACGATGAACTTTGCTTGATCGTTTCTGCTCTTCTGTTCTTTTGATGATTTCCTCTTCGTATGTCTCAAATAGTTTTTTCACGGTTTTTACACTTTCTGTATGCAACGTTTCGCAGTTCGCACCTTCGGGCTGGACACGGTTCTGTACAGTGTGCTTGTTCGATTGCGGTCTGCATTCAGGTTGTGTTGTGGTCGTTGGTCTGTCAGGAAGTTACCATTACAATCCCCGACTAGTCATGGGCTATGCCACCAGTGTGAAACCGAAATGCCCTAGATAGATATTCGAACACAGAACCACACCAGAACATGCGACCATGGACAGCTGCTTATCTTAAGGAGAGAAGGTGGCATCTGCAAGACAGCTTATTTGTGGCCTTCACTTCCTTGCGTCATAATCAGCCATTACCCCACAGACAACGTAATACTAAGCACACTTTAAACAGGAGGTCCGGCTCTAAGACGACAGCAGACGCGGCACTAGTCGCCACTGCGAGCCACGTCCTGTAACGTCTCTAGCTAAGCTCCAGACGATTTGCATGTACTCCCTCCAGGACAGCAGATCGAACGAACAACACTTTTTTAGTCTTCCGAAAATTTATTGCGATATTCACCTGCCATTGCTATACCTGCTAAATAATCGACGGGCGCTTGCCACAGCCGACACTTCTTATTTAGCGTTATTTGTTTCCTTAAGGAAAGCTATAACATTTGAGAGCCACCAATGCCGTTTACGCATTTTGCGCCCGTTCGAAGTTACTTTTGTTGTCTAGCTGTTCTCTACCAGATGGCACTAACTGTGTGACCTGTTCCCCACAATTCTTGTCCCAACTTCCAATTCTGTTCTACATTTTTTTCAGATTCCTGTTGATAGTCCAGAGGGATTAAGCTACCAGAGTCGACATTCTTATGTCAATTCGGCGTCTCATATCGCTATTTTGGACCCGATCACAAATGAACAGAAGGTTATGTGGATTAATTTGAAAGATCCACAGAGTGTCCATGATGTCCGTACGTGTCTGCATTTGTCTGCCTGATGCTGTCTATTCTGTTATTTAAAGAACTATCCACCTATTGTACTGAGACCAGTGTCTCGTTCACGGTATCTTAGCGCTTTTTATATTAATACTGTTCTAGGCATCAACAAATAGTTTAGGTGACCAAACCACTGCGATTGCGATTGGTCTTCGTGGTAACTACGAGTTGTAACACTTATTGTATTTCACCCTTTAATCGAACTATAGTGCGTACGTTTACCAAGTTCCAATACTATAGTGAAAACCTTGTTTATCTCCGCCTCAATTTAGGAGTGAATGTTTACGTGCCATAATTTCACCCTCGCTACTATTTACCTCCCGACGTTGAGATGTCGCCTTTACTGATTGTTTGTTCTCTACAATCCCCAAACTTAAGCCGCAATGGTCGCAAAGCTTTCTTGTGTTTGACCTTTTTCTCAGGTGTTACCGTATATTACTGAATGTAAGCCCATTTATAGATATGCCAAAGTTGTGTGTCCCTGTATTAGCCAACCTCTACAAATCAGCAAAAGAGAAACGAAATTGTTTTCCCACGCTTCTGACGTCATAACTCTCTGCTCTCACTTGAGTGGATTCAGGTGAAACCTGCTCAGTTGTGGTGACCGTAATGTGTTATTATCGCGGCTAATGGAGCGTAGGGCCATCAGAACAGACTTTCACCGCCCCGGACAGTGTAGTGACCAGACGTTGAGTCACATGCAACAGGTAGGACAGCCGACTATAAATGGTAGGGTGAGTGGGTGTCAGACAGTCCTCCTCGCGTCGTCGTGATCCTCATGCATAGGCACCACATTAGAACAGTGAGTGAGAGCGAAGTTCACGGTCAGGGATGTGGGACGACGTTGTATATTTAAGGCACCGGATCGCCTGGCATAATATAATGTTAAAAGGCTTTTGTTTCGATACTACCATCTGTCGCGGACGTCAAACGTGCAATATACCGAGAATTTTCGACACCAAAGTAACATGTCCAATTATAGGCACTTCAAATCTCCGTCTGGAATACCGTCCATTACTAACGGGTCGTGCTGAGAGGAGATAAGGACAATACTGGGCTGTGAATTCCTGGGTAGATTTTGCATGTGACTTTTTTCAAATTCTGTGTACCCTTTTTATAACCCAACCCCTCTCTACCGAAGTGAAAAATTGTCAAAAACTCATCGGATTATCTTCGTTACTATATAGTACACCTTGCATCATCTGAGAATACATCTTCCGATTATGCGTGATGCCAGTTTCAAGTAATGCCCTCTGGATTGAAGTCATATTTTAAGGCTGAACATGGTTATCTATTCATTCAATTTGATGGTTAGCTGGAGGTTAAAAATGCCTCAGGCGCACTGCCGCAATGCTTTTCAGTGAAATATTAGAAAAAAGAAACTAATAATTAGTAAAGAATAAAGAATTGAACAATAGTTATTTTTGCTGTTGTTATGCCTCAATAATGAGATTTAGGATGTAATGGGAGGCTAAACGTCATGGGAAGGGACAAAGGCGCTCACAATACTGACACCATCGCGGTCCGTTCTTCGCCGTGCTAACGATGTGCCTCGTTTTTCGGACCTCAGCTCGGGAGTCGAGTGTCTCCAACCGACGCCAGTCCTCCTAACTAACATCATCGGTTGACTCCCCTCTTCTCCCATTCACGCCCCTGTCGATCAACCAATGCAGGTCGCAGGAGTCGGTGTGCTGGCATGCGTAACACGTGATCCAGTCACCGAAGCTTGATACTTGAAACACCTGCTCTTCCTGCACCAAATGCTGGACGCCGAACTTGCTCATTGCTCATGCGGAGTCCGCACAAAACATGAACAAACTGCAAACGCGCCGGTGTTCAAATGCAACTACCCTCTTTGTGCCTGTTGCTCTGATGGGCCAGGTTTCACCACCGTATAGTAGAGTTGAACGGACGGCTGCACAGTAGACTCTACTCTTCTGGACTATAACGATATCACGCCGGCACCACAAGTGGCGTAGATCGACAAAACCACCTCAAGCTTTTGCTATACATTTTGTGACCTCATTTTCGGTTGCCCAAGCGCCGATATACTTGCACAGTTAGTTGAGTTTCTGAACTACTTGAACGGATCCCTATCCCGAATTATTGAAGAGGGCGGTCCCTACCCATCTTTGTGTTTGGAGTGTGCAAACTGAACACAAAACGGCTAACACTTAATGCTAATTTGTTCAATACTGCTTGACACTTTTATGAATTGTCATATATGAGCGCGATAACATTACCATACTCCAACTCCCGAAGTAGATAACCTGAAGGCAGTTCAACACCTTCTTAGTCGTTTCCAGTGAACGCAGCTCCCAGGTTGGTCAATAACAAAGTTAAAAAGGAAAGGTGACAGCGTGCATCTTTGTCTTACCATGCTGGAGATATTGAAATGTGGTTCTAGTTTGCCATAAGAGCTCGCTTTCGCCGATTTAGATGTGTAAAGCGTGTTTACGGACTTCTCGGGCACCTCTTTATTGATACACCGAATCGAATGCATCTTTGAACTCGATGAACACGAGTACGCTGGCCACGAATATAATTGGCAGTGCTCCGATCACTGACGCAAAGTGAATACGTGATCAATACAGCCTCGGTTTGCACGAAACCTGGCTTTCTCTTTGTGAATCTGGTTTTCACGGGCACCGGTAGATCTGTGAAGGACGAAGGAGACAAGTAACTTAGAGGCGCTGGAGATCAGGCTGAGTTCTCTGTGAGTGTCACATTCCGAAAGTGAGTCTCTTCGAAGATGGGGACAATAGTGGAGCTCCAGCAGATTTGGACAGTTTCCTATTCCCACAGTTTCACTATCAGGCTGTGTAAATTGCCCATGAGATCAGATCCACTGCATTTGTAGAGGGATGGGGGAAGTCCATCTGGTTCTGCGGGATGTTTCTAAATTTTAACAGCCTGACCTCGCATTCGACTTCTGCAAAGTACAGTGGATTCACAATGGTAACCGATGGAATATTTCGATCACTGGCCGACATCGTATCTGGTGATTCTTATAGCTTAAGCTGTTTATCAAGTTGATCAGCCTAACTCCAAGCATTTTGACAGGTTGCGGATGTGACCACTCTCGTGACATATATTTTTGCTGACAACAAGTCGACTGTTCGCTTCCCGTACCAGACGAAATGATTGATAATGATTCCCAGGAGAAGTCGCTGTTACCATCTCTGATTTACGATGAGACCACAAAGCTTCGTGATATCTTCTCATGTGGGCGCGCAATTTTTCTCTGTGGTCGTTACGAGTCACGTTATGTTAGCCGCCCCTAGGCAGAACTTGTCGTCCAGCATCCAGGAGTTCTACAGACTGCGTCGAGATCGCTTGTCGACGTTGTTATTGGGATTTGCCTCTGAATGACATACCTGCCTCTATTTAAGTCCGGTTAATATTTGCTCATTGTCCGTCAGCTGTGTCCATCATCATCCTCATCATCCGCAGCAGTTTCTAATCAATTTGGCCTGTAGCTTCGCTGCCGGAATGAATTATAGTCATTGAAACAGTAAGGTAATCTGACATTAAATCCAATGTCAGGGCGCCTATATCTTGTCAATAATATGCTGTCCCAATCCGCTGGCTATCGTACAAACATTTGACGGCTTTGGCGTGACAGGTTTTATTCTTCTACGTCATAATGGGCCATTACCGCGCAGTTAACGTAGCACCAAACACACTTTACACAGGTAGTCCGTTTAGGAGACGACAGTAGACACGCCATTGAATTCTACTGAGCCATGTCCTGTAACGTTTCGAGTTAAATACTTTGCCTTCATATGTGACAGCTCACAAACGTGCCTAGCTGCACTGGACAGGTTATTATTTTGGCAGTTGTATCAGCGGCGTTTAGATTGAAGCCGAGGTCAGAGACCGTATCGCAAAAGCCCAGGGCGCTTTTGCTAACCTTCACCACCTATGACGTTGATGCGACATCAGCCGTTCGTTCGACCCTACTGTACGGTTGTGAAACTTGACCTATTAGATCGGCAGACAACAAAACTAGTTCGATTACCGATGCCTAGGCAGCTTGGCTCTAGGTTGGTGGGAACACCATGTGTGTAATGAGTGTGTTCGACGCC
This sequence comes from Dicrocoelium dendriticum, assembly GCA_944474145.2. Classification (NCBI taxonomy): domain Eukaryota; kingdom Metazoa; phylum Platyhelminthes; class Trematoda; order Plagiorchiida; family Dicrocoeliidae; genus Dicrocoelium; species Dicrocoelium dendriticum. The sequence continues at coordinate 81,949,360 of OX104066.1, read as the reverse complement.
TTGTTTATGTTACAGGAAGAGGAAACGAGCTACTCAGCACCGGGATATCACGCACCAGGCTGCTATGACGGCCGCATTTTGCGCACCTCAGCTCACCTACTTCCGCGACGTGCGTTGTTTAGGCGCCGGGCGTGACGATATGAAGAGAGGAAGAGTGGCCGATCCATGACTCGATCAAGAGGAATGAAAGCCCTTAGTTCGACGTTGACATCGGTTGGAGCCTCTTTTCTCTCTAGTTGTTGTCCGAAAGACGATAAGCATGTGTGGCTGGATATACATGTTGACATCTCGAGGAGCCTGACTAACTAGAGTTGGTGTTGTAAGTTCCTTTGTCCATCCCCTTCCATTTTCTAGGTATAGTCTACCTTTTGGCGGTACAATTGTCGGATGGTGGCTCTTCAGAACGATGCCCATCGGTTACTGGGACCCCATCTGGCGTGCCTCTGTTGCAAACTTTTCTTATGTTTTGCGGCACAATAGCTGAGGTATTTTCCACATCTATCTAACTTGTATAATGATGAGGATGATTTACGTGGACTCCCTCCTGGAAGGCGAGACGGACCAACAGCACTCAGTTTGGTCGCTCGTGACTTCATTTCTCGCTGCCAAGTTAACCTTTGCCCACCTCGAGCCTTGCACCACAGTGCATCTGGAAAGCAACACAAGGTCATCATCAGTAAGCAGTGACCGGGCCCAGATAGTACGTGCCTAAGGCAACACAACTTGTTAAGTGCTATTTGTTATTCTAAGAAACTAGCCCTATTATCACTGCTCGTCACTCGCCTACGCACATCTTTGTTACGAACACCTTGGTGTCATCCGACACCAGCAATGCGTCGGGGTCCCGATAACCAAAGACCTAAAGGCACAGCAGCTCCTATGATCACTAGGACTAAGTATCATTACCAACCTTCACTGTGGCCTTGTAAACCCGGCCTCTCAGCCTAAGAGAAATCCTCATCTGACGCCACAGACTTAGCAGAATGCTGAATACTGAAATTAGAGAGCGAGAAGATATAAATCTGTGTTGCTCCATCGTGGTTAGATCGGGCACCTGTGCGGAATCACGTTGCTGATCCTGCGCGGTGGCAGCATATTACAGCTGCACTACATCTTTTCCGCATGTTATATACTCCCTATACCTGTAATCCGCAATCAGAGCGTCGGGGGATCACTTAAATTTGGACACAGATTTCGCCTCTACTGTTATCTCCGGCAACTTGTTCCAATATTTCACCACTCGACGCTCGAAGCATAGAGGGAGAGCGATACGCTTCAAACCTGGTACCACCAGTTTGTACCGGTGTTCGCGCGTGCTGCTTGTTGCGCGAATATGCAGCAGCGACCTCAGTGTAGGGAAGTGGTTCTGGTGCACTATCCGTTGCGTCATTTCGTGGTCAACTCGAAGCCGACGACATCAGTCCTCGTACGACTTACCCCATAAACTGGGGATGGGCCGGCTGGCTACATGCTAGACCCGTTCCACTCTCTGCACCTCACCTATTGTGATCGGACGATAGGCGGGTGAGTGCAAATAGTGTTCGACATGGAAGGCGATGGGCTGATATGCGCAGAACATGCTCGAGCCAACGCATGTGATGTCGGAGAATAACGTCCTAAAGACTGGCACTGCTCTCTCCAAGCACTCGGTCTCTCACCTCTGCGTTGCTTACGTGGTGTTGCCACCACACCCGAGCAGTCCTTCATAAACAGCGATTGTTAAAGACTGACATCCGCTTCATGTCTTCCGAGCGAATAGGCCAAGTCTCATAGCCGTACAAGAGTACTGCACGGACTTCACGGAAGCATTGTACACCCTGCCCTTGAGCTTGAGACTGACATCACGACGACGCCGTAGGTATCTCAGTTTGATGAATGCAAGACGGGCCCTTGCAATCGGTTGTGAGACTTCATCGCCAACACCGCCACCATCCGTGATGCAACTCCTTAAATAAGTAAAGCAAGGTACTTTTTCCAATACATATCCAGCAATAGTGAGCGCGTGTTCAGAGACCTGCTAGTCCTTTAGCAGCGTTTTACATTTTCTCGGAGTGAAGCATAAGCTGTACTTAGACGCCTCCATCGCTAAGCGGTCCAAGACGTTCTGGACGGTTTGTGCGTCACCCCCACCATGGCGATATCATCGGCGTAGTCCAAGTCCGTGACTTTGTCTCCAGGGAGGGTCTCAACACCGCAGTTCTGGACACCTTCCAGTGCTCCTTGGACAACATCTTCGATGGCAAAATTGAAGAGAAAAGGTGAGATATGGCAACTTTAACGAACACCGCTGGTTACAGCAAACGAACAAGAGCCTGTCGTAAGCCATGACTTTGCCCGACGTGTGACTGTAAAGTTCTTTCAGGATGGTTGCAAACTTGCGGACACACCTTACTTCAGTAAACCGTTCCACAACGCAGATCTATCCACTGAATCAAATGCCGCTCGGATGTCCAGAAACACTAAGATTGTTGGCCGCCGGTGGATGTGACGGAGTTTGAGAAGTTGGCAGAGCATGAAGAGTTGGTTGTTGCAGCCGCGGCATGGACGAAGTCCGGCTTGTTCTTCTCTGGAGAACTCCTCTCTAGCCGTGGAAAGCCTGCAAAGTAGGACCGACACGAAGATTTTGGATGCGACAAAGATCAACGAGCTTCCGCGGTAGTTACATCAATCGTCGCAGGAACCTTTCGTGTGAATCGGAACAATGACCGATTCTCCCCATGCGTTCGGAAACTTCTCCACAGTCCAAGCTTTTGTGAACAGCGATAGGATTTCGCCGACAATTACACTCCCGCCATCTTTGAATAGAGCCAGTGGTAGGCTGTCGGGACCAGGAGCGTTGTGGCGTTTCGAAGATTGGATTGCATCTCGGATCTCTGCTTCATCTGGGCGAAAGGGCTGTGGAGACAGGCCAAGCATCATCCATTAAGCTGGAGGTGCCACAGGAGGCTGTGTTGGGTGGTTGAATTGAAGAGCGGAATGCTCTGCCATGCGATTCAATCGCCTGTGAAGGTTGGTGATCTTCATGCTGTCTGATTCTCAAATCGTCTGGCTGATAGTGTGAGAATTGCAACCGGTGACCCTGATGATGTAAAATAGACGGCGAAAGTTGCCAGCTGATGCAGCGGTTTCCATGTCATCAGCTCGTTTTGACCTCTAAGATTCACGATCAGACCGAATGCTTGCTTTCAGCTGTTGCGTACTATACCGGCGGTGTTCGTTGTGCTCTGCGCCAGCAGTCACCGCATCCGGCGATCCAGCGATTCCGAGGATCTTCTCGAGATCCAGCTTTTGGGAGTGGAGCTAGCGAGGCCACAGCTGCACAAACCGGTCGACAGCATGGCTTGTTACAGGTTTGAACGGTGTTGATCAACATCCAGTGTGAGAGAGAGCGAGATTTTCGCTAAGACTTTCTTGTTTCTCCTTCTTCACCATTGGGTCCTCCAACATGTAGGTGTTCAGTCTGGTGTGTTTTGATCTAGATGATCCCCCGAAATGCATGCAAACGGTTTAACATACCAGTGTGTGATCGATATCGACGCATGTTGACCAAAATGCTCCTCAGTCGCGTATGCTGCCGCGCCACCTGCGACTTATGACCATGTGGTCAATCTGTGACCAGCAATGGGTTGATGATGGGGGGCGTCAAGTGGCCTACTGGTATCCATGATGACGAAAGCTACTGCTTAAGAGGAATAGCTGATGATCAGCACACAGACTGACCAGTCACTCTCCGTTGTCTGAGCGAACATCATCATATCCATGCGGTCCCCCGAGGTGGCGCTCACATGGCATCAGCCGAACGACACGCCCGTCGAAGTCTCCTGCCAAAACAATGATGTCTGTTTTAGGAGCCCTTAGGAGCAGCTCATGAAGCTTCTGGTAGAACTGGTCTTTGACTGTGTCCGAGCTACAGTCAGTGGGGACGTAGGCAGAGATCACGAAGACAGCACGCTTTTCGACTCGACGTCTGCTAACTTTACAAGAGCCATGTAGCTTAATCGCACAAGGGCGCCTATTGATCGGAATCCAATCAATCAGAGCAGCCTCGACTCTAGCACTGAGGGCGATTCCAACCCCAGCTTGCCCAGATGCGGCAGACTCGGCATCACCAGAGACGCGGAGATGGAATCGGGTGCGTGGGTGTAGCGGTGACACCAGCTGGTAGACGGAATTAGAGTCCTGGAGTCGTGTTTAATTCATACAGTGGCTATCGACTCCAAGGGTCTCTAACGTGCGTGCAAGTCCAGCTTGCTGACCGATCTGCAGTAATGTACATATGTAGAAGGCTGCAAGTTTGAGCTGCGTTCCTGGTTGCAAGAGTGAAGATGGGCGACTTTGGGACTGGCAGCTCTCTGTTGAGCACTGTGTGGTTGAGTTAGCAGTTGTCACGGGTACAGGTTCATCGGTGTAGGTGGGGTTGATCGCGGTAAAGGAGTCAGGTAAAAATGGGTGTGAATGGTACAAGGGAAGAGTAGGTAAAATGGTGGCGTGTGCTTGTGAAGTTGGCATAGTAACATGAGTGAATGGCATCGTAGCAGCAAGAGAGCGGGTGAATGCTTGTGGTTGTAAGTCCATGGTTCGTCACTGAACGAAATACTACCCAGTTGCCCAGGCCGAAGTAGAGGGTTATCTTAGGGGGCCCAACCCCGAGCCTTTGATCAAAAATCTAATCTACAAGGCAGCAGGGCGATATGAAGGTATCGCAACCCATTTGGAGCTGCTGACCAAACAAGTGCTTCATACGCCTTTAGGGCCGCATAGGACCAGGGGCCAAACACACCCTTGAATTATAATGCCACTTAGAGAGAGGCAAGGGGCAGTGACTTTATTTAGTGGCGAGTCACATCCGCCACGTCACAGTGTTGTTAAACGGGCATATGTGGCTTTTTATAGAGAGAACGCTTGCCAGGCGAAAGCCCACCACATTCTGGAACACTGCCGCCGAACCATTCGCTGGAACGGGATAATCCCGATCCACCCAGCGCTGTTAGGTAGATTCCACTGTCTCTTGTAGGCCTCATAATCGTCGATAGAGCCAGACACGAGGAATTTATTCCACAGTACGCATTATTATCGAGCCAATTGGCCATACTCTGTCGAACCAAAGGGGGTTCACTGGTCCAGCTTTCCGATACTTGAGGGGTACGAAACGAGCTCACGACGACTTCACACCCGCATTATAACAGACGAGCAGGTTTCAACAGATGAATCCTATGGCAGAAACCAGTCTACTTCACTGGTGACTAGATTTAGACCATTGAAGTCGGTCTTTCAATAAATGTGGGACGGCTCCGGCAGACGAAAGTAGGGCAGCGGCAGCTCTAAGCTAACTAAGACAAACGAGTGGTCATCAACTGCCAAAGGCTCCAGGGCCTGAAAATCATATACATGTTGCTTACAACTAATTAATAGTAGGTCCAAGCACGATGGAGCAGGATGCGGTGTAACGTGCGTCGGTTGCCAGACGTGCAGTGCCGCTCCAGTCTCAAGTATCATCTCCGCAAACGGCGCCTCGATTGTACAGTGCGTGGCGAGAAGCTGTATCTCAAGCCACAGTATTCGGGGGAAGTTAAAATCGCCCATAAGCAGGAAGCGAGGCCGGCTCATGTAGCTTCTGACATGCGGTAAGCAATCGCGATTATATCCAGCTTTCGCATTGTAACATTACATCTTTTGTGCTTTGAGTTATCCGTAGACCAGTTTCGCATTATTCGGGAGGTCCAGCACGACTTTCTAAAAACCATTAGTAAACAATTTCAATATAAATTTGCACCGAAGGGAGTTGAATAGCAAAACTATCCGATCAGTAGAGTGAAATGCACTGAAATGCGCATCTCCATTTGTTCTGCACCACATTCACAGAGTCGACCACCCAATACCCCTGCCACTCTATCCCCGACGCAAGGTGGCACGCCGGTAAGCTCCGCTTCGCCGCCTACGCTTTCTTCGAATGACGCTAAAGTTCCTGTATGGAGTAAGCAAAGTGATGATGATAACTGGAAAACGCAAAGATTAAAGAAATCGAGAACCATGTCCAGCGACATGAGGCGCCGCAGCCTCGTGATCTTTCACGCACCTGAATCCTGTGATTCCAGTCCTCGGGTGCGCTGTGAGCACGATGTCGAGTTTTTGCACTCTGATTGATAGACTGCTCGACATAGATGCAGGTGGGTTGAAAGCGAAACAAATCGCCCCTCTTGGACAGAGTACCGATGGCAAAGTCGACCTATGAGAGCGAATTTTTCGACATATAGAAGCAAATACTGGTAGCTCAGACCGTTCAGTTGGTGGTCTGATTGTTCGCTGAGCTAGGCGCTTTGGCTGCAAACGTTTCGTCACCACTCTTGGTGATATCGTCAGTGCGCATGTATGTAGCGGAGCTGCGCGGTACGAAGCGTCAGTTTGTGTGATTGATTGATCTTTTAGGCGGACGAGCTGTCAGTCCGAGTTTGAATCGTTCGACGGGCACATAACCATCGAAATCGCTCTCTGGTTGTTGCCTCATTGCCTAAACACGCTTGCCTCTGCGGTTGATATCGTCGTTTGACGTATTTGTCTGACGTTCTGTTCCGTTAGATTTACTTGACTGAGTCGTTAATTTTTTATTCGTAGTGCTGCATATATGTCATCTGGTTCAACGCGTTGGTTGATTCAATTGTCTGTAGAATACCATGCCTCTTAGAATTCTCTAGCTTGCCTTGAATTTCCACGAGTTCGGATCTTTACGTTTTCTAGGTCGAAGTGGTGGCCTTGGTCTTCATGCACAGAAACTATTGAATATAGGTCGTGTCTCAGGATGACCATTTTGTGTTCGTTGAGCCGAGTTACAACTTTCCTTCCAGTTTGTCAGGGCTTGCAACAGACTCTGTGATGCAGAAACTATAGAATCTGGTAATAATCAGGAAGCGCAGTCGCACCTACTGTGCTGACCACTGGTGTATTGTCCTAACGCCGGTGGTGACAAAATTGCTAGCCTCCATTGCCGTTCGTTACCTCACTGCGTAACGTGAACCTCAGATGTGTAAAGAGCAGACAAATTTTCGCCCAGGGCAAAATTTTATGCCCCGAAGAGAACATTGTTTTGTTTACTTGATGTGGCTTGCTGCTAAGCTTGGTGTGGGTACTTTTTAACTTGGCAGCGAGAAGTAAATTCACTGAATAAAAAACGGAGTGCTGTGGCTCCGTTTCTCCTACCAGTCTTGAGTCCACATGTACTTACCTCGAGAAGTGACAGTACATGACTCGCAGTGGCTCGTCCTCTGTCGTCTAGTAGTCAGACTTCGTGTTTGTAGTGGGTTTTGTTCTGTGATATCTGCGGGCTGATTGTGACGCAGTGCGTTAAAAACCACAAGGAAGCTGATTGGTGGGTCATTAACCATTGTGACAAGCGTTGCACGTCGTGCCCTTGTAGCCAAAGAGGTAGAGGTTTCGGTTACTATTGTAATGGTCGCGGTTTCCAGGGCTGCTATCTCCACTTGATGTCGGCCCTTAGCCTAGAGCTAACGAGTTTGTCTCGTAGTCTTGCGGCGCGAGTTCGAATCCGTGTAGGGGTGAGCATCCTCGCGATATACTTCGCCCGCGTGCGACTAGTGGCGCTCGGACGGCAGAGAAGCGCCGTTACGGCCTACCGTTGACACACTTATTTTTAAAATCTTCACCTGATGAAATCGAAACGCTTCATCGTGTGTAGGGTTTTCGGGCGCGCAACACCCAATTTCCATCCGCAGGGAACTTGTCTCGCTTTACCTTCACATCATAGCCAGTTGTTTGTGTCGTTGTTGTTGTTGACAACTTGTAGGCACATTAACCCTAAATAATTACTTAGGACATTATGATTTTATGCTGTGTCCCCCATCTTCTACTTATTGTTCTTTGTTCCTTAAATCACAATGGTTGTGCGGCTGCGAAACGTGAATTAAAGTGGCTGATGTTCTGCTGTTGTTGATGATTATACCTTGTTTTTCAATTGCAAGCTTTGTCTTGGAACCGTCATCCTCTTGTCTCGGTTTGAGTGACAGGGTAATATTCCAGCAAACACAGTCATACATTTATCATCAACTTGGTGCCACTTTGAATATCGGTCATTGCACAATTTCAGAAGAGTCACTTTATGTGCTCCGTACAACAGTTTGGATAAAAGGAAACAAGCCACCGCTGTTACCACTTTTTACTTTCGTTACCACTTGTTTCTCTTAACCTCCTTATTGCCAATGCTAACGTTATCTCTACAATCAAGGAGTTAGTGCCAGCGGTATCGCCTTGTTTGGTGACGAAACTTTATCCGCCAGATATCAAGCTCAATGAACAACTTCCCTTCAACATCGCCGACCCCAACTGCAAGTGTACTCGCTTATTGCCAACATTTGCACCTAATACAAATAAGTTGACAGATCACACTTACTCGCACCTGGGGCACCTTTAGCTTTGACGCACGCTGTCTGTTCGAAATCACCATTATTCGCCTTTATGCGGTTGTCGAACTAGTTGCTGTCAGCCTGCCCTTTTGCTATTGCTTGCACGCGTCCAGAAACGCTGACGTGGCACCCACATGTCATGCAGGAGTGAGCATTCTTTTCCTCCCTAGGCCTGAATCATCGTTGTTTGAATGGCTACTTGCAAGTTTGTGTCTGTGCCCAGCCTGTTTGACAACCAACGTTGGCGCAATGGACAACACTAAGCACTGTCTGTTATTGCCGGTTTTGCTCCTGCCGATTGCCATCCTGAACACGCTATTTCGCAGTGTTATTAGCGCCTCTCACTTTCTACTGACAGGAGAAATGAATGCGCAATTAGATTGTCTGAGTTCCCCAGTAGCCGGCTTGACCTTGAACGCATGAGCAATGGTAAACATTTACTGCAACCTTGCATTTGCTATTGGTTGCTTCTGAGCAGCATTGTCCTCGGGCTCTGTCGTCGATGATGTGCCAATTGGCTTCCTTTTACAGCTGGCCGGTAACTGAACTGAATGGGTCTCATCTTAACAGGATTAACAACACTTCGTTTTATCTTGCATTTCCATCTTGTCTGGAACACATAACTCGACTTTGTTAATCTTTAATGCGTTATTTATTTTCCCATAGTTTTGCCGCGAATCGTGGCAAACGATTTCTTCTATTGACAACTGAGGAGCGGATCCAGCCCTCTTTCAAGTAAATCTACCGTAATGCTTTGCAAGCAAGAGCTCAAGCATTTGCTTCAGATACACCATTCCTCATCTTACTAGTGTCCCTCCTATCATGTGGGCGCAGGGGATAGTGTTTATAACTGTTACTTGCCACCCCACCGGACATTGGATATCAATGGTGTTGGGGAACGTGTTGGTTTTACTACACGTTCTAGTCGCAACGGACGACACTCTATCCACCAATAGTGCCCCACACTCGGAGCAGCCAATTCTGATCGTTGCAGCTCAACTGACCGAGCTGCCAGATTTTGTATACATGAGCTGGGACTGGGGACGAGACGCGTAACCTCTCACGACTGCATCTAGACTTAGCCATAGACAATTCATAACTTCTACACCTCCCTATTTATGACGGAATAGTATAGCTGTGTAATACACAAACTACATAGGAAGGTAAATGTTGGCAAAGCCCAAGCGTTACAACGTAGTGGAAGCGTTCGGTGAAAATCTCGGTTGGTTCACTGCGGCTTCAGGTGGTAGACATCAATATCCTAAAGAGAGCTCAGTTGGTTCTCTGTGGCTTGAGACAATAGATACAACAATGTTCTGCACATTTTTAGTCGTAGTATGGGGGTAATGTTGCTTAAGTGACCTAGGGCGAACTCTGCGCAAGTTGAGCTGCGCTAGGCGTTCTCGGCGACAGTTGCAATCCAAAGAAAAATTCTCTGCCTTTAGCGACCAGGCTGGTTATCAGATGCGAGATGACCTAGAAGTCCGGTGAACCTATCAGTCTCAGGAAATGGTGGAGGTATAAACAGGTCGTGCGTCAGCCACAGTTATTAGAGAATATCTATCAATAACGAACGTCATCCCGGTGGTTAGTTTCGGCATTTGCGAAACAGTTCACTTGGTCCCCTACTTTTGGTCCTTTTCCTGTTCGTATGATGAAGGCTGAACCATTCCCAGTTAGTTTGGAGGCTCGGAACACGATCACAACCCTCAATAGCTTCCACGCTACCGGTCTTGAGTTCTGTCGTGCCCACTCTAGTTAAAAAATTTCTGAGACTTTTCAGTCAAATGGGATCATAACACAACAACTATACAGAACGTCGTTAGTAACTTTCTGAAATTTTGCATTTTTTATCTGCAGCATGCTTTTTATAACATATTGAATGGGGTGCGTTCTTCTGCTAAACATTGGCCTATCATGATAAATGCATTGGCAGTGGTGATCACGCGACGACTAAACTGCATTATGGGAGATTTGGCAATTGTCGTGACCGAAGGGAATTACCTCCGGCTTGATGTGCCGTGTTCGCTGGCTCGCAGCCTTATGGATCAGAAGCCTGCCTTGTAATCTGAGGGCGCGGGTTTGAGTCTCCCTAGGGACTGGACGACCCTCGCAGTACCCTTAGCCCACGTGCGACCAGTGGTTGTTTCGCCAGGCAGCGAAGCGTGGATACTTCATACCGGCATACTGCTGATGCCCTCAGTGTAGGTTCCTGAGGGACATGCTGTTTTTCAATCGTCGTTGATCGCGGAGGCTTGGTGGTCTCGTATTGCGCCTGCATGTCCGGTATGCATCGGATGAGGATAATCAACGTAATTCCTCAGAACCGTAGCACATGGCGATTAAGAGGGGAGATGAGATACAACAAGTGAACTAACTTGAACGCTCACACACCGGTCACTGTCAAAACAACTACCACGAAAGGAATTGGCTAACTATGTTCCGTCCCTCGTCGTGGTTACTTGCTAACTCCGCAATTGAAGACTTAGTTGTGTCAGGTTTGCAAATGGTTGGAGCCTAAGTTATGTCTACAATCGAACAGCGTTCATCACTACTGCGTTCGCTAACGTTAGCTGACATTGTTAAGCAGGCTACTTGCGTACACTTGTTCACGGGCGTTGAGTCAACCGTAGGGAATTCAATTTTGCAGCTGAGAGAATTGCTCACACCAGTACCAATTAACTGACTATTACAACAACCCTTTTGAATGCTTGCAACCGATGGTAAGAGGTTAGATGTATTTAGTAGGGTAATTGCATTAGGCTGGACCTTAGCGTGATGCGATGGTTTGCGTGCCTCAGAGATCCATTGAGCTATATTCGTTGATGCTTTTTTTGCACCTTCATAGCTACTCATACCAGATTACTCAATGGTTAGAGGCCAGACAAACAGCCTCCTGGTCCTCCAGCTTGGGGGTTGGAATGAGGGTGGTTCCTCATTTCATAAAACGGGCTCTCTGTAGTCCAGTGCCAAAACTGCCTTGTGGTAAGGTTTTTTAACCAAAGGCTTTGGTTGAGAACCCTAATCGTTCTCCTGTCTAAGCCTATGCAACCTGACAGTATTCTTCCCACGCAGTACAATGATCCCTTCATCAAACAATTTCTTGATGCTCTGACCGTCGCAGAGGATAATAAACGGCCCCCTATCTGTTGCATCGAGCAGGGTGGGTAGGGGTGTGGATGCTACTGCTCAGGCCTTCCCGTCTTCTTATACCCCTTCTTGCTCTTCTTCATCCTTATTGTCCCGCTCCAACTTTACTTTTATCCCCCCATTTTCAATCCCCCAATTCTTGGCCCTCCCCCAGCTTCCTACCATAGTCGCTTGTCTTCCAGTTTCAAATCACACACAATCGCAGGGCCTCGCTCCAATCCAGTCGACAAGTCCATGTTCAACCAAGCGGACAACGTCAGTTCATCCGTTTCCCTTTGAAGTCCTCGCGTTTCGCTAAGACTGACATGCCTCAACGTGCGCACTTGCTACAGGTTGGCCAACAGGCAGCAGTTGCCCGCACACTAGAGACCCTATCGATCGATATTTGCTGTTTATCAGAAACCCGCCTTCAAGATTTGAGCTCCATGCTTACCCTGGGACTCCCCACATGCGACACTAGCAGCACAATCTCATTGCGCCTGTCTGGCGATGATGCAGCTTCAAATGCCGGTCAAGCTGGCGTCGGCATTGTTTTGAGTCCCCGGGCTGAAGCTGCCCTGATCGATTGGATACAAGTCAACAGTCGGACGTGAGCCGTTATATTAGCTGGTTCGTTCCATGCTACGAAGTCGCGCGGGGACAAACGGTGCCTGTTTGTCATTGCTGCCTACGCCCCTACAAACTGTAGCACTGATTCGGTAAAAGATGATTTCTATCAGCAACTTCACGATCTCCTTCGTTACAGAAGAAGCACGGATACTGTGGTGTTGGCTGGCGATCTAAACCCCCAAGTCGGAAAATTGTCCTCTGATGAGCTTCATCTGAGCGGCCAACATGGTGTAAGCACCCGTAATGATAATGGTGAGCGATTGCTACAGCTGTGTGAAGATGCCCGTCTCTTTATCGCGAGCACAAACTTTCGACACAGCACCCGCAGAAGCGTGACTTGGCGGCCACCAGCCTCGGGTCAGTCATGGACGCAAATCGATCATATCGCAATCAGTTATCGCTGGAGAGGCTGTGTCCAATCTGTCGATCGATTTGGAGCACGAGTGTAGACTGACCACGCACATGTCTGTGCCGACCTCCTGGTGCGTTTCGGTGGACGTCCGCAACGTCCAACTGAACTGGTTGACACATGCCAGCTTGAGAAGCAAGGTGTTCTGAATGTGTATCAAAGTGCGCGGACATCCGGGCTTAGTAAGTGCCCACTGAAACCCATCGAAGATCACCAGTAGCATAATCGTCAAATGTTACTATCAGCAGGCATGTATTAATGTGGCAAATCAAATTGTCAAACTGGACATTGGGTCTCTACACGGTCTCTGGAACTTAAGGATGCTCGCAGACGTATTCCGGCTGGAAGCGAATACAATGAGGCTCGTAAAAATCTCTGGGCAAAACTACGTGCTAGCCTGAAGAAAGACCGCGAAACCTCGTGGTCTCATCGTGTCTCTGAGATGAAAACAGCCGCTACCTTTGGCAATCATCGTAAGTTATTCCGTCTGATACGGGAAACAGGCAGCAGGAGACCTTTTGTTAGCGAGACCATACGCGACGAGAGTGGGCAGACGATCCACAGCCTGTCAAAACGCTTAGAGCGTTGGGCTGAACACTTTGCAAGGCAATTTAACCAAACTGATTTATCGCTTTCTTCTTCGGGCATTGCGTGCCCTTCTCCCTGGGCCGTCTCATTGGATCCGCCTTCACGCACAGAAGTCGAACGTGAGATCAGGCTGTTGAAATCGCTTAAGGCCGCAAGGGCAGATAGAATTCCCCTAGCCCTCTTCAAATTCGTGGGACCTGCTCTAATAGATGATTTGCACGAGTTGCTAATGAAACTTTGGGAGCAGGAGACTGTCCCGACAGACTGGAACCGCTCCTTCATTGTGCCAATTTTCAAGGCTCCCGTTCGGAATGCGGCAATCATACAAAGATCAGTTTGATTTCGATTGCCTCTAAATTGCTTGCCTCTGTCATTCTCCACACTGACTGGCACTCGTGAAAGCCAAATTCGTGAAGAACACGCCGCATTTCGTCAAAATCGAGACTGCATCGACCACATTTTCACCTTGCGTCAATTGTTGGAGCGTCACCATGTTTATTGGTAACCTACAGTTGTCGTGTTTCTTTGACATAAGAGGTGCCTTCGATTCGGTTAATCGATGTGCCCTTTGGGACTGTCTGCTGAGGAAAGGTGTGTCTGATAAATATGTAAACATTATCAAAGCGCTGTACGTGCATAGTTGGGGCCGAGGGAGGGTTTATGGCAAACTGTCGCCACCGTTCAGTATCACCAGCGGTGTGAGACAAGGTTGCCCGCTGTCACCTTTCCTCTTCAACTTCGCTATTGATGAAGTCATGGAACCAGCGTTCGCTGGATACGACCCAGAAGGTGTGGAGCTACTTCCTGGTGAGTGACTTCTTGATTTAGAGTATGCGGACGGTATTGCCCTAATCTGTGACACCTCCCAAACATGTCAAGCAGTACTGAACCGATTAGCACTGGTTGTCAATCGTTTTGGGCTATGTTTTGCTCCATCGAAATGCAAAGTACTTCTCCAAGATTGTCGGGGACCCAACCCTGCGCTAACGCTTGGTGGTGATCTGCTAGAAGTCGTTCAGGAATTCAAGTATCTTGGCAGCTATATTAGCACCCGCGTGATTGAAGATGAGGTTACAAACCGTATAGCAAAATCTCGAGGTGTTTTGCCAATCTCCGCTACCTGTGGCGCAGACGCGACATTACTCTCGCCCTGAAGGTCAGAGTTTATAACGCAGCCGTCCGTTCAACTATCCTATATGGTTGTGAAATCTGGCCCATCAGGTCGACAGACATAAAGTGGCTCGTCATATTCGATCATCACTGCCTTCGCAGCTTAGCTCATATCAGGTGGGAGCACCGCGTGAGCAATGAGCGTGTTCGGCGTCGCGTATTTGGTGCAGGAAGAGCGAGTGAACCACTCAGCACCATTATATCACGCACCAGGCTCCGATGGTTGGCCCACGTGTTGCGCATGTCAGCACACCGACTTCCGCGATGTGCATTGTTTGCGTGTTGTGGGTGCGGTTGTAAGAGGAGGAGGGGAGGCCAGGCGATGACTTTGTCGGGAGAGATGAAAACCCTCACTTCGAATTTGGCGTCGGTTGGTGCATCCAGACTGCCTGGCTGGGGTCCTAAGGACGTTGAACACGTTTGGTTGGACACACTTGCTGATATGGCTTGGAGGCGACCCCAATGGCGTTTGTGTTGTGAGTTCCTTTGTCCATCCCCGTCTAATCACGATCTCACTCGTTAGGCATAAGATGACTCTCTTTTTATGGCACGATAGGCAACTGTTAGCTCTTCGGAACGATGTCCATCCGGGGACTTAGCCGGCGCGCCACTGTTTGTTTTCCTTTTCTTGTCTTTTGTATTGCGGCACAATAGCTGGTGTTTTCCACCTATAGCTAACGTGTGTAATGATGATGATGATGCATGAGATTCGGTGGTTTTAGCTTCTATGACAACGGACCCACGCCAAGATTATCCACTGTATGCGGGTGCAGCTTCTTGGTCCACTTTTTCTTGGTTGCAGACGTTGAGCACTTCCGAAAAAACTGGGCAGTGTGGCGTAATAATGGGTTGCTGATGAAAATGGAACATTGTGTATTGTGTTGTCAGCTCGAAGTGGCAGAATGTCACGTAGCGTTAGTAACTATAGAAGGAGAGGTGGAAAAAGCGAGGAGATTAACCAACACCTATGTAGTATCCAAAAACCTTGTGCAGTAGCGAGCTTACTGTTTCGCATTTACTCGCCACCGGTGCAGCATGACAGTGGCATTTGAAGAGGAGCAACGTGGTTATTCGTTGGCCGAGGTGCTATCAAGCTGTCCAAACACTTGTGTCGGCCGGTAGCCGAGTGTTATGCGCGTCTGGTTTGCAACCATAAGGTCACCGATTCAAATCCGCGTTATGGGCGGGCGTCGTCGCGGTATACTCAGCCCACGTGCGACTAGTGGTGGTCGCGTGGCAGCGAAGCGCCGTTACGGCGTACAGCTGACGATTTACTTACTTACCATACACGTGTAGGAAAGGTATTGCGATTCCTTCGGATGGAAAGTGGAAACGTGAATAGTCCGCACGATGGGTAAACTACGGTCTATGCATCCACGTAGCGGTCACGTGTTTACATTGACGGTATATCTTGCTTTTGACCGGCCAGGCGTCTGCGATCTTCACGTTGCAAGACTCCACTTGCTTTGGTTTACTTCGTTGGAGCGACGCGCAACCTGACACTTCACGTTCCGTTTCATTTTCCATGCAGTTGCTGCTGTCACCTTATCTCACTATTTCAGCATTTGGCTTGTGGTAATGCCCACCCACTTTGGGATCTTACTTTTCGAAGTTATTTCTTGTCCATCCTCATTCGCTTACTTTCTGACCTTTCCTAGTATCTTTATTCTGTTCGTTGTTACTTGACCTGCTGTCTTCTTTCGTTTAATTTGTCAATCGGCAGTAGCTTTCTTTGTCGCTTCGCCTATCCGAATGAGCAGTCACCTGATGTACGGCCAAATTTGTCCCTCTCCACTGTAATAACAGCACACTGACATTATAAACTTGGGGCAGATCCCTTGTGGTTTCCGATACAAATTCTTCCGTATTAGCGGTTGCCTGTATTCCTTTTGGTTGATTATTTTCTTCTAGCCCTACCTCCCACCATCGCAACTCCAATCAGCACTTTGGTCGGCCCCGCATCCTCCCCAAATTGAACATAAACAATCTAACCAAGCTTTTCATCATTTTCTTCTTGCATCTTCACCACGACGCACGTTCATAGTACAGTACTTTTTTCACCTTTACCTTCAATACTTCCGGTATTAAACCCCTCGTTTTTCCTTTTTTCACGCCAAGTGACAGAGTTCCTGAAACGATCAAGGATACCCGGCGATGTACAGTCCTCGACTTTTGACATCCGTCAAAGCACTCGAGGGACCCCTACCGCGCGCTCGTGTGTCACTTCAACTTACCCCGCCAAACGTGCTCGGGTTGAGGATAGAGTTAATTTCACTGCCGGTCTGTCCTCACGTGTTGCCGCTGTGTCGGTGGGTTTTTTTATAGTCCTATGTAACCAGGAGTGACTATATGTTAATTTCTTTTTCATCGTCGTTACGCTCTTGAGCCGTATGATGAATTTCCATGTGGTTGTCTTTCAGTTTTTCAATTCGTTTTTAATGCGATTTATATTAGAGAGATGCGAGTCATTTTTATAGTGAAATCGAGTTCATTATGCTTAATTTGTACTCCCTCCGCCTAGCCTGCTCTTATTATGACACACAATCTTCCTTCATGCCGCTTGTCTTCCCTTGTTCCTCAGAGAGTACTCTCATCAATACCTCAGTTGCATGCGTTCCAGGGAGGATTCTGTTGCCACTTTAGCAGCGGGTCACCGAATTTTGACACAGCGCCTTAATTAGTCGCTATAACTTCGGAAAATCAACCCCGATGCTAAAACTGATCTAGGTCCTATCCTTAATGGATCTGGACAATCGATCATCACCTGTCATGTTTTGATCAACGGACTATGTACCTGTACTTAATTTCCACTCATTCGTCAAACATGTGCCGTCAGCTCAACCTCCTGTACCGGTCTACTGTGTAACAACTCTGTCGACTTCTGACGCATTGACTTCGCAACTGTCAGCTCTGGATGAATCTAACTTCAACATTAAAGACAAAAGAGACGACTAGACTCTATCATATGGATAATAGAAAATGGGGAAGAATGACCTGTAGCTAGTTTAGCTATTTTATCTATCATCCTTTAACTTACTGGATGGGCTGTTTCGGGTTTGTGTCTACTCACAGTTATCCATTACCGAATAATAGATCGAAAAACGTCATACAAGGTTTATCAAACCATAGCCACCACCTTCAGCTTTTCCGTATGCATCAGCTCTAAATACGTTTCCTCCGATCGAATTGAATCGTCCTCAATTAGGTTTGTCCATCACAGTCTATTCATACAACTTCAAAATGAGCCATCAACCCTTGTGACAAGCGTTACTCGGCATGTGGTGCCAACGACACAAGACGTGAAATCAACGATCTCATATGCTGTCTCTGCATGAGTGCCTGACCATCACGCGGCCCCTTTCGGACGTGCCCTGTACGAGCGAACAAGTCGCGATAGGGCGAACGCTGGAATTGCAAACGCAAGACATGAGGGACCCATCTTAACTGGCTCAGCTAAATCAGTTTCTTGAAACGAATACTCGCATCTAAGTCAGGAGATCTAACTACACCAAGGTAAATACGCTGTTGCCACCACACACGAGCAATTCTCCTCGAACGTCCATTGTCGAAGACGGAGAGCCGGCGCATGTTATCCAAGCGAACTGGCCACGACTAGCATCTATATGGCAACACCGCACGAACGGTGATGTTGTATATACGATTTCCTATTAACTGGGAGACATCCCGATGACACCACAGATTTTTCCAGTTGACAAACGCTGACGGAGTTTTGGCGATGCGGAGAGAAACTCTTTTTCCAATAGTGCCACCAGCAGACACGCAGTTGTCCAGGTAAACCAAGCTATCCACCTGGTCAAGCTATGTGCCTTCAAAAGTGAGCATGTGAATGAGTGAGTGCCAATCCTGAGCAGCACCTTACACTTGTACCTCGATCGTCAAACGGTTCCGAATAGTTTGCGTACTCTGCCAGTCGTCGCCAAGTGAGACGATGTGATTAGCGTAATCTAATTTGGTCGCTCGCTTACCCAGGCCAAAATTTTGGTAACCTTCCGGAGCTATCGACATTAAGTCTTCAATCGCCAAATTGGGGGACGGCGACATAGGGCAGTCTGTGGTACACCGCTACTGACAGTCAATGATGGAAAAACCTTGCTATAGACCCCCATTTAGCCGGAGACGTGGAGGTACTGCTCACGGGATGACAGTGTACTTTTCCGTGACGCTGTTCCTTGCCAAGCAATGCCATAGCGCAAGTCGATCAACTGAGTCGAATGTAGTACGGATGTTTAAAAATTCAACGATGGCATGCGTATGGTGGCAGTGTTCGAGGAATTTGGGGAATATGAATATTTGATTCACGCTCCAACGGCCAGGACGGAAGCCAACTTGTTCTTCTCGGTACTGTGATTCACGAAGGGGAGATAGTCTATGGAGAAGAATGGATGCCAATAGCTTGGAGGCAATCGGTGATTGGCGCATGAAGTGCTAGCAATCACTGACTCCGCTCAGGACAAAGGTACCTTTTTTGGAGAATGCTGGGGTTAGCTTGCTAAAAGTTGCTGCACCGCCGTATTTGAACATTTCTGGAGGAATTCCTTCTAAGCCAACAGCCTTGAATCGCTTCAAGTGTCGAACTGCAAGGCATACCTCCGCTTCGCTGGATAGGTCAGGTGTGTTGAGCCAGGGAGGGTAGCTGGGTTCGCAGAGCATACAAGTGTACGATGAGGGTCAATTGAACTTGGAATGAAAACGTTCGGCCCATCGATTTCCGTAGGTTAGCAATCGGTTAACTATCCGCTTTGCAAATATTCTCACTGACACAGGGCTTCCTCTGGCCATCGAATTGAATGAGCTGAAAGAGCTTGTGAATATTCTCAGACAGGGCAGCAACCTCCATTTCTTTAGACCACTGAGACCACTAGGCTTAGCATTCATCGCGCTGACTGAGCTGCGCACTAACGGAATGGCGCACTTCCTTATGATTAGACTTCGCTGGGATATTTCTGCGGCGGTGATATAGATCTAGGGAGCGCATCGACATCCAGGCCCTCATAAGGTACTGAGTAATATTACAGACTGTCTAGATGACATCATGGTCTTCTGCATGAACGTCCACTATTCGCTAGTATCTTGCGGCGGGTCACAGTTAAGTGCATCGTCCAGCAAAGATTGGCAGTTCAGCGGAACCAAGGGAGCAGACATTCTATTTCTATCAGTTGTACAGTGTTTCTCTGTTAGGGACCTTCCGAAACTCATGCAAATGCTCGCACGGACTTGAGCATGATCTGAGTCAAGAAATGTGGATCAGATTGATCTGCAATCTCGCACACTACCCTGCCACCTGAAACTGTTTGACATGTAGTCAATCTGAGACCATAAGTGCCTCGATAAAGGGGAGTGCCAAACAGCGGAACGTCTCCTCGAATGCTTGAAGTTGGTGCTCGAGAGAAGCAGACTCCGCAAACCAGAGTAGGGTGAAGGAAAAACAAAGTGACTTGGAAATTACTGTCAAGTAGCGACAGTGGCTGTTCCGAAGACGAACTAAATTGACTACCATCGGTTTGTACAGCGAATAGTAGGAATGATAGTATAATTTTTGGATGGCGTTCAAAATGGTCTTTCGAATATGTCCACAATAGTTCTTGTAGAACATGAGACGGAAGGAATTCTCCGCTTAGTTTCAAGCGCGGATGACTTCGCGCTTGCGGAAACGCGGTTTGGTGGTGATCCAAGACATGTGGTGTTACGAGAAGCTCTCGTGAATTCAGATCAAATAATGGTACATAGATCCTTGTGAGAATAAATCCGAAGTTTTACATGCTGATGATACAAATAACGCTAGAGGACAGATTTATTTAACCACTCACGAGACGGATCCGTTGTTGTGACATGATTCCCATCCGCTTGCCTTTCGGTCTTATTCCTTCGGATTTACATTGACACATGCGTTTTGTGGCTGTCCCTATGGAGGCCGCAGTGACAGGCAGATCGAAGTCTGTGAATTGTACCCGTTGGGAGCGGGGGGGGGGGGTCGGTGACCGATTATTTAGTTTAAATACCTTTCATTTGGTCAGTTTCCGAACTGGCGCCCAGTGCTCCCCATGTAGTCAACGACGGGCTGTGGGAATAAATGCTCCACCGGAATGATGCAAGTTGGAGTGACTTCATTTAGTGGCGAATCACCTCCGTTACGTCACATGGTGGTTAAACAGACTTTTGTGATTTTCATAACGGGAATGCTTGTCAGGCCTAAACTCTATAGTTTAAAGCAGACTGTCACTGAACTATTTGTTGCATCGGAATTTTCCGGACCCACCCAGGTGATTATACGAGGCAAGCCGGCCATATAAGCGTGTAAAGCGCTCTGATCATTTTTATGTATTTCCGGGGCATAGCTTTCCTAATCAGGCAGTCCTAAAGAACTGTCGGTCCATCGAATCGAAAGCTTCTTTAATGCCATGGATCAATTAGAGTGTGTCATCAATGTACCTGGCGGCGCTCCAACAACTAACGCAAGGTGAAGATGTAAGCAATACAGCCTCGGTTTAGACGCAACGCGGCTGGCTCCTCTCTAATCTGGCTTTCATTGGTTCCATTTGGTCTATGAAGGTTAACAGAGGCAAGCAACTTAGGGGCGATATGGATCAGAATGATACCTCTATGGTTGCCATAGGGCGAACGTGAATCCCCCTGGTTATGGCGCTGGAGTGAGCGATGTACGGAAACTGTCTCACTGACACTACCCCTTACCCTCCACCGATAGCTAAGGTTTTGATCTGAACTGTATGCTTAGAGCTTCTGTTTTGTTCAGGCCACTCCTTCTCATTGTTTCTTTGTTTTGCTAGTAACATTCCGTTACGTATTCTGATATCTGATGAATCAATCAAGGTGCTCTTGGTTCCTAACTTCTAGACCGATAGTCACATCTCCTAACTCGAAGTCAACTTCCTCATACCGCGGTGCACAATTACTCCTAGCATTTATGCAAACGAAGAACTACGACACCCATTATCTCGCTTTTCTCAGCCGGTCCGCTATCACATTCGCTTTCGTTACTTGTTTGTTGATGCGATCACTCGGACCGTCTCACTGTTGTCATCAGTTCTCATCCCTTACACCGTTTTCAAATGCTGACCAGTGCCGCATTACTAAGCCTATTTGATCTATAGCATTGCTTTTTCTCGTATCGGTCCTCATCCTCATCTTTTGTTTATCAAATCTGAATGTATACAGGTGCTCGACTAATGGACAGCCTCAGTCAGCTTGGCTTACGTTTACGAACCACTCTGTAGTAATCCTACAAAGTTGTTGCCCCATCTATAACCATATCATTCTTTTTTCTCTTTAAATACGCACCTTGGGAACACCTAGTTTACATATACTCATGTCTTGTTTAATAATCTCCCTGATTTTGTACTTTCAGCTTTGCATTTTCTACTTAACCGTTTGTGTGGGGGATGTTTGGTATTTTAAAGTTTTTTTTTGCATCCAAGCTCAGCTAAGCAGTCACAGCACATCCGGAAATGTTTTAGAAGACCTTTCCATCATATTGCAACATCAATCGCATGCTGTGGGACCCGAACCCATGATCTTACTTTCACGAATCAGGGAATTAAGACATCGAGCCATGAGTGGCAGCAGCAAACCACCATGACCGATTGCTAGTTACGATAATAGCCCGGTTCATCCACTGCTGCGATCCGCAATGCTACTCCGCGTATGACAGACTGAGTGATACTCCGCTGGCTAATCCGGCAGGTATGACATTAGGAGCCAATTCGGTGAATTACATCTGCCGCGTCGGCATAACCAAATTGTGTTTCTATGATTCCTTGATCTCGGTTATCGGAGAAATTCCTCTTCTATCCATTCTCTCATTTCTGTCTATTTGAAGTCACAGATTTCGGAAGAACCCTATTCCCAGTTCACCACCCTGTCGTCATCAAATTCACATCTGACTGTTACGGGATCAGTGGTACCCACTGAGGTACTGGATTTAACCGAAGAGGAGCAGCTTCAGTTGGCTGTTGAAGCTTCCAAAACGGATGCTGACATTTTTGACTCCGCTACTACTGCTGCTTGTAGCGGCGTACCGCGCTCCAAGAGTATTCAAGTAACCGTTTTCTCCCGTCAAATGTTAATCTTGTGACGCTGTCTTACTTGTCTTTCACATTCCTTTGACCCGTGCGTTGCGCTCGTGTTGGCGACTATCAGTTCGCTGTTTCCCTTGAGGAAAAATGCTTTTTACTCATCCTAGTTTAAGTTAGCGTTCACTTTTTTCAGTACACACCTACTCCACAATACAGTTTCAAACGTCTTTTCCCTGTTTCAGTCCGATTCAGATGGTACGGACGACGTCGAGGAGAACGGAGTGACTATCCTCTCCGACGATGACGGAAGCCCTGATTGCTTTATTTGTGATCCTGACACTGAATTCGGCTCTGGTTTATCGACAACGGCCTTGATTACCTCTCGACGACCGCTACGCTGTGATATCACCACTCGTATACCTTCTCCTATAACTCCAACAAATCGCTTCACGCTTCCCATCGCTAATTCCACTGAAGATGCGGTCGAACTTGTTGTTAGATTACCAACCGGTTCTCGCCAAATTCTCCGGCTGTCTCCAACTTTGACTCTACAGGTATCTGTCAACCCTTTGGGCCACATATATCCTCTTTCACCACATGGTTTTGTACATTTTACCTTACTGTGCTGGCACAGTGCCGATGCATGCAGCACTTGTAACACATCTGTCGCCTCAGCAGGGCTTCATGTAATCTTTATTGTGGTCATTTGAATGGGTGCTTTTCCGTACCTTAAGTCGATCTAGCTTTTGTTCTGAGATCTTTGCGCAGCTGTTATGCACTTGTAACTGGATGTGTGAACAAGCGTGTAAATTTGTTTGTTCGCTAGTCGCTCATTCAACTCATGTTCCTTGGGATCGAGCACGATTTCCATTTCCCCTGACTCGCCCATCCACATAGAGTTACCTTTTGCGTGTTCTCCACACTTCTTGCATGGGCTTTGCAAAGATAATAAATGTGAAAACAGCTTTTCTTCTGCCTCCATCCTTATGAAAATCGGATCCGTTAAATGTCAGCAAGCAGGTCGCCTTGCCAAACTGCTCGCCTGCGATCATGGCTGCCACTAGCTGTTCCCCATACTGGTTGAGTTCCTTCCCCAAACTCTCTATTCGTAACACTACGGTGATTATCAATTACTTCAAATCCAGAGCATCGCGGCTCAAAAGGTGCATTTTACCTTAGTTTTACTTCCACAGCATTACAACATGCATTACAACCAGCGAGGCTTAATGTGATTGTCATCTTCTTTCTTTTGCTCCATATCATCATCTGCCTTGGATGCTTTATTTCCATGTGATCTTGCGGCTGTGGCTTTCTAATCAGTGCTTTTATCAGAGCCACATTTTGTGAGTCACTGCGACTTTATTTGGCTCACTTCTCTTTCACAAACTCAGTTGCCCACTCTTCTGTTCTCATCGGCCACAATCTCCCACTTTTTGATTAGGTCCAAGTTGTTTTGTCTGTTAACTATCTTATCGATCGAAGCTTTTTGAGCCATCTTGTTTCGTGCTGCTAGAGATGAGCCGTTGCTCCATTGGTATATCCTCACCAAAGGCTTATAGGGGTCTTTCCTCCACTTTCCCTTATCCCTAGTCCATGGATCGGGATATCTTGTCTCTTGATAGACAGTGTCGCCTATCATATTGGCGATAAAGATGAATTACGAAATTTTATATCAAACAGTACATATTCTTTAGTGGTCAATTTATTCTTACGCTGTTAGTTAAGGGTATACGTTTTTGGTAAGTTTTAATGCTCATTTCTGCGGAAAGCATCCCTAGTATTTTAACATTTAGCATCAAATTAATCACCTTGTACCGGCTGATCAGGCCACACAGTTGGACCTTGCTTCGCACCGTCGAGGGACAACCCGTTTGTTTATTTATTTTACGCACCTACTTCAATGGGGGAATTGCTTTCTCGGTATTTGTTTTGTTTCCTTGTTCCTCTGCTTTGGACTGCAAAGTTCACTGCTATCCACAGTATGTCGCTCGCATGAGCCGTAGCTCCGACCACTCAAATTCGCTTTATGCGCGAATGCATCACAAGAGTTCCTTTCTGTCATTACATGGCTATTTACACTATTTTGAAGCTTGAACCTCTATCTGTCTACCAATAACATCACTCATGATGGATGTGTTTAACTGGTCCAGCAGAAACCTAATCACCTCACTTGTGTACACTTGTCGGCTGCTACTTCTTTTGTGCGTTGGATAGTTGTGTTAATCTTTTCGTGTCGATACAGTTGATTATTCAAACGTTTTAGACGTTCGTATTGCCTGCGCTTTTTATTTGATCTTGCCTACCCTGTTTTCTTCTAGAATCTTCGAAGACATTTTGAATCTTGTGGCTTTCCAGACCGTCAGTACGAGATTGTTCGCCTTTATCCACACATCAACCTCTCAGCACTTCCAGGACATACCACACTTCGGGACACTGGTCTGGCCAAGAAAGACACAATCTTTCTTCAGGATCGCTGTTGAGCTGCTCGACCAAGCCCCACGGCATCGATTTTCCCATTGCCTATCACTCTTCCAAATGAAATGGCACCCTCAGGCTAGATGTTTCCTCTCTTTCTTCTTCAATGGACCTTCTTTTCTTGATAGGCATGGTCATATTCGGTGCACTTCCCACCTGTGTGTGGATATCGGCATTCGCTATCTGGCTACCTGCAATCCCTGACTCTGTACAAATTTTTATTCCTTTTATTGTGTCATCTCCTTTGATCTTCTTCCCACAGTTTCTGCAAACTCACCATCATCTTTACGGATGCCGTTTACCTATTTCACCACGATCAGAATTATCTTGCTTGCCGTTCTGACTGGATGTACTTGTTCAGTACAGCAAAACCAGTGTTTCATTGTAATGCGTCTTTTGGTCTCATCCAACACCCATGGTGCCAGTTCTTATTCCTACATGGAGTTCGTCCATTATCCATAAACTAGTCTGAGTTCTCTGTCTTTGCGCACGGTGTGTGATCTTTAGTACGCCCAATTACACCTGCCGTTGTGCTTGGTATGGTAAATGAGAAACCGTCGTGCTTTTGTTTTAACCAGGATAGCGGCGAGCCGAATGACCATCTGTATCCTGTTTCTCTCAACTGCCTGGAGTTCACCAAACACTCCGATGCCATTTATTATGACTTTCCATCCAAAATCGGGACACTGGAAGCCTACGTCCTTGTTTGCATGTTCGTCACAACTCTCTCAAGCGAACAGCTTTTACGCCTTGTCCGGCCTTTGTACATATTAGGTTTTTTACTTGCATTGCACTCGCTTGCTCACCGAAGCATCCCAATACCATGTAGTCTATTTATGATTCACCCCTTGCTTTTAACATATAGTTCTTGCTCACTAGTATGGTGTTGATTTGTTTTCGTTCGCTTTTTTACGCTACTATCCCATCGAAACAGCGGTCCATTTGGGTCATGTTGTTTACTGTCCTTCATTCACTTTCTGATTTGTCTGCATGATCTGGTTGATATGTGATTTCATCTGTCGACTCACTTCTTTCGTCCTCGTGACACAATAAACTGGTGTATTCCCTTCTTTCAGCTTACACTCGCGGTACAGCCATACACTGTGGCAGCGACAGCAGTGTGACGCATGAGTTTTGTCATGTCGACTTCGACGTTTGTGAAGACTACAATGGTCCTCTTGGAAAGCACAGCCGGCACTGGATATCGCATCGTGGGATTTCGGACGAAATTAGCCAACACTCGCAAAGAGAAGATCTCCTTTGACCCCCTGGTTCAGCGAAACGTGCTGTTCCGTGAAGTGCGCAAAATCCGTTCACTGAGAAAGGCCTCAATTTAAGCAAGCTGCATATACGAACGATTCTGCTGTCTGTAATTTACCTTGTTTTATTCAATCATTGCATTTTTCCAGTATTACAACACCTGTTCACACTCCTTACTCTTCTCGCTTCTTATTTCATAGTGTGTATGTGTGTGTGGCATGATCAATTGCACTACATCCCCATTGTCCGCTGTAGTGCGATGCTGTATTCAACCGTAGCTTCTTGCGTGATAGTGGACGGCGTTTGCTGTTCGCCTCTATCTCTAAATGTGGACCTTTTTTGTTCTATACGCAACGCTGTTTGTTTGGTGCTGAGGCATTGCAGCCTGTTAGAAGGACTCACGCACACTAGTCGTTGACAGCTGACAGTTCCGCCAACTGTTGTCTGTTTTTCTCACGTTATCGACTGCTTGACCTATTGATTTTTTGCTGTACTCTGTTCGTTCATACATGTTAGTTTTCAAGACAGCTCGTCCACATGCGATGCGCTTTTGTTTCCGTTCTAAGCGATTTGCAGTTAGCTGTGTCAGGCATAATAATTGACGATGAGGTACCACAGAATTGCGATTTACAAGTCATGACGGTTCCTTTGGAATTTTTTCAAGAAATGCTGTCTTGCTATAAAGCACAGTTCGTAGCTTTACAGCAACATTTACTTGAAGCATTAACAACACGAATGTTGAATTCAGCACCTACAGACGTAACGGTTTCTATCACAGACAAGCTGGCGCACAGTGTGACCATTTCATCACTAGCCGAATGATGAATCATAGTTTCGCGGCTATGAAGACTTGTTAAAAATTGATAGGAGTGGACTAGACGATGCAGCTCATTTGCGTCTCCTTTTAAGGCAATTTGGCCCACAAGAGTATGAAAAGTACTCGAATTTCATTCTACCCAAGAATCCACGAGATTTATCCTTGGACGAGACTGCGAAACACTTGACCAGGATTTCAGGTCCTAAAACGTCACTTTTCAACGCAGTTTTCCGATTTTTTTCAAATTATTAACCATCAGGATGATTGTGTGACTTATGAGACTGTCCTTAACGAAGAATGTGAGCGTTTTCATCTTAACACGAACATGAGGGCTCAGTATAATGTGCTTATTTTTGTATTTGAATGGCGTTCTCCAAAAAATGCAGATATTCGAACAAGTTTGTTATATAGGATGAAGTCTAGTCCAGAAGTCTCACTACAGGAGCTCATACAGGAATGTGAACATATGTTGTTGCTGGTGCATGACCCAAAAGTGATCTAACGGAGCAGCGGGTCTTAGGTGGTGGATATTCATTCCATTCCTACATACCCCAGGTTATCGCCTAACTCAGTCCATCTCTGCGGATTTGCGTACCGAAGCCGCCCGTCTAGTGCTTGTTGCCACTGTAGTCAGTGGTATTTCCTTCGATTTTGTGGATTCAGACGATATGTTTGCTAGCGCTGTCAGAATATGGGACATAGGAAAACCAGATGTTTCCAGGGCGTATCCGGATGACAGTCACAAAACTTCACCAGAAACCTCAAGTTTTTGACGTTATCTTTCAAATGTGCTGTTTGCAATCACCAGCCCGAATTATCGGTCACTGTGGAAGTATGTTATGTTTATGGTAAATGGTTTCTGTTCCGCTTCAATTGACAAGCTGTGTTGGGTATTTTCTCTTTTCCATTGTCTTGCGATACGTTAGCTAAGGTTTTTACCACCTATAGCTAATGTGTGTAATGAATGGATGAATATTGCTTCCGATATTACAATAATCTCTTCTTTGAGATGGAGCATACTCGTTAACCCCATGTGTGTTCAAACTTCACTTGTCGCTCTTGACGCTTCTCCTATCGAATTACCTTCTCATGGACTGTGCAACTGTGAGTTCGCATTTCGGTTTGCATGCTAATGCTGTTTGTTACACGTTATGGGCATTGATTGGATAGACAAACTTAATATATGGAACATGTCTTTGAACAGTATTTGTGATAACCCGGATACTTTTTCACTGTACCCAACCGATTTTCAGTGTTCGGTTTCACCAGTAATTTTTAAAAGCAACGCGGAAGCTTTATCATACTTAGCGTCAATGTACCCGAATGTTTCTGTAGAGGGTCTCGGAATGTGTTCTAAGATCATTGCTGTGTCGTATCCGCGTACCCGTATACTCCAAGTATCTTGTCTAAAGCGACCCGTACCATACGCGGCTGTTGAGGCAGTAGATGCCGAAATTAATGGACTGGACTTCATGAGTCACATAAGATCTGTGACCTGCTCATCGTGGACGCTCCTATTGTAGTCATCAGAAAGGTTAATGTCACTTTGCGTATTTGTGCTGATATTTTCATGGGATTAAATAACGCAATGGAAACACGTCAATATCTCTTACTGGTTCCGGAGGTTTTTTTAATAAAGCTTAATGGAGGAGAGCTTTTTTCCAAAATTACCCTTTTCGATGCGTACTCGCAAGTAGTCATGGAGGAGCACTCATAAGAAATGATCATTGTCAATACACACAGAGTCCATTACCATTACATTCGGTCACTAGCGATATTTCAGCAACGGATGGACGCTATGCTATCCGGATTGAAGTGTGTCATGACTTATTTAGATGAAATAATCATCGCAAGCTCCACCACTGAAGATCGTTACACCCAAATGAAGGAAGTCTTCTTCTGGATGGATTCATATGGATTTCGTATACGTTCAGAGAAGTGCGGACTTACTATGCCCAGTATCACCTACCCTGGATCCGTTATCCACAGTTTCGTCGTCGGCCAGTCCCGAAGAAAGTAAATACCATCAAATTAATGCCACCTCCCACAAACAAAGCTTCTTTGCTATCTTTCTTGGTTATAAGTAACCAGTATCGAAACTTTGTCCCGCAGATGCACGAACTCCGAGCCCCACTAAAATGCACACTCCATCGCAATGAGGCTGGACCTTACCGTGGTGCGATGGTTTGTGTGCCTCAGTGATCCATTGAGCTATACTGGGTGGTGCTTTTGCACCTTCAAAGCCACTCATACCAGATTGGTCAATGGTTAGAGGCCAGACAAACTCAGCCTCCTGGTCCTCCAGGTTGGGGGTTGGAATGAGGGTGGCACCTTATTCCTTAAAACGGACTCCTTGTAGTCCAGTGCCAAACCCACTGCCTTGCGGCCAGGTTTTTGAATCAAAGGCTTTGGTTGAGAACCCTAATTGTTCTCCTGTCTAGGCCTGGGCAACCTGATAGTATCCTGCCCACGCAATACTATGAATCCTTCCCCAAACAAATTTCTGATGCTCTGGCCACCGCAGAGGATAATCAACGGTGCCCTATCTGCTGCATCAAGCAGGGTGGATAGGGGTTTGGATGCTACTGCTCAAGCCTTTCCATCTTCTTATTCCCCTTCTTGCGCGTTTTCACCCTTATCGTCCCGTTCCAGCTTCACTTTTATCCCCCTGTTTTCAACCCCCCAATTCTCGGCCCTCCCCCACCTTGCTTCAATAGTCGCTTGTCTTTTAGTTTCGACTCACAGGTGAACGCAGGGCGTCATTCCTGCACTGTCAACAGGCCCATGTCCAAGCAAACGGTCAAACCCAGTTCATCGGCTTCCATTTGGAGCCCTCGATCCTCCTTTAGACTGGCATGCCTCAATGTTCGCACATTGCTTCAGATCGGTCAACAGGCAGCACTTGCCCGAACATTAGAGACTCTCTCGATCGATATCTGCTGCTTATCGGAGACCCGCCTGCAAGACCCGAGCTCTGTACTCACTCTGCGATCTCCTTCAGGTGACACTAGCAGCACTTTCTCGTTGCGCCTACCCGGTGACGATGCAGCTTCGAGCACCGGCCAAGCCGGTGTTTGGTATTGCCCTGAGTCCCCGGGCTGAAGCTGCTCTGGTTGATTGGATTCCAATCAGCAACCGGATGTATGCGGTCCAATTGGCTGGCTCGTTCAAAACTTCGAAGTCGAGTGGGACTAACAGGTGTCTATTCGTTATCGCTGCCTATGCACCGACAAACTGTAGCGATGACTCGGTAAAAGACGACTTCTATCGACAACTGACTCAGCTCCTTCGCCACAGAAGAAGCTCGGACACTGTAGTGCTGGCTGGGGATCTGAACGCTCAAGTTGGAAAATTATCCACAGATGAGCTGCATCTGGGCGGCCAACATGGTGTAGGCTCCCGTAATGATAACGGTGAGCGGTTACTTCATTTGTGTGAGGATGCTCGCTTATTTCTTGCGAGCGCTAATTTCCGACACAGCACCCGCCGGACGGTGACTTGGCGCCCACCAGCCTCGAACCAGCTATGGACGCAAATCGATCACATTGCTATCAGTTACCGCTGGAGAGGCTGCGTCCATAACTGTCGCTCGATTTGGAGCACAGGTGTTGACACCGATCATGCACTTGTATGTGCTGACCTGCGGATGCGCTTTGGCGGACGCCCACCACGACGTTGTGAGCGCATTGACACCGGCAGACTGGTGAATCCAGCTGTTCTGAACGCCTATCAAATTACGCTGTCATCCGAGTTGGATAAACGCTCACTGGATGCAATTGAAGCTCACTGGTCTCATATGCAACAGGCCTTACTAGCAGCAGGCAAATCCTCATGTGGTATGTCTAATCGCCAACATGAACATTGGGTCTCTTCACAGTCTTTGGAACTTATAGATGCTCGCCGGCATATTCCGGCTGGAAGCGAACACAATGAAACTCGCAAAGAGCTCCGGGCGAAATTCCGTGCTAGCCTGAAGAGAGACTGCGAATCCTGGTGGTCTCGTCGTGCAACAGAGATGGAAATGGCCGCTGCCCTGGGTGACCATCGTGAGTTATTCCGTCTTATACGGGAAACGGGCAGCAGGAGACCTGGTGTTAGTGAAACAATCTGTGACGAGAGTGGACAGCCTATCCACAACTTATCAAAACGCCTGAAACGTTGGGCTGAGCACTTTGAAAGGCAATTTAATCGGTCGGAATTGTTAGATTTCTCGCCGACTAGTGATCGCCCTGCTCCGTGGGCTGTTCCTTTGGATCCACCCTCTCGCTCAGAAGTCGAACATGAGATCGGACTGTTGAAGTTGAACAAAGCCGCGGGACCTGATGACCTTCTTCCAGCCCTCTTCAAATTCGGGGGGCCTGCTCTTGTGGATGATTTACACGAGTTACTAGTGAAACTGTGGGAGCAGGAGACTGTCCCAACCGATTGGAACCGCTCCATCATAGTCCCAATTTTCAAAGGAGGCTCACGATCGGAATGCGGCAGCCATAGAGGAATCAGTCTGATCTCCATCGCCTCCAAATTGCTTGCCTCTGTCATCCTTCACAGACTGACTGGCACTCGTGAAAGCCAGATTCGTGAAGAGCAAGCTGGATTTCGCCGAGGTCGTGGCTGCATTGACCACATCTTCACCTTGCGTCAGTTGTTGGAGCACCGTCACATATATTGGCGGCCCACCGTTGTCGTGTTCCTCGATATCAAAGGTGCATTCGATTCGGTGGATAGACATGCACTTTGGGACTGTCTACTTAGGAAAGGTGTATCTGAGAAATATGTGAATATTATCCGAGCATTATATGCGCGTAGCTCGGGCAGAGTGAGGGCTTACGGCAAGTTATCGTCGCCATTTAATATCTCCAGCGGCGTGAGACAAGGATGCCCGCTGTCACCTTTCCTCTTCAACTTCGCTATTGACGAAGTCATGGAAATCGCGTTTACAGGACACGACTTAGAAGGTGTGGAGCTACTCCCAGGAGAACGACTTCTTGATTTAGAGTATGCTGATGACATTGCCCTGATCTGTGACAGCTCACAAACGTGCCAAGCGGCACTGGACAGATTAGCACTAGCTGTCCGTCACTTCGGGCTTTGCTTCGCACCTTCGAAGTGCAAAGCGTTTCTCCAAGATTGGACTGGACCGCCTCCTACGCTGACCCTTTGTGGGGATCAGCTAGAAGTCGTTCAAAAATTCAACTACCTGGGAAGTTGTATCAGCTCCCGTGGGATTGAAGATGAAATCACGAATCGTATAGCAAAAGCTCGGGGCGTTTTTGCTAACCTTCGCCACTTATGGCGCCGGCGCGACATCACTCTTGCCCTGAAGGGTAGAGTGTACAATGCAGCAGTACGTTCGACCTTATTGTACGGTTGTGAAACCTGGCCGCTTAAAGCAGCGGACCTGAAGAGGCTAGTTACGTTCGACCACCGGTGCCTTCGTAATTTAGCTCACATTTGGTGGGAACATCGCGTGAGCAACGAGCATGTTCGACGCCTTGTTTATGGCACAGGAAAAGGAAATGAACCGCTCAGCACCGTTATTCCACGCATCAGGCTCCGATGGCTCGACCACGTGTTACGCATGCCAGCTCACCGACTTCCGCGACGTGTGTTGTTTGCGCGCCGGGGGTGTGGATGGAAGAAGAGGAGGGGTGGCCAAGCGATGACTTGGTCGAGAGGAATAAAGGTCCTCACTTCTGAGCTGGCCTCGGTTGGAGCGTCTCGGCTCCCTGGTTTGGGTCCGAAAGAAGATGAACACGTTTGGTTGGACACACTTGCTGATATGGCAATGAGCAGACTTCAGTGGCGTTCGTGCTGTGAGTTTCTTTGTCCCACCCCATCCCTCTTAGCTCCCTCCCTCCAACCACGATCTCATTACGTAGCCTTATATAATTTTGCATAATAATTTTTTTTGGGTGCACAGCAGCCGGCTGGTAGCTTACCGGAACGATGCCCATCCGTTACCGGTAGCTCAGCCAGTTGTTTATTTTTCTCTCCTTTTTTCTTTGTATTGCGGCACAGTAGCTGAGGTGTTCCCCACCTCTAGCTAACGTGTATGATGATGATGATGATGCCCGCTCGATGAACGAGTCAGTGTGGTATTCATCGTTCTGGTGCCAGAAAGCCTTTGATGACGTTAAACAAATGTTGTCCTCCGATCTGCTTTTGACTCATTACGACCCAATATTACTAATCATTTTCGCTGCTAATGTTACTTTTTCATAGCTTTTAAGTCTACATTGCTTAATGTCTTACTTTTTGTATTGCGGCACAGTAACTGTGGTGTGTATCTCAGTCTCTGTTAACGTGTATTGCTGATGCTGATGCATCACAAAACGGTATCGGTGGTGTCTTGGTGCATCAGTTTCCAAATGGACACCGAAATGCTGTGATTCATCTTTCCCGCGTGTTAACCGTAGCAAAAAAAACTACAATCAAATAGAAAACGAAAGACTAGATCTCCTTTTCGTTTTTAAGCAATCCCATAAGATCGTACATGTACGCAAATTTACTTTGTACACGGACCATAAACATTTGCCATCGATTTTGGCACCAAATGAGGTATCCCATTTCACATGTCGAACCGATTACAACGTTTGGCGTCAACCCTGTTATCATACGATTTCGATTTATGTTTTAAAAGTACGTTTTCACTTGGTCTCGCTGACTTATTATCTAGACTAATTGCTGACTACACTTCCAGGACTCTGGATGAAGACATCGTTGTATCCGGCATTTACTCAAACCCCGAGACTAGACAAGTGTTTCAAACATCGGCACGCCAACTTCCAGTAATAGCAGAATCTACAAAAGAAGTTTCTTAATCATTTCCCCGATGGTCTCCAGGGAATCAGTCATATAAAATCCTTAGTCCGCACCCATGCCTGTTGACCAATTTTGGACCAGGATATTGGACGTGTTGTTTGTTCCTGTAACAGTTGTGCAGTGGCAGCAAACTACCCGGCAAGTGTGAGCTTCCCTCTTGGCAAAACTTAAGTGGAATGTGGTCTTGCATCCGTATTGATTTTGTTGGTCCCCTGGATGGATTCCACTAGCTGCTAATTGTCGATGGTCCGAATCTTTCCAAATGAGATACGCAATCGCTCCCGCTGTTTTGTTCCACCTACGCCATCTTATCTCAGAATTCGTTGTCCTCCAAACGATTGTTTCGGACAATGGTTCTTAATTCAATTCTCAAGAATTTGTGGACTTTTGTAACTACATGGCATCAAATGCATACGCACTCCAGTCTACCATCCACAATCAAACGAGAGGCTAAACATTTTGTTTATTCGTTTAACTGAGCATTGATTAAAATGAAGGGTGAGGGGAATATCCAGGGCATCCTCGAGAACATTGTACACATCTACAGTACGAAGCCAGTCCAACAGTACCTCAAAGCTTATCTCCATCCGAAACGTTTCTCGATAGACTTGTCAGAACCGTCCCTCATGCTTTGAAACCATCGCTACACAAGGGAGAACGAAATATTCCAATGGTTAGTTTTAACCGCGATTATGGAGCACGCCCCTGGCATTTCTTGCCATTTGATAGTGTGCACGTAAAGAAATTCTATGAGGAAAGATCAACCTGGATTGTTGACCGTGTTGTTGGACGAATTTCAAGTGTTTTGTACAGAACACGAGTGGATTCCATTATATGGACCATACGTGTAAACCACATTAGACCCCATTTCGAAGTACAAGTGCGGCCCCAAAAATTGGAAGTTTCATTACCGTTAGATATTTTACTGAAGAGCTTTCCGTGGAAACAGGAATTGCAAAAGCTGATGGACTATACTGAACAAGAATCGGAGCTTTAATGTGGAGACTCGATGTTAACCCAAGACGTAAGGCATACGAATCAAATGTGGCATGCTATTCAGTTCAGCCTACGGAAAGGGAGTTGGCATTGGGATTTTCGCATGATAGTCCTTCACAGCTGAACAGTTCCACCAACTGTTGCCTGTGTTTTTTCACGTGATCGGCTGATTGATCTGTTGCTTCTTCGTTGTACTCTGTTCGCTCATGCATGTCAGTTTTTAAGACAGCTAGTCCCCTCACAGTACGTTTTTGCTTCCCTCTTAAACGGTTTGTAGTTAGCGGTGTCAGGTATCGTAACGCAGCTCTATTCCCCTAAGGATCTGAGCATCTGCGCCGCTGCCTCTTGATTCTTCGGCTGCGGAGAGGGTTGCGACAATTACTTAGGAGCTGTTTGTCGAAAAACGTCAGTAATACCATGCGCTCGCGTTTGGCGTATTGCCTTGATTTCGATGAACTACTTTGACGCTGCGTATTTCTTACCAGACGCAGTCATTAATGCGTGAAACTAGAGCGTCAGGTTTTGCTCGCTAACTTACCCTTTTCCGCACAATTTTCTCGCTCGCCTCTTCATGAGTTACTTGTTCTCTTTGACTGTTTCTGAGGTTTACGTTTACATTGATGAGTTTGCCCTTTTGGTGCTTTTTGTTTCTTTTGGCAGCTCTATTAGCGCCGTGCAGATCACTTGGTCCTGTTCACACTTGTCTGATTTTGTAGTATTGCCATGTTTTCTACTGCTGTGCTTGTTCGATGACCACTTTATCCAAAGGTTGTCGTTCAGTACTTTTTAGCGATCATCACTCGCGAAAGACTGTGCTACAGCGGAACGGATAAATAACCCCTGTTGAAACTGATCGAGGACTGCAGTTCAGTAATTTTGCTGGGCAACCTTTCGTGAGGCCAGGTGAATCAGTATAAAATTGCTGCGACGTTCGACAGCGAACTAAGACCATAGTCGCGATAACAGGCACCGACATCAAGATGTCGTTGCAGTCACAAGTTAGGATATCATCTCAAGTGTTTTCAGTCACAGCAGGGATAGTTCATGTGAATCGTGTGCGTAATCGCATTAACTGATAAGCACTTGGTGGTGGCGATGAAGCGTAGAATTTCGCTTTCCAACCGGATCCGCGCATCAACATCCGTCAGACTGACCGGATAAGGATCGCTTGCCATGCACTCGTTACTTCCGCCCCACTATCCTGTTCACGCTACTGTCGATTTTGGCGAGTTCCACCGTCTCGGCAATCAATCGCTGGAGCGTTGCTTGTATAGCTCTCTTAATGTTCTCTATATTATCCAAATCGATCTGATGTCCCGTTTATAATGTATGCATAGCTTCGGCCGATTCTCAGAATAGTGGCCGGAATGCAAACTCGGTCGTCAGTGCTTGCGAAATGCATCTTCTATGCTCTGAAGTTCATTTGCATAGCTATCTTGCACTTTTGCCTATGTCTTGTGTGGTCACAGTCTTTCTGTAAACTACCATTCAAAAATGGTATTGAACCGCTACAAGACTCCAACTTCATAGTAAAGTGTATCCTCCCGTCAGTGCGACTTTAATGGTCAAGCAACTCGCGCTTCTCTCGTCTAACAATCCGAAGGTGTCATCTACAATACGCCGCCAAACATTCTGTGAGTTATAGTGTTTACTGACTCACTGTTCTCAAGGTTATCCACAAACAAATCAGCCAGTACAGGATATATATATATATATATATATATATATATATATATATATATATATATATATATATATATATATATATACTTGGCGGCACGCCGTTTCGGATTTACCTGTCACTGGGGCCAGCCACAGGACGCCTGCGCCTACAGAGGGACCATGAGTGGCTTGCGCTGCGCCACTCACAGCTCCAACCACACACCCCATATCCCGTGTAGTTACTTTACTTTCCCTTACTGCGGCTAGCTCCTGCGACAGAATAAGCCGTCTTCATGAATGTCGCGAATTGCGGCTTCCCAAGTGCAGCGGTCTTCGGCAATCTCCACGCTGTGCTGATCCAGTGATCCCTCCAGTGACGAGCACCATGCACAACATGGAGTCCCAAAAAGTCGACATCCGATTTCATTGAATTAAGCCACGTTTTCAATTGTCCACTACGGCGACGACACGAACTCTGGCAAAACAACGGTGAAACCACGGCCCTAGTGAAGTCAGTGTCTGGTCCGCGGAGGACCTGACCGAACCACTGAAGTCTCCGGCGTTCGATGTGCTTTAGGAGCTTCAGAAGACCGTAACAGCGCTTATGGATTTCATCATTGTTGATACGCTCATGCCACTGCGTTTTAAAGATAAGCCTTAGACACCTATGGTCGAAGTCTTCTAGCATCCGGATGTCTTTGGATCGCAGCGGCCATGTTTCGCAACTACAGAGTAAAATGGCACGAATGCTTGCTTCGAACACTCGGGTCTTCGTTCTCAGACCAATTTCCGTCCTTCGCCACTATGTGTTCCTCAGTTGTAAGAATGCTATTCTAACGCTGCCAATACGCTTCCGGTTTTCGGACCGTATATTGGATCCAAGATATTTGAACTCAGGAACAGATTCGATGAGTTGTCCATGTATGAAGTGCGACCGGGCGGACTGGGTGGCTAATGATGAGAAGTATTTCATCTTGCTGATGTTAATTTGGAGACCGATCATATAGGCTGATTGGTCGATCCGATTTAGCCGTGACTCTTGTGATATAGCATCTTCAGCATTGTCAGCAAATTCTAGATCTGACAGCCAGAACTCGGGGCTAGCTTTAACACCACGATAGCCCTCAGGGGCATGATGTATAACCCAGCCGACAGCGAAGTTGAACATCACTGGAGAAAGTAGGCAACCCTGCCGGACTCCAGTGTTGATGTCGATTTCTTCTGTTTCTTTTCTATAGGCTCGTATCCGGGTCTTCGTACAACGGTAGTATGATCTTATCAAGTTAACGACTTTAATCAGCACGTCACCGGCCAGTAGGATACTCCAGTGTGCTTCGCGGTAAACTGAAAGTCAACGAAGCACACAAATGTGGGTTGCTGAAGCTTGTAGCGATGTTCGAGTACTCGACGTAGCGTGAAGATTTGCTCAATACAGCCTCTGTTTGAACGAAAGCCACCTTGGTTATGGCGAATTCGCATATTCCTCTCAACAGGAAAGCAAGATTCGTGCGGTTTTGACAACCACATCGATTAGGCCAATACCTCGATAACTACTGCACGCAGTTCGGTTACCTTACTTTGGAAATCGTAATAGTACCGAGGTACTCCACGAGCAAGGACAGATATCGGTCTCCCATATCGAGCGGAAGAGCTCGTTCAAATGGTCAAGGAGAGCTGGTTGACAAGATTTCTAGATTTCCGCTGGAATCCGGTTCGCTCTCATGGCTTTCTTCGGCTTCAGGTCACAAACCATGTCTG
The DNA here is from genome assembly GCA_944474145.2 of Dicrocoelium dendriticum. Classification (NCBI taxonomy): domain Eukaryota; kingdom Metazoa; phylum Platyhelminthes; class Trematoda; order Plagiorchiida; family Dicrocoeliidae; genus Dicrocoelium; species Dicrocoelium dendriticum. Next base: position 81,911,179 of record OX104066.1, on the reverse strand, counting down.
CAAGTTCTGTGGGAGATGGTAGTGAGTAATCTGCATCATATGCTGGCTGTACTATTGCTGCAATTGTTGCGGTGGTGTGTAGTGGGTGGTTTAGAAGGTTGCCAAAATACTCTACCCATCTGGAAAGGTTTACTTCCTTATCGAGGATGACTTGGCCTTCTGAATTACGCAATATCGGCTGTGGTGGATGGCGCTTGTCGGAAGCTAAACGGACGAGACGAAGGAGATGACCCGAATTGCCGGAATTTGATGCAGCTTCCATGTTGCCTGCGATATCAGATCAGTAACGGTTGCGATCATTCCGTGCTGAGTGTGCTGCCTCACGTCTCAAGCAACGGTTGTCCGGGGAATTCGTTAGACGTGCTTCTCTCGCTTTAGCGCACAGACGGATAGTATCTCCAGTGATCCAATCCTTCACAGGTATAGAGGTAGAGCCCAGAGTAGATAAGGCGGCGCGTTGAACTGACGATTTTACCCTAGACCAACGACCGTCTACTGATTCATGTTATACAATTACGAGATGTGGTGCACCGGCAGAAATTTCTACTTCTATTGCTTCCTCAAGAGGTCGGCAACAGTCATTATTTTCCAGTAGGGCAGTGTTGATACGCTTTGGTTGAAGGGTCTGTCGGCGCATTATCAAGCGGAGTCTGAATTTGGCGCGCAGGAGTACGTGGTCCGAACCACCTTTATTGCTTGTTTCAGCCCCTCTGTACGCTCGACAGTTATCTATGGAGGACATCCACTTAGATCGGATTAGCATGTAATCTATCTGGCTTGCTGTACGACCATTGTTGGAGTACCACTTCAAAAGATGCTTCCTGGGATGTTGGAAGTGAGTATTGGTTACCCACAGTCGGTTAAGGTCAGCGAAGCTTAGCAAACGGTCTCCATTATCACAACCCTCGCCAAGGACGTATCTCCTGAGTATGTGACCCGTTTGCTCGTTCCAAAACCCGTTCGTGCATTCCAGTCCCCAGCAGTAATGAGGATGTCGCGTTTTGGAACATGCTTCACCACTGTCTGTAGAGTATCGTAAAATTCGTTTTTGTCACTTTCCGCTGAGCGTAAGGATGGTGAATAGACAGAGATTATGTTCAGATTCGTCGGGTGGCCTTTGAAGAATGCAACTGCTATTTTAGCTGATATTAGCTTCCATGAAAGGAGAGCGTAGTGTGCCTGGCAACTAAGAGCCATGGCGACCCCTTGCTTGCCAGAATTATCTTCCTTCCTGCTGTGATAAAGCCAATATGAGGTGCCTACACCAGGGACTTTGATTTGTCGAGAGCCATTTCCTGGTATTCGTGATTCTGATAGGCATGCTATGTGAATCTGTTAGTCATATAGTGTGTGCATCGTCAACGCTTGGCTGCCGACATCCAACAGGGTTCTGACATTCCAAAATCCAATGAATAGTGGCTTCCGAGGATTGATGGACTCAGCTAGCTTACTTGTTACTCTGGCCACTGCATTAGCTTAGAGCGCGTCGCCTACCGGGAACGCCGTAGCATGAGGAGAATCGCGGGTAACGGACATGTGATGAAGTTTCGTGAGGATTATGAGTACGTTTGAGGACCCCAACCTCATCCGGCTTTTGTTCGAGGGTTCATATCTAGCCCTAGCACAACCAAATGCTATCTGCAAAATAGCAGGAATCTGGGGAATTGTCTTAACTTCTGGCTGTTGCATCAAGGGTCGATCTCTTCTGTCAAGTTGTCAGGACTGACGTTGCACTCGAGTGCGAAGTCACCGGGAATAGGATTCCCGCCTATCCTCACCTGGTTTAGCCCGCCTGCCTGACGGTTGACCGGTGTGTGGCCGCTGCCAGGTGCAAGCAGCTTCTTGGAGCCACCGGTGAGAGCTGGGTGACAGGTGGAGACCAAACATAGGCGGACTACCCCGGAGGGTAAGGGGGGCCTACAGAAGTGCTACTCCTCCATGGCACCCCGGCCACCCCCATATCCAGCGTAAACCCGAAGAACGGAAGACATGTGGATGAGAGCCACGTTTCATTAACGGCGGCAGCCCGCACTCCTTCACAGGAAAACACAAGCACGCTGTATTTGGGAATCAAAAGCACACAAGGCAATGGCTGTACGGTCGTCCACTCCACACTGATTGCATGGAACCACTCTTCGAGCCGAGCACGACCACATGGACCGTGCACACCGTCCCCTCCAGCAACGACCAACTGTTTCCTGGAGCCAGTATGAACGAGGTAGTGAGTAAAAGATAGGTAGGCACTTTATCAACATGCACATCAAGCGCAGCCACACCTGGGATGTCAAACAACTGCTTATCACTTAGAATAACATTATCAGATAAAATATATCTGTTAAAGCCATAACAGACATAACTCTTCGTTAAATTAGCCTATGAAGTACATTGATTAGCAGCGAATCCGCGATAAGTACAAAATGTCCACAACTTAATCAAAAATTGCCACAAACACGATAAAGTTAACGAATATAACCACCATTAGCATGTGCAATGGTTGCAAGTTAATAGAAGTTTATTCCGGTAAGCAGAACAAACCAATTAAAGTGGAATGAAATGCATCCAGCCTAAAAAGACTTAGTTTAAGTGTAAGTTGGTTTAGCCCAACTGCATTGGGGACCCATCATGAATGCAACATCAGCCTCAGCGTGGAGCACACTTTATATATATATATATATATATATATATATATATATATATATATATATATATATATATATATATATATATATATATATATATATATATAATGCAGATCTGGCGAAAGCACGAACCTTCACAAATTGTCTGGCCTATGTTGTACGGGCTGCAACAACAACAGATGTATATGTTTTACCGATACACCGAAACTAAATCAGACACAAAGATCACTTGTTCGGCTGCATAGCGGCTGGTTTGCCGGTTCCGACGGGATGCCGCCTGAAGTACTGAAACATGGCGGGCCTGTTTTGATAAATGTGCAACATCTTTTGTTGCAACGCGTGAGGCTTGAAGACGAAGTGCCGGCCGAGTTGAAGAACACCGTTCCACTGTATAAAGGCAAAGGGAGCGAGCAATGTTGCACGAATTATCGTGACCTCAAATTGTTGAGTTGTGTGAGGAAGGTGCTAGTTCGAATATTGCTCAACCGCCTCGTTACTCAGGTCATTGGACCGATTATGGCGGAAGAGCAATGTGGATTCCGTTTAGCCGCGGCTCGTTAGCTGCAGGAAAATGCAGTGTGCGACACCAAGGCAGTTGACTCGGTGAACCGCATGACTGTTGGTGGTGTCAGAGAAGTCCGATTGACCGAATAAGTTTGTTACTTAAACTGCATATCTACAATGTGGTATGCTGGCGATGGTGCCGCTCTTTGAGCAAACCCTAGGTGACTTTGCTGTTGTCTCTGGTCTAAGCCATGGATGTGTCTTAGCCGGTACCCTGTATAATATTTACGTTCATGCAGTGATGCCATGTGCTTTTGTTATTGCTTGTGGTTTCGGTATCCGTTTGGAGCACCGTATTGGTGATGGATTACTGAACCTTCGTCGTTTCGGGGGGAGAACCCGAGTGTGTGAGACAACCATCCGTATGTTTCTGTTTCCGGACTAGTGTGCGTTGTTTGCGCACAGCGCTGGTCAGGTGCAACACATGACTTCGGTTTTTACTTCCGCAGAGTGCTTATCATCAACACGAGCAAGTCTGTTTGCCTTTTTAAGGCTTCACCAGAAATGGGATCCGTATGTTTACCGCGAATCCATATTGGTGATGACGTCCTGGAAACTACTGCGATTTCCCTACTTACAAATGATGAGCGAGCTACGTATCCGCGTATCGTAGGCGGATGCTGCGTTTGAAAAGTTGAAAAAACATGTGTGCAACAACCACCAGCTTACTGTTGGAACGTTGCTGATAGCATACTACTTGATGGTGCTGTTCTTTCTTCTATGTGGCAGCGAAACGCGGACGTTGTACTGGAAGAACATCAGGTATCTGAAGCAATTTCGTCAACAGTGCCTGCGACTGATTCTGCGCATCAGCTGGTGCTACAGAGTTGCAGACAGGGAATTGCTGCACCACAGTAGCATGTGTGCAGTGGACTGATTCGGCACCTGATGTGACTGGGTCATATTAGCCTCATGGATTCGACGCGGACACCCAAGCTGCTAGTTGGAAAACCGAAGTTACGTTACCTGGACATTGTCAATGTGAGTTAAGGACGAACTAATGTTGATTTCGGGTGTTACGAATCAAACGCAGTTGCTGGGCACGAATGGCGTGAGTTGATCAATAGGACAGTTGTCCACGTACAGCAGTAGGCACTATTGCATGCTGCGGAGAAACGCCGGGTATGGAAGCGACAGACGCCGATGGATTCTAGGCGATCGACCTTGAGCGCATGGTGCTCCAACAAATAGTCACGAGTGCCTGAGTCAAGCGGATTTAGTAAACCACCAACTTGGCCACGTAGAGCCAGAATCTAAAAGACAACGACCCAACTGATTATCTATGCATACTCTGCACAGTGATTGGTAGTTGCGCTGCATCCGCATCCATTCGATTTACTAACCCAGACCAATTAGGCGGCTAATATGGTACTTGTGCTGCTTCATCGCCACATTTGGTCTGTACGTCTGCCTGCGTGTTGAGTTTCTTGTATTTCAGGGATTGGTTGTTGGTTGATATCCCCGGAATGGCTGTGCTTAATGTGAATGTTGACAAGGTGCCTACCTGTCTATTACCCACTAGGTCGTCCATACTGGTTCCAGGAGATAGTTGATTGATGCAGGAGGCGACGGGATACACGTTCCTCGTTACGGTGCTATGTTCGAAGCGTGGTTCCATGCAACCATTGTGGAATGGGCTACGATCCATCCACAGCTTTTTGTATGTTTGGTACGCATGATTTCCCATTTAGGTATGAATTCTTCCGCTTTGCTTGTGGGGCGGCTCTCATCCACATGCCTCCCGGTCTTATTCCTTCCGGTGAACACTGCACATGGGGTGTGGGTGGTGCAGCGCAAGCCACCCATAGTCCCTCTGTAGGCACAGGCGTCCTGGGGCTGTCCTATGGAGGCCTGAGGCTGATGTTGCATTCTTGATGCTTCTTCACCGCAGTTGGGCCAAACCAACTTACACTTAAACTAGGTCTTTTTAAGCTGGATACATTTTCTTCCACTTTATTTGGTTTGTTCTGCCAACCTGAATAATGTTCTATTAACTGGCCGCGTTGCTTACACTAACTGTGCTTATCTTCGGTAATTTTGTTGCGTTTGTAGCATTTTAAGTAACTTGTGGACATTTCTTACTTATCGCGGATTCGTTGCTAACCAACTTACTTCATATGGTAATTTAGCGAAGAGTTATGCCACCGTATCTGTATGCATTATTGTATTTGTTTTCTTTCATCTTGTCGTTTAAAGTGAATGCCTGTTGCTTGATATGCCTGGTATGGCTGCGCTTGATGTGCATGTTGACAAGATGCCTACCTGTCTATTACCCACTACCTCGTTCATACTAGCTCCAGGAGGCAGTTGGTCGTTGCTGGAGAGGACGTGGTGCACAGTCCTTGTGGCCGTGCTAGGCTCAAAGAGCGGTTCCATGCACTCAGTGTGGAGCGGACTACGGTCCAGCCACCGTCTTGTGTGCGCTTGATTCCCCAAATACAGCGTGCTTGTGTTTGGCTGTGAAGGAGTGTGGGCCGGCTCCGTTGATGAAACGTGGTTCTCATCCGCATGCCTCCCGGTCTTATTCCTTCGGGTTTACACTGGATATGGGGTGTGTGGTTGGAGCTGTGGGTGGTGCAGCGCAAGCCATCCATGGTCCCTCTGTAGGCGCAGACATTCTGTGGCTGGCCACAGTGACAGGCAAATCCGAAACCGGATGCCGCCAACCATATATATATGAATAATAAGAAAAGAGCAGCAACAACAAAAGATTTTCTTGTCTAGTTTACCACCCACAGTTTTTGAACTTTTTTAGGGGGAGGAAGAAGGGACACCGCAACAAACCGATGCACACGTCCGCCATGGACATCGATCTTGAGCCATGTCTTCCAAGGTCTTCAACCAGCAAGTATCTGCATCTCTCCGACGCCAACCAGGTAATCGCCAACCACCGGCCGAGGCCAACTGTTTCGCCAGCTTTTTCATGCGGCTTCTTCATGTTGTAGGCTGTTCACCAGATCGTCTCTTCCAGCCCTGTTCTGCAACCGCAAACAACGCACGACGCGGGTAACGCTGGACAGGCATGCGCAATACATGTCCCAACAACCGCAGTTGATGCAGTGAAACGTGCTCCTCGAGCGAGTGGCTTCCACGTCCCAAGATACGCTGTCTAACTTCCACATTGCTTACTTGATGCTGCCACCACACACGGGCAACGGACCGCAGACAGCGGTGCTCGAAGGCGGATAGCCTGCGCATGTCATCTTTACTAATGGGCCAGGTCTCGCATCCGTACAACAGTACAGCACGGACACACAATGGACCCGCCTTTGATGGAGAGACGAATGTCGTGACGACGCCGCAAGTGCCTCAGCCTAGAAAAACACGAGGCGTGCTCTCGAGATGCGCTTCGAAATCTCCTCTGCAACAGCTCCGCCAGCACTGATGCAACTGCCCAAGTAGACAAAGCTCTCCACAACCTCTAGTGTCTCACCAGCAAGCGTGAGTGCAGGCAGAGTCACCTGCCAGTCTTGGAAGAGAGCCTTGCATTTGGTTGGCGAAAAGTACATACCATACTTTGATGCTTCAATCGCCAAGTGGTTTAGTGCAAGTTGGACGACGTGTGAATCGTCACCCAGCAATACGATATCATCAGCATAATCCAAGTCAGCAACTCGACTACCTGGGAGGAGCTCAACGCCAGCGTCCAACGAATCGCCCCGAGCGTTCTTCAGGACATCCTCAGTGGCAAAGTTGAATAGGAATGGAGAGCTAGGGCATTCTTGTCGAACTCCACTGGAGATTACAAAGGTAGGCGAAAGCTTGCCATAAGCCCTAACCCTGCCCGAGGTCAGACTATATAGAGCGCGCAGCAACGATTCGCGCGTTTGGGATAACCTGCGAAGTATGATGGACACCAGCAGCTTGCAAACGACGGGGACTAAGCTTATGCCTCTGTAGTTGGAACAGATTGTGCGCAGGCCCTTTTAGAAGATGGGGACGACTATCGATTCACCCCAACGACGACCAAATTTTCGAGCACAAAGTGGTGAGTTCTCGAACCAGCGAAGCGCTACCATCTTTAAATGGAGCTGGAGGGAGACCATCAGGTCCGGGGGCTTCATAACGCTTCATGTGCCAGAGCTCTTGCTCGATTTCCTGGGAAGAGGGAGGGTCTGTTGAGGTAGACCAATCGGCCCCAGCGCGAGCGCCAGAGGTAGCAGATGGAGCTGGGGGCCAACAAAACTGCGAGCCAAAATGTTCGGCCCATTGCTGCAACCGTCGTTAAAGATTGTTGATTAAGGTGCCATCCTCTTTGCATATTGTTTCACTTATACCAGATCGAACACCTTCGGTGACTCGAATGAGATTGAAAAGTTTTCTGGTATTACCAGAGAGACTAGCAAGCTCCATCTCCCTAGCACGTTCACACCACCAATCTTCGCGGTCCATTTGCAGAGTCCTGGGCAACGCTCGACCAACTGATTGGCGTTCTTCACTGTGTCTGGAATCCGACGGGATGAATCAGCGTTTGTCCATCAGCGACAAGGAGACGGCGGAAATCCAATGCTTCGGTGGGTTACGAGCAAATCCACAAATGTCGATACTGGCGGAAACTAAGGCATCTTTGATATGCGCCCACTGCGAATCGAGATCACCGTCAATAGTTGAGCCAAGCAAGGTTGACAGTGAGGCTTGCTACCTGATTAAAGTCGCAGGGTTTTGTAGATTTGCGATGTCCGGTCGGTAAAGAGCGCGCTTAAGTGATCCTCCGAAACGCATGCAAATCTTAGCACGAACCAATGCGTGCTCGGAGTCTTGATAAGTTGACCAGTACGATCGGCATTCCGTTACGCTTCCGTGCCATCTGTAGCTGGTTGTTATGTGGTCAAGCTGGGAGCACTGTTGCGTTTGTGTGGGCGGGCGCCTGGTAGCAGTGTGTCTCCTCGAGTGCCGAAAACTAGTGCTCTAAAGATACAAGCGATGATCAGAGCAAAGAACAAGCAGTCTGTCTCCATTGTCTGATCGACTGCCACCGAGACCAAAACTACCCCCAAGGTGGTGTTTGCTTGGTGGAAGGCGGCCAACCCGCGCGTTAAAGTCCCCAGCACGAATGACTATATCAGTTCTTTTGGAGGAACGCAGAAGTTCATGTAGCTGCTGGTGAAAGTTATCTTTAACTGCATTCGGGCTGCAATCTGTATGGGCGTAGGCGGAGATGACAAACAAGGCACGCTTAACGTCTCGACGCCTGCTTACGTTATATGAACCTCGTAGTCTGATTGCACATAGCCGACTGTTGACTGGGATCCAGTCAAGCAGAGCTGATTCAGCTCTAGCGCTCAGCGCAACCCCAACACTAGCTTAGCCAGTGGCGACAGCTTCTGGGTCTCGGGAAAGCCGCAAGTGGTATTTGGCGTCAGGATTTACCAGAGAGGCCATTCTGGTGACGGCGCTAGAGTCTTGTAATCTGGTCACTGAAAGACAACAGATGTCTACCGAAAGCGTTTCAATAGTACAGGCTAGACTTGCTTGTCGTCCGATCTGCATCAAAGTTCGAACATTAAACGCTGCGAGGATGAATGGAGAACCGGGTCGAAGAAGAGCTGAAGCTTCGGTGGAGTGAGAGGCTGTTGCGATCGCAGGACATTGAAAATCGGGAGTTTGGCTGTTGCTTCCATCAATTGCGAGACGTGGGTCATTTGTGGCGGTAACCGAAGAAGACATAAGGGTCCATATAGGTGAAGGATGGGAGGTGGGATGATCTGAGAGTTGAGATTGAGCAGTGGAGTTGGCATAGCAGGAGCAGTATTAAACAGTGTGGTTCATGATTCTTCAGTGGGCGTGATACTACCCGGTTGCCCAGGCCGAAGTAGAGGGTTGTCTTAGGGAGCCCTACCTCGAGCCTTTGATCAAAGGCAGCAAGGCGATGTGAGGGCGTCGCAACCCGTTGGGAGCTGCTGACCATATAGATAGCTCATACGCCTTTCTGTCCGTGAAGGACCAGGGGCCTAACGCACCCTTGAAGTACAATGCCTCTCAGTGAGGGGCAAGGGGCAGTGACTTTATTTAGTGGTGAGTCCCAGCCGCCACGCCGCAGTGTTGTTAAACAGAAATTGGTAACTTTTTATAGGGGGACCACTTGCCAGGCGAAAACCCACCACGTCCTGGAACACTGCCGCCGAACCATTTGCTGGAACGGGAAAAACTCGGACCACCCAGCTGGCACCACGAGGAGGTTGTTCGGCAAGCCAGCCAGCCCGTAGGACAGGCAAATCCAGAACCGGATGCCGCCAACCATATATATGATATTGAACACTTGCCTAACAGTACAAATGGCAGTGTCGCAACATATGAATACAAAGCAATAAAAATGCGGGGGAGAATAAACCGTAAATCAGTAGTCAAATAGTACCCTCACAACATGTTCCCCATTGTGCACGGTTTCTTGTCATATCCTTGTGGGTTTCCAACCTTGTGTACTTGTGGTCCTTGTGTCCCCAACTTGGAAGTCCAGAGCGCCAGATCACCGCTAACTTTTAGGTTAACGCCTTCATAGCTTGGGTGTCAACTTTTAAGTGAATTGGGTTTCATTACCTGCTTTGCGATAACTGCGCGCGCGGGGTGAGCACGGCGAGGTAAACGATGAGTAGAGACGCGAAGCACTTGCCCAAACCATCGTTGCCTGTGCTATGAAATTATGCTGCTTGGCGACCGGAAAAGTCTGTTTGATTAGAAACACAGAACATCATTACTTATTTGAGGTTGCCAACCTATACCAGTAATTCTCCGAAGGCATCAATGATTTAAGCATACGATCTATGTACGTTTCTTGAATGAACAGGTCTGGTCTCGTAACCGTAGGACAGAGCAGCTCTTACCGCGGCATTGCAGATTCAACCCTTCAGAGAGAGATTCAGGTCGCGTCTACGGCAGCAAAGGCAGAGATTAGCAAAAGCAACCCCAGTTTTGGGAGACGTACAAGGAGTTTTCATCAGTTTTTGCTGGTGCAGCTTCGAGGTATTCACTGGTCTTCCAGTTCCAGAGAATCACCTTAAAGGGGTAAGGGTTGAAACAGTTCTTGGTCATTGCTGCAGGAAGGCTACAATTCAATAGACGAAAGTCATTCTTAACTGCGAGACGGACTCCTTTAACCTTTACGGCACATTTTGGGCGGGCTATGATGAATCGCAAATTACAACCATGTCTCTCCATATTCCAAATCGCGAAGGCGGTCCACCGGAAGTAGCTCAAGGTCGCTGAGTTCGCATTTATCCATTGCCCTCTACAGGATGTCATCCATCGCGAAATTGAACAGGATTGATGATGCTGAGCAGCCCTGTCTTACGCCACCGTTGAGACTACCAGGGGGGGGAGCGAACTTCCACCGTACACGCTCACTCGTCTCGAGGTACGTAAATGTATGGCCTGAAGACGGTTGACATGCTTCTCGGACACTCACATTTTCAACTGACAAACCCAGAGAACTGCTCGAGAAACTGAGTCGCAAGACCATATTACACTTTGCATATATCGAAATCCTGCATATGGTATCATTATTCGTCTTACCTTGCACTGCAATGCTGTACTTGGGGTTGTTTTTATTCCGATCCCGTTATGTGCGTACTGCCATTTCCGATCCTTGCTCTGTTCGCCTTAGCCATTATCTAACTCACGCATCTGCACCCTATTTCCTGTTGAATATGTAGCCCACCATCCCGAAATAAGCGTTTAGGTTTACACAACACGAGACTGATTCTGGAGGCCATATCTCCAAGTACTCTGCATGTGGATCACTTGAATGGTATCTCTAGCTTCACTTTGACATTTTCCTCACTCGGAATCCGCACATCCTTTATAAAATTAGCTGATACACAAAAGCTTAATAGCGTTCCTCATGGCACTTCGTTATCACTAATAAACGATCTCGCACTCATGTATTCTTAGGACATCCTCTCTACTACATTTTCATATTTTGTTCAACACATTCTTCCGTCTAAGTGGAGACCGGATCCACATCTCTTCTTTGCTATTTCCGTCTTCAGGCTCTGCTGTATGCTTAAACTAGAGTCGGACGATGTCGCGAATCAGTTTTCAGACAGCCGGCGAAGGCGGATCTATTCATTCTGTTCCTTTGTTCTAACTACCACTTGCTTATCTTTTGAATTCCTGATCATTTTTATTATTATTTGATGTTCACCTGCTTTTTCCGAGCGTATTTTTGTGTTAAATGTTGCCATTTTATCCGGCTTTCGTCCATTTTCAGCCTCACTGACGTCTCTGTACCGCGCTCTCCGTGTTCCCGCTGTCTTTTGTGGTGTTTCCACGATGTTCATCGCGCTGTAGTCTCACTGCCAGCTCAGGTGCGTCTTCTAGTTCTCCTTTTCGTCTATTCTACATATTGTTCATTCACACTCCCATCGCCCACATTTCCTTGAAAAATTAAGCTTATCCACTGTGCAAACATTATCTGCTTTTTCCTGATATCACGATTGGGGTTTTTAAAACCTTCCCGCTGTTGTGAACGCATCCTTACCATAATTCTTATGCACATTATTACTCAATATGCATCCGTTTGCCACCATTCGATTGTTCAGCAAACTCAAACACAGTCACTTAGAAATCCGATGGTTTATCTGTCAGTTTACTAATAGTTTCGGAGAATTACTCTGTTACTCCATATCTAGTTGTAACTCAAGGGAATAACCCTAAGGGACATGTGGATGGGAGACACGATTGATTCGGAGCCGTGCACATCATTTGTGTGAAATTGGGTTATAGGTACTAGTTCACTCGACGGTGGCTGGACCGTAGACCGTTCCACACTAAGTGGAATCAACGTTTGAGCGTAGCACCGTCACAAGGACCATGCACGCTGTCCCACCAAGCAACGACCAACTGCCTGCTGGGGACAACCTAATTGAAGAAGCGGTTTTTCGACAAGTAGACACCTTGTCAACATCCACATCCAGCGCAACCTGGCATTGCATATCACACAGGATGTGTCAAGCGCATGCCCGACGGGCAATCAGTCGCGTTTAGCCCAACGGAAAAGGCAAAACATACATGCATCGTCATTCTAGGTCTAGGCGCAGTGGCATTGCGAATCCCTTATACTCACGTATGCATGTGTCCACATTTGTGTATGAACTACTGCAAACTCCAGATAAAGAATAGCTTTATGGTACAACGTCTATGTTTTGGTACCATCGAGGTGAACCCACATTATCGGCAGCTTGGTTCCGAAGGTCTGCTGGTGACTTTCGCGTACCCGACTTTTCAGCCTACCAAGCGCTACACTTGCGCTGCTCCGGATGTTACGAAATTTCCTTGAGGTTTCCAGTGCTTCGTCAGCATTTTTGCCTTGTAAACAGATAACGGACTGCATTCCTGGTGCCTGTTCCAAGCTACGGTTTATGGTGAATCCGAACCTGACCGTCGAAGCTTGAGTCGTCGTCACGCGTCTCAACTCATCCTCGCAGTCGTCTGCCAACAACCTTATTTAGGAGATTGTTTCAAGAATTATGCATCTTACCCCGAAATTACGGTTGTTCGACAATCCACGAATCATCCGGTGCTCTAGATGGACACTGCTCTAAGTTGGTGAATTGCAAGGTTGACCTACTCCTGAGGTCACCGGTTCGCATCCACATTGATGCGCTCATCCTAGCATTTTACCCAGCCCTCGCGGGACCAGTGATGGTAGCTTGGTAGTGCATCGTCGGTACGATGTGCTGGCCTACTACTGACGTTTTATCTACATAGTAAATAGGGTAAATGCTAAGTCATAACCCCCTTATTAATGTGATGGCATTCTATTCGACCAACGTGCACACTATAAAATTCAGACTTAGTCAACATCAGTCACTGCGTCTCGCGGTTCACTGCGCCAAATGCTCCTAAAGTTGACGAACAACGAGTACAGGGATTAGTTTCGCTCACGGCACGTTTCTCGGATTCGATGAGCCATGAACACGATGTTGATTACACTGCCGTTCTAATCAAAGCCACACTGCCCATCCGTCATGTTGTACTCGAGAACGTGAATGATGAGGTAGTTGAACAGGATCCGGAAAATCACCTTCCCGAGGTAACTTAGCAAGTTGATTCCGCTAATATTGTTGGCACACTGCCGTCTTTCTTTACCTGTTCAGTGGTAGAACAGTGGCATCCTTTAGTTCTGAAGGATTTGCTCTCCAGTCTAAATGCGTTTCATGAAGTGGTGCCGCGCATGTGTCATTTCGGACCCACCGTATTCCGGTCCAGGAGTGTGCGCGCTTTCCAGTATCTGATATTACGTTTGCGCTTAAAAGCTATGGGACGAGGACTTGGGGTTTTAAATAAATAAATAAACTTTTATTCTCAACAATGCGCGGCACATCTTTCCAGGCATGATCATGTTAAGCTAACATGGTTGGCGGCATCCGGTTTCGGATTTGCCTGTCACTGTGGCAAGCCACAGGACGCCTGCGCCTACAGAGGGACCATGGATGGCTTGCGCTGCACCACCCACAGCTCCAACCACATACCCCATATCCAGTGTAAACCCGAAGGAATAAGACCGGGAGGCATGCGGATGGGAACCACGTTTCATCAACGGAGCCGGCCCACACTCCTTCAAAGGCAAACACAAGCACGCTGTATTTGGGGAATCAAGCGCACACAAGACGGTGGCTGGACCGTAGTCCGCTCCACACTGAGTGCATGGAACCGCACTTTGAGCCTAGCACGGCCACAAGAACCGTGCACCCCGTCCCCTCCAGCAACGACCAACTGTCTCCTGGAGCCAGTATGAACGATGTAGTGGGTAATAGACAGGTAGGCACCTTGTCAACATACACATCAAGCGCAACAATACCAGGGATAGCAAACAACAGCCATTCAATTTAAACGACAAGCTGAAATAAAATAAATCCAATAATGCATACAGATACGGTGGCATAACTCTTCGCTAAATTACCAGATGGAGTAAGTTGGTCAGCAACAAATCCATGATAAGTAAGAAATGTCCACAAGTTACTTAAAATGCTACAAACGCAACAAAATTACCGAAGATAAGCACAATTAGTGTAAGCAACGTGGCCAGTTAATAGAACATTATTCAGGTTGGCAGAACAAACCAAATAAAGCGGAATGAAATTTATCCAGCTTAAAAAGACCTAGTTTAAGTGTAAGTTGGTTTGGCCCAACTGCGGTGAAGAAGCATCAAGAATGCAACATCAGCCTCAGCATAGTGTGATCAGAAATGTACAAATATACATGTTTGGCATGACAGTGAATGTGTGTATGGGTGTATGTACGTATGTAATTCTATATGAATGTAACTGTATAACTTGTGTTTGGGAATGTGCCGTAGTATTTTTGACTGTTTGTAGTCGTCAGTAATGGGAGAATAAGCGATTGAAGTCCGTGGGTTGGATAGCATTTTCCGGATATCCAAGAGTCAGTGACTTTAGTTTGTGGCGAGTCACATCCGCCACGTTGCAGTGTTGATAAGCAGACATTTGTTGCTTTTTATAGGAAGAACGCTTGCCAGGCGAAAACTCACCACGTCCTGGAACACTGCCGCCGAACTATTTGCTGGAACGGGTTAAACCCGAACCATCCAGCTGGCACCACAAGCAGGTTGTTCGGCTAGCCAGCCTTGGTAAACTTGTTTAGGTCATACGTAAGCTTGGGGAATGTAGAGGTAATAATGATAGCGAAAGGGTGGATGCAAGCGGTAGTAATTTTCGGTTGTCCACCCTGTTATAATCAGCAGACCATTTTCCCGCCACTGCTCTACGGCCGATACATCATGAGATTATCAATATCTGAGCAGTTCACTTGTGTGGTTGAGCTGATATACTGCCAGGGCATCTACACCTGAACAGAAAAACGACTTGGGTCCTCAATCAATACTTTAGATAAAACGCTCTCTCGAGTGGCCATAGAACAAGTCGTCACTCTGTCGACTCCTGATGGATGTGTCCTGTCTCTTACCTACCTAACAACATACTCTACCACATCCCAATAGTAGATATGAGAAGCATCCAGTACCTCATTTCATGGCATTGCCCGAAGAGCAGCATGTCATTGGACCATAGGGGTGTCTCTAATGAAACCCCCCGCGAGCTGCTGATTTTCATGCCTGTATATATGGATATGTAAATGAATGTGATTATTTATTTGCATTAGCGAGTTGTCTGAGCTATAAGCGCGATTTCATTGGCGTCAGGCACGAACGCTGCTAGTACTCGCCTACAGCGTCTGAGAATTACTCTTGTTCGGGTCTCCCAGTCTACAAGGTGAGAACTCGAAAACCCAAATTCAACTCAGGAGATGCACGCATATTGTGTTCAGTTGTATACTCCGGTTCTCCCCATACGGGTCACACGAGGACTTTCAGTCGCATTACCTGGCCGGGCATTCTTCCCCATTCTCTGACTGATTTTGGTGCCCTTAACTAATCCTCCATTTATCCCGTTTCCTTGTGAGTTAGGCACTTGAGTTGTAGTTTAGAGATGGGGTAACTTCCTTCTCTGATTTCGCAGCCGTAGAGGATCATATGCATACAGAATTGCATCCGTATCACAGTTTATTCTATCTGTTTGCTCTCCATTTCTGTGTTTTTCCTCCCAGGGTAACTTGCTTTGTGACCATTGCCAACTTCGTACGCTATCATTCCACATATCGAGGACCGCAATGAATCTTCCTTACTTCAACACTTGCCCATTTTGCCAACGCGGTCAATATGCAGTCTTAGCCTTCACTCTTCGACATACGGAAGCGTTGCCACCAGCGCTCCTAATCTAGCTTGCGGTTGGAATATTCTAACGCTCCAGCATTTTCTCCACTGTGCATCCAATTTTTGTCAAAATCCCGCCTACATGCACTTATTTCATCTGGCTCGACGCGCTGCTTCCAACTCTCAATATCTATGGAATCTACGCATAACAGACTACTATCTTCCGTCGATTTCGACGTTTTCCCTCTTCTCTGCTGAGGCATAGACGCAAAATTTCATTCGCTTTGCGTCCTGTACCACGAATTGCGACCTTTTCTCAAGACCCAACTGTAACAGCACAGTCGCTTTCGGTAACTGTATGAGGTAGGTACAGGCGGCCGTAAAGAGATCTAACGCTTATTTTTCTACTGTTGTCTCGGCCACTGTGACAGCCATCTTCTGAAGTCTACCCACCGACTACAAACCGCCAGTGTCTATGCCACGCGGCGTTCTCACTGAATCGATAGGCTGCTGATTGTTCCAACGCCTGTCAAGATTCACGTGCATCCGTTTGTGACCTGTCAGGAGAAATCAGGAAGGCATGTGTTGTCCAGATTGTCAACGAGTGTATTATTGTGTGTGACACCACGACCTAAGGCTGAGCAACGCGCTTGGCATTGGTGGAAAGCTCGCGTTCTCAAAGTAACAGCGTGTGTGATTTGAAAGCAGAGATTCAACTATTTCGCTGCAGCGTTATTTTCGTTCATCACTGATTCGTCCACTTTCATTTAGTTGCAATTTTACCAGCACGTTACTAAGCGTGGAATTCCTAATGATCAGCAGTTAGCACCCATTCTCATAGTTTATTTTATTTTACCTCCATGTATTTTACACTTCGTCTCATTCTCATGTCTGCAGTAAAACCCGCTCGATAAGGAAAAAAAATTACAAGCCAGGATGCTTTCATTTTAGTTCCGGAGCTGATACAGCAAACGTAGGTGCCCCGCTAGAAGCAGTAGTAAAGGAGATGCCCGGAGGAGAGTAAGCGCCGTGGAAAATTCCTTTGAACTTCCTGTTGACTGTAGAAAGACACCTGACAATGTCTTTCCGTTGCTGCAATTGCATGTGTTGATCTCTCGTTGATATGCTCAAATCTATATTGAGGCCTCTGCAGTGTCTAGCTACCTTATTTGTATCGCTTTCAAATATTGATAAAATACACATCACGCAGTGCAATGTACTACTAGACTCGATTTCGACCGAAGTACCAAATCGAGTGCCCTGTTCACGCAGTGGGATGATTTTTGATCTCCTGGACAAGCCAGCATTAAAAACTGTTCGGAAAGTGTTTTTCGCTGCATGAGGTATGCAGTCTTATTAGTCTAATTGCATCAAACTACGCAAAAGCCTAATATGTTACGCATGTCCCATACTTTTTTAGTTTGCCAATGAACTAATGGCTAAACAGTTCATTCAAAAGGGCACAGTATCATTCTGCTTAGTACGACTTTCAAACCTTTTCAAATTGTGGATGATGCATCCCCCTACAGCCAGAGATTAAAAGGCAACAGGCGGAGACAAACCCAACTATTGATATTGCTCCACTTAGTGGCCACAGTAATTCTGAGAATGATACTCCGCTTGCTGCAGATAAACATGATGTAATGAATACTAAAGATACTTTGCAATCTGCAATAGATCGCATGAATATGCGGACCACTCTAGTGCATTAGCTGCTGTGTCTAGGAGACCGCCCGATTCCGGTACTTCGGAAGTGAAGTCAACGTCAGGAACAAGAGTGGTTACTGTATATCTTCCACAAAGCAACAGTTTCACGGCTAAATATGATAAGCCGACCAAGCCCAAAAGGACTACAGTCCACAGAGCTAATGATGTAGTTGGTGCTTCTTCTCGGAAAATCAGTTCTGGCGGTCACACACTTTTCTAATGCGGTTTCCTGCATTCAAGGTGGCAACAATATGGTTCAGCGAATAACAACTGCGTTACCCGCTGAATCTCAAATGCCAGGAATACCTCTGTCTCAAACCGATTTTTTACACCCACCTTAAATCTACTCTGACCGGTGTCTATGCTAGTCAAAGATGTCGATGGACCTAGTCAACTTGATCGACAGTAAAAGGACGGTTAGCCTAGATTTGTCGCAATTGTTTGCTTGGATAGACACCCATCCATTGGTCATAGTCATAAAGTTATACACGACTCCACCACATTTGCATTTTAAACAAGAGGTATTTGGGTACCATTAGTATCTGGTCGTGTTTATGGTGGAACACGGAGTATGCTGCTCTTGGTGTATGGATCAACACTAGTGTGCAGCCTCCACTGGGTATAACGATGCCTAGTGGTTCCAGCGCCCTAAGCAGATTTTACCAAACGCTGGATATGTTAGTTGCCCACTGACTCCTATCAGTGACCTACACAATCACCAGTGTGTCAGTGCCTAGATGCAGATGACACGGCCCTTCAAACCGGTATCCACAAACAAACTTGTTAGAAGCCCTCCTCTTAACTCTCTTGCTCTTATAGGCTGTTACATCAACTGTGGGCTATTTTTTGCAAACCATTTCCCAGAAAGCCATATTCAGTCACAGCCGCCTTCGCTATGGCCACCTCCCAATCAGTTCACGCAATTCACGCCTTTGCCCACGCAGCCACGATTTGTAACCCCATAAAGCTCATAAAGCAGCCCAAACAATCTTCCTTATATCTCACAACGATCTCAATATTTTCCATCAACATTCGTTCTCTTCATTCTATGCTCCACATACTGTGCTCATTTCTTTTGGTGAGTAATCCTGACATCATATTTATAACTGTATCTTGGTGCCATGATGATATGTGTGACAATCAGTTCCCTATTTTCTGCTACGATAAGATTAAAGTCGGCATCGTCACCGAGGTAGAGGTTGCGTAATTTATCTGAATTACTCGCAGCAGCAATATTCGAGAACCCAGTGCTAAATGATGTCCAACAATCACTGGCTTGCGATATATATTAGTCAGCAGCGACTGATTATGTAATGTATTATGGTGTGTCAAACTGCAGCTAAAATGACCTGGCACTATTGACGCGTGCGTTGAATGCGCCTCAAGCCTACGGTTTGTACATAGGATTATCAAAGGGGATTTCAACTTGCGATCGATTGTATGGTCCATGGGAACTGCTCTTTTGAAATTCTAACATCTTATCCTCTGTAATCAAATGGCTGACAGCAACACGTCTCCCAACTTACCAGAAGTAAAAGTACTCTAAACTTCTTCTTTTGGGCATACTTGCTATTAATACTAATGTACTTGATGAATTACTTGAGAGCGATCATCGTGTGGTCAAATGTTGCTTAGGACTTCGCATGGTCGACTTATAACACCTAATATATTATCGGTTGTTGAGTTCCGTTAACTGGAACTCGTTCAAGGACCCGATTCTTTCGATGAAATGGGACAACTTTCTTTCTTCCTCTCCTCAACAAACAGTGGACCTGTTTTGTAGTATACTAGGCTTCCGCATCGGTTCAGCAGTGCTGCTGAAACGTGCCCACCAAACTAAACATAAATCCAATTCAGCGGAAATTCATGCTAACTGGTAACTTTGCGCAATCAAAGTTGATCAATAGGCTGAGGCATCATGATGACGGAACTCTCATTTTAGAAGAGTATAAAGCTTTGGACAGCTCTTGCAAAACCACTGAACTATCTAAACTGATCCGTGTCTAGGGTCCGCGTCGCTGATGCATTTTCAATTTTATCACCAAATCTTATGCAACCTTCGATGCACAGATGATATTTATGAGTTTTACGGAATCAATGGTTAGTGAATCATCAGATACACTAGCACTTATCATGCCTCACCTCGGTAAAAATCTATACACAGTGGAATTCACAATTGCGGAAATCACTGGACACATCTCTCGCTTATGCTCCTCGACTTGCGCAGAGCCTGATGGGATCCGTCTCCGTCTAATAAACATCAGTGGTAGCGACTTGTCTTCGCTTTTGCTCAACATCTTTACACCCTCTTTTGACCACGGAGTATATCCTGCTCAAAGGAATACTTCTGTCTTTATCCCGGGACACAAAAATGAATCTGCCCACGAGGTTA
Source organism: Dicrocoelium dendriticum (assembly GCA_944474145.2). Taxonomy (NCBI): domain Eukaryota; kingdom Metazoa; phylum Platyhelminthes; class Trematoda; order Plagiorchiida; family Dicrocoeliidae; genus Dicrocoelium; species Dicrocoelium dendriticum. The sequence continues at coordinate 81,891,210 of OX104066.1, read as the reverse complement.
AAAACGTTTGCTCATTTGTCACACATCCATTTTAGCTAGAATTATGGAAGGAATAGTGAAAGATGAACTGCTTATCTTCTTGAATAAGGCCAACTTCATCAGCACAGTTTTATGCAAGGTCGATCCTGCGCAACCTGCCAGACAAACTTTTTAAACCACACAAAGGCTACCATAGAGAACGGAAATAGTGTTGTAATCTTGTTCTTGGAAATGCAAAAAGCCTTTGATGGAGTGCCTCATCGTAGGTTACTCAGCAAATTAACGGCAGTGGGCATTGAAGAGCCGATGTTTTCTTGGCTGTCTTCATATCTAATTGGTAGACAACTGGTGTTGTGCATGGGTGACCATTTCTCCAAACGGAAAGCAATCACCAGGGATAATAAAAGAGAGTGTTCTTTGAAAGGGTTGTCCTGTTCTCCGAACCGGGCATTTCTACTGCAAAAGAAATCCACACCCCGAGCTACAGGTATTCTCAATAATTTCCAGAGTGTACTTTGTCTGCTTCTTTTTCTCAGCGAATAGGATATGGTGCTACGTTCCTGTTTGCTGGTGATGTTAAAGTTGGCCACTCACAAGGACGTGCAAACACCCAGGCAACCGCACCTCTCATCCAGAATGACCTATCTGTACTTTAATCTTAGTGCCGTGGCACATGTCATTTGCCGTATACACTTGTACTATCTTTACGTACTAATGCCAGGCACCGCCAGACAGTCTTACTGCAAGGCATGTGCATCTCGAAATGTACGGCAGTTTGTGACTTGGGCATGCGATATTCTGTCCTCTCTAATTATTCGGAATATTGTGTTTTTTAAGGCCATGAAGACCGTCGGATACATGTGCCATCATTTTTTCTCACAGAATCTTGCATCTGCTTTCATCATCATCATTATCATCGTCGTTATATACGTAAGCTACAGGTGGAAAACACTTCAGCTACTGTGCCGCAATATATGTAAACAATAGAGGAAGTCAAACACAACAGGTGCACGCCAGCCGAGCTACCAGTAACGGATGGGCATCGTTCCGGAAAGCTACCAGCCGGCTACTATGCAGCCAACACATTTTATTATACCAAATTTACATTATGCTAAGAACTGAGATTGCGGTTGGTGGGGAAGGCTAAAAGGGATGCTAGGTGGACAAAGAAACTCCCAATACAAGTGACACTGTCGGCTACTAGCCATGACAAAACATATGTATTACCTTGTAGGGATTACTCTTCATTTGTACAATCGAACCTTCGAAAATCTGACTAACACACTTCACGAAGAGCTTTGCGGCATTTCCTCAACGATGACACACAGAGAACATTCTGATAAACTTAGATTTGACCCAATCTGGCTTCGAAGAACGAAGCAGAACCTACGTTTACTTCGCAGGATCATAAACCATTTCAATATCTGGAAGTGGTAGACAAGTTTGTTTACCTCGGAAACTGCATTAGCGCTAACAGTTTAACGCATGAGGTCTCCGTGCACGTCTCGGAGGCTCGGGCTGCGTTTGCTAATCTCCGCCATCTCTGGCGTCGCCGCGACCTGAGTCTACCTTTGAATGGCCGAGTACACAATGCCACGGTGATAGCGGTCCTGCTCTACGGTTGCGAGACAGCCTGTTCGCGCAAAAGGCGTTCAGAGGCTCTCTGTCTTTGATCACCGCTGCCTTCGGAGAATTGGTAGTGTACGGTGGCAACACCACATTAATACTGAGGATGTTCGCCGAAGGATTTTCAAAGTGGACAGACTTTGCCGCTCGCTGTCTTATAATTTTCCTTCATAGGCTTCGGTGGTTTGGGCACGTGCTCCGCATTCCTACTGAGCGTTTGCCTCACCGTGCCCTCTTTGCGGCTGGAAGCGAACACAAGGTGGCCAGCGAATGATGGGCCAAAACCATGAAGTCGCTGACTTCACATTTGGCCGCTTTCGGGTGCTTTCGACTCCCCGGTTGGGAGCCTAAGGACCATAAACACACTTGGCTGAAGCCCTATCGGGCATGTCAAGATACCGTGAGCAGTGGCGAACATATTGTGAGACTGCCTCCATGACTCCAGTTTTGCACTTCTTTACCCTCACTATCTCCTTATTATTGTTATATTGGTATGTTTGTCCATGCGTTGTGACACCATGCCCACCGTACTGTTGGCTTTGCTGCATATATATATATATATATATATATATATATATATATACCATCAAATACACAGTTCTAATGACGATGTTTTTAGATCGCAGATACCCGATCCGTAACAAAAAAAATTAAAGACCACAATTCCAAATTTACTGCGAAAATCGGAATGTTTTTTTATAGTCCAGTTATCAAAAATTTCGAACAAACTTCTAATAGATATAAAAACATGTCACAGAATGCGTGATTTTAAGCTTGAGATTAATGAGCATATCGCCGTTCAAAACGCGGTTAATATCTTTGGAACATCACAATCCACTTTCGCGAACGGTATCGATGTTGCCTGACTAAATTGCAAACAACTCATGCACATAACATTTTGGATCATGGACCCTTTCATTTCTTTTTTTCTTTCGGCCTGAACATCTTTTATGCTTGTGAAAAACCTGGTTCATTCGCAAGTGAAAAACCAGTAATCATTTTGGTTTCTTTGTCTTACCTAAACTTCAAATGTTTGCCTGTATTCGTTTTAACAAGTATTCTTGCAATAGCATGGAATTGATGGAACAATTCTTGATCTGTTCCTTCTAGGGAACAACTCGCATCGTCGTGGAATATACAATTTATTTATTTATTTAATTTTCCGGCACCTGTCTCCGCTTTGCTTCCTATTTCTAACCTTTCTGTAAGCCACTAGTCGGTGGTACAATGAAGTTATGGTGTTGACATTATCTTTAGAAATATTAGAAGCAACGTGTTTGAATGGATCCCAGTGGATTGCAGTAAAGGTGCTATTCGAGCTTGGATTTCCATAAGGGTCAATAAGCACCGTCTGAAGATGGGACCTGTCCATTTTTACAGCATGCGTTTACTTGTCCATCTCTGATTTCTGCTGATTACATGTTCTATTGTCAACTAACATTCTCTGATCGGTTTACCATGAATTCTAATCCAGTGGTCATTATCGGTAGCACGATAATTTCACAGGGAACCTTAGCGAAGTCCACATAACATCTTGGAGTCTATTTGGGAGTCCATATCCACCTGACTATACAAGCGATCACCTTCTCCGGTTGTATGCCAACCTGCCACCTTCATGATCAACCGTGTTGATTTCTAATCTTAACTCTCGCATTTGCATCAGATTGCCCACACTAGTTCAGTGGTTATCAATCTGAGGGTAATTACCCCCAAGGGATAAACTGGAATCTTACGGGGATATACACAAGTCCGAGGATTAGGTCATCTATCTTTTGCCAAACAAAATTAATAAACTCATCTATATCAAAACATTTAACTAACTGCCTAATCACTATTGGTTACTAATCGGTAATCATTAGTGAGTGGCCAGTGAAATAGAAAATTTTCAGTAATAAATTATTTCCTAAATTAGGGATACAAGCCTGCAAAGCGACGCAACTAGTTGACGCCTCTATCGGCTCGCTTGTGGATCGTTGTTCTTTTGTGTCAGGCATTTATTCGTCGGGTGGAATTACAGAGTTGAGTGAGCACTCAGATGGGATCATAAATCAGCCAACCAGGTAAAGGAGCGACCGAATGTTTGCGGGTAAAAGGCACCAAACGGGCGGTGATGGGAAGCTGTCATCCAGGAAGGAATTGGAAGCGATGATTGAAACAAATGAGAAGCCACTGACATCTGTTCATGTTTGGTGAGGAATCACACAACACGACTTACGATGTACGGTAGTCGAAACCGCACTTAATATGCCATAAATTGCTGGAACTAAACATTATCAACCATCTCATTAACTTACATCATCTTGATTTACTAAAAATTGATCTAAAATAGACGTTTTTTGATTGAAAAATTAACATAACTAATCGTTCTTCATTTCGTGTAAAAAGTGCAATAGTTAATAGGTATAATTACAGTTTAAACTGAAAATTTTTTGGTCGTTATTATTTGTGGTAAATTCACTTTGGGAGTAACGACCGCGAAAAGTCGAGAACCACTGCGCCTGTTGGTAAACGCCACCCGGTACAGTCAAGAAATAATCCATCATAAGCATTGAAAACACTTGAAATGTCTTTTAGTTATTCAAAAAGTGGCTGAGAGAGTCTATCTGTTCCCCTATATCTATCGGTATCTCAACAGGCTAACTGTGATAGCGTTTGTTGATTGAGCCCGAACCAACGTTGGAAGTTGTCATACCGTTTACTCCAGTAGTGATTCAATGCAAGCTGACTCTGCAAGGCACAATAGACTTGTGGGCCCCATCGTTCCTGTAAGACATACGAAACTCATCAATGGTTAACCCAGCCTCTCCATTCCACAACTTGTAAGACACTGAAGAGGTACTTTCAAACTGGTGCTTGGTAATCGTCATCTTGATCTGTGGATTGGATCACTGGCTTTATGTATTAACCCAATTATTATTGTCTCCGAAGTTCCATTAGGCATCATACTACGGTGGCTCTGCGGTGCTGCGACGAATTGAGCCAGCAGAGTGTGTTGACCACACTTTTACTCTTTGCTTGGTGAGTGAACTTCGACAACCTGCTCAACGTGGTCTTCCTTGGCATGAACAAAACCTCTTATTCAATTGATCTGGTCTGCTAATTATACTGCTTCCCTTTGAAGGTTATGTCAAAGATTCTTGAAGCTCTATACTGCGTCTCCCGATACTTGGGAGCAGTTTTCCAAAAATGGATACTTTGTGTCATCTGGAGTTCGAAACCTAAGAGGGACAACGCAGCTCTATTATAGTTGCACTTATCCTGTGCGCAATCACATCTAAAGAAGGATACGCGGAGCGCTTTAGTTTTCGGCGCAAAATGCTGTTGTATAACTACACCGACACAGCACTTGTAACCAAAAACACAGATCTGCCATTTGAAGGGGTCTATCGATTTGCTCGTCCTGCTAGTTGCGTCACCTCAGGTAACCACATCACGGACGAAGTCACTGCGTTTTTTGGCTCTTCCGTATTCGTCCTCTACAGAGATGATGGTGTCATTTTATTTCTTAAAAGTGGGTGTGCAGGGCTGCAGCACGACCGATGTTGCTCTGTGAAGCAAGAACATGGCCACTTCGCATCTTTACCTTACCTCCCTTAATTTTTTATCTTCTTTGCGTCATCCTACCTTTTTCAGCTTTGATAATGATTATTGAGACGACGCAGATGGTTCTAACTGGATTCATCGTGATTCGTTTCCCGGACCGTAAACGTTTCATTTGGTTGAATAATACAACTTAGGAAGTATGGCGCTACTGTTTTTCTTGTGGAACAAGTAGGGTCACTATTGACAACGTGCTCACACCTGATTCCTACACACGTCATGTTAGTCTACAATCTCATGATCTATTACCCTTACCCCATTACTTTTTCAGATGACAAACAGGTTTACTTCAGTGTATAGCTCTCCTTCCAATGCATCTACTGCTTCGCTAGTCGCCTCTGCATCTGGTCCCACCGTGATGCTTTCTCGTCCATCTCCGTTACTAAACCACGTCACTGACCCCTCCACCTACAGGGCCGTTGTGACTGATGCTTGCGAATACAATCGCAGCTTGTCTCGTCGCAGAGCTTCCCGTCTTCCGTTTCTTGATTTGGCCACACATACGATGCAGCGACCAGCGCCATGGCTTTATCGATCGAAGTGGGATCGATCCAAAGGTACTATACTCACTTTGTTTTTATGATTCGTCTGCTTGTTTATCCATTATTTTTTTTATCTTAGCTATCCTATTTTTTCCCTATTGTCACTTCGCCATCATCAACATTAGTATGTGTGGTTTGTGATGATTCTTCTCGCCGCACAACCAATAACTATGATATTTGACTGTATTAAGAATAAAGTGGAGTTGGCGTAAATCCCGATATAAACTTAAACACCCTAGGCGAACACTTAGGATCAATGCACTGAAATATCACCAAATCCTACGTAGTTTCACACCGCTGATTATCACACGAAAAGAAGGCGGCTTTGAGAACTTCCTTGAGGTTGTCACTGCTCCATCTCGTAGTCTACCTTGCTCCACAGATAACTGGGCATCAGAAACACTAAAAATTGGTCTGGTAAGAAGACAGGGAACTCACGTTTGACACCTTCTACGTTCATCATAGTCCGTAGTCAAGGTATATAGGTTCTACAGATACCGATCTGTAACACGAGCAGGGTTAATAGCACTCACTGAAAAGCGTCCTGTTGCTAAGTCATTAGTTGTCTTACGTGAATGTAAATCCGTTGAACGGAACAAGAACCTCAATGTTCTATGGACAGTCATACGTGGCCGTATGTGTTACCCAAGAGAACTCATTAGCTATTCGACTGTGAACTTAATGATTGTGCACACCCACCTCTAACGACATTGTCCAAAAGCAATAATGGACAATGTCGCCGGAGATCTTATAACAGAGGAAGCTAAATTTCACTGCCATTAGTACGAACGGCAATCATTGCGCTCTTTAGTACTCCGCGATCGATTGCGGATGTAACTCGTTTCCGATTTCAACCATGTCATGACTAATTTACAATAGTTATAACCTTTTGGCTAACTTAAGCGCCTACGCACCTGTCACCGCTACTGCAGTTACCAGAAATGTGAGCTAATCAAGTACGTTCATTTTCATATATATATATATATATATATATATATATATATATATATATATATGTCACAATCTGTGGTGCGGATATTGTGCCTTCAGAATTATGGCGGACGAAGAAAACAGGATACGAATGGGAAGAAAATGAGCATGCAATGTTTTTCAGTAGTTTTTCACAGTTTTGGGGAAGGGAAGGGAAATCACCGCAACACGCAGTTGTACACCTCCGCCATTGACGTCGATCCTGAGCCATGACGACACATGTGTTTCTGAAATCCCAATCAGGGAGTCGAGAACAACTGACCGAGGCCAACTCTTTGGTCAGCTTTTATTATGTGCCTTTTCCAAGTTGTAGGCTGTCCACCACACCGCCTCCTCCAACCCTGTCCAGCGAACACAAACAAGGCACGACGCGGAAGACGCTGAACGGGCATACGCAGTACGTGTCCTAGCCATTGTAGTTGGCACAGCGAGAGAAGCGCCTCGAGGGAGTGTCTGTCTCCACCCAAGACACGTTGTCTCGTTTCTGCGTTGGTTACATGGTTAAGCCACCACACACGGGCGATGGACCGCAAGCAACGGTTCTCGAAAACAGACAGTCAACGTAGATCATCGGTACAGGCAGCCCAATTCTCGCAACCATAAAACAGTACAGCGCGGACAGTCACATAACTATCTGCATAATGAAGCCCCATATATGAACACTTGTGAAACTGTTTAGGAGTTGGGATTTGGGACCTCGTTTGTGGACTCCACCTGTTCTTGGTGAGCTATACGACAATTACCGTTGACGTTCCTGCGATCTGTTGTTTGAGAGTACAAGGTGCGCACAAGAGTCACTCATAACTGCGATCACTTTCCCATTAAAGCATTTCGACAATTGAAAGCTATCGACGGAGTTCAATGTTCTCTTGGAATCTGAGCACATGGCTGTTGCCAAACCTACAGTACGCATAGTTCTCTGACCTTTCACTTCAGATCAATTCAGTTGAACAACTGTACTTCTGGCACCGATGCAAGCAACCGAATGCAGGAACGCCACTGTCTGCCCCACTAATAATAGTAATGTGTCAGCTGTACGCCGTAACGGCGTATAGCCTTCAACCACCGATGTCGTACATACGAGGCACTCATTCACAAGGATGACATGCACCAGCTTAATCAAGCCTCTCGATCGGTTTCTTCATGTCTTTATGCCACGTCATCGACTGGCCACCTCTCGGTTTCCCCTGGTGTCCTGCCGCGACGGCGTACACTGCACACTGAGGAAGTCTGCCTACGGGTAAACATAGGACCTGGCCTAACCAGATTTAGGAATTCAGAAAATACTCGAGTGAAACACAAGGGGGCTACCTGCCAAACGTCAACTAAAGAACTTCCTCGGTTGCTCCCCCAGTATTCTCACTAGATGGGAACAAGCACCGGGGATCAAACGGCAAACCGTTTCACGTCTTCCGTGTAAACTGGCAAGGTTTTTGATCCATAGAGTAACACCGGGCTTCTTGCAGCAGTATACAAACGGTCTTTCACTGTTACGCTAATTTCCCGCCATTTCCATAGCTTGTTGGCACTGATATTCCACATGAACATTGCCGATACGCGCAGTAACTTACTCGGTGATGTGAACACTAGGTGTGACAAGTCTACCAAGGTAACAACCGATCGACCACTGTTCGCCTGTACTTATAACCCATGTCGTCTCTGTCCAGCCCTGCGACAGCACTGCTGCAAAACACATGTCGAAGCGTGCAGCGCTACTTGTCAGTCTGCCCAGTAGTTTTTGCATAGCTACTACGTCAGACCCAAGAAAGGCTGTGATCTACATACTCCAGTTTTGTCAGTCTGTCACGGGGCTAAACTCCCACTCTGGTAAAATCTGAAAGAACCGATTGGGTCATAATCATTTCGATCACAAAGTTGAGGAGGCAAGGACAACCCCATTTGTCCTGGAGAACTCAGGAGACAGTTTACTGTCGACCCTTACACGGCCTCGGGACTCACGGTACAGAGTCTCCAGAATGGAATGGCACGTCCTTCGTGGATAGGCAGTGCCACAAACTGGCTGGGTCAACAGAGTCGTAGAAGGCTTTCAAGTCAAGTAAAACCACTGTATTCGGTCGTCTGTATGTTTCTCTGCTTTAAAACTTGGCTTTCAACTATTCGGCTAGGGCGGTGACAAGTAGGTCATTGAAGGAAGAATGGTAGCCGTGAAAAGTTTAGACGCAATAGAAAGAAGACTAATGTCTCGATGATTTTCGCACATTGTGCGCTGACGCATGTTGCAGATGGACGCGACAGTTGCCAATCTGAGGACACTTCTTCTGTGTCCCAAATCTTGTTAAATTGAGTCAATTCCAGTCAATAAGTAGTCGCCTCCATCTTTCAACAAAGATGGGGGAAGGTCGTCGGGTGCAGGAACCTTGTTTCCTCTCAACACTGCGAGCTCATGTCAAATCTCTCCCAAAGCAGGCGGTGACATCTACTTACCACGTCGGCTCAGGCGACTCGGCAAGCAGTAATGTCGCTACTGACTTGCTGAACTGCTCTTCAACATGTTCCACTCGAGAAGCTAATCGACGAGCTGATTCCATCAACCGCACATCTTGGCTGTTGTCTCGGTAATTAAGAGTTTTCTCGGACCCATGTTCCAGATGAGCTTGAACAGCACTGCTGTTCTTAGTAGCACTGGATTTCTCCATCTCACGAGCATTTGCTACCAACCATTGTTTTCATTTGATTCGAAGACTCATCGTCGGTCGTCGTTTCAAAACGTTGCGGGCACACTGAAACTCAGTACCCATTAGAATCTACTTCCGTTCCTCTATCAAACTTATGGATGCCTCAGAGGGCCATTCACAGTTTGGACGGCTCAAGTTCGGCATACAGTAGGCATCGAGAGCATTCTTCATGGCACATTTGAGACGATTCCAGTCCACGTTTGGCTTACCAACATTGATCGCTGACAATTGGTGGACCAGTTCGGCATGATATTGTTGAACTTCGGACTTCGAATTCAAGTTATAAGTAAGTGTTTTAAAACTTAGGCACTTCTTTGAAGCGGGCAGAGTGTACGTCAGGCGTGGGCTCACAAGAGCATGGTCGGAACCCATGGACGTGCTCCAAATTGACCGACGTCTGACTAATGTGCGCCATCTGTATTTGATGGCAGCGTGATCAATCTTGGCCCAGGTAATTGAGGAATTCACTGGGCTACAGCTTACTCATTGGAACTTTTGTGATGGAAAGCAGTGGCGATGATAAACAGCTGCTACTCGGTTCGTAGTTGCAGGAATCGATCACGACCGTCTGTCCGACGTGCATCCACTCCGAAACAACTTCTCATTTGTTCAGTTTTTGATATGCGACATCCTTATGCATTCATGTCTCTAGCAGCGATCATGATGCTAGTCTTCCTCGTTTCACGGATAACCGATGGTAGATGGCTATACAAATAATCTTTTTTGCCCTTACCGTCAGTGGGTTATGATCTGGAGCCATGTGTGGGCACCTTGTCTTCAGACCAATATAGAGGTTTGTTGTTAAACCTCACACATGCGACTGTTCCCTAGCATCCCGTCGACCATATTTCCTTTCGCATATGTGCAGTGGACGATGCTGACACTAGAAGTGCCTTCAGCTATTGAATCAGTATCGCCAGAGACGCGAGGAGTCATTATCGACAAACTCGGAACCGATTAGTCGAAGATTCTTTACGGCGCTGTTATTTTCCATACTTGTTTTGAAGACAGCACACAACACCAGGCGAGTGAAAAGTTAGAGTTAGTGATGCGTGTTGGCCGACGAGATCTATTGTGCGAACCTTGATCGAAGCAGTGTGAAATATGACCCTTGATTGGAACGGCAACTTACGTTTATCGACATCAACAACTGCCTGGACAGCGCTAGTCTCTTTGTCAATAAACCACGAAGAGGAGTCGCGAGGCAGAAAGAAAATTAGACGAAGCAGTATCGTCGACCGAGTTGAGAGGGAGAATGATACCACTTAGAGAGTGGGATGCTTTTGTAACCGCGCTACCTTTGCCTATGACTGGTGACTAGTCCACATCTCTGTTAGATACATAGAGTTTCTTTTGTGGTTCTCCATCCCTAGCATTTGGCCCAATAGCCTAATCTACTAGTTAATCTGGAGTGATTCCAGCTCGGGAATGTGATTACAGAAACCCATTGGGATCTAAACGCTTGTCACGCGCAGCTTTCGAATGCTCAGAGCAATTCACTGTCTGTCCACCGTAGAATTTTTCGCGGGATTGAGGCAGTTTGTCCTGGGTTGCCTGACTTGAGGCTGGTAGTGTCGAGCACCGAGCGGTGGTCTCCAACCGTCAGAGCCAGTGCGTGTTGTGCTCTGCGACAATCGGATTGTGATGTTTGTAACACGTAATCTGTTGCCCCACATGGTCTTAAAGAAATAGTGCCACCGATCTCTCATCCTCCGAAGAGGATTGCGAAACGGAATTAGTCTGACCCCCAACAACTAATGTCTGCGGTCTGAGCGGCTCTGAAAGCACTTGGTAAGTCCTGGCCATCGTAGCTCTCCGGGGGCGCGCAAGCCACTGAAACTCGTTAGATTGCAGTCTCATTTTGCTTCTCTCTTGTCTTACATCAGCTGCAAAATAACTTCTGATCTATAATTCTTAATCTGGTCTTTAAAATCATTTCATCAAATTCTCGTGTTTCTTTACTGTTGTTGACACGTGCGTTGCTGCTGACCTTGACTGCTCAGCTTCTCGCAGTTTGCCCTCCCACCGCTATTTAAACACTGAAGCCATCTTTGACAAAGAGCTTCTCCGTTACTGCTGGTTTGCGCAATTTTGAATGAATTTCAACTCGTAATTTATAGCCGTTACTCATTTAAAGAAGTCGATCAGTAGAACGAGAGGCGAAAGTAGGGTTAGTCGAATATGTTTGTGCATTAGTCAAAGATGCCGACTGTTTAATGGCGACTATGCATTTGGAGTTCACTACTATCTATTTATAAGTAGTCACTGTTTTCTACCTCCGTTGCTCCACTGCTCCAGCCCGATTGTCACCTGAACACAATTCGCTGTTTTTCCCCTATCTTCTATCATGTAAATTTTCACTTATTTACGATAATCGGCTTATGTAACACAGCTGTCTGGTCACTTTGTTTTTAGCATGCCGTATATTTCATAATCGAACAAGCTTCTGTTTGTGCTGAATCTGTGGGACTATTACTGTATCTATTCACGAGTCCCCTTTTATTCTGCTCTATGGCCACGTTACGGTCAGTTACTTTCACGGCGTACAATTCTGACAGCCCAGACCGTTCTGTGGCAACGGGCTGGTGTTGCCAAGCTTTGCATATTACATAACCTCTCATTATTTTTAACAACTTGTTTTCCATTCACTGAGTGAAAATTGCAACATATGGTTTGGCGCCGTAAGTATCAATTTTTTGCTTGCCAAGGTTGTGGGGTACAAAATCATGGTCTATTTGCAATTCAGAAAATGTAGCGACGATGGCTTTTCTAGCATCTTTCGCTCCAGTGGCACTGTCCAGATACTGTAGCTGATGTGACTTGCGTGCTCGTTTTGTCCACTTGCATAGTTGCTACGACAGATGCAGCTTACAAATAGGTTCTTCGTACATCAACCGCATGTCCGGAACAGTGTTGTGTGGTCCTGCTTCTCTGTTGGGACCCATTAGCAATGTGCGTATCCTTGTCTTATCATCCCATAGCCTGACGCCACCACTGACTAACCTGTATCGTCTCAAAGAGAATTGGCAATGTTGTTTATGCCTGCTGGTATATTGTTTTGCAGATAACAGTGTGCCAGCAACTGAGGGGTTGCACTCATTTAGACACCCATCTCACGTTTCCTTGTGCCCTCTGATTCTTAGGTGCTTACATCGTATTCCTTGATGGCTATTACGGATCTCATACTCTCTTACCTGAAATATATACCTCTTGGTCCAAGCGTGCAGAGAAGGCTGGTGCGATTTAAACGCAGTGTTGGGGTGTCTGGTTGATTACTCGCCTGAACTAAAACGTGTGTATTGTTCCTCCCTTTTGGCCGTTTAGACTCGTTGGATCTCGGCACTCATGTTGTGTTTCGCTACCTTCGTCACAGATGGCGCTCTGTGGCTCAAACTCCTGCTCGCAAACGGAAGCTTGTCGCCGATCGCCTCTGGCATACTTTGCAGACAGGTCTCAGTACACTCGGCATTTCTTCGGAAATGAGTAGGTTTCGCTCTATGCTTACCATTGCCTTCCCTCTAGTTGATGCGTTAATGCAGTAATTTATCTTAAAACTGCACACCGTAGCTTCCATAATTACTAACATTCTTATAGCATTTAACATTTTCATTGCTCATTGGTTTGTTAATTAGCAAATCTTGGTCTGACATCTGTATTACCTTTACCTGTACTCTCAGTCATTTTTTTGTTTTCATCATCCATAGTTTTGTGCTTATCGCAGGCACCTTAACCATAGCACACTTGACTTCACCCTACCACAATGACCTTGCTATAGTGGTGTGAAAATCGGTGAACCTAGAGCAGACATGTTCTGCCGAATAGTGGGACATCTATGGTACTTCGGTTACCTGCCTGGAACGTTCTTCAGGTCCTGAACTGATCTGCGTCATCTAAAACTTATAGCAGTATGGTCGAAGACGATCAACAAACAGCTGGTAACCGACCCGTCAACGGTCAGGAATATCTCCAGTCCTGGTATAAAATCCACTAATTCACCTTTGTTTTCTGAGAATCCGTCCTGCTTGTACACCTAATCACAAGTCCTTATTTGTAAGCTCGTCGAATTCCGTCATCGTCATACCTCAGATCTTCGAGGTATAATGGTGGTCACCGAAACGTGCCTGAGCTGTGAGATTACCGGAATGGAAAACACTTTAGTCGTGATGTCACTTGGCCGAAAGGACGGAACAGAAAGGCGTTTGGAGGGATCATTTGCTACAAAACAAGTTTCCGTTGTCAACTCATAGACGTTCACCAACCGCGTGTCACAGATCTACTTTGGTGCAGACTGTAGCTGAATGATTACTACCTATGCGTTGTATCCACAACCTGTGACAATTCCCAATCGTGCCAAGCTGCACTGAAGAGACTACCACTGATTGTCAATCTTTTTGGACTATGCTTTACACTTCAACATACAGTCTTTCTCCATGATCGTCAGGAACCGGCTGCTGCACTGATATTTGGTGGGCATCGGCTACATGTCGTACAGAAATGCAACTGTTTGGGAAGCTGTATCAGTGCCTATGGGATGAAAGCTTACTACCGTCTAGAAAAAGCTCAATGCGGTTTTGCCAACCGACGGCACTTGTGACGTGACATCACTATCGACTTGGAAAGTTGAGTCTACAGTGCAGAAGTCCGACTCCCACTCCATGAATTGTTTACCCGACTGTTGCTTGGATGGAAGAAGAGGCGGAAGGTCAACCGCCGATTTGGTCGGGTGAAATGACGACCTTTATTTGGTACCTGCCGTCTACGGGGCTGGTGTCTCCAGGACGATGAGCAAGTTTTGTTGGATAAACTTGTTGAAATGGCGAAATGCCGATCTCAATGTGCTTTATTTTTTGTTTATTTATTCCACTTAGCCTCTCACGGATCTTAGCCAAGGTAGAAGACAGTACACCGAAGACCGTGTGTGTGTGTGTGTGTGTGTAAAAGGCCAATAAAATTAAGAATACCCCAGTCAACGCTCGTCCGGTCAACACGTGACATCCCCTCTCTATCCACGATCACTCTCGATGCACGACATGAAACTGAGCATAACACTAGTTTTTTCTTGTTTTTCTTTTGCGTTTTGTGTAGTTTGTCATGCCGCTTTTTTCAAATGTTTTGCCTACTTGTATTACAGTACGATAGTTGGGGGCATTTTTTTACCTTTAGCCAACGTGAACTGATGATGGGGAGTGTACCGTTTATGTGACTACTTGTGATCACTAAAAGTGATGCAAGTATTCTTGTCTAGACAGTGCACACACTACTGTTGAAAAATGACAAGCTTCTTGTTACTCAACCTACTGTTCTGTGAACTGGACATTTTTGTTCCAATCTTTTCGTCATCATTCGAGGTGATATCTTCAATGCGTCAGTGTGTGCTCCCTCTCTCAATCTCCTACATTGTGCTACTCCTCCTCGTGGCTTCTGGATTGGGTCTATTCGGTGACCACCCTGATTAACGATTTTCCCATCGTATTCAGCGCGTTCTTTCTTGCCGGTCGCTAATTCCTTTCAGGATGTGTAGCAGTATTGTTTTAATACGATCGACATTTCATCCTGTTATCACTGTTCCCATGTGTTCCTCGCCTTTTTCCCTTGACAACACACCCGTCTGCATGCCGTTCATTCGACTCGGCCTTCATTCGGCCAGATTGCATTGTCACTATCCCGACACCGATTGTCCACCTTAATAGTGGGATTCAAACCGTTTGCTGTGCATTACTTTTAGGCACAGAATCACTTGACGTGCTTATGAAGTTTATCCTGTTGACCCACTCACGACAACTCCGTACTGAGCGGTCGCGTGATTTTGATCACTTTCGATGCCTTCATGTTGTATTGAATGAGTTGGTGTGTTTCATGTTCGTTACTTTTTCCTATTTCAGCTTCTATACGGATCAATCTTTATTTGTTTTAATTAACTGTCTTCAATTCCGCGTAGGGATGGGCGTCCTTGCGGTATACTCAGCCCGCGCGCGATCGGTGGTGGTCGAGCGGCAGCGAACCGCCGTTACGGCGTGCAGCTGACACATTATTAATATTAACTGTCTTCAATATGTATCCGCTTTATTCGGTAGTACTGCAGCTATTATTCTTGTGTACGTTTGTTGTCAGTGCCTCTTCCGGTTTCATCCTCGTTCTAGTGCCTGTCATCATCCGGAAGGCCTACGCTATAGCTGGTTTACCAGTCCCGGTTAGCGTCGTCTCCCATTTGGACGCCATTTGCATCAGAAATTCATCTGCTGCACAACAAAACCTATCCTTTTCTACTGCTGGTCGATTGCACCAAAATCCACCTTACTTCGGTGCCAAACGGGCCATTCATCCGGAGTCTTGGTCCGAACCCCATTCTCGTCGATCAACTGCTTCTACTCGCGAGGATGATTCTGTCGTAGATGAGTATGCCGTAGACGAAGTGGAGACTCTTCCCAAACCACCGTTCGTGTCTATGCCGAGGGTTCGTCCGTCAGAGACCACCACTCCCTTAGCCAGTGGGGAAGACAGTGTGCAGTCAAGTGACTTCATTGGATTGAAGCGCACTAATCCGGAGGAAGCGTCTGTCGAACTTAGAACAGATGATGAAATTTCTGTTCAGTCTGGTACTGGCACAAAGTTAAGCTCCAACTCTGATGGGGCACACATCAGACCGAAACATAATAGCCTACATGACGACTCCGACGAAGCCGAACGTCGTGATGAAGAAGATGACGAAGACGAGGACGGTGAAGACGATGATCAGCTAGATGACGACGACGTTGAATGGATGCAGCCACGAGGGAGACGATCCAGCAGACGGTTCTCCAATGAGCGGTCGTTTGTTTCCAGACGTCGTAGGGCATCGCTTAACTCTCGCAAGGCGGGGCGTTTTTCTATGCTTAGCCCCCGCTTATCTGGTAGACACATCACGAAGGGACGGGCGATACAGAGTCAGCACACTTTATGTGCTCGAGATAAGGTCGGTAAAAGTTGGTTTTACTTGTATTTGTTCGAAATTGCACACATATTGCTGCACATATTAAGAGCAACATATATTACGGCATTCTGAGTCTGTTATCTTTTGATACTCATTCCTGTTAGCGTACGCGCAGTCTCCGTTTTTTGGTTGCACTGATCGTCCTTTCAAATCCAAATACCGGTGTACTCCAAAATTCAAGTTTTGATTCCTCTTTCTCATCCAGTCCATATTACAGACTTTACGAAGTATCGAGATCCTATGAAATGTTATCCACCTTCATTATTTTATCCGCTTCGCGCACGGCTTCGGGTACTGATTTGCGATTCCCCACCAATCTTGGCCTATTTCTGCGCTTTATCTCACTTCGTGTGTTTAATTTCAGCTACGTCCTGGTCGATTGTCTACTGTTGCAGATGTTGAGTCTTCAACTGACTTGCCTGGTCGCCGCAGTGTGCGCATCAATAACGCAAGTAAAATGAAAACATCTACGGCCTACGTAACAGCGCTTACAGTGAAAGATAATATTGCAGACGGTACGTTTCGTTTCACATCGTTCTGCTCTGGACGCAAGGGCTAATGCAAAAGCATCTAACAGCGTCACTTTACCCTCGCTTACTCCGTTTTGTAACAGTCGTCATACAGACCCCACGCAAAACCTGACCTCCAAACCACTTACGGCACTTTAGAGCCGGTTTATCCCATGACTGATGAGGACTCATCGGTTTGTGGCGAATTTCGGTGTTCATACTTGTTCTTTTTATCTGGCTCATCTTCTACTTGTCGTGTGCCGGTGTTATTGCAATATAATGATGCGTTATAGATTTTGTACCCTGTGGTTGCCTCATCAACTATCGAGGCCCTTTGCCAGATAGGACATCATACACTGAGCAAAAGCAGTATCTTATCAACTACGGCACATTCAACAGCCTGCTGATGAATGAGACAAGCACACATTTAGCAGCTGATATCCATAAATAAGTGATATACCTGCGTTGTTACGAGTAGTCTGCAGCCCGATAAGCGCAACAGATCACATAGCGATTGACGGTATGTGTTATTGTTAGGCGCAATCTTGTTTTTACCCTTTGACTGTTGGCTACAGAAATTTTAATGCTTGGACTCACTTCTTTTGGACACACAGGTGTGGCTTTGCCAATCTGATGCTTACCACTTCGGCGGTGACAAGCAGTCGTGCCCTCAATTGTTGGTTCTGATGGTATTCTATTCAAGTATCTACTATGGACCAGAAGATCGGTTATTGCACCTAAATTGGCATTATCCCGTTGGCTAATCAGCGATTTCAGTACATGTGTCTTGATTCGCTTAGTCGTACGTCCAATGTGTCAAGCTACACAGGACCAGAAGAACTCGTAGATCCCCGCTGAATGGAGGTGATCGGACACTCGGTCTTTAGCGAGGGCAACAATTATCGATTTGCTCGTGAAAACCGCGTTAGCGCAAGCTGCATTGAAGGTCTTTCCTCAAGTTTGCATCAACTTTCGTGCACAAACTGCAGCCACTTTTGTACTCTTAAAATTTTGGGAAAAATCTGTTTCTTCTCGACTGTTTTTACTGCGCATTCTGGGCTTTTGGGCTTCGTATACCTGTCAATGAAGTACCCGTGGTAACCACTCTCGAGAAGGGTGTGTTTTGATTCGCTTCAGTTCGCTACAACTCTTACGTGTTTAGTTTGTCAACGTATGCACCAGGGTTTTTGTGCGACTGAGTGTGACAAAGCTTTGAAAATGTGTGTATTGCTTCCTCCTATATTTGGAATCCATTTTGGTTCCTATTAGGAGAGCGCCAGCCCCTCATTAGCTTATCGACACGTGTCAGTTTGTCTAAAGTGTTAGCAACATTAACATGCTCGACTATCGAGTGTTCAATCTGAACGTTGTGTAAATATTTACCAATGCCAGTCTGCTAGAGACACTCAACTTCCACTGCACCTACATTGACCATCACCCAGGTATTAAACGACCAATTGAAGCAACTCTTGCTTTTCAGTTAAGTAATAAGGTATACTAACAAATATATGGTCGGCCAATGGGACCTTGTCTCGGCCCAATGTCGGCTAATGTCTGCATTGGAATGTTAGAGGACGGCACACACAATTTGGCTATTTTCTCCTTCAAGTTCTACGGACGTTCTGGGTTCGACATAATCTGCGTAGGTGCTCACTCCACCAAATCGCAGAATGTTGTCAAAGCTTTCAACAGAGTATATCCCAATGGTAAACTCACAGCTGAGGAGGAACGTGACAACCAACCGAATTTCTCGGATGCAAATATAAGAATATTAACAGACGGATGCATCCAGTTAGAAGGAAATAGGAAATTCTACTGCGTGGTGCAATATACACATTTTCAAAGCTTTGTTACACTCAGCCGCACAAAAACCCTGGTGCATACGCTGACCAACTACGCAGGTAAGATTTGTAGTGACATAACTGAAGCGAATCAAACACGCCCTTCTCGAAAATGGTTACCAAAGTCGCTTCTTCGACACTCATTCGAAGCCCAAAAGCCCAGAATGCGCCGTACGAACAGTCGAGAAGAAACAGTATTTTTCCACGCTGCTCTTTAAGTGTGCAAAAGCGGCTGAGGTTTGTGCACGAACATTGATGAAAACTTGGAGAAAGACCTTCAATGCAGCTTGCCTTAACGCGGTTTTACGAGCAGACCGATAATTGTCGCTATTGCCAAAGACCAAATATCTGATCATCTCCAAGCAACGGGGATCTTGCGGTTCTGCTCCTGTGTAACTTGGCACATTGGACGTACGACTAGGCACTTTGGAAAGCAAATCAAGTGTTGAGCGGGTCTACGCTACCTTCCAGTTCGATTGCACTGTGTGCGAAAACCCTCGTGAATCTTTCTAGGTCATCAAGGGACAAAATACTCCAACCGTGTTCCGGTTTGCTGAAGCTTCCGCCATCCGGCAACTGAGCGCCCCGCCTTGGTGAGGCGTAGGTTCGGTCATCATCATCATCAATACACGTTAGAATAGTGTGATACAGACGCCTCAGCTAATGTGCCGCAATGCAAAAAAATAAGATACTTGTAAACATAACACTACAAAGCATTAAAACAGCAAGTAATATAGTATCAACTGTTATATTATGCATTCCGTGTGAGATCCTAATTGGAAGGGGATCGAAAGGAGAGGGAAATGGACAAGGTAACTCACCGCAAACGCTATATTTCAGCAAGTATGTCCAATCAGACATGTTCATTGTCTTTTGGACCTAACCCGCAGTCGGGATGCACCAACCGACGCCAACTTAAAAGTGAGGCTTTTCGTTCTTCTAGATCAAGTCATCACTTGGCCTCCTCTTCTTCCAACCGCACCCCCGGCGCGCAAACGACGCATGATGCCGGAGTCGGTGAGCTGGCATGCGTAACACGTGACCCAGCCATCGGAGCCGGGTGCGTAATATAATTATGCTGAGCGGTTCACTCGCTCCTATTGCATCAGATACACGACGCCGAACACATTCATTGCTCATTCTGTGCTCGCGCCAGACATGAGGCAAACTACGAAGGCAGTGATTGCTGAAAGCAGCTAGCCTCTTTATATCTGACGTCCTGAATGGCCAGGTTTCGCAACCGTATAGGAGGATTGAACGGATGGCTTCATTATAAACTCTGCAATTCACGGCTAAAGTGATGTGGAATCGGCGCCATAGGTAGCGGCGATTGGCAAAAGCACTTCGGACTTTTGCTATACAGTACGTAATCTCATCTTCGATCCGGTGGGCCGTACTATAAATGCCCAGGTACTTGAATTCACGAACGACTTCTAGGTGATCACCACTGTGTCAGCGCAGGCGTGGGCCCCTGCCAATCTTGGAGAAGGACTCTGCATTTCGATGGAGTAAGCAGAGACCAAAACGATTGACAGCCAGTGCTATTCGGTCCAGTGGTGCTTGGCACGTTCTGTCACTGGAACATACTTTCTCGATCGTCGCAGATTCTATATAGTTGCTTTTCTCGTTGACCCGTCTCTGGATTTCATCTAACCATACTACTGCAAATATGTAACCGGCTGACTAAGAATACAGGAAATAAACAACTCAGTCTATCCTGAAAAATCTTGGCTGTTCTTGCTATGTTAACTATTGCAGAATGTCTACTGCATTCGTTCACCAGCCAACGGGATAGCGGTAATTTAAGTGTAATAACCGATCAACTGATCCCTACTGGACATCTAAATGACAAACATAAAACATTCAAAATCTTATATAGAATACCGTCACAAGTTAACCATCACTTGGAATCACGACTACTTGCCACCGCTGAAGTGGTAAGCATCAGTTTGGCAAAACCGCAGCTGTGCCTCCAGCTTCTATGGCCAACAATCCGCCTAGCCACGCTGTGTGCCATCAATCACCTGATTACCTAACGCCTGTTCCCGCTCTGTGCACTCCTATGGACTTTGCTTTTGTCATTGTGTACTTATGTGTTAAGTCTAGTTATGAATAAATCGAAAACAGTCGTTTGTTTGAACTGCTGCGCTCTGGTTTCTTCCATTGATATACTATAAATCAGCTTTTCACATGAAATTAAACCGTATAATGTTGACGTGCACTTCCCAAAAATCCAGTGGTAAGCGCCACTGACAAAGTACATTACGGCAGGCGTCAGTTCGACGAATCAAATGAGCACTCTGTTCTCACTTGATCCTCTTGCGGTCGCGGAGCTACTGATTGCCGTCCTTGGCTACTCGCTAATGTATATTCCCATCATTTGCTGTTGTTTAAGCTCGATCAAACAGGGTTTGGGACCATTAACTTGAAGTTTACGCTGTACTGCTCTTGATGTTGGTCGCCTGTTTTCTCTATCACAATAGCATTGAGGAATGTATCGATTTCATGCGCGTAAATCTGGGCCTTGTACTACATGAGTTCGGTTCATCATGCTCTTATTGCTCTCCTGTCGTACCTGGATCCGTCGCCACACCTCGATGTTTAGATCATCGCAGTTTGACTACAATGAACTACCACGCCTCATCATCACCAAACTTTAATCCGAGCTAACATTGCTGACACTACAGCCTCTCTCAGGGATAGAAATGTATCAGTTATTATTAGTCCCCTTTTTTACTTTTGCTATTATTACTTCATTGCAAGTTTTCTTACGCTTTCGATACCCCTCAGTGGAACCGGTTGATTCGTTGTGTTCGGGTTATTGCCTCTTACCTTTACACACCCAATGATTACGACTTTTTAATCCTCCCTTTTGGCCTGTTTGCACAACTTCCACACCATCTTTCCTAGCGGTTAATTATTAGTTACAGCGTTGCCGGAAACTGGATTCACCCCATCATTGTTCCCATACGGCATTAACTTGCGTTTTTGATCATCTCCAGCTTGTTTTACTCGACACTTGTTAGCATTTGCTATCGTATTAACACTACAATCATATGGTTACGGCTTTATCTGGTACTTTTAGACTCATGGGACGACTTTTCGGAACCCGGTTTTCAGCCAAACATAAATGTTTGCTCTGCTCCTGATGGAAGAACAAATAACAACTCTTCACACCCTACCGAACCGCTCACCGGTCGGACTTCTCGACTGTATAATGACAGTCCACCGCTTGCTGTACCTCATCCATCCCCGAACACTGGTTGTCCTGTGAATACATTTTCGAACTCAGTGGTGTTCAACTCCGTGCCCGTTACACTTTCCAACAATTCTTTCCCGGATCACCGCCGCCTGGTTCAGCTGCCCTCTCCACTTCCGTCATCATCATCCTCCCACCGCCCATGCGTCCCCTTATCACATCAGACAACAATTCCTCTGCGTCTCCCAGCACCCAACGCTCGGACGGCGATGTCGCAGTTGCTAACTGCTAGTTCTGCTCCGACTGGTGGAGGAAGCACTGATTTGTCGGACAACACACCGTCTATGGAACTTCACTCAATGAGTGTACGCGATGATGCCGGATCGAATTCTGTCAGTGTGCTCCAGATGAATGCTGCCGGCATGGATCGAATGTCAACTATGCACGCCGCCAAGAAAGTTAATCAGAAAGCTGTTAGCTTGCCCTCCGTGTCAACCTCACTTCCTTGTCGTGGTGCTGAATTACAAGCTGCTGGTCTTTCTCCTCCTGTGCATGCTTTAAATTCGGGACCAGAACAATTCGCTGCACCTCAAGGTGCAACTACAACAGTGACCTTTTTCGTGTGTGAAGTGTGTGCTTCGCGTTACCGTTCCACCGCTGGATTACGATATCACTACCACAGTCAACACTCTGGGTACACACCAAAGAATCCAATCTCCGCATCTGCTTCTCGGTTGGTGGTTCCTGTTGGCGAAGAGCGTGGTATCGGCGGTGGCCTCCGTGGTGGTCGACCAAGGAGGCACAAAGGTAACTTTATAGCCATCTGCCGTTATCGACTGTAGACCTGTTTTTCGCACGATGCCATGTTACTTTTACACTGTAACTTTTTCCCTCCGTACTGAGATGACAGTGTTAAAAACTTCCTTTAGCTAGCTTCATCCTTCTCCCCGTCTTTCTGCATCTGTTTTTAACAGCTGTGGCTGTGGACGGTAGAGTCGGCCGTCCTCGTAGCAAAGAGTGTGAAAGCAAGAATCCGTCGCGCTTCGGACTGCCGGATGCTGTTGGACCGGGTCTGATTGCCTCAGTTGACAACGAAGGTACAGTATCCTCCCTTCGCAATATTTGCTGTTATGCGTTATGTAGGTCATCTTGAAGTGCATTGCAGTCATCATCTCGGGTCTATGCACCTTGATGACACTCGAATTCGGTTGAATTTTTTGCACACTGCAAAGCATTTCGGTTAACTGAATTTTGATTGTATTCCGGTGGGACGATTATTGTTTGTGCCTATATTCACAGTGGTGTGTGTGTGATTCTGCTTCAAAACTCCATCAGAGTTGGCGAGCGCACGCGAATTGCGCTCTGTGATGCCTATGCGCGCACTTCTGGAGATAGAGCTATGACGCATTTTGTGCCCAAACACTGGCTATATTGACGGACGAGATGTGTGAGCCGAATACCGGTTTTCATTGACGTTACACTTCACTCATCCGCCTACCTTGAACTTCCGGAAGGCAGTTTCATTTTTGACGCGTTCCACTTAGTTGATACATGGAAGACGAGTTTGCCAAATAGTCGGACGTTTTGTAAGCGCGGTAGCGGTGTCCCCCAGAGCTATGCACGATTGCTTGAAACTGCTTACTGGGCTCCCAAGTGGAACACCCGAGTACTCCACCACACGCCAATTTCCGTAACATATATCGAGTAGGGGCCGCAGTTGGCGAAGCGATGATAGTGAAACAATCAGTTGATTAACTCTGTTCATTGCGTCGAACATTTCTAGACTCGACGAAACCTGCACCCTGTGCTACCATCACAGGTCAGCTTGAGTAGTCGAAGTCACAGCCCCCGGCTTAAATGACAATTGATGCAATCTACCGTGGTTTAGCTTTCATGACTCCATTCTGTCATTGCAGATTGGCGTCGGCAACTCACTGGCTTTATTCATCACTGTCTTGCACTAGGCCACTCTTTGCTTTAACAGTAACGCCGTTCTTTCTGGTCAACTCAGACATGCTCCCACTATTCTTAATACGGTATTATGTAAGCAAGTAAAAATCTAACCATATCAGCTACATCGGAATTTGAGCAAAATCGTTGAAAAAGCAATCCACGGTCTGTTAAGATACTGATTGTTCCTCAAGTTCTCATGTGGCATCTTAAATTTCGTAAAACTCACGGTAACTTGAGACTCACGAACCTGAGATGTCATTGTCATAGGTAATCGTTCTCGGAATCTAACACTGGAGAAGAAATACACATCTAACAATGTTTTGAACTGCAGTGCTGTTTTCCTTCATTTATTGCTACGGCAAACTATTCCAAACATTGACCACTGACCGTTCAAGGGGATGGGGAACTCGCTTCAGATCTGGGACCAAAAGCCACTACTTGTGTCCGCGTACCGTTCAGGGTGCTGGCAAGTGAAGCACGGGTCTCAGCCTAGGAAAGTCACTTAGATGGCTGGGTTGAATATCGGATGGAATCTAGATCAGTTTGCTTGGCAATATATCTTGAACTGCTCACGGTTAAGCATTTTGGCCGCTATCTGCATTGGTAGATGAGACATTTCTCTGCATGCCTTCAACTGCTACGATCGTTGCACACTGGTTGAATGAAACTCAGGAAACACTATGAATTGACAGTTTATCTATCACACAAGGCATGAGATCTAGCACAAAAATCAAACCATATAAGGACGTGCCGTGTTTCCAAAAACTTTCCAACGGGAACCACAAGGGGATTTCTTCGGCATTGTTAAAAATGGTGTGAAAATGACGTCATCATCTTAAATCAATAACATAAGTACATCAGCCATTTGAACTGATACTTCGTTGCTATACAACCATAATGACGTACGGAACGAAGAATAATAAGGGAGAGAGAAGGGCTCTTACCAGAATACCTTAATACCCTAAGCATACCTCCACGTTCAATTCGCCTACACCTTGTCAACAACATACCGTCACAAACAGCTGGCTATCATGCAAAGATCAGGCGGCATTGGTTAGACAGCTTCTTTGCGGCGTTCACTGCCCCGCGTCATAATCATTCATTACCCCGCGGATAACGCAGCAGGAAGCACACTTTCAACTGGCAGTCTGACTAAGAGGCGACAGCAGACACGCCACTGGTGCCGACTGCGAGCCATACCCTATAAAGTCTCGAGTCAAGCACAAGGTGGGTCACGTGGACACCAGCCTGGAAGGTGAGACGGACCGATGGCACGAAGTTTGGTCGTCAGTGACTTTATTTCCGGCCGCCAAGTCAATTTTTGTCCACTTCGTGCTTGGCAGACTAAACAAGACCCTCCTAGGTAAGCGGTGACAAGGCATACTTAGTAAGTACCATAGCCAGCGCAACTTATTCAGTGCTATCTGTTGTTCTAAGGGACTAGCTTCGTTATCATTGCCTAGCACTCGCCTATGCACATCATCGTTTCAGACACGCTAGTGCCATCTGACACCAGCAATGCTGGGCAGACAGCGATGATCAAGTACTTGACGATGCCTCAGATCCTCGGACCGAAGGGGCCAAGTCTCCCTTCTATGGAGTAGGACGACGCTCACTGTGGCCTACTAAACACAGTCTTTCAGACGAACAATAACTCCTTTCTGTCGCCAAACCTTTCGCAGGTTCAAGATGGTAATGCGTGAGCCGACCTCAGTTTCTATGCGCCCATCGTTGCTGATGCAGCGGTCAAGGTAATTGAATCGATCAACCAGCTCGAATCCGTCGTTATCAAGGGTCAAGGGGTCATAAAATCGCTGGTGGTCCTGCACCAACACTTTGCACTTTGAAAGCGCGAAGCGCATACCAAATAATGGGACCACTCTAGACAGGCTATGCGGGGTTGATTTTGCCGCCCCGATATCGTCAAAAAGCAAGATGATGTCATCCGCATAATCAGGATCAATTAGCCTTTCACCAGGCAGAAACTCAACGCCTACATCTTGCGATTCCGCAAGTGAACACTGCACGATGGAGTCCACAACGAAATTGAACAAAATCGGGGAAGTCGAACAACCCTGACAAATGCCAATTGTTGTTGCTAGCTATCCCACAGGTCACCGCAGACCCTGCCGCGGCGTGTTGTTTTCCACTATAAAGCACGCAAAATGCTGACGTATTTCGTGGGAACATCTTTCCGCGCCAGTATTTTGAACAGAATGGATCGATCGACTGAATCGAACGCACTCTTGAAGTCGAGGAGCACAGGTATTGTCGGTCGGCGGTACATGTGGCGCTGCTCTAGCACCAGCCACAGCGTGAATATATAGTCTAAACAACCACATCCGGGGCGGATACCAGCGTCCTCTTCCCTAATCCGAGATTCCCGTTCCGCACTAAGGCGACGAACGAGAATCGAGACCAGTAATTTTGTCACAACTGGTGTTAGGCTAATACCCCTGTGGTTAGCACAGTCTGTGCGACTGCCCTTCTTGTATATTCCCACTATAATCGATTCACTCCAGTTAGTCAGGACATTCTCTTCCTTCCATACATGTTCGAATAGAGGTCAGTGCTTTGCAGAGGACCTCACCTCCATCCATAAATAGTGCAAGTGGGAGGAAATCCGGGTCAGCAGCACGAAAACGATTAATGCCTGTTATCGCGTTTCGGACCTCAGCCTTCGATGGAGCCTCTAAAGTAACCAGCCATGGCTCGTCCTGCTTCATCTGAGTATGAAGAGTTTTAGCAGCAGGTGGCCATACGGCATTCTTTCTTGTGAATCCTAACACCCCGCGCTGTCTGATTGTCTCACTGGCGCCTGGTTTCCTGGGACCAGCGAATCAGCTGGAAGAGCTTGCGACATTTGCTTACTGCTCCTGCCTCCACTACTTCTTGTGCCCGACTGATCCACCAGGCCTCATCGTCAGCACGCATGCTCCGCTTTACTTCGCATCTAACAGCCCACACAGTGTGCTCAGAGCCAGCCGAGTTTTCTTCTGGATTCCTTCAGGTTCACCAACCTCTCGGATATTCAATGACTGGTGCGGTGAAGATTGGTAGTGCCACAAGCAGATGCTCATGCGTCGTGCTTGGCGATCGAAATCCTATTACACTGAAGCTGTGTCATTAGGACAAGGGAGCAAAAGCTCGGTACATCGGGCATCCTGGTAGGCTTGCTTGACGGCGGGCTGAGACAATTTCTGTGTTGCCAATCGAGGGAGGCGCTTGGTACGCCTCCTGGTAAATGTATGTTCAGAGTCGACGCAGGTATTTCAGAACGAGGGACAATCCAGGATGGAACCACGTTACTTGTAACGTTTGTCAATGTGGTTAATTTGAATCTATCGCTGGCCAGGTACAGGAGGACGTCAAATAGCACTTCGGTACCTACTGTGTCTAAAAGCAATGCTACCGAGGAACAACTGGTGCTCCGCACACGGTTGCTACAGACGCTCGCCATTGTCAGCCCTTTTGGAGTTAAGCCCATAATTACCACCCAGCTGAGTTTCTGAAGAGCTAAGATGACCTGCTTGCGCATTCATATCCCCTGCAGTTACTGTGGTATCCGAACTGGTAACACTGCATAGTGGCGTGTTCAGTACGTGGTATGATATGTCCTTGGCAGTATCATAACTACAGTCGGTGGGAGCATAAGCGGAAACCACAAACAAACTGCGTCTTGTACAGCTTTGTTAATCAACCTTGGTTGATGTCGTCAAACGGGCAGTTCACCGGAATCCAATCAACCAACGATGACAGCCTTCGAGTTGTGAACCATGTTACCCAAGCTTGACCCGGGAGTGCTGCATCAGCGTCTAGGGAGGCGTGCAACCAATAGCGGGAGGACAAGCCGGGCGCAATTAATTCAACAAACTCATTAGGGTCATTGATCCTAGTCTCGGGCACATAACGCGCTTCACTACCTTGTGTGTCCAAGGTGCGTGCGAGTGCAACCTATTGACCTATTTGTCCCATAGTTCGAGCGTTGAACGCCGCCCTGGAAACAGGACAGCGTAGCCTTATAATAGACTGTTTCCGATAGGCTTCCAGTGGTCTTTACAAGGTGGCTGCAGTTGGTGTCGCTCCAGTGGCACTGCGGCTGCCGTTAATTAAGCTGAACATTATAGATGAAAGGTAAGTAATGGGGGTTGGGATGGTGGTAAGAGAAACAGGTGGCAAAGAAAGTAGGGAGGCGGCAGCGATAGCATGTTTTCGCTTATCCGCCCTGCTGTCGTCAGTAGATAATCTGCGCGACGGCCAATGCAGGATGTGATTGAAGTTTAGAGAAACATTCATGGTTGTACGTGAGCTGAGATACTGCGAGGCTGCCCAGACATAGACCGGAGGAAGATTAGGGTCTTCAACCAAAGCGTTTAACTCAATAGTCTGTCCACAAGGCAGCGATGTGGTTGCAGTGATTAAGTTTTACAGAAATGGATTCCATCCCATTTCAAACCCACAGCCTGCAGGACCAGGAGGCTGAGTTTGTCTGACATCTAACCCTTGACCAACCTGGTATAAGTAATTCTCAAGGGGCCCGGAGACACCACCCAGTTTAGTTTAGTGGGTCAAAGGGGTACGCAAACCGTTGCACCACGTAAAGGTTCGCTTTCGTCGTGACGGTAAAGAAGGAAGATAGCATCAGCAATACGCCTGTACGCAGTACCGACGCTTCGCTGCAGCGCAACCACCGCCGGTCGCACCTGGGCTAAGGATGCTGCGATGGTCGCCCTACCCTTGCATGCTCGAACCCTCACTGCAAGGTTTCCATACAAGCTTGTTTCCCTTAGGCGACCCGACGAAATAAGACATGGAACTGATAATGCCGAAATTTCCCCAAGATATTTACAATTTGTTGACGAACCCATCGGGAGACTATCCCGACAACCTCCATGGGATAATCAACCGGACGCCGCTAATCGCAGATGAGTTAAGTTCATGCGGCAGTCCGGGTACACTGCAGTTGTTCCGAAAAGTGATCACAAGGTAACTTTAGCCCTGTCCTTCAGCTGTGATGATAATTATTTGATCACAGTGACTTATATCAATGAATGTCTCAGAAGATTTGTCACCGAGACACTCTAAGCTGATGTTATTGAAAGGAAGCCGGCTCTTAGGGTTAGGGGGCATGCCGTAACAGAACGCAAATGTGCCCCATTCATTGTATGCTAAGACGGTGAGCTTTCCACACTTGTCATTCTACTACCTTTGAAATCACAACTATTCACACTGCTGATTGACTGTCTGGAGAAATGTGGATGCTTTGATAGGAAAAGACGGTGTGCACATCTATCCCATACCTGAGGCAAAGCATGAAAAATGCAGAAAGCCACACATTTCGATTGTGAAATGAATTGTCTTTGTAACTAGTTACATTTTTGAGGACTTTCGCGTGGTGGTACGACACCTCGCGATGAACTGGCGCAACTTTTATCACAAATGCAAGCTTTATCGATTCACAATGGCCGGCTTAGGTTTCGATGCTTCGGCGTAATCACCGTACACGCGACCATCGTCGGTTACACGAAGACAAATCGTCAGTGTTATTTGTCGATGTGCTGTCGATGCTTTTGTTGTTTGGGTATGTGCCTACAGACTGGTGGTCGTCGATATTCATCCTTTTCATTACACAGGAAGAAGACGTTTTGATCCAAAATCACCATTACCGCCGATTTACATCGGGACAAAATAACGCAGTGGCAAAGATGTCTATACCTTAAAAGTCATGCGAGCTCCATCATCCAGCCACAAATCACATTGCTCACATCTCACACCTGACTGTGCCGGAACATCGCCACACAGATGACATACAATGCTCGCCCCATTAGCTTCTACAGCCGTTTTCATCCGACTGATCTCACATTTATGTTACCGCACACCCTTGAAAGTTGTTGTATGAATAAACTCCCTGAACCCCCTCCATGTTCGCCGCCACTGGCGGAGTGCGTCAGAGCTGCTCCATTTATTTTCAACTTTGTACTCAATAGTGGCCACCCCGGCTGATTCGTCCTCTGTGCATGTCTCTTCACGCCATCAGCTACTAGGGTTATCGCGCTTGAACCACGGCCCTTTCTAAGCTGGATTAAAACCTACATGTAAGCGTTGTCTATTGGACTGATTCAGAATGTTGTGCACATCATCATGTGCTTCACGCTTCGCGAATGTGACGTGCTCTTACAGGATCTGGTCGGTAGTTGTACTTACGCACTTAAATTCATCCTATCTGACGACCGAGTCACTGCTGGAGCTACTGCACATTCCGGAAATGCACGTTTCGTTTACGATGACTAAGCCACCCATGTAAGCCGCGAAACATCCACCCACCGGCCATTGCTGCTTTAATGGCCATCATTATTGCAATGACTTTGCCAGATATCCAAGACATTTTGCACACGAAGAAATTGCTTGTCTCTGTGCACCGACGCCTTAGCAGCACTACTCACTGTGTGGCATCGCTTTCGTTGGGAGCACCGATTGGGTGACGTTGGCGTTCACCAGTTGGTGTTCGGTTATGGATCATCTACTGTTACACCGTACAGTCCACAGAACTTGACTCGTCCCTTTGTCCATCCATCGTTTTCCTAAACGTGTATAGTCTACTGTTGCTCAACTGACCTGCTGTGCCACATTGCTTCGTGTTGTCTGAGGCCCTTTTCTGGTATGATGCTATGAAGAAGTCATTACAACTTTATGTCGATTGTCTTCTTAGTTAATTGTTGATTTATCTGCTGTATTCGATGCTATACAGGACATCAACGA
Source organism: Dicrocoelium dendriticum (assembly GCA_944474145.2). Lineage (NCBI taxonomy): Eukaryota > Metazoa > Platyhelminthes > Trematoda > Plagiorchiida > Dicrocoeliidae > Dicrocoelium > Dicrocoelium dendriticum. The sequence continues at coordinate 81,860,546 of OX104066.1, read as the reverse complement.
AACACACTCATGTTAGGGACTGTCAGCTATCACCATCATCAGTTGGTCACAGTAGAACGTCGTACTAGCCTTACTACGGGTCTCCTGAAACCAACCATACACCATCCAACCGATGCAACACTAGGCCCATAACAAACGGTCTGTGTCCTGACAAATGAATTCCTACTCAGTCAATCGGTTGATAAACAACAGACAGCCTTTTAAGCTCACACCAGGGGGATAACCAATCAAAAGGACAGGATCTTCTCACCTACAAACCGGAAGCTTTCGGTTTTTTTTGTGTTTTTGGATGCTCCATTAGCTACTATTTGATCGCACGTTGAATGTGCTGCTCTTAGGGTGCTTGCATTGGTGATCGCTTGCATCAAGTAGTTTAACTTGCATCTCAACTAAATAGCGTTATTGCAGTGACACTGGAAACCTACAAGTGCAAGATGTATGAGACCTCAAGTACTCGGTAGTTTGATAGCGTTCCGAAATGGCTGGCGAGAGTCTCTTAAAGCTTGATCATTGGCAGTGCAATTGCATGGCTGTTTATGCTCAATTTGCAAACTCTGGGTGGAGGTGATCTCACTTGTTGTCATCAGAGACCAGAACAGCAGTATGCATGTAGAACTATCACTTTAGTACCTTTTGCTTTTCCCTAACTTGGCATGATCCTGGTACCCACGTCAGTTTGGAACCGTTACACTTTAAAGAGTGCGCCGTGTGAACTCTTTCCACTCACTCCAGTCCCTCGTTAGTCGCCATCAGTGTTTTTCTTAGCTGTTTCACGAACTTGCTTCAACCGGTACATGCGCCTGACTTCGCTATATCTCCTTGTCTAAAAAAATTCGTGATCAGTGCTTACGCGCGACATTGCCTCTTTTTCTTCTGCGATATACTTTTACCAGATTTCAGGCCGACAGCCATGGCAGATGCCTAAAGATCTTGCACGGAATGCTGCACGCTTCTGCATGCTTTATCATCTTCGAAGTACTTCGTACTGCTTTATGCTGGGTGGGCGGCACAATTCTACCGCTCACCTACCAACTAAAACGTCTGATCGATTCACTTTTCCAGGCACTTGTGTCGTTTCTTGTGTTTAAATTATCGAAATGCTTATGGCGCGTAGTACGAAGGACCAACGTAACTTTTTGGCGTCTCTATCATATACGGAAACTACCCGGTGTGCAGCGTTGCGATAAGACCAATGTCAACCTATCTACCAAACACATGATCACTGCGCCTTGGTGATACTTTGAGTACTAGTCAGTCGCTAATGTAGTCCACCAACTGCTTTTTTGTTGCTTGTTGAATTTGCATCGTTTATGTTGGTCCGTTTTGTGGCCATTCGATTACGTGGTACAGATACATGAGGTAATTGGCTGAGAAAATTAGCCTAGCTGATGTTTGCATTCCTTTTAGTTAGGGACGTAAGATCGGTCATATCAGTTGTAATGCTTTTCCAAAATGGCGCGTTCCTGGACTAAGTGGCGCCAATGTATGCGGCTTCTTGTATATAGCTTCTTGCCTCTCCACGAAATTATTCATTTTCGTCTAATTCATTTTTCATTGCATTTCCCCCGTAAATTCCTTTATTTCCCCACCTTTGGTAATCATTGCTACCATAGCAGTTACATCCAGGTGTTCGGATCGAAGGGTGGTGTACTCGTTTACGACCTCCGCTTCCGGAGTTCTAGTCCTTTCTCATGCCCAGGTTTGGCGCCGTAGTACTTTCCAAGCCCGCGTACAGCCGCTTGCAATCGCGTGATAACGATGTCTACAAGGCACGAAACATCAGACATTTTGTGATTTGTATGTTCTTCGAGTACCACAGCCCTTTTCCTTATGAGGGTGACCGATGGAACAACGGATCGCTACTCAAAGAGTAGTTTTAATGCGCCGGAAAACCCGTATCCCTCATCACTTTAGATAAACAATTTCGATTCACTGGAATTTTGTTATCTTCCAGTATCGTTTTGCTAATGCATTGCGTATGGCCGCTTGTCAATGTTTGATAACTGGGATCGCAAATCCGTTATCTTACATATCAGTGGCCACCGAACGGTTCTAGAAAATTCGAGACTAGCATATTTATTCCATTTGCCATCCATTCATTCCAGTCGGTTTCGTCAATCGATGTTTCTATGCCATTCGCATCGCTTCAACCCTTTTAGCCTCCGGAGTCGTTCAATCGTTTGCCTGCTCTCCATCTCGAGATCCAAGCGTAGCATCTTCGCACGGTTACCTGTCTTCTTTGAACCGCTCTATTAATCCGGCGTTTCATCCCAGCGAAGAACCCAATGTTTCCAGTCGCTCATGCTCCTCCAGGGCCTATGTCTGCACTCCGGGTGCTGAGTATTCCCTTAGCGGGCCAGGTGATGATACCAACATTGTCCCATCAAACAATCGGACGTCTACGTTTGCGCCATCATCGATGCACGCACTCCCAGGCGGACACTCCGCCTTCGAATTATCGCATGCCACTGTGTCAGAGCGATCACAACATACATTCTCACTCACATCACCTGTGGACTGCGCAGCATCAAATCTCGGTCCCAAAACTTATTCTTCATCGATGCATTCGGGAAACCCGTTTAATAGCTCTGTCAGCTGGGTGCCTTCTGATGCTTCGTTCCCACTGGTCCATCCGGACACCTCACAGGCATACGGTCCCTATAGAGCGAGTGCAGCCCAGCGACGTTTCGACCGCCAGCGTTGTGCTGATTTATCAAACACGAATCATCCAATTGGATCCTCATGCACGCCTGTGTGCGTGTATTGTCTTTCGGACGATCGTTTAAATCCCCGTTTGGGGCGTCCAGAAGGACTGTTACGGTGCTCTCGCTGTGATACTTGGGCTCATTTCACGTGTCTACAGCTACCGGCTCACGTGATCGAACTCGCAATGCGCTACCCGTGGCAATGTATTGAATGCAAAACATGCTGGTTTTGTGGCTCAGCCGAACAAGAAGTGAGTGATAGTGCGTTTTCGGTTACATTGTTTTTCTTTTGTAGAAGGGGCACCCCCTCTCTCTTTTCTCTTGTTCATCTGCGTGTGCATTTGCATTGTTGTTGACTCGCGTTTACAGCAAATCAATTTTTTGGATGAATGCATTTTCATCGCCTACGCTGTTCGTTTACTGAGTATGTGTAACGCATCCGGGGAATCTTTTTCTAGGTCCATTGGGCAATGCCTCTCTGTTAATGCAGAGCTTTCCTCTGTTTGCTCATTACAATGGATCTTGATTAATCTGGAGATATTTCCACATAGTGCTTTGCTTCAACCCGAAACAATGACACTCTTATTCGCACTTTTAATCAGTTGTTTAAAAACCTATAACTGAAAGGGTATTTATAAATAATTGGTACCTTTCTCGAAGGGGCGAGACACAAGCCAACTACGTGGTCTGATCATTCGATGTTGGTTGTCGACGAATCGGCGCAGCCGCATACACTCTTCACCGTCTCCTGCTTCCACAACAGATCTACGCCATATGGCATCCCATTGTCTCACTGATTTAACTTTCGGAGGTAGTCTGCTTATTCATTATTGTGACTCTCATTTTGAATCAGGTTTCCCAATTACTAGTTGTTGGCTTGATGACCGTTGTCGCAACTAGCAGCACTGTCGGTGTGGGGGATTGCATCTGAGTGAAAACCAATCGT